>JARQOD010000004.1:30264921-30286947 GCA_033576555.1 Oophaga sylvatica
TTTGGGTATGACAGAGCACTTCCCATGTGACAATGAGTCATGGGCAAGTCATGAGACAGGGTAGTCAGGAGGTCCGAGGTCAGATACCAGGAGGGCTCGAAGTACAGAGGGGTAAGTCAAAGGCATGGTCAGGAAACAGTCCGGGATCAAATGCCAGAAGGGTACATTAAAACCAGGGCGTCCAACAAGCAGATAGTCAGAGGCCAATTCCAGGATCAGATACATAAAGTTAGAGAGCGCCAAAAGCAAAAGTGGAAATTCACAAGAGAAGTCATGATAAATCCAAGGTCTAGCAACAGGCTCAGAGGAAAGAGACACAGAGCTAAGCAACACATCCAGCTTAGGCAAAGCTACAACTGACACTGACTACTGACAGCTAGCCAGATAAATACCTTGCAAATAATTAAAGACGGGAGGCACCTGAGAAAATGCCAGCAGACTAAACCAGTTAGAGTAGCAGTGTTGTCAATCAAAATGCTGACAGCCCAGCATGGTCCAGGATCAGATTGGATGACTGGACTGTCACTCAAACAGTCCAGCACACTGCAGGTTCCATAGGGCAGCTGAGTTGTTACTCACAGAGTTCCTAGGCCACAGTCAGTTATGAAACCGTGACATCCCAAACCTATGTCTTTCCAGGAAATATCCAGGAATAGGGGGAGGACACCAAGTGACAAGACAGTAACAGAAAATCAAGGGTGACACATTGTGAAACATAAAATATAATTTTATTGAATCAATGAATATAAAAATATGCATAATACTACAACATGGTATATATATGAAAATTTTTTTTATTTTAAAATGAATATTAAATAAACAGAGGCAAATAACCCATATAATGTGGTAAAGCTACATAAAGTACAATGAGCACATCAGTGTATAAACATATGTATTAAACAATTCTTATATAGAATAATTTGAGTGTGTAGATGTTAACACCAATAGGAAATAATATGCTCAGTCAAAGACCAGGTAATGGCCCTATGTGTATAAAGTGGCAGTATAAAATGTACCTGTAATCATTAGTGTTAAATTCTTAATCAATAGTGCCAAAGTACAAAACACATATGAACGATATGTGTGTAAGTATCCACAACAAAATACAAAGGGATAAAAAACTTCTAATGAAAAAACAATAGACATGTGCAGGTCACACGTGCAATACTAGATCAAAACACCATGTGCCATAAAAAGTAAATAAAGAAACTGCCAGCACCCATATATATCTGCATGTGTACAAAATAAACACCATACACCACTTAGAGAAGTACAAAATCCCACCAATTAAGGGGCAAATACCTGGGAGCTAATACCACGGGTGAACACATCCCCCTGACGAAGGAAAAAGATTTCCGAAACGCGCGTCGGGGCGCGTTCTTCTGAGGTCTTCACCCGTGGTATTAGCTCCCAGGTATTTGCCCCTTAATTGGTGGGATTTTGTACTTCTCTAAGTGGTGTATGGTGTTTATTTTGTACACATGCAGATATATATGGGTGCTGGCAGTTTCTTTATTTACTTTTTATGGCACATGGTGTTTTGATCTAGTATTGCACGTGTGACCTGCACATGTCTATTGTTTTTTCATTAGAAGTTTTTATCCCTTTGTATTTTGTTGTGGATACTTACACACATATCGTTCATATGTGTTTTGTACTTTGGCACTATTGATTAAGAATTTAACACTAATGATTACAGGTACATTTTATACTGCCACTTTATACACATAGGGCCATTACCTGGTCTTTGACTGAGCATATTATTTCCTATTGGTGTTAACATCTACACACTCAAGTTATTCTATATAAGAATTGTTTAATACATATGTTTATACACTGATGTGCTCATTGTACTTTATGTAGCTTTACCACATTATATGGGTTATTTGCCTCTGTTTATTTAATATTCATTTTAAAAGAAAAAAATTTTCATATATATACCATGTTGTAGTATTATGCATATTTTTTTATATTCATTGATTCAATAAAATTATATTTTATGATTCACAATGTGTCACCCTTGATTTTCTGTTACTGTCTTGTCACTTGGTGTCCTCCCCCTATTCCTGGATATTTTCTTGTACATTTCCGGATGGTCTGCCATCCACACGTTTGGTGGTATAGTCACTAATTTACTCATATACACTAATTTTTATTAATTTTGAGACATTTTATTATTATTGTGACATATTTATCATCTTTTTCTATGTCTTTCCAGGTCTATTCCCTCCCAGCACTGCTTTCTCATGCTTGGCAGATAGCTCCTTGGTTGAAGTCACAAAGTAAAGGAACTATCAGTCAAGCATAAATGGAGGAACAAACTGGCTAGTTGATGGATGAACTTGTCTTGCAAGAGCTTCATGGGGGGTCAAACCAATGAAGCAGATACCTTTTAATGGTGAAAATTATATGTGTAGACATAGACATGAACAATGGCTTAAACGCAAAGTCTCCATGACTATACTGTATCTCACAAAACTTCTAAGGGGGGGGAATATATTGGCATCTCTCAGTAGTGGAGCCCTAAGACTGTTTCAAATGTCCAAATTTCACTTACATATTCAATCCATGTTTTTCATGGGTTGAATAAGTGTGTTGAAAAAAATGGGCAGCACATAGATGCCATCTGACCTGAGTGCTGTTCTTTTTTCATTTATTTAACGGGTAGGAGAAGCTTAATTTTTTATAGCATGCAAGAAAAGCAATCTACCCTATATACTCGAGTATAAGCCGACCCGAGTATAAGCCGACCGCCCTAATTTTGCCACAATTAACTGGGAAAACTTACTGACTCGAGTATAAGACTAGGGTGGAAAATGAGATTATGCCCTATATGCTGCCCATGTATTATGCCCCCATAGATGCTCCATAGATTGTGCCCCCATAGATGATCCATAGATTATGCCCCCATAGATGCTCCACAAATTGTGCCCCATAGATGCTCCATAGATTGTGCCCCCATAGATGCTCCATAGATTGTGCCCCCATTGATGCTCCATAGATTGTACCCCCATAGATTATGCCCCCATAGATTGTGCCCCCATTGATGCTCCATAGATTGTGCCCCCATATATGATCCATAGATTGTGCCCCCATAGATTGTGCCCCATTTATGCTCCATAGATTGTGCCCCCATAGATTATGTCCCCATAGATTATGTCCCCATAGATTGTGCCCCATAGATTGTGCCCCCATTGATGCTCCATAGATTGTGCCCCCATAGATTTTGCCCCCATAGATTATGCCCACATAGATTATGCCCACATAGATTATGCCCCTATAGATGCTCCACAGACTGTGCCCCCATAAATGCTCCATAGTATAGGCCTCATACGCTGATGCTGCTGCTGCAACCGAAAAAAAAAAAAAAGACATACTCACCTCTCGTTGCTGGGGGCCAGGTGCCGGTGTCCTGAGCAGGCGGGGACACCGGCGCGCTATGGGGGACAGGTGCCGGTGTCACCGCTCGCTCAGGGCCCCCGCACCTGCGATATTTACCTGTCACCCACCTCATCGCTGCTTGCCGCTGTCTTCCGGGTCCTCCAGCAGTGAATGCTCAGGCAGAGGGCGCTGCACGCAGTAACCACGTCATCGCGCCCTCTGCCTGAACATTCACAGCAAGAGGACCCGAGGACACAGCGGAACGGGACAGGTAAATATCGCTTATACTTACCCCTTCACCGGCGCGATCTCTGCAGCCCCTGCTCTTCTCCCATGGTCCCGGCGCCAGTGTTCAGCGGTCACGTGTTACCGCTCATTAAAGTCATGAATATGTGCATATTCATGACTTTAATGAGCGGTACCAGCTGGCCGCTGAACACTTGCGCCGGAGACCGTGGGAGAAGAGCAGGGGCTGCAAAGATCGCGCCGGCGGAGGGGTAAGTATATAGGACAGCTGCGCTCCCCCTCCCCCGCCGACCCCCCAGTATATGACTCGAATATAAGCCGAGAGGGGGACTTTCAGCCCTAAAAAATGGGCTGAAAATCTCGGCTTATATTCGAGTATATATGGTACTCCTTCGATAATTTTATTTTCCAATTTTATGAAAGTCCACAAAGTGCTAAATGTATCCATTTACTTATCATATGTCATTTCTAACAAATGCTCCCCCGCTGTATATACAGTATGAACCTCTAAGAGGAGATTCATCAAAGCTTCGTATAAACTATGAAAAAAGTCATATTTTTTGGGGGCAACGTAGAGTTGGACGATTCTGAAGTGGCTTTCTATGAGCCCTGACCTAAATCGTATTGAGCATCTTTGGAAAGAGCTGAAACATGCGGTCTGGAAAAGGCAACCATCAAACATGAGACAACTGGAGCAGTTTGCTCTTGAGGAGTGGGCAAAAATACCTGTCGAGAGGTGCAGAAGTTGCATTGACAGTAACAGAAATCATTTGATTGCAGTGATTGCCTCAAAAGGTTGTACAACAAAATATTAAGTTAACCCCTTAGTGACAGAGCCAATTTACAGCTTAATGACAGGGCCAATTTTTACAATTCTGACCACTGTCCCTTTATGAGGCTATAACTCTGGAACACTTTAATAAATCCAGCTGATTCTGAGACTGTTTTTTCGTGGCATATTGTACTTCACGTTAGTGGTAAAAAAATTGTTATATTACTTGCGTTTATTTATGAAATAAGTGGAAATATGGCGAAAATTTTGAAAATTTAGCAATTTGCAAACTTTAAATTTTTATGCCCTTAAATCAGAGAGATATGTCACACAAATTTCTTAATAAATAACATTACCCACATGTCTACTTTACATCAGCACAATTTTGGGAACAAAATTTTTTTTGTTACGAAGTTATAAGGGTTAAAAGTTGACTAGCGATTTCTCATTTTTACAACACCATTTTTTTTTTAGGGACCACATCACATTTGAAGTCACTTTGAGGGTCTGTATGATAGAAAATACCCAATAATGACACCATTCTAAAAACTGAACCCCTCAAGGTGCTCAAAACCACATTCAAGAAGTTTATTAACCCTTTACGTGCTTTACAGGAACTGAAGCAATGTGGAAGGAAAAAATTAACATTTAACTTTTTTTGCAAAAACTTTATTTCGGAACCAATTTTTTTTATTTTCACAAGTGTTAAAAGAAAAAATAAACCACAAATTTTGTTGAGCAATTTCTCCTGAATATGCCGATATCCCATATGTGGGGGTAAACCACTTTTTGGGCGTACGGGAGAGGTTGAAAGGGAAGGAGCGCCATTTGACTTTTTCAACGCAGAATTGGCTGGACGCCATGTCGCGTTTAGAGAGCCCCTGATGTGCTTAAACAGTGGAAACCCCAAATAAGTGACCCCATTTTGGAAACTAGACCCCTTAAGGAACTTATCTAGATGTGTGGTGAGCACTTTGAACCTCCAAGTGCTTCACAGAAGTTTATAACATAGAGCCGTGAAAATAAAAAATCATATTTTTTCCACAAAAACAATCTTTTCATCCCAATTTTTATTTTCCCAAGGGTAACAAGACCCCAAAAGTTTTTGTGCAATTTGTCCTGAGCATGCTGATACCCCATATGTGGGGGTAAACCACTGTTTGGGTGCATGGCAGAGCTTTGTAGGGAAGGAGCGCCGTTTGACTTTTTCAACGCAGAATTGGCTTGACGCCATGTCGCGTTTGTAGAGGCCCTGATGTGTCTAAACAGTGGAAACCCCCCACAAGTGACACCATTTTGGAAACTAGACCCCTTAAGGAACTTATCTAGATGTGTGGTGAGCACTTTGAACCTCCAAGTGCTTCACAGAAGTTTATAACGTAGAGCCGTGAAAATAAAAAATCATTTTTTTTCCTCAAAATGATTATTTAGCCCGCTATTTTTTTTATTTTCCCAAGGGTAACAGGAGAAATTGGACACCAAAAGTTGTTGTGCAATTTTTCCTGAGTACGCTGATACCCCATATGTGGGGTGGAACCACTGTTTGGGCACATGAGAGAGCTTGGAAGGGAAGGAGCGCCATTTTGTAATGCAGACTTTGATGGAATGCTCTGCGGGCGTCATGTTGTGTTTGCAGAGCCCTTGATGTGCCTAAACAGTAGAAACCCCTGCAAGTGACACCATTTTGGAAACTAGACCCCCCAAGGAGCTTATCTAGATGTGTGGTGAGCACTTTGAACCCCCAAGTGCTTCACAGAAATTTATAAACGCAGAGCCGTGAAAATAAAAAATCATTTTTTTCCTCAAAAATGATTTTTTTAGCCAGCTATTTTGTATTTTTTCCAAGGGTAACAGGAGAAATTAGAACCCCAAAATTGGTGTGCAATCTGTCCTGAGTACGCTGATACCCCCTATGTTGGGGTAAACAACTGTTTAGGCGCATGGCAGGGCTTGGAAGGGAGGGAGCGCCATTTGACTTTTTGAACGCCACGTCGTTTTTGGAGACCCCCTGATATGCCTAAATAGTGGAAACCCCTCAATTCTAGCTCCAACCCTAACCCCAACACACCCCTAACCCTAATCCCTACCCTAACCCTAATCCCAACCCTAATTGTAACCCTAACCCTAATTATAACCCTAAGGCTAGGTTCATATTGCGTTTTACCAGCCAGTTCAACACATAGCGTTGACGGGCTGGTAACGGTATAGCATAACGCGATCGTGTAATGCTATACCCGTTAGTGCAGAGGAATCAGCAGATGATTCATCTGCGCTAGTGGTGACGGAGCCCAGACGCTGCAGCCCACGTCCGAGGCTCCGTCACTGAATGACGGCACGTCGCGAATGCATGCCGCTTTACGGCATGCGTCGCGATGCGCCCTCAAATGGGGGTGAATGGCAGCGTTAACGGACTGCGTTACACCGCGTTATACTGCCGTGTAACGCAGTCCGTCTAACGGACTGCCATAACGCAGTATGAACCCAGCCTAACCCTAACCCTAATTATAACCCTAACCCTTACCCTAATTGTAACCCTAACCCTAATTATAACCCTAACCCTAATGGAAAAATAAAAATAAATAAAATTTCTTTATTTTATTATATGTCCCTAACAAAGGGGGTGATAAAGGGGGGGTTTATGTACTGTTTTTTTATTTTGATCACTGTCACAGTGATCAAAATGTACTTTTAGAGAATGAATGGAATCATTCATTTTTTGAATCTGCCGCCAGATATTTATTACAGGATGAAGAGGACGGAGGATCGGAGGACAGGGGGCGCTGCAGGAGCACAGAGGGGACATGGGGAACACCTGTAGGTACCGGGGGAGGGATCGGGGGTCCTGGGGACCCTATTTCTCTCCCCTCTGATGTGCGATCACATCAGAGGGGAGAGAAATTACTTGCAGGATCGCATCTTTTTTTTTTCTTTTGCGATCGCCGTTATAGGGTTAATAACGGCGATCGCAAAAGTGGGGGGACTGAGGGGGACCCTAATCATGTTCTCTGGAGAAAATCCGGCTCGGCGGGCGCACTGGGAGGCCTGGGGGGACACCGGGAGGCACGGGGGGCTGTCGGGGGTCCCGGGGACCCCATTTCTCTCCCCTCTGATGTGCGATCACATCAGAGGAGAGAGAAATTAAAGGGAAAATTGCTTTTTTTTGCAATCGCCGTTATAGGGTTAATAACGGCGATCGCAAAAGCGGGGACGGTAAAAACCGACCCGAATCATATTCTCTGGGGTCTCGGCTACCCCCAGAAAATCCGACTCTGGGGGCGCTATAGGCTTTTTCCACAGCGCCGTTAATTAACGGCGCTGTGGTTTAAGTACACTTAATGACCGCTGTTAAAAGGCGTATCGGCGGTCGTTAAGGGGTTAAGGGTACCATCATTTCTATCCAGGCCTATTTCATGAGTTTTATGTTTTTAAAAATTCTGTGGAAGCATGGTTGAAAAGCAATGTCTGACTTTCATTTGTTCATTTTTATAGATTTTTGATTTATTATTACTTTTGTCAGATTCAAGTTATTTCTGAGACCATTGTGGGTTTTTCTGTCATTACACGAGGGGTATCAACAATTATAACCACGTGTGTACATCCATACATGTCCTGTATGTAGGTTATTAAATTAACTTTTTGATTTATAAAAATGTTTGAAATATTTAAATCCTTTTATATAGAAGGAAAGGTACATTTACAGAAGTAGCATATCCAAATGTATTACTACCTATATCTAGACATCATTACTCCGATATGTGTCAAAAATCACTTGGATTGGAATACAAATCAGAAGGTCGTACTCCATCATATTGCTGCTTATGGGGAAACCTTTTAAGTATTGTCCATTTAACATTTTTTCTCCCCTTCGATGTATTCAGTGTATCCAAAAAAAGTTGTTCCAAATAATTAGAATGGTGTCAAAAAGGTTAAGTCTTTCTTCAATTGTGATTTGTGAGCAGAAGTTTAACTGGAAAAACTAATAGCGGTTAACTCAATGTGATATGGTGTCATTACATGGCAGAGGATAATAATGCAATTTTCATCTGCAAAGTAATTATTCATGCTCCAAAAGGTGAAAAGAACCAGGCCTTTTCCTGATTTAATCCTGTGATGTAAGGGCGCAGAATAGTAGCCATACAACAGTGTAATGGAAAAGCCTCTTCTCAATTTTAAAGAAGCACTCGGAATTATCGTCCGTCAGGCGGACAAAGGCGGCAACGTCGTTCTGCTAACAAAGGAATATTATTCGATGGAGGCTTTAAGGCAGCTTTCGGACAAAAACACCTACTGTACAAATAATTATCATGTGACCCCACTTTTAAGTTAAAAAAATTCCTTAGGCTCATTTTTGTCTCAACATATATTAAAGTATACAATATCTAAAAAGACCTCTGAAAAATGACTTCCTTCTTTTCTACAGAAACCTCACTGATAACTTTATTCCAAAAGTACATAAATCCATGACAGCTCTACCAGGCTGTTCAGTCGTCGCAGGGATAGGCTACCTGACAAAGCCTTTGTCACAGTATGTAGACTGGCTCTTGAGGCCACTTTTAAGAGACATACCAGTGCTCATAAAACATACTGGTGAAGTGCTATTGGCTTTACAGGACTTCGCTTGGCAGGAGGAATTTTCTCTTGCCTCTATTGATTTTGAAAGTCTTTATTCCAGAATTCCACAAGAAGAAAGCACTAAAGTTGTTAAACAGCTACTAGAGGATATTGATAAGGAATTTGATTACATAGGATTTGTCTGTGGGGAAGTAAATTTCATTTTAACATACAATGCCTTCAAGTTTATGGATTATTGGTGCATTCAAAAAACGGGGACCGCAATGGGTACTCCAATAGCATGCACATTAGCAAATTTGTATCTTGAAGACCATTATGTGTACAGTACCCAAAATCCATATTAATCCCTTCATGACCTATGACGTATATGTACGTCATTGGTCATGTGTCCGCAGTCTATGCAGGCTCCGGCACTGAGCCCACATCTTTTCAGGCACATGACAGCTAATTTCAATCAATTATCTGGTAGGAAATTGTATCCCAGCTTCAGTTGGCTTAGTTGCGATGTCATGTAGCTCTATACTTCTATTTCACAATCAGTTGCTCTACAAGCACTTGAATTTAATTGACCTAAATACAGCCAGTACACTGCAGATCTACAAGGTTTTATTTAGCAAATTACCCAATTTCTAATGAAGCATATTTTTTTGTCTTTGATCATAAATACTACCTCAAACATCGAAGAGGTTCTATGGGTGCTAATTTCTCGCCCTCATTGGCTAATCTTGTCATGTCTTTCTGGGAGCAACAGTTTTTAAATATCACACAAAATTCATTCCTCACATACTTTCAATTGTATGGCAGATTTATTGATGATCTCTCTTTCATTTGTTGTGGTGACATTTTTGATATTTCTTCTTTTGTTGAATACCTGAATACTAATAATTATAATCTCAGATTTGCTTTCAATTTTCACCCCACAACTCTTATCTTTTTGAATCTGCAGTTTACTGGCTTCCGAATCAGAATTTTATAGCATCTATGTACAGAAAACCGACTGCTGGAAACACAATTTTTCACACAACCACAAGTCACCCGAAACATACCATTAAAACTATACCTGTGGGTGAGTACATCAGGGTTTCTCACAACTGTAGCGATGACATGAAACGCAAAAATGAGATTGATAATGCAGAAGCAAGATTGATTGACAAGGGTTATTCCAGGTGGACATTAAATCCTGAAAGGAATTTTGCTGCCTTATCAAGATCACTTATAAAAATGTTGAACAACACTGGGGCCAGGACAGAGCCTTGTGGTACCTCACTTGAAACGCTCATCCAGTTGGATGTGCAAACATTTATTACCACTCTTTGAGTATGATCACTGAGCCAGTTATGAATCCACCTAACCGTAGCCTTATTAATCACATACTTGGTCATTTTTTCAATAAGGATAGTATGAGATACTTTACCAAATACTTTCTTTCTGAGTCCATTAAAATTAGCCTTTCTGAAGTCCAACCTTAAAATCTGAGTCCTCGCAGGTCTTCCTCCTCTTCTAATATAGTAATATATATCTCTTACGCTTTCTTTAGAAAGTAGAGTACGTTATTAACTTGATGGTACCACTGTTATGATTTGGTAGCTGAGGAGAGCAAGCAAAAACAGCAATACACCAGAGAGGTTGGAATCTACTGGATTGCAGTACCCTGACTAACCACCACAACTAAAGGCAGCCGTGGAGCGTACCTACGTTGGTCCTAGACGCCTCGTCACAGCCTGAGAGGTTAACTACACCTAAAGATAGAAAGAGGAAAAGCTATCTGCCCCGGAGCAGATCCCCAAAGAACATAGGAAGCCCCCAAACATGTAATGGCGGTTAAACAAGAGGAAATACAGACACAGACAGAAAATAGTATGAGCAAACGTTGGGGCCCAATCTTCCTAGACAGAAAAGGATAGGAAGGACACTTACTGCAATCCCAAAAAACCCTAAAAAGTACCAACTCTACTAATTGCAAAAACACCTGAGATCACACAACCTCTACCACCTAAATTAGTTCTCTGGTGTAGCAAAACTAAGCCGCAGCCACTGAAAAAACTGGAAAAGGCAAATGAACAAACAACAGTGGCTCAGACAAACTGAGAGGAGCACAAGCCCCCGGAGGGGACCTGGCTGACCTCCACAAAAGTGCAGGAAACAATGCAAAAAGCAAGCACAAATATAAAAACAGAAAATGTCTTATCTGAGAGCAGGAGAAGAGGCTAGATTCAGCAAGCTTCCAAGTGAACCAGGAACCACAGTTGAGACAAGAACAATTGATCACCGGCAACCCTGATGGGAGGGAACCTCCCTTATATAGGACCAGTCTGTAACTCCTGATTGCCAATCTTCACTAAATGGTTCAGCACTGTCTGCAACCACCAGAGGGAGCTTCTGCTCAGAACTCATTTCTAACACATTCACAACATACCACACTCCATTAAGTGTTCACATTATGTAATAATAACGGGGTTGTCCACTACTTTTCTAAGGATAGGTCATCAATATCAGATCTGTGGGAGTGTGACACTCAGCACCATCACCATCACCTATAAACTGTTCCTAGTGATGATGATGGCTGGATGTGATCAGTTGCGTAGTGAAAAAATACAGTTCCAGCAACTATATGATGGTCTAAACCAGAACTGCACATCCTCCTGTAGTTGAATTAATGAGAGTGGATCTGCAGTGCCCTGCTGCATCCACTATATAGTTGATGTCACTCTACTGCTTTTCTCCACAACTGATCACATCTGGCCTTTACCGGCACTTGTAGAAACTGATAAGTGGGGGTGTTGGGTATCGCAACCCCAATGATCTGCTCAGTGCTGCCACTAAGAATTTCAGGGCCCCATACTGGCAACATTTTCGGGCCTCCTTGAGACTCCACCCAGGCTCCACCCCAGCTCCGACTCCACCCCTCAAAACTTCCACAGTCCCACTGCCCACTCTTTGAAAAACTCCAGTTCTGCACCATGTCCTCACCAATCACACATTAACATACATAGCCATCAGCTTTTGCTTTGGCCGAAACATTTTTTAAAACCGCCACCACAAGGTAGACTCTTTTGGCAGGGCCCTACTGTATTCTAACCTAGTAAACATTTGTTAAAATATCCAATACTCTATTTAGGTATATTTTTATTTACTTTTTTAAGGGAATGTGTCACATACATTTTTAATAATACCACATACAAGGGACAAATACTGTCACACCATGGCCAGATAACATATTACCACCACATGATGACCGAATAATACCACATACGTGGCCACTCATGACCAGGCCACATATTACCACTAGACAGTGATCAAATAATACCACAAACAAGGAACAAATACCAATACACCATGACCAGACCACATACTACCACCAAATAATAATCATTTAACTGTAAACATAAAAACAGTGTACATATATATATCGCTGTACAGATATCTTTTTTAATTGTATTACTGTGTTCTGATTGTGCCATATTGTACTGTACTGTTATTGTTTACTTTCATCCTTGATACCATGGCTATGTACCTATAGTACCTAACTAAATACATAGTTGTTTGTTGCATACCATTGTCTCCTCATTGTCTGCACTGTTGCATTTTTGTACCTGTTAACATATGGAAAGAGAGTACAGTGCTGGGGCGCCCCAAGTCATTACATTACGCTATAGCCATTATTTTGGCGACTGCTACATCTGTAGAATAGAAGAGAACACTCTTCGGGAAAATAGAACTTCGCTGTATCCTAAAATGGAAACTAAGGTCAAAATTCAGTAGTTTTATTAAATTTTCACTATTTAGTAGTAAAAACAAAACTTCTCATCGAGAAAACATTGAGTATTTTATATTGTATAGTTGTATCTGCCATTGCATGAAAATCATTGTTCTAGTCTTATCTCCCCCCCTTGTCACTTCTGCTTTTAAACTAATGAAGAAACAATTATCTGTTCTACCTGCTTTTTCCTAAATAAAAAAGTACCTAAAAAATTAAATACACTTTAAGAAACTTTAGAAAAAATAAAGATTGATCTGCAAAGGTGAACCTTCTGTTTCAGAATATTCCTAATTTTCTCATTGTAATTCTGTCAGTAATGAAAGGACAGCGACTGAAAAATATATGTGATCGAAAGAATAAAACATAGCCTATTCATATCTTAAACAAAAAAAAAGAAACAGTGATGTAACCTTCATCGTATAGTAAAGACAGTAATAAGTATGGGACAATGATGGCTTAAGAACTGAAACTGAGTGAACTTTGTGCAAAGCCATTCAGCACAATGTGCCGTAGATGTTGAGTTTATGACCCAACAACTGATGTAGTCAAGAAAAGAACAAAAGACTTGGAAATCAAGAGGTTGTGATGAATGGAGACAGCACTGCCGAGGTCTGCGATACAAAAGAAGAGAACATTATTGGACAATATGGGCTTGAAAGCACTAATGCTGCATTGTATGTGTAACCAAGAAAAATAAAATAGCCAACCATCAGACTTGAAGAACATAATCAAAGTCCTGTGTCATGAAATAGACAACATTATTAGTTTCTAGTCTGGGAACCATTAGATCTTGGGATGATCAAGATGATGTCATAAAAATTAATGAAAGACTTCATAAAACACAAAAAAAATCAAAGTAAAGAAGGTAACTCTAGTAATTGATAAGGTTAGCCAAAATAAAAGTTTAAAATTATAAGTCTAGCTCCAATTGAGAACATTATTTAATTTTTTAAATATTAGTAAGGTTCAACATTTGGTACGAAATATTCTCATGATACACAATATGGAAAAACGTGTTGGGAAACCTTCTTATTACACTAACAGGAACTTGTATGACTTCCCATTCTAAATCCATTGATCCCCTTTGCAGCTATAACAGATATCACTCTACCGGGAAAGCTTTCTACAATATTTTGGAAGTGTCTATGGGGATTTTTGCCCATATTTGAATTTAGACTCTGATGTTAGAGTAAAGGATCGGGTCAATCTCTGTTCTAGTTCATTAAAAAAAATCTGTTGGGTTAGGTTGAGGTCAGGGCTCTGTGCGGCCGGTCATGTTCTTCCACAACAAACTCCTCCAACCATGTATTTAGAGACCTTGCTTTGAGTACCGGGGCACCATCATGGGGAACAGAAAAGGACCTTCTCAAACTGTTCTCATAAATTTGGAAGCCACTATTGTCCAAAGTGTCTTTGAATGCTGAAACATTAAGAATCTCTCCTCCACCAAACGTTACAATTGTCACAATGCAGTTAGGTAGGTAATATTCTTCTCATCCATCAGTCAGGCAGATCAAGAGGTGTAATTCATTACTCCAAAAAATGTGTCTTCACTGCTCCAGAGTCCAGTTGAGGCGAATTTGCACCAATCCATCTGATGCTTGGCATTGTTCTAGGTGATATAAAGGCTTGCACGCAGGTGAACATTGTTAAGGTTATAAACCCTTAATAAAGAGGAAGACCCTGTTAATTTCCCAATATAGACATAGGTGAGTATGATACTTGAAAATATATGGAAAAATTCATACAAATGTATAAACAAGAACACCCATATTAGACAGGACTACAAAGCGGGAACCAGGTTCGGGAAAATCCTGAAAACTAGCCATAAAAATTAATGCCAAGAAATTAAGGCAAGTAATGGTAGGGCCAATGATGACCGTACTACAAGTATACAATATGACTAAAATTAGTGTTTTTTATGATGGAAAAAACCTGTAGAGACAAAAAGAGCAATAGAGTCACATCTGAGTACATACTTATTGGTCAACGCGTTTCAAAGTTTCAAACTTCTCCATCAAGACAAACCGAGCTTAATACCGTAATACCGTGGTTTTGTACTGATAAGTTTTTGAAACGCGTTGACCAATAAACCACAGAATTGGATTCCTATCTTCCTATCATCCTTCGATGGCAGCGCAGTTTAACCCATTTGTTTTCAGTTTTCCTAATAAATATGTAATATCTGCATACCGGTGTGCACAAGGTCATGACAAGTATTGTCTTTTCTTCTCAATTTTCTAAATACTTCCACTTCTCAATAATATCACTCACAGTTGAATATTTTGGAGAGAAGAAATATAATGAACATTCTCATTACACCTGTGGCTTTCTATTACAAGGTCACACTGGCATCAGTGAGACAATGTAACCCAAATGTTATTAAAGCTGGACTGCACGGCAAGGAGATGAATTTTGTACAAATGTGGCAATGGGACTGAATGAAAAACCTGAATTTAAAGAAATTAAAATCTCCTAAATTGACAAATAATTAAGGGGTTGTCCAGAACTGACATATTGATGATCAATCCTTAGTGTAGGTCATCAATATAAGATTGGTGGGGGGCTGACATCGGGTATCCCCGCCATTCTGCTGTAAGAATGCGATGAAGAAATACTTGGCACTCATATAGGTGTATTCAAGAACTAATTTATTGAATGAAGAAATTCCAGAAAATTAAGAGACGTTTCGGTCAATACCTGACCTTCATCAGTCATCTGGATAGAGGAGATCTGTGTGGAAGCACGCTGTGTGAGGGTCTGCAGTGTCTCACACACCACTCTATCTGACATCCAGCATGGAGAGATGCTGTTGAGGCATTTGACATTTGGCAGATATCATTTATGTGGCTTACTTAACAGAACACTACATGAACTGTCCTATGCGTATGCTATAGTGTCTCTCTATTCCCAAACTTTAGTGGTCACAGAAAGAAAACAAAAGAGGATATTTGATGAATTGCTATATGGTTAAATTTCAAAAGCAAATAATTCTTCTACGTTTTTGACATCTTGACATTTTGCTTAGTAAATTCCCAATCATAAATCTATGTCACTATAACTACTACTATAAGACTACAGTTTTAAAAAAGTTCTTCAATTTAGAAACACATTTTTTACCCTTTTAGAACATTCTGAGATTTAATGGGGCTCCAGCTTTTTGGATTCTTTATCAATTAGCTAGAGCATAAAGTGACTGGCTGCAAAGAGTATCTCTTACTCAGGAGGACCCATCATGTTCCACTGTCATCCTGCTCATTACAATGTACACCATGTAATGCTTACATTCTCCTACGGAGGCACTGCAGGAAGATTGAGCACTTGCTTCAGGTTCACTTCAGAAACCAGTTGATCATTGGAGATCTAAAGAGCAAAATGCTCTCTGATCACTTTATTCATGGACAACATTTCTAAGAATAGATTGTAAAATGTGGATGGTGCTGGTTTGATAATGTTCTCTTTGAAACAGTTAGTAAATTGGCTTCCTGTTTTGATGTGTCCTTTGCTTGGTTACCAGGACATGTGTGCCCTCATGATAGCATAAATTTCATGTCTAGCATCTTCACGGTGTTCATTACAGAACGCCGAAAGATTAAAAATAACTTGTTAGAAGGGGGAAGAAATTTCATTTGTCAGTAGTTTGATTTAGCTCTCTATAAATCAGGACGGGACGCCTGCTTTATTAATTGCAATAGTCAGGGGTTGTGGATGGATTTCTTCGCCTTCACCCTTAATTACCCCGCAGCTCGATGCTCCGTGAGGAGCATCAAGACCAGTCACAAAAAAAGTCAAAATTGGAACGGCTGTATTTGTTTGCTTTTAAATGCTAATGTTTTTGACTTTTGGTTAAAATAGTGAATATAATGAAAGATATTGTATTGAGCAACATAGATGGAGAACCAGAGGGCAGCGTTTATGACTTGACCAAGAGCCCATCAGCTCAAAACGGGCTTAATCAGTAGGGCTTGCGCTTTTATTCAGGGATCTGGACTTCACTCCAAGGTCCCCAGGTTGGCTTTGCAGAGTAGCTTCTGACCAGTGGAGCGAGCTCATGGAAAATATTAAACAAGTCTGGGTCAGAACGAGACTGACACAAAGATAAAAACAGATCTAAATATGTAGTCAGGAACTGGCATGACAAATTCTGGGATGTGTCAGAACAAATGGCCAAAGATTGTCATCAAGTCCAAGGTTGAACCAGAGTGGGCATCATGATGTTAGTTAGAGAATGGACAGGAACTGATCCACAGATGGCCACTGAAATAGCAGTCCAAAAGTTCCACCGGGGTATTGTTCAAAGTATACAATAGCTGGTGCATGTCAAAGGACTAAGAGAATCTAAATAGCAGGTCAGGACCACTAATCGGCTGCTGAGTCTGTCCACTCATTGGTCCGAAGACTGTCTCCTCTGATTGGCTGCCAGCTGCAATTCCTTATTAGCCAGTGCTATTGTCACTTAAGACAGCAGGACAACCATCCGCACTTCACAAGTAATGCCCAACATTTCTTCGAGCACCAATGAGAAGAGCCACTCGGTGGCATCTGGAAGAGAGGAATAAAACCATGCACTGAGGAGGAAAGGGGAGCCCATACTGGGAAGCTACCAAAATGGGCAGTTACCTACCTTCTATACTTGTGGAAAAATGTTGAAAACAAACTCGCTTGGAGCTTTATGGAACCCGCGTGATTAATTAAAGGGTAATATTCCACTTACTCATATGCCATCGTCCAATCTGTCCCAGATCTGAGATATGAAGAGCTGTTTGAGAAGATCTTCTTTGCTTTGTTTACCTGTTGCTGGGTGAACAATTTGGTTAAGCGATCTTTTTGTCACTAAAGATGTTAGAACCCTCTTGCTAGATTTTGTTTCAGTTTGCTGGTCACATGACCTTTTTTCCCTATTTAGTCTGGCTCCGCCCTTCTGGCTTTGCTGGACTTCATTGTATTATCTACTCTTAAGCTAGCCGGGTGCTTAGGTGCCTTACTCTGTCAGTTTTGCTTAATCTTAGGATCTCGTAGTAATTTGTTTTCTGTTTAATTTTCCCTGCTACAATTTCTGTTAGGAGGTGTCCACCTTTTCTCCCAGTCCCTAGATCTTGTAGGGATTCCTCCCTCGCAACTATAGGTCTTCGTTCAGACTAGCTGAGGACTTTAGCGGGTCTGGTCGCAGGATCAGGTTCCCCGTTACATCGTAGGGATCAAGCTCAGTCCTATTGTAGGGACAGAGTTCCCATCTTTCCTTAGTGCTTGTAGCAGTTCAAAACAGTAAGTCCAGCCAAGAAAAAAAAAAAAAAAAAATCTCTAAGGAAAGATTTTCTGTTTTCATCATGGTGTCGGTTCGGGATTTGGCTGAACGCCTGCAGGGTCTCTCTCTGGAGGTGGCTGAAATCCAGCAACACGTGAGTAGTTGTTCTGGAGCACATTTCGTGGAGCCAAAGGTACGTTTGCCTGATTTATTTTTTGGTGAACAACAAGATTTTTTTTCTTTTAAAAATGCTTGCTTGTTGTATTTTCGTTTGAGACCCAGATCCTCTGGTGATGAATCACAGCGCATAGGGTTTATAATGTCACTTTTGCGCAAAGAACCTCAGGACTGGGCCTTTTCTCTGCAGCCTAGTGATCTATGCTTTGGATCAGTGGATGGTTTTTTTTCTGCTTTGGGTTGTTGTATGACGATCCGGATCGTGTTTCATCAGCTGAGACAGAGTTGAGACGTTTGAGACAGGGATCGGGTAATGTGGAAAAATATTGTACTCACTTCCGTAGGTGGTCCACCCAGGTGGGCTGGAACGATTCAGCTTTGAAAAGTTTATTTCTTGCAGGATTAAGTGAAAGGGTTAAAGATTTGCTGATTGCTTATCCTATACCTGGTAACTTGCAAGAGGCTATGCAATTGGCCATACGGGTGGATAGGAGACTGCGTGCAAGGGTTAATGAGAGTAAGTCTGCTTTGTCAGCTCAGGTTTGGAGAAGGAATGTACTGACATTGCAGAGCCGATGGAAATTGGAGCAATGGCACCTCACTCTCGGGAAAAAGAACGCAGATTTGCTCAAGGTTTGTGTTTCTACTGTGGTAAATCTGAGCATTTCATTAAGAACTGTGCGCTTCGAATGAATAAAGAGAAAAAAAAAATGAGGTCAGTGTCGCCCGCATAGCTTGTTTAAACAATAAAGGTGTCTTTCTTTCTGCTACCACTGGTGTTGAGGAGGAGTTAATGGAGTTTCGGGTATTTGTGGATTGTGGTTCAACTCTCAATGTGATTGATGGGAAATTTTTGGAAAAACTAAAATTAAAACCCAAACTTCTGTCTTCTCCTATTAATGTGGTGTCTGTGGATGGCTCTCCCTTGAAAAATGTTACTCACCATATCTGTGAATTTCCTCTTACTATTAATGGTGTTCATCAAGAGAATTTGGATTTGGTAGTTTTGAATAATTTGCCCTCACCGGTGATTTTGGGGTTACCCTGGTTAAAATTGCACAATCCGGTAATGGATTGGTCTACCAATGAAATTAAGTCCTGGAGTCCTAATTGTTATGACAAGTGTTGTAACAGGCGTATTGCTGCTGTAGTTAAGGGGGAGTTACCTGTACCTATTCAGGATTTTTGGAAAGTTTTTTCTGATAAGGAATCGCAGGTATTGCCTCCTCATAGAGAATATGATTGTGCAATTGAATTTGTCCCTGGAGCGACTCTTCCTAAAAGTCGTTTATTTAATTTGACTATTCCTGAGAGAAAGGCTTTGGAGGAATACATACAGACAAGCTTGGCCGCTGGTCACATTAGGCCTTCCAAATCTCCTGTGGCGGTTGGATTTTTTTTTGTTAAAAAAAAGGACGGCGGTTTACGGCCTTGTCTAGACTTTCGTGAGATTAATAAGATTACTGTACGCAATCCTTACCCACTGCCATTGATTCCTGATTTGTTTAATCAGTTAGTGGGGGCCAAGTGGTTCTCGAAAATTGATCTTCGAGGGGCATACAATTTGTTGCGCATGAAGGAGGGGGATGAATGGAAGACTGCATTTAACACTCCACTGGGTCATTTTGAGAATCTGGTTATGCCTTTTGGACTTTCCAGTGCTCCGGCATTTTTTCAGAATCTTATTAATGACATCCTTAGACCTTTGATCGGCAGAAGTGTGGTTGTGTATTTGGATGACATTTTGAATTATTCACCGGATTTGGAGTCTCATTGGAGGAGTGTGCGTTGAAGTATTACAGTTACTGAGTGATAATTCACTTTTTGCCAAACTAGAAAAATGTGAGTTCGCTGTACAGAGACTTAGTTTTTTGGGCTACATTGTCTCCAGTGAAGGTTTTGAGATGGACCCTGTGAAAGTGCAAGCTGTGCAGGATTGGCCTAGACCTATTGGTGTGAAATCAATACAGAGGTTTTTGGGGTTCGCCAATTATTATAGAAAATTCATAAAAAATTTTCTGAGGTTGCCAAACCTCTGACCGATCTCACCAGGAAAGGTGCTGATGCGGTTCAGTGGACTACTGAGGCCATTGAGGCTTTTGTGTTGCTAAAGGAGAGGTTCAGCTCTGCTCCCATCCTTACGCAGCCTGATGTGACTAAACCATTTTTGGTTGAGGTTGATGCTTCTTCTGTGGGGGTCGGCGCGGTGTTGTCTCAGGAAAAGACGGATGGAGTACATCCCTGTGCTTTTTTTTCAAAGAAATTTTCTGAGTCTGAACTAAATTATGATATCGGTAATCGGGAATTGTTGGCAATTAAACTCGCATTTGAACACTGGCGTCATTTTTTGGAGGGAGCGAAATTTCCCGTTCAAGTCTTCACCGATCATAAAAATCTGATCTACCTTGATGCTGCCAAATGCTTGAATGCCCGTCAGGCTAGGTGGGCACTGTTTTTCTCACGCTTTAATTTTACCGTTACTTACATCCCAGGTACTAAAAATGTTAAAGCTGATGCTTTGTCTCGAGCTTTTCTCCTATGGTGGGTACTGAGGAGGAGGAAAACATTTTGCAACAGGGGGTTGTTATTGCGGTTTTGGACTCCGTGTTGGAAGATGAGATTCTTAAAGCACAGGAGAATGCCCCATCTAAGACGCCACATGGGAGGTTGTTTGTGCCTGGTACCCTGAGGAGAGATTTGTTTGTTGAATGTCATGACTCTCGGTTGGCAGGTCATCCTGGAATCTCTGAGACCAAGAGACTTGTGGGTTGCAGTTTTGGTGGCCTGGATTGCAGAAGGAAGTCATTAAGTGGGTGCGTCAATGCACTGTGTGTGCTAGATCTAAGTCTTCTCATACTCCTGCTGCAGGGTTGCTTTGCCCTCTGGAGGTCCCTAGTGCACCTTGGACACATTTGGCTATGGACTTTATTACTGACCTTCCCCCCTCTGAGGGTTTCACTGTCATCTGGGTGGTCGTGGACCGTTTTAGCAAGATGTGTCACTTGGTTCCTTTCATCAAATTGCCCTGCGCTAAGACTCTCGCTAAGGCCTTTGTCAAGGAAATAGTCAGACTACATGGTGTTCCTACTGACATTGTTTCTGATAGGGGACCTCAGTTTGTGGCTCGTTTTTGGGCGCCTTTTGTGACAGGTTGGGAGTTCATTTGTCGTTTTCATCCGGATATCATCCTGAGTCTAATGGCCAGACAGAAAGGAAAAACCAGGATGTTGAGCAGTTCTTGCGTTGTTTTGTGACTGATAATCAAGAGGGGTGTCTGAGTTTCTGCCACTTGCTGAGTTTGCTCTTAACAATCATACATCCGCTTCTGCTGGTTGTTCGCCTTTTTTTGTTGTACTGGGAGACATCCGTCTTTTGGGTCATTTTTCAAGTTGGGATCGGCTGTACCTGAAGAGGAGAATTTTTCTGGTGTGTTGGAGAGAGTTTGGACTGATGTGCGTGGTAATCTTCAGGAGGCTAACAAAAGATCCAAAGTGTATTTTTGATGTTTGCTATTGGTGACATGGTCTGGTTGTCCTCTAAGAATCTGCGCTTGAGGATTCCGTCTAAGAAATTGGGTCCCAAGTTTGTAGGGCCCTTTAAGGTGCTTCAGGTTATTAACCAATCTGCTGTTAAGTTGGAACTTCCACCTCCTGGAAGATTAATCCGGTGTTTCATGTTTCTCTCTTGAAAAAAGCTGAGGTCTCAGATGGAGACGTCTCGGCCACTGTTCCCCTGGTGGTGGAGGACGGGCAATATGAGATTTCCCGCATCCTAAATTCTAGACGTATAGAGGGGGTTTGCAGTACCTCGTCGCTTGGAAGGGTTATGGACCCGAGGATAACTCATGGGTGAGGGCAGATGATGTTTTTGCGT
>JARQOD010000004.1:30287047-30322274 GCA_033576555.1 Oophaga sylvatica
CCCGATACTTGCGGTATCGGAATGCTCAACACTACTCAGCAGCTCATCATGAATGAGACACAGGAACTGTTCGAAACAGGTGTGAAAGCGCCAACAGTCTCAACGTTTTGGCATAACTCCAAGTTGAGCAAAAATGTTGTAACTTCAACACAAGAATTAGGGCACAAATACTTTGATGGATTGAGGCCTATATTTTTTCAAGAGGAAACCGCTTCAGGAAATATAGCCGTTTCTTTGCCGCTTTTTTGGTACTAAAGCGTTTTATCAATGGTCTTTACACCATTTTTCAGTTTTTTCTTTAGCAATTTTCAAACTCCATCTATCGCATTATGAACGGAAAACACCTCAAAAACTCTGACAAAGTGCTCCAAAAAACACTGGGCATTCTCTGTAACCTTCCCATTGACTAGTATTGTAAATTGTACAGAGGCTTCGTAGTGGACAACACCAGAGGAACGTTCACTCACTTCATTTATCGGCTTTTATTCGTTTTTCCATAGAAATGAATATAAAGGGTCTTTCATAAGCATTTTTCGGACATTTTTCAATGTAGACCTGCTCCAAAACCACCTGAAAAATTCATGGTATTAAGAAATGTAATCATTTTGTCTTTTTCTATTTAAATGGTTTCCACATAAATATGTTCCTACTTCTATAACCTTGACAAGATGTCCATCAGAAAAGTGATATTTTTGCCTGGTTTTTTCCATTTCTGTAGGGCAGATTTATCAAACCTGTGTAACCCCTTGACTGTTTTTGTTGCCCATAACAACCAATCACAGTGACGCTTAGATTTTCCAACAGCAGAAGAGCTGTAAGCTGCTCTATGATTGGTTGTTATAGGCCCCATATTTACTGTTTGACCTCATTCACATGTCTGATTATTGTGTGCGAGTGCTATCCATAGATTACACGGAAATCACTCGTACCTGTGATAGTATATGGGGTCGTTCATGAGTCCATGATTTTTCATGGACCAAGCAGTTGGTGTAAAATCATGGAGACCTGTCCAATTTTGACCTGAGGGTCGGAATAAAATCAGCAATTAAAGTCTATGGGTCTGTGAATAAATTGATGAAATCCAAGAAAAAGGGAGGTCTGAAGGAGGATTTAGACAGTAATGAGGCGTCACTGTGGCTATGTAGGTTGGTTAGCCGATTACTTATACTAAGTTACTGCCTGGGCTAAAAACAGGAGCTGCATTTTAGATTTCCAAGCTGAAATTTCCCAACATTCCACATAATTTAATGCCTGTATTAGACTTTTTCAGAACATGAGGCTAATTCTCCAACTGTTTTATATCAATTCTTCGCTGTTAGAGAAATGTCTGACAGCAATCTTTTCGACTGTTACCGTTGACTACAAGCATACCTGTGCTTCCACGCAAAACTTTTAGAAAAGGATGGCCTTGCTGGTTTTGTCCTGCAAAACAAGTTGAAACTACGTTTAGTGTACATGCCAGGAACTGTCCCGAATCTCATTCTTTTTGAGTGGGAAAACTCATTCCTTTTGAGTGGGCATTTTCTTTTTCTCATTATTCTGCCAGCACTGTAGATACTAGAACTTATTTTTTATCACTTCTCACCATGCACTGTGCAATTTGCTCCTGCTCTCCTACCTGTTTTTAATTTAACAGATAGAAGAGCAGGAGCAAATACCCAATCTGACTTCTTGTAATCAGTCCTGGTATGTCTGCTGCTGGTGATAGATTACAACAGGCAATGGACAATATGTTATACTGGAGGAAAACACCTAGTGATCAGCACTTTGGAGTGATATTTCAGTGGTGAGACAACATTACTTTTTAAAAAAGTTATTTTAGTTTGTCTATTCATTACATTATCGTTCAAATTGCCCACAACTACAGGGACTATGCAATAAATACCATATTTTTTGGACTATAAGATGCACTTTTTTCCCAAAAATTTTTTGGGGAAAATGGGGGTGCGTCTCATACTTGGAATATACTTACAAGTAGTGTGGCGGCCGCAGGAGTCGGCGAATCTGCAGCTGTCCGACGCTGCAAGGCAATGATCACACTCCCTTCCCAGGCTGGTGCGACAGGTTTGGTGGTGCTCTGTCGTGCGGGGGATTCGCCGGCATCTTGTGAAAGCTCAGAGGCCCCTTACATCCATTGCTGCGATGCGGTGGCCTCCGGGAAAATGGCGACCAGGGTGGCGCATGTGTGGTGCCCCTGAGGGTCCAGTCGCCACAGAAGTACTGCACCTCAGCCAGAGGTGTGGTACTCAGCTCTCTGGTAAGGAGGGGGCACTAACCGGTTCTCGCATATGTGCATCCTACACCACACACCACCCCAAGGGAGGAGGGAGGAGCCTCAGTTCAGGCGGGAAGGTAGTGTGACAGTTGGAAGGAGAGTAGTGATAGAAGTTGAGAGGAGCAGTGGTGTAGGAAGGAGCTCCTTAGAGTAAGAATGGGTCCCATAAAGGGAAGAGAGAGTTACCTGTTTAACTGTTTACCTTGTGAAATGCATTTCAGAAAAATATTTGCATGTTTTAACACCTGTTTTACTCTGTTCCAGCCCAGGGATATGCTGTGAATAACGGGGGGGCATGTGGCTCCTACTCAACTCTCGGATAAGGAGGGGGCACTACCCAGTGCTCGCATATGTGCATCCAACACCACACACCACCCCAATGGAGGGGGGAGGAGCCTCCGTTCAGGCGTGAAGGCAGTGTGACAGTTGGAAGGAGAGTAGTGAGAGAAGTTGAGAGGAGCAGCGGTGTAGGAAGGAGCACCTGAGAGTAAGAAGGAGTCCTAGGGGCCAGGAACGTGAGGAATCCACCTGTGGCACCCGAATCCAGGCCAACCGTAGTCGGGTGAAGGGACCAGGTCGCAGTGGGGGGTAACGGTCCCAGACTAGTGGAGCCACTGTAGGACTCAACTAGCAAACCAGAGGCTGATGTGACTGCATGTGCACCAGCCAAATCCACACACATTAGCTGAAAAGTTAGCCACATGGGATCAAGGGGACCAGGAGGACGTCGCCCGATAGCATAAGAGGCTGCTGGCTTGGGACACTGTGTATGAGGCGCAGGGCAGGAGGAAAGGCATTAGCCAGCACAGAGAGAGATGACTGGAGAAGGTACACAAGAAGGGGTCCTGGTAAGGTGTACCCCAAACTACCCAGAGCTGGCTGGACCACCGACCTGGAGGACACAGCACCCAGCTGGTGTTTGTAACCTAAAGACCGTGAGTAAAGTGTGAAGACTGCACCCTGCTGTGTCCTCGGATTTATTTACTGCATCATCTGCCCTGTACTACAACAGTTAGATCATCAAAGTAACCCAATAACTGCCCTGGGGCCTAGCTCTACCCATGGAGAGCTGTAACATCTCTGCTGCATCATCAACCGCCCCAGTGGACCTGAATCGCAGCGTCGGCCATCTTTTGCCGACTACCTCGGGTGGCATCACGAATTTATTCCACTATAAACTTATCCCCCCCTCATTTTTATTGAATGCCCAAGGCCACAGACCGGGTCATTGCTGCTGTGACCTCCCACCTCCCCAAAGAACTGTCTGACTCGGACCGAGTACCCCACGGCCCTGGGGGCGTTGCACATGCTCAGACTGAGATCTCGGCAACGAGATCACATCCCAAAATCTCGGGAGACAGAAAATTCGGTACTTAGTGTTTCCAATATTCACTCTTACAATACAGGAGCTTGTATTTGTTACCAAATTTCAATATTTTAGAAAGCCTGTCCTCTATGCATTAAATAAAACCTATTCGACTTGTACATATTTTTATAGTTTATGTATCGCCATAATCTACATGTAATGTAGGATTTTCCTGCCAAAAGCCTACAGAGCTGCGTTCTACAACCCAGACTATAACACAGCATCAGTACAAGAAAAGTAATGTAATGCACTTACAAAGTGACTTAATCTTCCTTGTAAATAATTTTATAGGTTAATAGTTAAATACTGTTCCAAGGTAAAACATATGCTTTAATTACCTTTTTCCATGCAGGGAATGCACCTCCTAGGGTATGAAAGCTGTAAATAATTCATCATCTGGCCAAATGCAAAAAAAAATGAGGCATAAAGGATTAATAAAAAAGTCACAGTGAAAGGGCAGAATAAATCATATATATATTTACATGCATTTTCTTCACATTACCATTAGAAGTTCGAAAAAGCGACCACATAGCGCACTGCAGCAATTTTTATTTGACTCTAAGCCACTTCTCTAACCTCGACCCATCCATTATATACACCCTCGCAAAAATATTCATTCAAGTGAAGCCAATAATAGCTCTTATGTAGTACAGGGCGGGCCATTTATATGGATACACCTAAATAAAATGGAAATGGTTGGTGATATCACTTCCTGTTTGTGGCACATTAGTATATGGGAGGGGGAAAACTTTTCTAGATGGGTGGATGACCATGGTGGCTATTTTGAAGTCGGCCATTTTAGATCCAACTTTATTTTTTCCAATGGGAAGAGGGTCATGTGACACATCAAAATTATTGAGAATTTCACAAGAAAGACAATGGTGTGCTTGCTTTTAACGTAACTTATTTTTTCATGAGTTATTTACAAACTTATGATCTCTTATAAAATGTGTTCAAAGTGCTGCCCATTGGTTGGATTGTCAATGAACCCTCTTCTCCCACTCTTGACACACTGATAGCAACACCGCAGAAGAAATGCTAGCACAGGCTTCCAGTATCCGCTGTTTCAGATGCTGCACATCTCGTATCTTCACAGCATAGACAATTGCCTTCAGATACGAGATGTGCAGCATCTGAAACAACGGATACTGGAAGCCTGTGCTAGCATTTCTTCTGCGGTGTTGCTATCAGTGTGTCAAGAGTGGGAGAAGAGGGTTGCATTGACAATCCAACTCAATGGGCAGCACTTTGAACACATTTTATAAGAGGTCATAAACTTGTAAATAACTCATGAAAGAATAAAGTTACATTAAAACCAAGCACACCATTGTTTTTCTTGTGAAATTCTCAATAATTTTGAGGTGTCACGTGACCCTCTTCCCAGTGAATAAAATAAATTTGGATCCAAAATGGCAAAATAGCCACCATGGTCATCGCCCATCTTGAAAAGTTTTCCCCCTCCCATATACTAATGTGCCACAAACAGGAAGTTGAGATGCACCAACCATTCCCATTATTAGTGTATCCATATAAATGGCCCACCTTGTGTAATATCCCTTTCATAGTCTTCATAGTGTCCCCACACACAGTATGATGCCCGTACAATCACCACCACACAATCTGATGTCTCCACAGAGTACGATGTTCCCAAAGTCTCCCCACATACAATATTATCTGGATGCCATATACAGCTACACGTGATATACAGTGGGGAAAAAGTATTTAGTCAGCCACCAATTGTGCAAGTTCTCCCAATTAAAAAAATGAGAGGCCTGTAATTGATATCATAGGTAGACCACAACTATGAGAGTCAAAATGAGAAAACAAATCCAGAAAATCACCTTGTCTGATTTGGCAAGATTTATTTTGCAAATTATGGTGGAAAATAAGTATTTGGTCATTAACAAAAGTTTATCTCAATATTTTGTTATATATCCTTTGTTGGCAATGACAGAGGTCAAACTTTTTCTGTAAGTCTTCTCAAGGTTGACACACATTGTTGGTGGTATGTTGGCCCATTCCTCCATGCATATCTCCTCTAGAGCAGTGATGTTTTGGCCTGTTGCTGGGCAACATAGACTTTCAAATCCCTCCAAAGGTTTTCTATGGGGTTGAGATCTGGTGACTGGCTAGGACACTCCAGGACCATATGCTTCTTATGAAGCCACTCCTTTGCTGCGATGGCATTGTGCTTGGGATCATTATCATGCTGGAATACCCATCCATGTTTCATCTTCAATGCCCTTGCTGACGGAAGGAGGTTTACAATCAAAATCTCACGATACATGGCCCCATTCCTTCTTTCATGTGCACAGATCATACGTCCTGGTCCCTTTGCAAAGAAACAGCTTCAAAGCATGATGTTGTCACCCCCATGCTTCACAGTAGGTATGGTGTTCTTTGGATGCAACTCAACATTCTGTCTCCTCCAAACACGACGAGTTTTGTTTTTCCCAAACAGTTTTACTTTGATTTCATCAGACCATATGACATTCTCCCAATACTATTCTGATAATCCGTATGCTCTCTAGAAAACTTCAGACGGGCCCGGACATGTACTGGCTTAAGCAGGGGGACACGTCTGGCACTGCAGGATCTGAGTCCCTGGCAGCTTAGTGTGTTACTGATGGTAGCCTTTGTTACGGTGGTCCCAGCTCTATTCAGGTCATTCACTAGGTCCCCCTGTGAGGTTCTGGGATTTTTGTTCACCGTTCTTGTGATCATTTTGAGCCCACGGGGTGTGATTTGCATGGAGCCCCAGATCGAGGGAGATTATCAGTGGTCTTGTATGTCTTCCATTTTTTTATTATTGCTCCCACAATTGATTTCATCACACCAAACCGCTTGCCGATTTCAGATTCAATATTCCCGGGCTACAATTTTGTTTCTGGTGTCCTTCGACAGCTCTTTGGTCTTCACCATAGTGGAGTTTGGAGTGTGACTGTTTGAGGTTGTGGACAGGTGTCTTTTATGCTGATAACAAATTCAAACAGGTGCCATTACTACAGGTAATGAGTGGAGGACAGAGGAGCCTCTTAAAGAAGAAGTTACAGGTCTGTGAGAGCCAGGAATCTTTCATGGTTTCAGGTGACCAAATACTTATTTTCCACCATAATTTGCAAAATAAGTCTTGCCAAATCAGAAAAGCTGATTTTCTGGATTTGTTTTCTCATTTTGACTCTCATAGTTGTGGTCTACCTATGATGTCAATTACAGGCCTCTTTCATCTTTTTAAGTGTGAGAACTTGCACAATTGATGGCTGACTAAATACTTTTTTTCCCCACTGTGTCTACTGTGTGAAAAAGGGCAGCACTGTACCTCCTGGTACAAGTGATAAGGCTGGGGCAGAGCTGAAACTACACTGATGTTGCTACTCTCAGGTCTGAAACTGAAAGCAGAGAGGGGAGAAGCCAATGTGAAGAACTGTACATATTTTCCCCATGATAAAAGCCAAAGTGAGGAGCCTCTGACAGGAGGTTATGTGAGGGATCTTGTCACTCATTCTCTTTTTTTCAATTGCAAATTGCCCCACAGTGGGAAGACTGAGCCTTATGCTGGCGTCATGGGAGAATATCCCTGTTGATGGCACTACTAATGGAAAAAGTATTTTTTTCTTTTTGACATATAAATCTGTCAGACAGTTTCATTGGTCAGGCCTTAAAGCGGTTGTCCAGCCTTTGCCTACAAGTCTGCAGTCACTATGTGACTGAAGACTTGCAAATCCTCGCATCGCGTGCACTGCACGCTGTGAGGATTCTACGGTGTGGGGAACAGCAGGAGCGTCAACGCAAGTGTGTAATTTGCATACATGTAGTCACATGCTGACTAGATGAGCGTGGCTTCACTCTATGCAAGTGCATTAAGTGAGGCTAGACACAGTCTAGTCGAAACGTGGCCGGACGTAAGCAATTCACATACTTGCAGTCACTAGACAACCGGCCCCCGGCACTAGAGAATTCTCACCATGTGCAGTGATGTGAGATTTTACAAGCCTACAGGTACATAGAGTGACTGCAGACGTGTAGCCTAGGCCCAGAAAGCCCTGTAAGGAATTCCCGTGATGCCCTACAGGGGGTGTTATAGTGATTTGGAAATGGCCTGGTCTATTTAGTAACATTAATTGGAGTTCTGCAGTCACAGAGAGATGATGATTTTTTTCCTGGAAAAATTTATTTTAGGGCATTAATCTGATTTATAAAAAGTCAAAGGTCTATAAAATCTAATTTGTTATTATTGTGTTACTATATTTATTAGTGTTTGAAGCTTGGATACAAAACTGATTCTCATTCCCATCATTCTTGAACCTCATGAGATCTGGCAGTATGTAACAGTAAGGCTAAGTACACACGTTCAGGATTAATTGCGTTTTTTTTCGCATTTTTTCGCGGGAAAAAACGCGTCAAAAACGCATGTATTAAGCATCCTATCATTTAGAATGAATTAAGCAATTTTTGCGCGCGAAAAAAACGCATCGCCGAAAATCTAGCAACATGTCCATTAATTTTGCGGAATTCTAGCATTTTTCCCACTATATTATTGACTTAGAAAGTTCAGGAAAAAATCGCGGTAAAAAATGCGTCAAATCCGCACAAAAAACGCACCAAAAAACGCAAAAAAAACGTGCGTTTTTACCACGAAAAAGTCAGTTTTTGCTCAGGAATATTCTGCAAACATTCCTGAAATGTGTGCACTTAGCCTAAGGCTGAAGTCACACTGGCGACTAAATCGGACGACTGCAATGCGATGAAATATCGCATTGCAGTCGTACCTATGTTAATACTATGGGCAGCTCCCAGTAACAGATTTTTTGTGGTCCGTTTTAAACGTCGAGTGCAATCGCAGCATTGCTGCGATTGTCACCGATTGTGGGTCGACTGTCGCCATGCAAGTCTATGAGCGATGAAAATTGATTACAAACGGACCACATGTGTACTTGCGATAATCGCATCAGTTGTCTTTGAAAGCCGGCAATTCATCCGGCAATTACTGTAAAATCACTAGACAGCTTTAATAAAGAATAGAAAGAATAGTATACCACACATAGAATACACATATTTATATATATATTGTCATTGTGACATGTGTATATATATATTTTATAGTTCCTAGACTTCTAATACTGTAATGCGTAATTCAATTGCCGGCTTAGTGAAATCCAGAAGCGACATGAAATGATACATTGTTTGACACAGTAACATGTCATTCAAGTATTTTGATATGTTTTAACTTACAATTTACATAAGTATATTTGTACAAAATTTCAGACATGTAGGTTAATTAAGGTGTAAATTCGTTGTAAAAAAACCATTTTTTAACAACGAATTTACACCTTTAATTAACCCCTACATGTCTGAAATTTTGTACAAATAACTTATGTAATTGTAAGTTTAAAAATTATATCAAAATACTTGAAATGACATGGTAACTGTGTCAAAACAATGTATCATTCATGTCGGCTTCTGGGATTTCACTAAAGCCGGCAATTGAATTAGCGGCTATTACAGTATGTAGAAGTCTAGGAACTATAAATATATATATATACACATGTCACAATGACATGTGTATATATATATATATATATATATATATGTTTTCTATGTGTATATATCTATTCTTTCTATTGTGATTTAAATACTATTCTTTGGATCCATTATATGTCATTTTTGCAAGCCTGCGAGAAATTCTCGCAAGTCGGATGTAAATCGGATGTGACAACTACGGTCAGATGCGACTAAATCGCATCAACTACAAAAAATCGGATGCTAGTCGCATCAATGTTCATGAAATTTTAATCCGATTATCGACCGACTAAAACGGTCAGCTTTTTTAGTCGCTGTGTGTGATTCCAGCCTAAAAGTAAATGTGGGAATGAATGAAACTCTACCTCTTATCCATCACTTTGCAGTGTTAAATATTCTGTACTTTGCTCCTCCTCAATGAACGTTTGCAGTGTTGACTCTTTAAATAGTTTCCCACCATTCACAATCGGGAATGTAAACTGATCATTTTCTCTCCCCCATAATAAATAGAGATGATGAAATTGCTTAAAGGAAATGTATTATGGAACTACGGGATTTAACTAAATTGAAAGTGGAGGAAGGAAATTCCTGCCAAAACTTTAGGAATTTTTAAAAGAGTCTAGTCCCAGTTACCAACTTCACACTATCCTTTTTTTGAGTATTATAGTAATCTTGATCATTTGGCATAGATGTAACTAGAAACATTTTACAGAAATCCTGAACCTTTAAAGCTCTTTTGGTAACCTCAGCCATGTAGGACTACAGAAAATCATGAAGTATGATTTACAGTGGGTACGGAAAGTATTCAGACGCCTTAACATTTTTCACTCTTTGTTTCATTGCAGCCATTTGGTAAATTCAAAAAAGTTCATTTTTTTTCTCATTAATGTACACTCTGCATCCCATCTTGACTAAAAAGAACAGAATGTAGAATTTTTTGCAAATTTATTAAAAAAGAAAAACTGAAATATCACATGATCATAAGTATTAAGACCCTTTGCTCAGTATTAGTAGAAGCACCTTTTGAGTTAGTACAGCCATGAGTCTTCTTGGGACTAATGCAACAAGTTTTTCACACCTGGATTTGGGGATCCTCTGCCATTCTTCCTTGCAGATCCTCTCCAGTTCCTTCAGGTTGGATGGTGAACGTTGATGGACAGCCATTTTCAGGTCTCTCCAGAGTTGCTCAATTGGGTTTAGATCAGGGCTCTGCCTGGGCCAATCAAGAATGGTCACAGAGTTGTTCTGAAGCCACTCCTTTGTTATTTTAGCTGTGTGCTTAGGGTCATTGTCTTGTTGGAAGGTGAACCTTTGGCCAAGTCTGAAGTCCAGAGCACTCTGGGAAAGGTTTTCATCCAGGATATCTCTGTACTTGGCCGTATTCATGTTTCCTTCAATTGCAACCAGTCGTTCTGTCCCTGCAGCTGAAAAACACCCCCATAGCATGATGCTGCCACCACCATGTTTCAATGTTAAGATTATATTGGGCAGGTGATGAGCAGTGTCTGGTTTTCTCAACACATACCTTTTAGAATTATCACCAAAAAGTTCTATCTTCGTCTCATCAGACCAGAGAATCTTATTTCTCATAGTCTGGGAGTCCTTCATGTGTTTTTTAGCAAACTCTCTTCGGGCTTTCATATGTCTTGCACTGAGGAGAGGTTTCCGTTGGGCCATTCAGCCATAAAGGCCCAACTGATGGAGGGCTGCAGAGATTGTTGACTTTGTGGAACTTTTTTCCATCTCACTACTGCATCTGTGGAGCTCAGCTACAGTGATCTTGGGGTTCTTCTTGACCTCTGTCACCAAGGCTCTTCTCATACAATTGCTCAGTTTGGCTGGACAGCCAGGTCTAGGAAGACTTCTGGTGGTCACAAATGTCTTCTATTTAAGGATTATGGAAGCCACTGTGCTCTTAGGAACCTTGAGTACTGCAGAAATTCTTTTGTTACCTTGGCAAGATCTGTGCCTTGCCACAATTCTGTCTCTGAGCTCCTTGGCCATTTCCTTTGACCTCATGATTCTCATTTGGTCTGACATGCACTGTGAACTGTTAGGTCTTATATAGACAGGTGTGCGCCTTTACAAATCAAGTCCTATCAGTTTAATTAAACACAGCTGGATGCCAATGAAGGAGAAGAACCATCTCAAGGATGATCACAAGGAAATGGACAGCATGTGACTTAAATATGAGTGTATGAGCAAAGGGTCTGAATACTTATGACCATGTGATATTTCAGTTTTTCTTTTTTATTAAAAATTTGCAAAAATTTCTACTTTTCTGTTTTTTTTTCAGTCAAGATGGGGTGCAGAGTGTACATTAATGTGAAAAAAATGATTTTTTTGAATTTACCAAATGACTGCAATGAAGCAAAGAGTGAAAAATTTAAAGAGGTCTGAATACTTTCCGTACCCACTGTATTCTCATAGTTATTTCTTCTATGGCTCTTATTTTGAACAATTAACTAAATCTGGTCAGTTGTAATGTGGATATACTGTGACTAGAGTTGAGCGATACTTTCCGATATCCAAAAATATCGGATCGGAATGGTATCGCCGATATCACTAAAATATCGGCGATACCCGATACCGATACCGGAAGTCTCATGTAAGTCTATGGGAACAAAATATTGCAACTAAAAAACCCTTTCTTTCGTTGTAAACACAAAATATACGCACATAGAATACAGATATATATATATATATATATATATATATATATACATGTCATTGTGACATATATATATACATATATTTATAGTTTATACACTTCTACATAGTAAAATAGCCTCTGATTCAATTGCCGGGTAAAGCCGGCTTCTGTGAAAAGACAGAAGCACCCGACATGAAATGACACTTGGTGTACATAGGGTTAACTATGTCTTTTCATGTTGTTTGCTATCTGATTTGCACAAACAATTACATCAGTCTATGTGTGCAAAATTTCACACCTGTAGGGGTTAATTAAAGTTGTAAATTCGTTGTAAAAAAAACGGACTTTTTTGCTACGAATTTACACCTTTAATTAACCCCTACAGGTGTGAAATTTTGCACACATAGACTGATGTAATTGTTTGTGCAAATCAGATAGCAAAGGACATGGTTAACCCTATGTACACCAAGTGTCATTTCATGTCGGGTTCTGCATTTTCACAAAAGCCGGCAATTGAATTAGCGGCTATTATACTATGTAGAAGTGTATGAACTATAAATATAAATATATATATATATATATATGTGTCACAAATTCAATGACATGTATATATATATATTGAGGTGTAAAATTGTTTAAAAAAAATGCGTGGGCTCCCGCCCTATTTTCGCAACCAGACAGACAAAGCCAGCGAATGGGGGCAGATAATAATAGCCCAGAGAGGGACCATTATTTTTGCCCCCCCCTGGCTACTAACATCTGCCCCCAGACACCCCAGAAAAGACAAATCTATAATTAGATTCGCCCTTTCTGGCACTTTGCCCTCTATTCCCATTGCCCTGTAGTGGTGGCGAATGGGTTAATATGGGGTTAAAGCCACCTTGCAATTGAAAGGTGAACTTAAGCCAGGTTAATAATTGAGAGCTGTCAATTAGACAACTATCAATTATTAATCCTATTGCATGAAATAAAAATAAAACACACACACTTTAATTAAAAATCATTTTAATGAAATAAAGACACATGTTTTTGACCATCTTTTATTTGACTGCAAAAACCATTTCCAGTAATAAAAATAAAATAAAAAAGCAAAATTATTCTTACCTATCCCATGCACAGTCAGGTCCCACGGTGTAATCCTTCAGAAAGGGTTAATGTTTACTGCAGGGACCGCAGCTAATGCTGCAGCCTCACAGTAAACCCCCAAATGAATGAGTTCCTCTCCTGGCTGACAGGAGAGGAAGTGGAAAGCTTAATTGATTGCTTTCCACTTTCACTTCAGGTCAGCCAGGGACACAATCAGTGACGTCAGAGGGAACTGATTAACAAAAATAGGGGTTCCCTTCGAAAAAAAAATGGCGTCGGGTCCCCCCTATTTTTGTTAACCAGCCTGATGAAGCAGACTGCTGAGCAGTGGCGTACCGTGAATGAAGCAGACCAAGCAGCTGCTATGGGGCCCGGACAGGTGAGGGGCCCTCGACGGTCGGGTAGCTGTGCTGACACAGTACTACCAGGGGGTCGGCGGGGGAGGGGGAGCGCAGCTCTTCTATATACTCACCCCTCCTGGTGCGGTCTCTGCAGCCCCTGCTCTTCTCCCACGGTCTCCGACGCCTGTGTTCAGCGGTCAGGTGGTACCGCTCATTACAGTCATGAATACGCACATATTCATGACTTTAATGAGCTGTCCCGCGTGACCGCTGAACACTGGCGGCGGAGACCGTGGGAGAAGAGCAGGGGCTGCACAGACCGCGCCGGCGGAAGGGTGAGTATAAGGGATATTTACCTGTCCCGTTCCACCGTTGCTCGCGTCCTCTTGCTGCAATGTTCAGGTCAGAGGGCGCGATGACGTCGTTAGTGCGCGCCGCGCCCTCTGCCTGATCATTCACTGCTGGAGGACCCGAAGACAGCGGCACTCAGCAGTGGAGAGAGGACAGGTAAATATCTCAGGTGCCGGGGCCCTGAGCGAGCGGTGACATCGGCACCTGGTGTCACCCCTGCTCAGGACACCGGCACCTGGCCCCCAGCGACGAAAGGTGAGTATGTCTCTTTTTTTTTTTTGGTTGCAGCAGCTGCGGCAGCATAAGGGCCTATACTATGGAGCATCTATGGGGGCACAATCTATGGGGGCATAATACATTTTTTTGTTTAATGTGTCCCCTCACTGTGCTGGCACTTTACATTTACAATGGCTCTGGGTTTTTTTTTTTGGGGGGGGGGCCATTCAGACTTTTGCTATGGGGCCCCATGATTTCTATGTACGCCCCTGCTGCTGAGGCATGGTATTTAAGGCTGTTAAGGAGCCAATATCCATGGACCTTGCCAGCAGCGTCGGACTGGAGTACCTTGGGCCCACCAGAGAAAAAATATTCTTGGGCCCACCATCATACTTCCCAACCCTTGAAGAAGGGAAAGAGGGACAAAGGCTGTGGCACGCTGTGCCTGCTGCAGCAAATTTTAGGCCATGCCACGTTGCACCACAGACTGTCCAGGAGTTGGTGGATGCTTTAGTCCAGGTGTGGGAGGAGATCCCTCAGGAGACCATCCGTCGCGCTCATCAGGAGCATGGCCAGAAGTTGTAGTGAGGTCATACAGCATACCTCCCAAATTTTGAAGACAGGAAAGAGGGTTAAAGGCTGCGGCGCGCGTAGGGCGTCGCTGCAAATTTTAGGCCACGCCCCGACCACACCCATTTAACAGCTAATCACACCCATATCCTGGCCCCAAGCGTACCCATTTAGCACTGCTGATCACACTGACTGGTAATGAGGGCACAGTGGCTGGTACTGAGGAAAAGAAAGAAAGAGCAGCGAGAGAGAAAGAACAAACAGAGAAAGAAAGAGAGGAAAGAAAGAAAGAGAGAGAGAAAGAAAGAACAGAGAGAAAAAAGAACAGAGAGCGATAAAGAAAGAACAGAGAGCGAGAAAGACTAGAGAGAGAAAGAAAGACTAGAGAGAGAGCCAGAGGCGTAGCTAGGGTTTTGGTTTAGTGGGGGCGAAACTTCTGAGTGGGCCCCTAATCAGAGAACCTCAGCAAATGACCGCGCTGTTGCCAAAAATAATCTATATATAAAAAGACCAATATTGATATTACCGCCATATGGTCTGTGGTAAATAATACCAGTCCTACAGAACATATAATAGATTACAGCACAGGTACAGATAATGACTTACCGCTGATGTTCTTTCTAATGGAATTGTTCACTTTTCATTTATTTTCCATCTGGCCCAGACCGACATGACGACTTCTCCAGCCAGGACTCGACTGCAGAGATTACAACAAAGACACATTTCACTTCTCATATTTTTAGCACTGTCCGGTCCAATTGGATATTCACCTCACAATCTCATCTGCTGATACCCCAAACTACCTCTGCCTTGTGCCATTCTGCACTGATACCCCAATACTGAGCCGCTGCTGCCGTATGTGTCCCTATTACTGCACCTGATACCCCAATACTGAGCCGCTGCTGCCATATGTGTCCCTATTCTGCACCTGATACCCCAATACTGAGCCGCTGCTGCCGTATGTGTCCCTATTACTGCACGTGATACCCCAATACTGAGCTGCTGCTGCTCCCGTATGTGTCCCTATTACTGCACCTGCTGTGTGGTTCTGTGTGCCTCTAAATTTTAAAGCACCCCTCTAGAATATAGTAATGCCGGGTGCAAGTGCCCTAGAAAACAGTGACCACATTTTGTCCCCTAGACTGTAATAATGCCCTGTGTGCCCCTTTGACAGTCACAGTAACCCGAGTTCCCCTATAACAATAAGTGTCCACTTTACATTTAATAATGTCCCAAGTCTCCCCCTGTACATCTCCCCTATACACAGAATAATGCCCCTCACTGGATATATACTGACCCCTTAATGTCCCCAAACTATTTAATGGGTCCAACACTGTATGATGGCCCCTAGATAGCATCCATACAGCATAATACACCAGATAGTCCTCAATATAGTATAATGCACCCCCATAGGCAGCCTCTATATTATAATAAACCCCCATAGGCAGAGTCTATAATATAATGCACCACCATAGGCAGCCGCTATATTATAATGCACCCCATAGGCAGCCTCTGTAGTATAATGCATCCCCATAGGGAGTCTCTGTAGTATAATGCACCCCAATATGGAGCCTCTGTAGTATAATGCAGCCCCATATACAGCCTCTGTAGTATAATGACCCCCATATACAGCCTCTGTAGTATAATGCACCCCCATTAAAAAAAAAAAAAACAATACTCACCTCCCGGCTCCTGTGCTGCTCACTGTTCTCCCTCTCAGCGTCTGACAGCGGGCGCCGGCAGGTGATGTCATCGCGCCCGCTGTCAGAGCTGAGAGGGGGAATTATGGGAGAGAAGGAGCGCTCGCTCCTTCTCTCTCTATGCGGTCAGCTGTATCGGCTGGATGCCGATACAGCTGACCCTCCGATGACGGGTGGGGGGCCCACTGCTGGCACCGGGCCCCCCAACGCCTGTTCAGGCCCCATAGCTTCTGGGCGGCAGAGCAGGAAGATCGATTCTCCCTGCTCTGCCGCAGAATGTAACTGTATCGCGTGCTGTGACGATACGTTACGTGCGTAGCTCGGGTGGGCCCCCTCAGAGCGCGGGGCCCGGGGCCACCGCCCCTCTGCCCCACGACCTATCCTTTCAAATCAGGGCCCACCACGCAGGAGCTGGGGCCCACCGGAGGTTTCTCCGGTGGCTCAGTCCGACCCTGCTTGCCACCCTGATAATACCAGGCCACAGCAGTCTGCTTATCTTTGCTGGTTAACAAAAATAGGGGATCCCGTCGAAAAAATTTGCGTGGTCCCCCCTATCTTTGTTAATCAGCCACATGAAGCAGACTGCTGAGGCAGGTTTTTCAGGCTGGTAAGGGCCAGTCCATGGACCTTGCCAGCCTGATAATACCAGGCCACAGCAGTCTGCATATCTTGGCTGGTTAACAAAAATAGGGGATCCCCTCGAAAAAAATTGGCGTGGGGTCCCCCCTATTTTTGTTAACCAGCCAGATGAAGCAGACCCGCTGAGGCCTGGTTTTTCAGGCTGGTAAGGAGCCAAGATCCATGGACCTTGCCAGCCTGATAATACCAGGCCACAGCAGTCTGCATATCTTGGCTGTTAACAAAATAGGGGATCCCCTCGAAAAAAAATTGGCGTGGGGTCCCCCTATTTTTGTTAACCAGCCAGATGAAGCAGACTGCTGAGGCCTGGTTTTTCAGGCTGGTAAGGATCCAATATCCATGGACCTTGCCAGCCTGATAATACCAGGCCACAGCAGTCTGCATAGCTTGGCTGGTTAACAAAAATAGGGGATCCCCTCGAAAAAAAAACGGCGTAGGGGTCCCCCTATTTTTGTTAACCAGCCAAGTAAAATGCAGACTGCTGCGGCCTGGTATTAAAAGACTGTCAAGGCCCATGGATTTTGGCCCTCAACAGCCTGATAATACCAGGCTACAGCAGCCCCACATTTGGCGCATCAAAAGATGTGCCAATTGTGGCACTTTACCTGGCTCTTCCCACTTGCCCTGTAGCGGTGGCAAGTGGGGTAATAAGGGGTTAATGTCACCGTTGATTGCACGGTGACAATAAGCCCGGTTAATAATGGAGAGGGTCAATAAGACACCGATCCATTATTAATCCCAAAGTTTTTAAATGTATAAAAAAAAGACAAAGCAAGAAAAAAGTCTTTTAATGAAATAAAAGAGACAACACAGTTTTCATTTCTTTTATTATACTCTCATTCCTGCGACGCCATCGATCTCCTGTAAAAAAAAAAAAAAACAAACCAACAGTATACCACCTGTCCGACGCAGTCCATATAACGACTGTCCCACGACGATCCAGCTCTGCTACATCGGAATGACAGGCAGGCCTGTCATCCCGGCGCAGCACAGCTGATTACCTGCTTCCCGGCGGTGACGTCATCGGACTGACTTTTACGGCCGGGATTACCCAGCAGTCACTGCAGTTATCGCGAGAAACTGCATGTGACCGCCGGGGAAAGATGATGGCGGCCATCAAGCAGTCCAGGCCGTGACCGCCGGAGATCTTCTGCCAGGTAAGTGCCGCTGACTCCTGACAGACCGACCGACGGACACTGACAGTGACAGTGACAATTCCGATTCCGGTATCCGATATGACGAAATATCGATCGGATCGGAATTCCGGATACAGCAATATCGCGATACCCGATATTTGCGTATCGAATCTCACAGTACTGTGTATCTGGAGAATGATCTCTCACTGCACTGTTTCTATTTTGTGCTAGATTCATGTGCTCTGCATAAGCGTAGCGTCACATTCGAGATGTACAATGTGGACGTATGATTATGCTTACATGTGTACCAGTTTTGTCCCTGACTTGAGTTCCCAATAGATTTTATGCTGATTCATGATCAATTTCCTATGAGTGGTTTTTGAGATGTCGACATTAATATTGTCATGTGTGCATCGCCACGAAGATCGTCGCGGTTGCACATTCTGACTTCTCACAGCTGAGTTGCTGTTTCTTTGTGTTTGGCAGTTAGGGAGTTAATTCTGTCTGTGCTCAGTTCTGGGACTGGGTGCAGTTTCTCCCGGCTGCAATTAATTATTGTTGATTGGTTTCCTTTAAATCTCTGGTTGTCTGTGTTGGGAGTTGCCAGTGAAATTCTTCATGCAGACCACAGATAGGATTGTATCTGTATAGACTTAAGTTAAAAAGCTCCTTAGTTGTTTTAAGCTCACCTTGCTTAGAGTTTAATATCCCAGATCATTTATGTTCCTTCTGTGTTTGAGTGTGTATGCAAGTCTGTGTTTTCTCCAGTCTGTCTTATATGTCTAATCTGTGTATTTAGCAGAGATCAGCCCATATCCCTTTGGTGGTAATCAGAATCCTTCTTAGGACTGATTACAGGGTTCAGGGACTGATAGGAGACAGGGTTAGGCTGGAGACTTGGACCTCTGAACCATTATCAGTACCTCCAAGGTGAGGGATTAGTTAGGACCCCAGTTTAGGGTCAGGTTAGACCCCCGGTCCTCCTCTTTCCTGTGACAGTGTATCAAGTCCTCAAGATTAACCCTGAGTTCAACGGATATCGTGTCAGGTAAATCTATTCTATATTTACATGCTGATTTTGCTAATCTATATGTTGTATAGAGTGTTGTTCTTTTAAGAATAGTTTACTGACATCGTACACATATCATAAGACCGCGTGACATTTTCACTGGCCCATAAAATTATTCCCAGTTGCCATGGATCCAGTAGCCCAGCTGTCTCTGCAGTTGCAGGGATTATCCATGGAGCTGACGGACATTAAGTCCAAAGTTTTGTCTCCCTCGGAGCAAACCAGATTTGAACCTAAAGTAGCTCTCCCGGACAGGTTCACTGGTGGGCGAGACAAATTTTTTACCTTCAGGGAAGCATGTAAATTGTATTTTCGGCTTCGGCCTCGATCATCAGGGAGTGAAGAGCAGAGAGTGGGAATTGTTATCTCGCTCCTACAAGGGGACCCTCAATCCTGGGCCTTCTCCCTTCCTCCGGGATCCCCGGCTCTACAGTCAGTAGATCGATTTTTTACTGCCCTGGGTTTGGTATATGATGACCCAGATCGGGTCTCTCTTGCTGAGACAAAATTACGTAAGTTACAGCAGGGAGATCGTCCGGCGGAGGAATTTGCTTCTGAGTTCCGTAGATGGGCCACAGATACTCAGTGGAATGACCCAGCTCTTAGGAGCCAGTTTTGTCATGGGCTTTCTGACAAATTAAAGGACGTTTTGGCTCAGTATGATTCTCCTCCATCACTGGAGGCTGCTATGGCCCTAGCTATCCGTACTGATAGACGGCTCCGGGAGAGGTGCGAGGTAACTCCGCCCCCTGTTGTTACTCCACCTACTACTAAAGTCCCTTATGTTGAGGTTCCCCTTGTCTGTTCGGAGGAGCCTATGCAGTTGGGAGGGACATCATTTCGTAGGAGGGGATTGGCGGTACGCCGCAGGACTAGAAGGTGTTTCTTCTGCGGGAAAGAGGGACATTTTGTTGGGGGATGTCCATCCCGTGCCTTGTTGAGCAAAAAGTCGCCGGAAAACTGTTAATCCCAGGTTGTGTGGTGGACGACAACCTGGGAGTATGTATTTCGTCCGCTAGTTCTTCTCAGTTCCTTGTACCAGTGGAGGTGGTGGTTGGTACGAGAGTGGAGAGATTTTCTGTTCTTCTTGATAGTGGGTCCGGGGCTAATCTGGTTGACGCTCAGTTTGCTCAGGCTCAAGGTATGCATCTGAGTGTATTGGTCAAACCGATCCCTATATTCTCCATTGACGCCAGGCCTCTCGGCCAAGGTAGCTTTGTTCATGAGGTTCATAACATTGACCTTCGGGTAGGGGCAATACATAGGGAACTATTATCTTGTTATGTGTTGGAGGGTCTACCTACTCCTATTGTGTTGGGACTTCCTTGGTTGGTTAAACATAACCCTGTGATTAATTGGCAGTCCAGAGATATAAGCCAATGGGGGGAGTTTTGCAAAAGTAACTGCATGAACACAGTCATCAGTGCGGTCGTGCCTAGTACTTTGCCTCCTTTTTTGGAGGACTTTGGGGATGTGTTCTCTGAGGAGGGGTGTCAGGAGTTGCCTCCTCATCGCGTGTATGACTGCTCTATTAATTTACTTCCTGATGCTAAGTTACCTAAAGCTAGGTTATATAACCTTTCTGGTCCTGAGAGGCAGGCTATGAAAGATTATATTTCGGAAAGTCTGGCCAAAGGGCATATTAGACCTTCATCTTCCCCAGTGGCCGCGGGGTTCTTCTTTGTGAAGAAAAAAGATGGAGGCCTACGCCCTTGCTTGGATTTCCGCGAACTTAATCGGATTACTGTTCGAGATCCGTATCCACTCCCTCTGATTCCTGATCTCTTCAATCAAATTGTTGGCGCCAAATGGTTCTCTAAATTGGATCTCAGGGGGGCGTATAATCTGATTAGGATAAAAGAGGGGGATGAGTGGAAAACGGCGTTTAACACGCCGGAGGGACATTATGAGAACCTTGTCATGCCTTTTGGTCTGACTACTGCACCAGCAGTATTCCAACATTTTGTTAATGACATTTTTCGTCATCTGGTGGGGCTGTTTGTGGTCGTATATTTGGATGACATTTTAATTTACTCACCAGATCTTGTGTCTCACCAGGAGCATGTGAGACAGGTGTTGCAGATCTTGCGAGACAATAAACTATACGCCAAACTGGAAAAGTGTGTATTCGCCGTACAGGAACTTCAGTTTTTGGGTTTCTTGGTGTCAGCCTCCGGTTTCCGTATGGACCCTGAAAAGGTGAGAGCAGTGCTTGAATGGGATCAGCCAGAGGATCTTAAGGCTCTGCAGCGTTTTCTGGGGTTTGCTAACTACTACCGGAAATTTATTTGTAATTTCTCATCTGTTGTCAAACCTCTCACTGACATGACAAGAAAAGGGACGGATTTTTCTAAATGGTCGGACAAAGCTTGCCAAGCTTTTTCCTCTTTGAAAAAATGTTTTGCTTCGGCACCCGTTCTCATCCAACCAGATGCATCACAGCCGTTCGTTGTGGAGGTGGACGCGTCTGACGTAGGGGTGGGTGCAATATTGTCCCAGGGTCCGTCCCCTGGTAAATGGCATCCGTGCGCTTTCTTTTCTAAAAAATTGTCGTCCGCCGAAAGGAATTATGATATCGGCAATAGGGAACTTTTGGCCATTAAGTTGGCTTTTGAAGAATGGCGTCACTTTTTGGAGGGGGCAGTCCACCCGGTCACCGTCATTACTGATCACAAGAACCTGCTGTATTTGGAATCTGCTAAGCGTCTGAATTCCAGACAAGCTCGATGGTCGTTGTTTTTTACCAGGTTTAATTTTGTTGTCACTTATCGCCCTGGATCTAAGAATGTTAAGGCGGATGCCTTGTCTTGCAGTTTCCTAGGGGCCGGGAAAATGGATGACCCGATTCCTATCCTTCAGGAGGGGGTGGTAGTGTCGGCTGTATGTTCTGAGCTTGAGGAGGAGGTGTTAGAGGCTCAGGGGGATGCCCCTGCAGGACCTCCAGGGAGACTGTTTGTCCCAAATCAGTTGAGACAAAAGGTTATTGAGGCACATCATAATTCTGCTTTAGCAGGACATCCAGGGAGTAAGGCTACTTTAGATCTCCTTTCTCGCCGGTTTTGGTGGCCTAACGTTAATAAAGATGTTTTAACTTTTGTCGCGTCCTGTGGGGTTTGTGCTCGCTCTAAGACCCCTCATACCCGTCCGTCTGGGACCCTCTTACCCTTGAAACTTCCGGAGCGTCCATGGACTCATTTGTCTATGGACTTCATCACGGACCTTCCTCAGTCGTCAGGGAAGACTGTCATACTGGTGGTTGTTGACAGGTTCAGTAAGATGGCACATTTCATTGCTCTTCCTGCCCTCCCTAATGCTAAAACTCTGGCGCAGGTGTTCATTGGGGAGATTGTGAGACTTCATGGGTTGCCTTCTGATGTGGTGTCAGATAGGGGGTCTCAGTTTGTGTCCAAGTTTTGGAGGGCATTTTGTTTACGTCGGGGGATGCAATTGTCATTTTCCTCGGCTTTTCATCCGCAGACCAATGGTCAGACAGAGCGTCTGAATCAAAGCCTAGAGACTTATCTTCGGTGTTTTGTCTCAGAGAACCAGGAGGACTGGTCTTCTTTCTTGCCTCTGGCAGAGTTCGCTCTTAACAACAGGCGGAGCGAGTCCACTGGTAAGTCTCCGTTTTTTGGGGCATATGGTTTTCATCCCCAGTTTTGTACATTCAATGGGGGGGGCCCTTCTGGGGTTCCTGAGGAGGAGCGTTTCTCGTCGTCACTTGCTTCAGTGTGGAGAGGTGTATTGAATAATCTGAGTGCTATGGGGAACCGTTATAAACGTATGGCTGATAGGAGGAGAGTTTCTGGTCCAGATCTTAATGTGAACGATCTGGTATGGTTGTCTACCAGGAATATAAAACTTAAAGTTCCCTCCTGGAAGCTGGGCCCCAGATTCATCGGGCCGTACAGGATCAGTTCCATAATTAATCCTGTGGCATTTCGTCTGGACCTCCCTCCTACGTTTAAAATTCATAATGTGTTCCACAAGTCATTACTTAAGAGGTACGTGGCACCAGTCATACCATCACCTCTACCTCCTCCTCCAGTGGTGGTCAATGGTAACTTGGAGTTTCAAGTGTCAAAGATCATTGACTCACGTCTGAATCGCCGGTCCCTTCAGTACTTGGTGCATTGGAAGGGGTATGGTCCAGAGGAGAGGACGTGGGTTCCTGCGTCTGACATTAACGCAGATCGTTTGGTGCGGACCTTCCACAGAACTCACCCGGGCAAACCTGGCCCTGAGGGTCCGGAGGCCCCTCGTAGAAGGGGGGGTACTGTCATGTGTGCATCGCCACGAAGATCGTCGCGGTTGCACATTCTGACTTCTCACAGCTGAGTTGCTGTTTCTTTGTGTTTGGCAGTTAGGGAGTTAATTCTGTCTGTGCTCAGTTCTGGGACTGGGTGCAGTTTCTCCGGCTGCAATTAATTATTTGTTGATTGGTTTCCTTTAAATCTCTGGTTGTCTGTGTTGGGAGTTGCCAGTGAAATTCTTCATGCAGACCACAGATAGGATTGTATCTGTATAGACTTAAGTTAAAAAGCTCCTTAGTTGTTTTAAGCTCACCTTGCTTAGAGTTTAATATCCCAGATCATTTATGTTCCTTCTGTGTTTGAGTGTGTATGCAAGTCTGTGTTTTCTCCAGTCTGTCTTATATGTCTAATCTGTGTATTTAGCAGAGATCAGCCCATATCCCTTTGGTGGTAATCAGAATCCTTCTTAGGACTGATTACAGGGTTCAGGGACTGATAGGAGACAGGGTTAGGCTGGAGACTTGGACCTCTGAACCATTATCAGTACCTCCAAGGTGAGGGATTAGTTAGGACCCCAGTTTAGGGTCAGGTTAGACCCCCGGTCCTCCTCTTTCCTGTGACAGTGTATCAAGTCCTCAAGATTAACCCTGAGTTCAACGGATATCGTGTCAGGTAAATCTATTCTATATTTACATGCTGATGTTGCTAATCTATATGTTGTATAGAGTGTTGTTCTTTTAAAAATAGTTTACTGACATCGTACACATATCATAAGACCGCGTGACAGGAATATGCTATAAAAGCAGGAAAAATAAATAATGAAGAAGTTCCATTTAAACCAATCTTGAAGATGCCTGGATTGGAGCCAAATTCCTCTTAATGAAAATTTTACCATTGGGTAAAGGTCTTTGGATCCTTGATCTGCTTCCAAATTAATTGTGAAAATGTAAAATTACATGGAATAATGTGATCTACCATACCACTTGTACAAACGTACTAATCTAATCTTATCATTGAATTCAGGATACATCGTTGGAGTGATGCAATTAATGTAAGTTTCCTGACCCTAGTCTTATACTTACCATCCACTGTCTTCATCAGTTATCAGTAACGCTCTAGTCTTGATCCACCATCTTGTGATCGTAACTTATAATTGATCGGAAGTCAGAGGTAACAGTCACAAGCTCTTAGTGTAAGTCTATGATATCCTCGTTCTGGCCTCAGCCTGGTTCTCAAAAACATACATTGATTTGTGACTTCCGGATTACCCAGTAAACACTGAAGTGATCAAGGTCACAATTCGCAGAATATGACCGGGGCGGTGCTGATAAAAGATGAAGACGGCAGCTGATGAGATTAGTGGCACCATTCCAGAGCTACAATTAAAAAAAATGCTGGAGTGGTGCTTTAAATTACAGGAGTCAGGAATGCCATGACACCAGTGATAAGTTAGGACCATGCATTCCTGCATGATAAAGAGTCAGATGAGGAAGATGTCAGTTATCTAATGTGAATGGCTACCTTGAGTCCACGCAGGTTCTATAAGTATTGTGCACTGGGCAATAAGGTGAGAACACATTAAACCTGGGTGTCATGGTGTTAAGGAAAGAATGGCTAATGAAATAAATTATTAACCCTTATACGTATAAGTCAGTTCTGATATGGTGTAGCAACATGGCATCTGTGTCCTGAACAGACCCCTTGGAAGGAATCTTTGGAATGTAGAAGTGGATACACCGAATATCATATATGGAGTGACGTTGGACTGGACCTATCATAGACTGACACTGGCTGTTCAGAAGTTGTGCAACACCCATTTCCTGTCTGTAGCATGGTTCATTGTGCTAAGAATAAAATTCAGTTGTGTGCCATCTCTCGCTGAGAGAGGAGCATGTATCTGACTCTGTGTATCTGATACATTCTTTCCTCTAAGCGCACACTTGGCTCATATTAGGTCAGGAACAGGCAATTGCTAAGATCTCACTTTAAGAGATCACCCCCACAATAATAAATATTTATATTCATGGCATAAAAGGCTTTCAACATTTTACTTGATTTACCTCATTCAGATTTTGGCTTAGGTATCCTGTAAAGATCAGTCATGTCATGTTACACTAGCCAAAAATGTAGTAACCACCCTAATACCGAATAACAGCCTTTTTTATCCCACGAGTCATAAAATATCTAATTCCAAAAAAAACCTATATATTCATCTCCAGCAGCCTATTGCTCCCTCAAACTTCACATTTTCATTTTATTCTGTTCCTCCCTAATAGAAGTTTGCAGACGCCAGCGAGAGTATGTTTCCATGGCATTTCTGCCCTTAAAAGTGTTTTTCGTCGCCCTCCCGCTGCACTTAAAATATACGGTGATGCAGATCTCGCAAACCCGTGATTTATCCGCAGGTTGAGCTCACCTATTTGGTTTCCTTTGAAATGTTTTCCTTTGTGTTTATTTGCATGTGAATGATGTACTTTCCCACCTAATAGCTACTTCCATCTTGTGTTGTTTAGCAGGAAATGTATAAAAAAAAAGGGAAGGTGCTAAGTAACTGTTAGGTATACTGCATTTTCTGGTTTCTGAAATGTTTTATCACACGGAAATGTCATTATTAAGGCTGTGATCCAATTATTTATATAGAACAGGAGCCGGTGGTTTAACATGCGGCACTATGCTGGACACCAGCCGTGTTTAATCGTGATCCCGGCCCTTCTGGTGCTGCGCGAGCCCCTTGAATTTTCTGTAGTCATTATAAAGCCAAAGCAGCGCGGTCTGTGCTATGTAGTGCAGAGTGAGAGCAGGGACATCAAAACATGTTTGCTCGCCCATAGCAGAATATTTTGCCACTAAGGATTTGGGATAAAAATACGTCAAACTAACCCCTGACGTTAAATAATAAGTGATGTGTCAGAGCAGCCTGGATGATATTCACATATTGCTCTTACAGTTCTTAGTACTTGTATTTTAATTTGTAAGGCAGAGACCTTTTTGAGAGTAAAATGAATTCCTTATACAAGTTCAAATACAATAATCAATGCTTCCAATCCATGCTTATTCATCAAGGCTTTATCTGGGGCTGAATAATGTGAACTAACTTCTATTTGGAGCCAACATATGTTCAAATACTGGCTACCTCTGGAGGTGGATGTAATGGTATGTTGCCTGTATTTTTTTTTTAACATTTTTAATGCCTGTGGTGATCTTTGAGGAACAGCCACACTAAACAATATCGCTAACGGGATCGCTAAAAAACGTCACTATTTAGCGATCCCGTTAGCGATGTTGTTCAGTGCGGCAGCTTCCAGCGACGAGCTTCCTGCTGTGATCTCGCTCGTCGCTGGAATCGTTCCGGACCCTATTTTCTCGTCGGCGTCTCCCGCTGGGTAAGTATATATCGCTAGTGTGGCACCTTTTCTTAGCGATGTAGCGGTACTTTTGTACCGCTAAAGTCGTTAAGAAGATCGCTAACGGCGATAGCGTCGTTAACTATATCGCTAAATGTGGCCGCATTTAGCGATATAGAAACAATCCCGCTAGCGATCGCATTAGTATGCGTCGTTATTGTGATCGCTAGCGGGATTGTTTAGTGTGGCAGTACCTTAAGAGAAATTCTATTGATCCAGAGGTAAACCTATTACATTAAGGAAGGCTAATGTCGAACAGTCACCTGGTCTTCCATCAGTGTTCTGTGATGGACAACTGGCACCTTTTCTTAGCGATGTAGCGGTACTTTTGTACCGCTAAAGTCGTTAAGAAGATCGCTAACGGCGATAGCGTCGTTAACTATATTGCTAAATGTGGCCGCATTTAGCGATATAGAAACAATCCCGCTAGCGATCGCATTAGTATGCGTCGTTATTGTGATCGCTAGCGGGATTGTTTAGTGTGGCAGTACCTTAAGAGAAATTCTATTGATCCAGAGGTAAACCTATTACATTAAGGAAGGCTAATGTCGAACAGTCACCTGGTCTTCCATCAGTGTTCTGTGATGGACAACTGGACGGGATTGATGTTACATAATGTTGGGAGAGAAATACATGTATATACAGAACACATTCATACAGATCATATACATACAGATACAAGCATACTGTGCATATAGATAGATGCATACATGCATACTGCACATTTAAATAGATGTATACACTGCACATACAGATACATGCATACTGTACATATAGATGCATACACAGCACATACATACAGATACATGCATACTGTACATATAGATGCATACACAGCACATACATACAGATACATGCATACTATACATATAGATGCATACACAGCACATACATACAGATACATGCATACTGTACATATAGATGCATACACAGCACATACATACAGATACATGCATACTGTACATATAGATGCATACACATCACATACATACAGATACATGCATACTGTACATATAGATAGATGCATGCACAGCACATACATATAGATATATGCATACTGTACATAAAGATAGATGCATACACAGCACATACATATAGATATATGCATACTGTACATAAAGATAGATGCATACACAGCACATACATACAGATATATGCATACTGTACATATAGATAGATGCATGCACAGCACATACATATATATATATGCATACTGTACATAAAGATAGATGCATACACAGCACATACATACAGATATATGCATACTGTACATATAGATAGATGCATGCACAGCACATACATATATATATATATGCATACTGTACATAAAGATAGATGCATGCACAGCACATACATATAGATATATGCATACTGTACATAAAGATAGATGCATAGACAGCGCATACATACAGATATAAGCATACTGTACATTCAGATAGATGCATACATGCATACTGCACATTTAAATAGATGTATACACTGTACATACAGATACATGCATACTGTACTGTACATATAGATGCATACACAGCACATACATACAGATACATGCATACTGTACATATAGATGCATGCACAGCGCATTCATACAGATACATGCATACTGTACATATAGATGCATACACAGCACATATATACAGATATATGCATACTGTACATATAGATAGATACATGCACAGCGCATTCATACAGATATATGCATACTGTACATATAGATAGATACATGCACAGCACATTCATACAGATACATGCATACTGTACATATAGATACATGCACAGCACATTCATACAGATACATGCATACTGTACATATAGATACATGCACAGCGCATTCATACAGATACATGCATACTGTACATATAGATAGATACATGCACAGCGCATTCATACAGATACATGCATACTGTACATATAGATGCATACACAGCACATACATACAGATATATGCATACTGTACATATAGATAGATGCATACACAGCACATACATACAGATATATGCATACTGTACATATAGATAGATACATGCACAGCGCATTCATACAGATATATGCATACTGTACATATAGATAGATGCATGCACAGCACATACATACAGATATATGCATACTGCACATATAGATAGATGCATACACAGCACATACATACAGATATATGCATACTGCACATATAGATAGATGCATACACAGCACGTACATATTGATACATACATACTGTATATAAGCAGAGATGCATACACAGCACATACCTACAGATATATGCATATTGTACATATAGATGGATGCATACACAGCACATACCTACAGATATATGCATGCTGTACATATAGATAGATGCATACACAGCACATACATACAGATACATGCATACTCTACATATAGATAGATGCATACACAGCACATACAGATACATGCATACTCTACATATAGATAGATGTATGCACAGCACATACATAAAGATACATGCATACTGTACATATAGATGCATACACAGCACATACATACAGAAACATGCATACTCTACATATAGATAGATGCATACACAGCACATACATACAGATACATGCATACTCTACATATAGATAGATGCATACACAGCACATACATACAGATACATGCATACTCTACATATAGATAGATGTATGCACAGCACATACATAAAGATACATGCATACTGTACATATAGATGCATACACAGCACATACATACAGAAACATGCATACTCTACATATAGATAGATGCATACACAGCACATACAGATACATGCATACTCTACATATAGATAGATGTATGCACAGCACATACATACAGATACATGCATACTGTACACTCAAATCTGCACCAAAAAACATTAAATATGGTGGAACACGCATAAAGGAAATGCAAGCACGCAATAATCAGAGAAGATTATTATTGTGTTGTGTGGTGAACATGTCCTCAGAGTTACATTTTTATAAAAGAAAAAATATATAGGTTTAATAGAGAAATAATATCAATCATGTCCATGATATTTGCTGATTTGTGCTGTTAATTTTTTTTAAAAGATAATATTTTAAGTATTTTTCATTATTTTTTAATAATTTTATAGAACAAAAATCTCTTTTAATCTCCCTCTATAACACAAATACATAGAAATACTCTGTGTACAATGTGTTCAAGTACACAAAATTCTCCCCATCCCATCGCCAGAACTTGTGGATAAGTTGCTTTAGCTCCTTTCTGTAATGTTGAGGGTTATGGAAGTGATTACAGGGCAGACTCACAAAAAATTCCATTGTTGTAATTTATTTTTAGCATTTTTAACAGTTTTATAGGAACAGCAAAAAGGTGACTTCTCCTTCACCTCAGTATACAGGGAACATAAAAATACATTGAAATATACAATGTATATCTAAGTACATACATAATGGGCTTTTGCGTTCACTGCCTGCAATACAGGTCAAGATTACCAAATTCTCCTACGTTTATCATTATAAAATGAGACTCACAGATAATGCTGCTGCCTATGAACATTGGGATGTGAGTTTGAATCCCTATCACATGAGAAAAGAAGCAATGAATATTATAATTTAATTTATGCACTGATCAGAGAGAAGAAGCCACGCCCCTGAGGAGGAGCTATGGAGTGATGAAGACATTGGAGAGAGGTGAGATTTTAGAAGCCTGGATAATGCTTTGCTGTAGTGGACAGTCCCGGTGAATCAAGAATGGTATTAAGCCATGCATACATATAGATACATGTATACAGAGATACATGCATACACAGCACATACAGAAAGAAAAATGCATACATACTGTACTCAGCGACTCTAATGAGATTTATCGTTACTGACAGCAGTACTGTACAGTGCTGCCGGCGACTTTGATGAGTGGTATTGTCAGTCCCGGTGACTATGAATAGCGGTGAACAAGGGACAATGTCTAGTTTTTGCTTCTCTCTTTTTATGTTTTTCAGGCTTCAATTTGTGGACTACAGTGGAGAAAAAAATTACCTTATATACTTGTGTATAAGCCGCGATTTTCAGCACATTTTTTTGTGCTGAAAATGCCCCCCTCGGCTTATACATGAGTCATTGTCCCTGTGTCCCAGAAAGCCAGTGGGGGAGGGGAGGGGGAGATGGTGGGTGAGCGGCAGGAGCCAGCAGCTGTCACATTATACTCACCCCCTCCTCACGTGGTGTGTTTATGAATGTGCTAGAGATGGTTTCTGAGCAGAGGCTCCCTCTGGTGGTTACAGACAGTACTGAACCTTTCAGCGAGGAATGGCAATCTGGGTTCACTGACTGGTCTGATATAAGGGAGGTTCCCTCCCATGATGGTTGCCGGTGATCAATTGTTCTTGTCTCAATTGTGGTTCCTGGTTCATTTCGAAGTTTGCTGAGTCTTGCCTGCATCTTCTGCTATCAGATAAGATATTTTATGCTTTTATTTTTGTGCTTGCTTTTTGCATTGTTCCCTGCACTTCTGTGGAGGTCAGCCAGGTCCCCTCCGGGGGCTTGTGCTCCTCTCAGTTTATCTGAAGCCACTGTTATTTGTTCATTTTCTTTTTCCTGTTTTTTCAGTGGCTGCGGCTTGGTTTTGTTCACCCTGAGATCTGATTTAGTGGGTGGCGAGATCGTGTGATCTCAGTATTTTTGTAATCAGAATTGTTGGATTTTTGTAGGGTTTTCTGGGTTGCAGAAAGTAATCTCTCCTGTCCTATCCTATTTACTCAGCTTGTGGCCCCAGCATTTGCTCATTCTATTTTCTGTCTGTGTTCGTGATTCTGCTTGTCTAACCGCCATTATATGTTTGGGGGCTTCCTATTTTCATTGGGGATCTGCTCCGGGGCAGATAGCTTTCATCTTTCTGCCTTTAGGTGTAGTTATCTCTCAGGCTGTGATGAGGCGTCTAGGATCAACGTAGGAACGCTCCACGGCTACCTCTAGTTGTGTGGTTAGTTTAGGAATCTGCAACCCATTAGTTACCAACATCTCAGGTGTTCGGCTGCCCGGCTGTTGTTCCTGTCCTCCTCAGCTACCTAACATAACAGTGGTGGCTGCACGTCCTCCCTGCATCTCTCTGTTCTCACGGCAAGGCAGCTTCTTCCTGTATTCAGCGGTCACGTGGTACCAGTCATTAAAGTAATGAATATGCACGTGTCTCCACTCATGGAGGCGTGGAGCGCATATTCATTACTTTAATGAGGGGCAACAAGTGATCACTGAAAACAGGAAGAAGCTGCCTTGCCGGGAGAACAGAGAGATGCAGGGAAGTGCACAGACCGCGCCAGGAGGTGAGTATGATGGGAAGGACGTGGGGTGCTGAGCGTGCGTACAATAGGACTGGGGGAGTGAGTCATGCATACAAGAGGACCGGGGAGCGAGCTATGCATACAAGAGGACCGGGTGAGCGAGCCATGCATACAAGGGGACCGGGGGAGTGTGCAATGCATACAAGGGGACCGGGAGAGGGAGCCATGCACAGCAGGACGGGGACCAGGGAGCTATACACAGCAAGAAAGGTACCGGGGAGCCATGCACAGCAGGACAGGGACTGGGGACAATCCATACCTGGTTTATACTCGAGTGAATAAGCTTACCCAGTTTTCCGTGGCAAAATTAGGTGCCTCGGCTTATACTCTGGTCGAGTATATATGATATTTAGTCAGTCACCAATTGTGCAAGTTCTCACATCTTAAAAAGATGAGAGAGGCCTGTAATTCACATCATCGGTAGAGCACAACTATGAGAGTCAAAATGAGAAAACAAATACAGAAAATGACTTTGTCTGATTTGGCAACATTTGTAATGTATGTAGTACAGTTCATATAGCGTCTTGTGCTTGGGTGCGATGAAAACACAGGAGTCACAGGTTTGATATAGAAAAGTCCTGTATTACTTCATACAAGTTGGCAGAAATAGTCACACAGTTTGCAGACACAGAAACAGGAGACACAGCAGGCCAGAGTAATCCAAGCTCAGCAATCACTCTCCAATACAGATTCAGGATCTTCTTCTCTGTTACCGTAAGTCCATGCAAACGTGGGTCTTTCAAAGAGCAGGGTTCAGAGTCCACAAGTGCTTCAGAGTTCCTCAGTAGGAATAGCTGGAGTACAAGGTCCAAGGCTTACAGGAGTCAAGTCACAGGTTCACTGCAGGCTAGATTCTGAAGCACTGATTGCTCAGCTGTGGCTGCTTAAGAAGCAAAGGAGAGAATCAGGGTGGGAACATGCAAGCTGGAAACTCCATTTTGACTGAGGGCAAGATAGCTGCAGCAAGACAGAAAGTAAAATGGCTGACGAACAAACTGAGTTTCAGGAATATATACATAGAACCTTACATTACTCCCCCCTTAAGGACAACCTCCGGATGACCTCAGACCAGGCTTGTGTGGGTACCTCTGATGAAACTGACGGAGCAAGCGAGGAGCATTAACGTTATTGACCGGTTCCCATGAGTTGTCCTCCACTGGGTAGCCCTGCCATTTAATCAGATATTGTAACTGATTTCTATACAACCTGGAATCTAAAATCCTTTCCACCACAAATTCTTCCTGACCATCGACTAGCACTGGGTCAGGGCAAGGAGAGGAACGTCCAGGAAACGTATTGGGTGTCGCAGCCTTTAGTAGGGATACATGAAAGACAGGGTGGATTCTCATAGTTCTGGGCAGTTGAAGACGACAAGCAACGGCACTTATAATTTTACTGATTTTATAGGGTCCAATGTACTTATGTCCCAACTTAGACGATGGAATCCTTAACTTAAGATTTCTGGTTGACAGCCAGACCAAGTCTCCTACCTTGAAAGCTGGTGCAGGTTTACGAAATTTATCTGCTGCTTTCTTGTACCTTTCTTGAGCCGATTCCAGATTTTCCTTTAGAAGATCCATATTCTTCTGTAAAGACGTGATTCTTTCAGCCACTGCTGGTAAAGGCGTTTCTATGGGAAATCGTGGTAGAATGTTAGGATGATAACCTAGATTAGAGTAAAAAGGAGACTGTTTAGTGGAGGCACTCTGAGAGTTGTTATACGAGAACTCAGCTAATGGAAGTAGATCCACCCAATCATCCTGTAGGTGGCAGATAAAGCAGCGGAGATACTGCTCCAGGGTTTGATTGGTTCGTTCGGTCTGTCCATTAGTCTGGGGATGAAAAGCAGAAGAAAGGTTTACTTTAATGTCCAATGCTGCACAGAAATTTTGCCAAAACCTAGAAGTGAATTGCACCCCTCGATCCGAAATAACCTCATCCGGTACTCCATGTAAGCGAAACACATCTTTAATCATCAAATCTGATGTCTGTTTTGCAGTGGGTAAGCCGACACAAGGATAAAATGAGCTGCCTTTGTTAGACGGTCAACCACCACTAGAATGGTGTTCTTCCCCTGAGAGGTTGGTAACTCCACAATGAAGTCCATAGAAATGGATCCCCACGGGCGGGACGGGGTGGGAAGAGGCTGTAACAGACCAGTTGGTGAGGAGCGAGGTGTTTTGCATCTTGCACAGACCTCACATGAAGTGACATAATTCAAAACATCCTTCCTGCAAGTGGGCCACCAAAAGAAACGAGAAAGAAATTCCTGTGTCTTTAGAATTCCTCTATGCCCAGCTATCTTTGAATCGTGAATGAGTTGCAATACTCTTAATCTGACTGTTTCAGGAATATACAGACGTTGTCCCTGAATCCACACACCATTCTTAAAGACAAGACTTACGTCCCTTGGGGGTTGTGCCAAAAAGGAATCTGCATGGTATGCTTCCTTGATGTCCTTAAGTAGGTCTTGATTATGAATTACTCCTAGGAATCTAGAGTCAGGAAGAATAGTCTTAGGAGGAGTAATTGGACGTGTCTCTGCTGAGTAAATCCTAGAGAGTGCATCAGCCTTTCCATTGCGCGATCCTGGTCTATAAGAGATGATAAAATTAAATTGGTTTAAGAAAAGATTCCAGCGAGCCTGGCGAGGAGTCAGGCACTTAGCCGACCTGATAAACTCAAGGTTACGATGGTCTGTCAGGACGACTATTTGCTGTGCAGCTCCCTGAAGAAGGTGTCTCCATTCTTTGAAGGCGGCAATAATGGCCAACAACTCTCTATTGCCCACATCGTAGTTCCTCTCAGCCGAAGACAACTGCTGGGAAAAGAAGGCACAGGGATGCAAGACATTCTTCTCACCTGTTCTCTGAGATTGTATAGCTCCAACGGCACAGTCTGAAGCATCCACCTCTATTATGAAGGCAAGCTCGGGGTTGGGATGTACTAGGATAGGTGCAGTGGTAAATTTATCTTTTAGATGGGAAAATGCTTCCTGGGCTTGGGGAGTCCAGGAAAACCTAGACTCTTTCCGGTAAGTTGAGTGATAGGTGACACTACCTCAGAGAAATTTCTAATGAAACGTCTATAGAAGTTGGCAAACCCGATGAAGCGCTGTACCTCCTTCACATTTCTAGGACTTGGCCAATCCTTGATGGCTTGGGTTTTGCTTCCATCCATACTAATTCCTTGTGTAGACAGTACATACCCCAGAAATTGAATTTCGGTCCTATGGAATTCACACTTTTCAAGTTTGATGTAAAGATGATTTTGTCTTAGACGTTCCAAGACCATTCTCACATGTCCATGATGTTCCTCTGTGGAGTTAAAAAAATTAGAATATCATCCAAATAAATTA
>JARQOD010000004.1:30322374-30398254 GCA_033576555.1 Oophaga sylvatica
TTGCGTTAAATGCCGCAATCAGGTCAAGATTCCCAAATTTCCCCTTTATTTTTACATTAAAATAAACTCCAGAAAATGCTGCTGCCTTGAACTTGGGATGTGAGTTTGAACCCCTATCACTGAGAAAAGAAAAAATGAATATTAAAATTTTAAATTTATGACTGACAGAGAAAAGCCACCCCTGAGGAGGAGTAGGAGTATGAAGACTTGGGGAAAGGTGAGATTTTAGAAGCCTGGATAATGCTTTGCTGAGGGGGACAGTCCCGGGTGAATAAGAATGGTATTAACCCATGCATACAATGAACTGTAACAGAGATACAGCATACACAGCCTACAAAAGAAAAATGCATACAAACTGAAACTCAGCGACCTAATGAGATTTATCGTTACTGACAGCATACTGTACATGCTGCCGGCGACTTTGATGAGGGGTATTGTCCCCCGGTGCTTGAATACGGTGAACAAGGGACAATGTCTAGTTTTTGCTTCTCTCTTTTTATGTTTTTCAGGCTTCAATTTGTGGACTACAGTGGAGAAAAAAATTACCTTATATACTTGTGTATAAGCCGCGATTTTCAGCACATTTTTTTGTGCTGAAAATGCCCCCTCGGCTTATACATGAGTCATTGTCCCTGTGTCCCAGAAAGCCAGTGGGGGAGGGGAGGGGGAGATGGTGGGTGAGCGGCAGGAGCCAGCAGCTGTCACATTATACTCACCCCTCCTCACGTGGTGTGTTATGAATGTGCTAGAGATGGTTTCTGAGCAGAGGCTCCCTCTGGTGGTTACAGACAGTACTGAACCTTTCAGCGAGGAATGGCAATCTGGGTTCACTGACTGGTCTGATATAAGGGAGGTTCCCTCCCATGATGGTTGCCGGTGATCAATTGTTCTTGTCTCAATTGTGGTTCCTGGTTCATTTCGAAGTTTGCTGAGTCTTGCCTGCATCTTCTGCTATCAGATAAGATATTTTATGCTTTTATTTTTGTGCTTGCTTTTTGCATTGTTCCCTGCACTTCTGTGGAGGTCAGCCAGGTCCCCTCCGGGGGGCTTGTGCTCCTCTCAGTTTATCTGAAGCCACTGTTATTTGTTCATTTTCTTTTTCTGTTTTTTCAGTGGCTGCGGCTTGGTTTTGTTCACCCTGAGATCTGATTTAGTGGGTGGCGAGATCGTGTGATCTCAGTATTTTTGTAATCAGAATTGTTGGATTTTTGTAGGGTTTTCTGGGTTGCAGAAAGTAATCTCTCCTGTCCTATCCTATTTACTCAGCTTGTGGCCCCAGCATTTGCTCATTCTATTTTCTGTCTGTGTTCGTGATTCTGCTTGTCTAACCGCCATTATATGTTTGGGGGCTTCCTATTTTCATTGGGGATCTGCTCCGGGGCAGATAGCTTTCATCTTTCTGCCTTTAGGTGTAGTTATCTCTCAGGCTGTGATGAGGCGTCTAGGATCAACGTAGGAACGCTCCACGGCTACCTCTAGTTGTGTGGTTAGTTTAGGAATCTGCAACCCATTAGTTACCAACATCTCAGGTGTTCGGCTGCCCGGCTGTTGTTCCTGTCCTCCTCAGCTACCTAACATAACAGTGGTGGCTGCACGTCCCCTGCATCTCTCTGTTCTCACGGCAAGGCAGCTTCTTCCTGTATTCAGCGGTCACGTGGTACCAGTCATTAAAGTAATGAATATGCACGTGTCTCCACTCATGGAGGCGTGGAGCGCATATTCATTACTTTAATGAGGGGCAACAAGTGATCACTGAAAACAGGAAGAAGCTGCCTTGCCGGGAGAACAGAGAGATGCAGGGAAGTGCACAGACCGCGCCAGGAGGTGAGTATGATGGGAAGGACGTGGGGTGCTGAGCGTGCGTACAATAGGACTGGGGGAGTGAGTCATGCATACAAGAGGACCGGGGGAGCGAGCTATGCATACAAGAGGACCGGGTGAGCGAGCCATGCATACAAGGGACCGGGGGAGTGTGCAATGCATACAAGGGGACCGGGAGAGGGAGCCATGCACAGCAGGACAGGGACCAGGAGCTATACACAGCAAGAAAGGTACCGGGGAGCCATGCACAGCAGGACAGGGACTGGGGACAATCCATACCTGGTTTATACTCGAGTGAATAAGCTTACCCAGTTTTCCGTGGCAAAATTAGGTGCCTCGGCTTTACTCTGGTCGAGTATATATGATATTTAGTCAGTCACCAATTGTGCAAGTTCTCACATCTTAAAAAGATGAGAGAGGCCTGTAATTCACATCATCGGTAGAGCACAACTATGAGAGTCAAAATGAGAAAACAAATACAGAAAATGACTTTGTCTGATTTTGGCAACATTTTGTAATGTATGTAGTACAGTTCATATAGCGTCTTGTGCTTGGGTGCGATGAAAACACAGGAGTCACAGGTTTGATATAGAAAAGTCCTGTTATTACTTCATACAAGTTGGCAGAAATAGTCACACAGTTTGCAGACACAGAAACAGGAGACACAGCAGGCCAGAGTAATCCAAGCTCAGCAATCACTCTCCAATACAGATTCAGGATCTTCTTCTCTGTTACCGTAAGTCCATGCAAACGTGGGTCTTTCAAAGAGCAGGGTTTCAGAGTCCACAAGTGCTTCAGAGTTCCTCAGTAGGAATAGCTGGAGTACAAGGTCCAAGGCTTACAGGAGTCAAGTCACAGGTTCACTGCAGGCTAGATTCTGAAGCACTGATTGCTCAGCTGTGGCTGCTTAAGAAGCAAAGGAGAGAATCAGGGTGGGAACATGCAAGCTGGAAACTCCATTTTGACTGAGGGCAAGATAGCTGCAGCAAGACAGAAAGTAAAATGGCTGACGAACAAACTGAGTTTCAGGAATATATACATAGAACCTTACATTACTCCCCCTTAAGGACAACCTCCGGATGACCTCAGACCAGGCTTGTGTGGGTACCTCTGATGAAACTGACGGAGCAAGCGAGGAGCATTAACGTTATTGACGGTTCCCATGAGTTGTCCTCCACTGGGTAGCCCTGCCATTTAATCAGATATTGTAACTGATTTCTATACAACCTGGAATCTAAAATCCTTTCCACCACAAATTCTTCCTGACCATCGACTAGCACTGGGTCAGGGCAAGAGAGGGAACGTCCAGGAAACGTATTGGGTGTCGCAGCCTTTAGTAGGGATACATGAAAGACAGGGTGGATTCTCATAGTTCTGGGCAGTTGAAGACGACAAGCAACGGCACTTATAATTTTACTGATTTTATAGGGTCCAATGTATTATGTCCCAACTTAGACGATGGAATCCTTAACTTAAGATTTCTGGTTGACAGCCAGACCAAGTCTCCTACCTTGAAAGCTGGTGCAGGTTTACGAAATTTATCTGCTGCTTTCTTGTACCTTTCTTGAGCCGATTCCAGATTTTCTTTAGAAGATCCATATTCTTCTGTAAAGAGTGATTCTTTCAGCCACTGCTGGTAAAGGCGTTTCTATGGGAAATCGTGGTAGAATGTTAGGATGATAACCTAGATTAGAGTAAAAAGGAGACTGTTTAGTGGAGGCACTCTGAGAGTTGTTATACGAGAACTCAGCTAATGGAAGTAGATCCACCCAATCATCCTGTAGGTGGCAGATAAAGCAGCGGAGATACTGCTCCAGGGTTTGATTGGTTCGTTCGGTCTGTCCATTAGTCTGGGGATGAAAAGCAGAAGAAAGGTTTACTTTAATGTCCAATGCTGCACAGAAATTTTGCCAAAACCTAGAAGTGAATTGCACCCCTCGATCCGAAATAACCTCATCCGGTACTCCATGTAAGCGAAACACATCTTTAATCATCAAATCTGATGTCTGTTTTGCAGTGGGTAAGCCGACACAAGGGATAAAATGAGCTGCCTTTGTTAGACGGTCAACCACCACTAGAATGGTGTTCTTCCCCTGAGAGGTTGGTAACTCCACAATGAAGTCCATAGAAATGGATCCCCACGGGCGGGACGGGGTGGGAAGAGGCTGTAACAGACCAGTTGGTGAGGAGCGAGGTGTTTTGCATCTTGCACAGACCTCACATGAAGTGACATAATTCAAAACATCCTTCCTGCAAGTGGGCCACCAAAAGAAACGAGAAAGAAATTCCTGTGTCTTTAGAATTCCTCTATGCCCAGCTATCTTTGAATCGTGAATGAGTTGCAATACTCTTAATCTGACTGTTTCAGGAATATACAGACGTTGTCCCTGAATCCACACACACATTCTTAAAGACAAGACTTACGTCCCTTGGGGGTTGTGCCAAAAAGGATTCTGCATGGTATGCTTCCTTGATGTCCTTAAGTAGGTCTTGATTATGAATTACTCCTAGGAATCTAGAGTCAGGAAGAATAGTCTTAGGAGGAGTAATTGGACGTGTCTCTGCTGAGTAAATCCTAGAGAGTGCATCAGCCTTTCCATTGCCGATCCTGGTCTATAAGAGATGATAAAATTAAATTGGTTTAAGAAAAGATTCCAGCGAGCCTGGCGAGGAGTCAGGCACTTAGCCGACCTGATAAACTCAAGGTTACGATGGTCTGTCAGGACGACTATTTGCTGTGCAGCTCCCTGAAGAAGGTGTCTCCATTCTTTGAAGGCGGCAATAATGGCCAACAACTCTCTATTGCCCACATCGTAGTTCCTCTCAGCCGAAGACAACTGCTGGGAAAAGAAGGCACAGGGATGCAAGACATTCTTCTCACCTGTTCTCTGAGAGAGTATAGCTCCAACGGCACAGTCTGAAGCATCCACCTCTATTATGAAGGCAAGCTCGGGGTTGGGATGTACTAGGATAGGTGCAGTGGTAAATTTATCTTTTAGACGGGAAAATGCTTCCTGGGCTTGGGGAGTCCATGAAAACCTAGACTCTTTCCGGGTAAGTTGAGTGATAGGTGACACTACCTCAGAGAAATTTCTAATGAAACGTCTATAGAAGTTGGCAAACCCGATGAAGCGCTGTACCTCCTTCACATTTCTAGGACTTGGCCAATCCTTGATGGCTTGGGTTTTGCTTCCATCCATACTAATTCCTTGTGTAGACAGTACATACCCCAGAAATTGAATTTCGGTCCTATGGAATTCACACTTTTCAAGTTTGATGTAAAGATGATTTTGTCTTAGACGTTCCAAGACCATTCTCACATGTCCATGATGTTCCTCTGTGGAGTTAGAAAAAATTAGAATATCATCCAAATAAATTACCACGAATGTATCTAGGAGATCCCTGAAGATGTCATTCACCAAGTGTTGGAAAGTGGCTGGGGCGGTACTCAGACCAAAAGGCATAACTAGATATTCAAAGTGTCCAAAGCGTGACCTGAATGCAGTCTTCCATTCATCCCCAGGTCTAATACGGACTAAGTTATAGGCCCCACGAAGATCTAGTTTAGAAAAAATTTTGGCATGTCGCACTCTCTCCAATAACTCAGGGATTAAAGGCAATGGATAACGGTTTCTAATAGTAACCTTATTGAGTTCCTATAGTCTACGCATGGTCTCAGAGATCCATCTTTCTTCTTTACAAAGAAGATGGGTGCACCTGCAGGAGATGAAGAGGGGCGTATGAAGCCCTTGGCTAGATTTTCATCTATGTAATCCTTTAAAGCCTTTAGCTCGGGCCCCGCCAGGGGGTAGATCTTACCAAAAGGTATCTCTGCTCCAGGCAATAATTCAATTGGACAATCATATGGACGGTGAGGAGGAAGCTGGTCAGCGTTCTTCTTGTCACATAAATCCACATAGTCCTGGTATACAGCTGGTAGTTCAGGGACTGACATGATTCCTTTAGGAACAGAGCAAGCTGAAACTTTTGGACTCATCTGTTTCTCTGGAAAGTGTAATTCCTTGGTCTCCCAGTTAATGGTAGGATTCTGAGCCTGCAGCCATGGTAGCCCTAGAATAATGGGAAAGTGGGGAGAAGAGATAAGCATAAAGGACAGTTTCTCTTGATGATCTTTACCCATAAGAACCCTCAAAGGCTCTGTTTCCTGATCCACTGGTCCAGAGGTCAGCAGGGAGCCATCCACAGTTTCCATCTGTACTGGAGTAGCCTTCTTCACTGAACGTATTCCCTGTTTCAGAGCAAAGGAGACATCCATAAAATTTCCACTTGCCCCTGAGTCGATCATAGCAGAGCTAGACACCCAAGCTGAGTCAACCCAGAGTTTGATGGAAAGAAAGCAATGAGAATTGTTTTTCTTACAACTCAGCTGGGACACCGCTGAGGAAACTTGAAAAATGGCAGCGTTTACACAGTCAACGTCCTCAGAGGTAACGGAGTTTAAGTCCGAGAAATCAAGATCTGTTGCTGCAGATCTCTCTGGAGCCTGAGGCTTGGACCTGACAGATCCCCTCTCGCAACACTCACAATGAATGAGTGCTGCAGTAGTCTTACGAGAACGGCTGGGGCAGTTTATAATGAAGTGCCCTGACTTACCACAATAGAAACATAGATTCTCCTTAAAACGATGTTCCTTGCGTGCATCACTAACCCGTCGTTGTAAAGAGTCTACCTGCATGGGTTCAGGTTCAGGTTCCCGTGTAATCCTACTCAAAGGTTCCTTAGCTGGAGAGGAAGGTAGGAAAAGGTTAGTACGATTGCTTTCGAACCATCTCTCTTGCCTGCGTTCAGTCAGACGAGTATCAATACGGATGCAGTAGTTAATAAAGTCACCTAACGCAGTGGGAGGGTCGGCACGAGCAAGTTCATCCTTAATCAGTGGAGATAACCCCTTTCGAAAAATAGATTTTTTGGCGGAACTGTCCCAGGTGGTATCAAGAGCCCATCTCCTGAAATCCAAGGCATATTCAGCTACCGAGTGCTTACCTTGGCGCAAAGCTAACATGGCTGCTTCAGCTGTTGCACCTCGATTGGGGTCATCAAACACCTGCCCCATGGCTGAAATAAAATCATCAAGGTGATTCAAACAATCATCCTCAGTCTCAATCAGAGGGTTTGCCCACATTAAAGCCTTGTTGGTAAGCAACATAATTATAGTAAGCACCTTAGATCGTTCAGTGGGAAATTGTGAAGCATGTGCAGAAAAAAAAAGATTGCATTGATTAATAAATCCCCTAAATTTCTCACGTTCACCGCCAAAACGAAAAGGGGCAACTTGGGAATCCCAGCACTCGGGGCTACGGCAGGAGCCTGGACTCGCCCCTCTAGAACCTCAATCCTGGCTCGCAAATCCTGGGTAGTCTGTCCAACCACTTGCAAATTGTGATTATTGAGGTCCTGTAGATTTGTAAAACGGGTCTTTATATTCTGCAAATCTGCAAGGATATTATCAGTCACTCCGCAAAGTTCCTTTATGCGGGCCTCCATTTTCCAGATCTTTTAAGACAGGATTACTGGAAGAAGAGGAGAGAAAAAAAAAAATAGTGTTCACCTGTGGCAACACTGCAGAGAGAAAAAAAATTAAGGGAACTGCTCACCTGGAATGGTTGTGAGAAGTCACAACCACTATCATCACAGAAAGTTTCAACCAGACATCTGATATCCAGAGTTACAGCAGACAAAAAAGAGAAAAGAAAGGAAAAAAAAAAAAAAAAACAATAGTGTTTACCTGTGGTAACACTGCAAAAAGAAAAAACTTAAGGGAATTGCTCACCTGGAATGGTTGTGAGAAGTCACAACCACTGTCATCACAGAAAGTACAACCGGACGTCTGATATGCACAGTACAGCAGACACAGCCTTCCAGACCCAGCAGACACTAACGTTTTGGCTTCAGAATCTTGTAATGTATGTAGTACAGTTCATATAGCGTCTTGTGCTTGGGTGCGATGAAAACACAGGAGTCACAGGTTTGATATAGAAAAGTCCTGTATTACTTCATACAAGTTGGCAGAAATAGTCACACAGTTTGCAGACACAGAAACAGGAGACACAGCAGGCCAGAGTAATCCAAGCTCAGCAATCACTCTCCAATACAGATTCAGGATCTTCTTCTCTGTTACCGTAAGTCCATGCAAACATGGGTCTTTCAAAGAGCAGGGTTCAGAGTCCACAATTGCTTCAGAGTTCCTCAGTAGGAATAGCTGGAGTACAAGGTCCAAGGCTTACTGGAGTCAAGTCACAGGTTCACTGCAGGCTAGATTCTGAAGCACTGATTGCTCAGCTGTGGCTGCTTAAGAAGCAAAGGAGAGAATCAGGGCGGGAACATGCAAGCTGGAAACTCCATTTTGACTGAGGGCAAGATAGCTGCAGCAAGACAGAAAGTAAAATGGCTGACGAACAAACTGAGTTTCAGGAATATATACATAGAACCTTACACATTTATTTTGCAAATTATGGTGGAAAAATAAGTATTTGGTCACCTAAAAACATGCAAGATTTCTGGCTCTCACAGACCTGTAACTTCTTTAAGAGGCTCCTCTGTCCTCCACTCATTACCTGTAGTAATGGCACCTGTTTGAACTTGTTATCAGTATAAAAGACACCTGTGCACAACCTCAAACAATCACAATCCAAACTCCACTATGGTGATGATCAAGGAGCTGTCGAAGGACACCAGAAAACAAAATTGTAGCCCTGCACCAGGCTGGGAAGACTGAATCTGCAATAGACAAGCAGCTTGGTGGGATGAAATCAATTGTGGGAGCAATAATAAGAAAATGGAAGACATACAAGACCACTGATAATCTCCCTCGATTTGGGGCTCCACGCAAGATCTCACCCCGTGGGTTCAAAATGATCACAAGAACGGTGAGCAAAAATCCCAGAACCACACGAGGGGACCTAGTGAATGACCAGCATAGATCTGGGACCACCATAACAAAGGCTACCATCAGTAACACACTACGCCACCAGGGATTCAGATCCAGTAGTGCCAGAAGTGTCCCCCTGCTTAAGCCATTACATGTCTGGGTCTCTCTGAAGTTGGCTAGAGAGCATTTGGATTATCCAGAAGTGTATTGGGAGAATGTTATATGGTGTGAGGCAACCAAAGTAGAACTGTTTGGTAGAAACAAAACTCGTCGTGTTTGGAGAGACAGAATGCTGAGTTGCATCCAAAAAACACCATACCTACTGTGAAGAATGGGGGTGGCAACATCATGCTTTGGGGCTGTTTCTCTGCAAAGGGACCAGGACAACTGATCCGTGTACATGAAATAATGAATGGGGCCATGTATCGTGAGATTTTGAGTGCAAAGACATTGAAGATGAAACGTGGATGAGTTTTTCAGCATAATGGGTCTTTCAACATGATAATGATCCCAAGCACACCACCAGGCAATGAAGGAGTGGCTTTGTAAGAAGCATATGATGGTCCTGGAATGGCCTTGCAGTCTCCAGATCTCAACCCCATAGAAAACCTTTGGAGGGATTTGAAATTCTGTGTTGCCCAGTGACAGGCCCAAAACATCACTGCTCTAGAGGAGATCTGCAAGGAGGAATGGGCCAACATACCACCAATAGTGTGTGCCAACCTTGTGAAGACTTACAGGAAAGTTTGACCTCTGTCATTGCCAACAAAGGATATATAACAAAACATTGAGATAAACTTTTGTTAATGACCAAATACTTAATTTCCACCATAATTTGCGAATTAAATCTTGCCAAATCAGACAAGGTTATTTTCTGGATTTGTTTTCTCATTTTGACTCTCATAGTTGTGTTCTATCTATGATGTCAATTACAGACCTCTTTCATCTTTTTAAGTGAGAGGACTTGCAAAATTGGTGGCTGACTAAATACTTTTTTGTCTCTACTGTATGTCAGATTTGGTGGACTATGTTGGACCTGCATGTTTTTTTTGTAACACATTGGTGAACCATGGAAAATGTGGGGAAGTATTTATTGAAATAAAGTATTTTTGTGTGTGTTTGTTTTTATGATTACTGGGTTAACAATGGGGGTGTCTGATAGACAACTCTCCATTACTAAAGGGTATGCCACACTAAACAATATCGCTAACGGATCGCTAAAAAACATCACTATTTAGCGATCCCGTTAGCGATATTGTTCAGTGCGGCAGCTGCCAGCGACGAGCTTCCTGCTGTGATCTCGCTCGTCGCTGGAATCGTTCCGGACCCTATTTCATCGCTGGCGCTCCCGCTGGGTAAGTATCTTATCGCTGTGTGGCACCTTTTCTTAGCGATTTAGCGGTACTTTTGTACCGCTAAAGTCGTTAAGAAGATCGCTAACGGCGATAGCGTCGTTAACTATATCGCTAAATGTGGCCGCATTTAGCGATATAGAAACGATCCCGCTAGCGATCTCATTAGTATGCAACGCTAACGAGATCGCTAGCGGGATTGTTTAGTGTGGCAGTACCTTAACACCTTGGCTTGATGCCAACTTTTGACAAACAACAGCTGTCATCAACTCCAAGCCCCACTACCCCGTTTGCTAATGACCAGGTAATCGGGAATGCCAGAATTTGAACATGTAATGTGATGTGCCACTTCTGGCCTGATATCAGCTCATAGCTGTCTGCTTTACCTTTGCTGGTTATCAAAAATAGGCGTGACCTCACGTAATTTTTTTCATCCATTTATTTATTAGCTTAACTTATGTACAGTAAGCTACACACGCAAGACACTAACTACATATCTCATGGATATTTATCTGTTTATCTATATCTTTGCACATCTTTATCACCTAAATATCTGTCATTTCTATTCTGCATTCTATTCCGGTACTTGTCCCGCAGATGGTGCACACGGAAGACATACAGACAACACACATGTACACACAGATGACACACGGATGTCAAACGAATGACTCACACAGACACGTTTTTTCTAGTACCTAAAATAAAAGGATGTGTAAAGGAGGCCTTACATAGCTATTGATAACTAACTGAAGAGAAACCGAAGTGGCGCTGATGACAGCAGATGGCGGCAAGTGGTATGTATTTTACTACAGGAAGAGAACGTACATCAGTGATACAAAAAAAAAACACCAGATGAGTGGTTTAAAAGTCATAGGGAGAGGCCTGACAGTCACTGGCATTGGGTGGGGAAAAGCTGCCCCTGGGATCCTCCAGACCGACTTGGTCCCTAGCAGCTTTTTTAATGTTTTTTTTTCAAAAACGCTGCAGCGTCAAGTTCACTTTAAAATAAAAATTCAAAACGTCTTTATGACTTGTCAGCAAAACTCTCGGCAGGCTGCAAGTCACATTATACACATGGAAATGTATAATATAAACATTTTTTTTTAAAGTTTGTCCTCTCCCACCACATATCTCAGGGTATGTTAGACAGGGAGGAAAAATAAGGAAGGATATTTCTGTAGTAAATCAGAAGTGGGAAAATTAGCAAAAGTTTGTTACTTTTGCAAAAAAGACACCAGAGCAAAATACAAAAGTGCCAAAACTTCTGTAAGTAAATAAAACCTAAATGTTAAACTTTTTCCAACACATGATCCTCTTTATCTTTCTTCTTACTACTTCAGAGAGTCTTATTGAAAAGTTTCTCTCTTCTACTAACCTAATAAAGTAGGTGCTCCACATTTCCCAATCATAACATCATTTTGCACATTATGGAGCGGAGAGCCGTGTATTGATCACAGGACTGTTTGTTCTGAGAACCTTTGCCTTTGACTGGAAATTCGTTGCTATCTTTCCAATGTGCATTAACGCGTGGCTGCCATTGAGCGAGGCAAGGAGAATCCAAATTGGTTGCTGCAAATGATCCCGCAAGTGTACTTTATGTCGTGACCTTATAGATCTCACTAACAGTATTAACATGGCAAAATGTAAATGTTATGGAAAGGCCTATTGTATCTGAAAAGATACAGCACCGGACTATTAATTGCAGATCACATTTACGAGGCAAATAGAGGGTAGATTCACTATTACATTTGAGCATTTTTTGTTTGCGTTTTTGGGTGTTTTTTTTTACCTGTTTTTCATTTGCAACTTTTTCTTATAGACCGGGATCACACATGCGAGAAACACAGATGAGTCTCGCATGTGAATTCCTGGCACTACCCGCCGGCACTCGGGAGCGGAGTGTACGGCTTGCATGTATTTCTATGCAGCTGCTCGCTCCGCTCCCGAGGGAATTCACGTGCGAGACTCGTCCGTGTTTCTCGCATGTGTGATCCCAGCCATAATTTGAGCCTTTTTTTTTTGTCTGAAGCGGGGTTTGAACTCTTCAGATGTTTTTGACAAATTCAACAATTGTGATCTTTTTAAAAAGTGGCAACATTTTTGAGCAAATGTACTCTATATTTTCCCATAACTGATTTTATATATGTCTGGAAATTTGCACAAATTTTGTGTAATTTTGGCGGAACATGCAATTTTTTTGCTATAAAGGTAAACACAAAAATGATGAGTATTTTTAATTGTGCACTAAATTCATAATGCATATGCAATAAATTTAAAGTGTAAAAAAGCAAAATAAAACTAATACTCATCTCTCCGCCCGCCAAACATCAAGACTTCACCTTTCTCCAGTTGTGCATTGCATCTTCATCTCCACCCTCTTTACTACTGTATAGCCAGAAATTCCAACCTAGTCACTGTGTATAGTAAGCTCGTGGCGCACATCATGATGATACTACTTTATGATGGACAGAGACCTCCACGGCACAAAGTCCTGGTCTACCGTAAAGAGTCCAGAGATGCGGCGCACAGCAGCAGAAAGAAGAGGACCGGATGAAGGGCAGCAGGGCAACTGGTGAAGAGTGATGAGGTTTTAGCTTTTTATTACCATTTTTCAAATGATTTACCAAGATGGTGCTGGGCGTTTTTTTATGTGTGAGAATTGCAAATTAAATTGCAAAGTGCTTGAATTAGGGCTCATACTCACTTGAGCCGAAAACGGATGATATTCAGCCGATAAAAAATCTGATTCTAATCGGACCAATGTTATTCAATAGGTGACATCTCATTTGCGATTTTTTTCTTAGCCGAAATCGGTGTGAGAAAAAAATCGCAACATGCTGCGATTTGATGCGATTTTGGCATGATAATCGCTAATGCAATAGATGGTGCTATAAAAAATCGCATGACAATTGCACATAATCGGACCATCCTGAAAACTGACCGATTTTTTTTCCAGCAAGTGAGTATGAGCCCTTAGTGTAGAACTGTGATTTTCATGAAATTCGACTATAACTAAATATTCAGCAGATCAATTCGCTCATCTCTACTCAGGCTCATAGTGTATTTTGCAAGGAGATGAATATCAGAACTATTACAAGACAGAAGTGTCACGGGTCTACCATGTCAGAGTTGGGTAAGACTATCGCAGAATCTGGTGACACATTCGCTTGCAGTACTTAAAATGGCTTCACTGTCCCTTTAGCAGTTGTGGCTTTTTTTACTTTTTTCTGCAAAGGTTAAACTGCTTAGAGCAACTCCTGGAGTTCTCTTTCTTAGGCCGGCGTCAGACACAACTACAAAAAATCGGACCGTTTTAGTCGGTCGATTATCGGAACAAAATGCAAACATCACACATCCGCCTGGCATCCGATTTTCCTTCAAAGATGCGATTTAGTCGCATGTGTGTGTACCTTGTAACATCCGATTTTCATCCGACTTGCGAGAATTTCTCGCAGGCTTGCAAAACTGACATATAATGGATCCAAAAGAATAGTATTTAAATCACAAAAGAAAGAATAGATATATACACATAGAACACATATATATATATATACATGTCATTGTGACATATATATATACATATATTTATAGTTCTTACACTTCTACATACTGTAATAGCCGCTAATTCAATTGCCGGCTTTTGTGAAATCACAGAAGCCGACATGAAATGATACATTGTTTAGACACAGTTAACCATGTCATTTCCTGTATTTAGATATATGGTTTGAACTTACAATTACAGAAGTGTATGTGTACAAAATTTCAGACATGTAGGGGTTAATTAAAGGTGTAAATTCGTTCAAAAAAAATGCGTGGGCTCCCGCTGTATTTTCTCCACCAGACAGACAAAGCAAGCGAGTGGGGGCAGATAATAATAGCCTAGGAAGGGTACATTTTTTTGTGCCCCCCCTGGCTACTAACATCTGCCCCCAGACACCCCAGAAAGGGCAAATCTATAATTAGATTTGCCCTTTCTGGCACTTTGCCCGTCTATTCCCATTGCCCTGTAGCGGTGGCGAATGGGTTAATAAGGGGTTACAGCCACCTTGCAATTGAAAGGTGACTGTAAGCCAGGTTAATAATTGAGAGCTGTCAATTAGACAACTATCAATTATTAATCCTATTGTATGAAAGAAAAATCAAACACACACAGTTTAATAAAAAAGAAGTTTAATGAAATAATCACACAGTTTTTGATCATATTTTATTTTCCTGCTAAAACCATTTCCTGTAATAAAAATAAAATAAAAAAGCAAAATTATTCTTACCAATCCGATGTACAGTCAGGTCCCACGGTGTAATCCATCAGAAAGGGTTAACAGGTTACAGCTCGTAGAGAGCTAATGCTGTCTCCGAGCTATAACCTCCTGAATGAATAACTTACTCTCCCAGCGAAAGGAGAGGAAGAGATGAATGAATGGAGCTTAATTGATTTATTGCCACTTTCACTTCAGTGACCTGACCTAACGTGAAAGTGGGATACAATCAATTAAGCTTCATTCATTAATCACATCCTCTCCTGTCAGCAGGAGATAAGCTCATTCATTCAGGAGCTATCAGCTGAGCACGCAGCATTAGTTGCGCTGCTAAGCTGATTGCTATTTAACCCTTTGTGAAGGATTACATCGTGGGACGTGACAGATCGCCAGATAGGTAAGAATAATGTTGTTTTATTATTTTATATTTATTTTAGGAGATCAATGGCCTCGCACGGATTAAGAGTAAAATAAAAGATGGTCAAAAAAATGATGTTTTTATTTCATTAAAATTATTTATTCTTAAAGTGTGTGTGTTTTTTTATTTACTTCAATAGGATTAATAATTGATAGTTGTCTAATTGACAGCTCTCAAATATTAACATGGCTTAAGGTCACCTTTCAATTGCAAGGTGGCTGTAACCCCTTATTAACCCATTCGCCACCGCTACAGGGCAATGGGAATAGACGGGCAAAGTGCCAGAAAGGGCAAATCTAATTATAGATTTGCCCTTTCTGGGGTGTCTGGGGGCAGATGTTAGTAGCCAGGGGGGGCACAAAAAAAATGTACCCTCCCTAGGCTATTATTATCTGCCCCCACTCGCTTGCTTTGTCTGTCTGGTGGAGAAAATACAGCGGGAGCCCACGCATTTTTTTTGAACGAATTTACACCTTTAATTAACCCCTACATGTCTGAAATTTGGCACACATACACTTATGTAATTGTAAGTTCAAACCATATATCAAAATACAGGAAATGACATGGTTAACTGTGTCTAAACAATGTATCATTTCATGTCGGCTTCTGTGATTTCACAAAAGCCGGCAATTGAATTAGCGGCTATTACAGTATGTAGAAGTGTAAGAACTATAAATATATGTATATATATATATGTCACAATGACATGTATATATATATATATATATATATAATATATATATATGTGTTCTATGTGTATATATCTATTCTTTCTATTCTTTATTAAAGCTGTCAGTGTGATTTTACAGTATAGCCGGGGATGTATTGCCGGCTTTTCTAAAGGACACCGATGCGATTTCATCGCAAGTCACACATGCGGTCCGTTTGTAATCCGATTTTTCATCGCTCCCATAGACTTGCATTGGCGATAGTCGACCCACAATCAGTGACAATCGCAGCATGCTGCGATTGCACTCGGACGTTTAAAACGGACCACAAAAAATCTGATACTGGGAGCTGCTCCATAGATTAACATAGGGCAGACTGCAATGCGATTGTCAGTATTCCGGGTTTTCTAGGTAACTTTGTCAATGATTTTGCCCTTTGTTAAAATGGAGTTTGCTGTTTTCTGTGCCCTACTTCCTGTTCGTTTGTTTAAAACCCGGCTCAGGTGCTGGCTTCACTGCTGGAATATTCTGCTTCTGTTCCCTGCAACCCAGCTGCTTTGTTCCTCACAGATCTTTTGTGTATTTACCAGGAAAGTGCATAACCTTATCTTCAGGTGTTTCTCAGCCACAGCAGTTTCTACCCATGGCTCTGGACATTCTCTGCATATGTAAGTTGCACATACTGTGTTATCACTAAACTGTTGACTTGGGTATTTAACCCTTGGTTCACTCCATCTGATAAGAACTGTGTTTCTGAACTGTTGCTGTTTAACCCTTCGTGCATTACCTCTGGTGAGAGCTGTTGGAACTGTTACTGGAACCTTACTGACATATGAACTTGTTGTTGGACTTCACTGAATTAAGCCACAACTGAGATTAACTTGTTCCTGGACCTCCCTGTGTTTTCTGCATACCTGGATCTGACTCTTCACACACCAGCAGTGTGTAAATCCAGCCACGTTACCTGTGCATCAGACTTACCTTGTGGTCACATTTGTGTGAGGACTCCGTCGTAAGAACTTTACCACCCTCGCTATAGAGGTTCAAGGACTTATATATCCGGATTCATATAACTGGACTTGTGTATATATATATGGACTCATTGCATGTCACTACGGGTTGTTTGAATATTGTTTTTGGGTGTTTTGCTGTTTCACAAATACATTATTTGCATTCAAAGAAACCCGTCTCTGATTGTTCATTGCCCCACGCTATCAGAATCCTCGAGTTCCTACAATAGTATTACAGGATATTCCAGCCTAAAAAAGAGGATTCTGCTGGGGCAATGACGGAGACACGGGCAGACAAATTGTTCACCATAGTTAACTCCTTGCAGCAGGAGGTGGCGGCTGCACACAATCAGATTAGAGACTTGGAGTCTCGGGTTAACCACAATGCACAGGGGTTTGGTCAGGCTCTCCAAGATCTACGTTCTAGGTTAGGAGTCCTGGAGGCCTTACCTACTGAGCCTACCTCATCCACCAGTATGCCCAAATTGCCTCCATTCCGTTTTAATGGTGACCGAAGTCAATTCCGTGGGTTTGTTAATCAATGTATATTATTTTTTGATGTACATGCCTCCTACTACCGGTCTGATAGATCTAAGGTTCTATGTATTATTATGTTGTTGACATCACGTGCACTGGCTTGGGCAAATCCTATGGTTGAAAGTCATGATACCCGTCTAAATAATTTGGACAATTTTCTGGCAGCCATGGCGCAAATGTTCGACGATCCCAACCGCCGTGCTACCGCTGAATCTGCCTTGCTTTCCTTACGCCAGGGGAAACGGTCAGTCATAGAATATGTTACTGAATTTAAAAGGTTAGTGGTGGACACCCAGTGGGAAAACAATGCTTTATTACCAATCTTTAGAAAAGGTTTGTCAAATGCAATCAAGGATGAGCTAGCTCGTTCAGAGTCTCCACAGGAGTTTGAATTGTTTATACAGCACTGTGTACGTATTGATATCCGTTTAACTGAACGCAGACAAGAAAAATGGGCCGCTGTAAATCGCATTACTAATTACTCTCTTCCGTCCAGGGAAACCACAGGCAAAAACCCGCGAGAGGCTGAGGAGGTGCCTATGCAGGTGGACTCACTGCAGAGACGTGAGAATAATGAACGCCGCAAAACACCGTCTCCGTGAGCGCTTATGTTTCTATTGTGGTCAATCGGACCATTTCCTCATCAATTGTCCTAAATGTCCTAGGCGACCCAACAAGGTGTTGGCGGTAGTAGGGGATTATGATAACACAGACGCTGAGTCTGAAGTTTCGGAAACCAGTTTACATCTAGATGCGGTTTTTCCCCCAATACTGATGCCGACTTCCCCTAAAGATCAAGGGGAGAAATATTCACATTGTTCTCTTCCTATACAGATTCAGTGGGAGGAACAGTGGATATCAAGTTCTGCCATGATAGACTCTGGAGCAGGTGGGAATTTCATGAATTCTTCTTTTGCAGAGGAACATGGTATAAAGACACAACTAAGAGCTTCACCAATCACTATGGAAACGGTGGATGGTTCCCCATTAGTTTCTGGACCAGTAGATCGGGAGACAGTGCCTCTGGAGTGTAAGATGGAACCAGACCATCAAGAAACACTTTCATTCATGTTAATATCTTCTCCTCATTTTCCTGTAATTTTAGGAATTCCCTGGTTACGGTCACAAAATCCAATCATCAATTGGGAAACCAAGGAGATAACCTTTCTCCCGAAGTGCAGTTCTACCATCAGTCCAACTGTGGCGGCTCCAGTTACCCAGAACTTGGAAGAGGTGATACAGGTACCTACTCTCCCTCTGATTTATCAGGAATTCTCAGACATTTGTGATAAAAGGAAGGCAGATCAACTTCCCCCACATAGACCGTATGACTGCCCCATAGAATTGCTTCCTGGAGCAGCGATTCCTTTCGGCCATGTTTACCCGTTGGCGGCTCCGGAATTAAAATCTTTACGAGAGTATATAGATGAGAATTTAGCCAAGGGGTTTATCCGACCATCTTCTTCACCAGCGGGAGCTCCAATATTCTTTGTAAAGAAGAAGGATGGTACTCTAAGACCCTGCATTGACTACCGGGAGTTAAATAAGGTAACCATTCGTAACAGGTACCCGTTGCCCCTAATTCCAGAATTGTTGGAAAGAGTTCGCCAGGCCAAAGTATTTACCAAATTAGATCTTCGTGGGGCATATAATTTACTCCGTATACGGCCCGGAGACGAATGGAAGACAGCTTTTAGATGCCGGTATGGACATTTTGAATATTTGGTGATGCCATTCGGACTCTGTAACGCTCCTGCTGCTTTTCAACATTTAGCCAACGACATTTTCAGGGATTTATTGGACCAATATGTGGTAATTTACCTTGATGACATCTTAATCTTTTCTGACTCCTTACAGGAACATCAGGAACATGTCAAGACCGTACTTAGACGTTTGAGAGATAATCATTTGTACATCAAACTCGAAAAGTGTGAGTTCCATTGTTCTGAAATTCAATTTTTAGGCTATGTTATCTCGCCTCAGGGATTGAATATGGAGTCCAGCAAGATCCAGGCAATCTTGGACTGGCCGGTACCAGGAAACATTAAGGAGGTACAACGATTCATTGGCTTTGCTAACTTTTATAGACGGTTTATCCGAAATTTTTCAGAAATTGTCCGTCCCATCACTCTCCTCACCAAGAAGGGGAAGAAGTTTGAATGGTCTTCGCAAGCTCAGGAAGCCTTTGATCGCCTGAAGGGTTGTTTTACCACGGCTCCAATATTGATGCATCCGGATCCTGCACAGCCTTTTATCGTGGAGGTGGACGCGTCTGACTGTGCATTGGGAGCTATCCTCTCACAACGTACCGGAGACAAAGGTTTGCTGCACCCGTGTGCCTTCTTCTCTCGTAGGTTATCTTCTGCAGAACTGAACTATGATGTGGCAGATAAGGAACTTTTGGCAATTATTTCTGCCTTTAAGGAATGGAGACACCATTTGCAGGGGGCAACTCAGCAGGTAGTAGTACTCACGGATCATCGCAATTTGGAATTCCTTAAGTCTGCCAGGTGTCTTTCTCCTCGACAAGCTAGGTGGAGTTTGTTCTTGAACCAGTTTAATTTTATTATTTCGTACCGCCCAGGTTCACGTAATGGGAAAGCTGACGCATTATCCCGAATCCATACCGTGGATTCCGTGCCTGGGACCCCCGTCGAAGACCATCTTGTCGGAGGCCAATTTCGTTGGAGTGCTCCGGAACCGGGACTTGTGGCAGGAGATCAAGCTGGCCTATGACGGTGACGTATTTCTTGCAGCTCCACCTGACAATGTGAATCTTGTCCTTCGGAATGGTGTGTGGCTTAGAGATCGATGTATTTATGTCCCAGAGGCTGTAAGACTTCGAGTTCTCAGATTGGTCCACGACTCTAAATTGGCTGGTCATAGGGGGGTACAGAAGACGCAGGAATTGTTAACTCGTTTTTTTTGGTGGCCTACCTGCTTGAAGGATGTGAATGACTATGTCCGCTCTTGTGAAGTTTGTGCCCGGTACAAGGTTCCTCGCATTTCACCTACTGGTCTTCTTAAACCGCTACCTGTACCGTCTCGCCTTTGGGGGTCTATTTCGATGGACTTTATTGTGGAGTTACCCACCTCTGGTGGTAAAAATACTATTTTGGTGGTAGTAGATCGTTTAACGAAAGCTGCTCATTTCATTCCGTGTGCTGGTCTTCCCTCAGCTACAGAGACAGTAGATCTAGTTATCCAGAACATTTTCCGGCTGCATGGGGTACCAGATGACATCATTTCTGACCGGGGAATACAATTTACCTCTAGATTTTGGAAAGGATTTTGTTCTGCGCTCCACATTAATGTTTGCTTGTCTTCTGCATACCATCCTCAGACCAACGGGCAGACCGAACGGACAAATCAAACCTTGGAGCAATATCTACGCTGTTACGTCAGTCATTTGCAGGACGATTGGCTGAAGTTACTTCCTCTAGCGGAATTTTCGTACAACAACTCCCAAAGCAGTTCCACGAAGGTAACGCCTTTTTTTGCCAACCTGGGTTATCATCCAAGTATTTTGCCTAGGTCTCCGGTTACGATTTCGGTACCAGCGGTTGAAGACAGAGTGACGGCGTTGCAACGTAATCTTGAAGTTTTGAAGGACTCCCTGACCACAGCACAGGAGCGTTACAAGAAGTCGGCCGATAGATTCCGGAAACCAGCACCTATGTATAAGGTAGGAGACTCAGTTTGGTTGTCCACCAAGAATCTAAAATTGGGTGTTCCTTCGCAGAAACTGGGACAGAAATTCATCGGTCCATTCAAGATCACTGGGATTGTGAGCTCTGTTGCCTGTCGGTTGAAGCTACCACGGACTTTAAAGGTACACCCAGTATTTCATGTTTCCTTATTAAAACCAGTCTCTCCTAACACGTTTCAGGGACGTATCGTACCTCCCCCTCCACCAGTGTTGGTTGATGGCGAAGAACAATTCGTGGTACAGGATATTGTTAATTCGAGACTTCATAGAAGCCGGCTTCAGTATCTAGTTAGATGGCAAGGTTACTCTCCTGAAAATGATTCTTGGGAACCAGTAAGTAACATCAATGCGCCTCTGAAGATTGCTCAGTTTCATCGGAGATACCCGGACAGGCCTGGTCCAGGACCGTCCGGAGGCCGTCTTTAGGGGGGGAGTAATGTCAGTATTCCGGGTTTTCTAGGTAACTTTGTCAATGATTTTGCCCTTTGTTAAAATGGAGTTTGCTGTTTTCTGTGCCCTACTTCCTGTTCGTTTGTTTAAAACCCGGCTCAGGTGCTGGCTTCACTGCTGGAATATTCTGCTTCTGTTCCCCTGCAACCCAGCTGCTTGTTCCTCACAGATCGTTGTGTATTTACCAGGAAAGTGCATAACCTTATCTTCAGGTGTTTCTCAGCCACAGCAGTTTCTACCCATGGCTCTGGACATTCTCTGCATATGTAAGTTGCACATACTGTGTTATCACTAAACTGTTGACTTGGGAATTTAACCCTTGGTTCACTCCATCTGATAAGAACTGTGTTTCTGAACTGTTGCTGTTTAAACCCTTCGTGCATTACCTCTGGTGAGAGCTGTTGGAACTGTTACTGGAACCTTACTGACATATGAACTTGTTGTTGGACTTCACTGAATTAAGCCACAACTGAGATTAACTTGTTCCTGGACCTCCCTGTGTTTTCTGCATACCTGGATCTGACTCTTCACACACCAGCAGTGTGTAAATCCAGCCACGTTACCTGTGCATCAGACTTACCTTGTGGTCACATTTGTGTGAGGACTCCGTCGTAAGAACTTTACCACCCTCGCTATAGAGGTTCAAGGACTTATATATCCGGATTCATATAACTGGACTTGTGTATATATATATGGACTCATTGCATGTCACTACGGGTTGTTTGAATATTGTTTTTGGGTGTTTTGCTGTTTCACAAATACATTATTTGCATTCAAAGAAACCCGTCTCTGATTGTTCATTGCCCCACGCTATCAGAATCCTCGAGTTCCTACAATAGTATTACAGCGATACTTCATCGTATTGCAGTCGTCAGATTCTGTCGCCAGTGTGACGCCGGCCTTATTGTATCAGCTGTTCTGAGTTGGTTTAACCCCTTCACAACCTTGGATTTTTCGTTCTAGCTTTTCCGTTTTTTGCTCCCTTTCTTCCCAGAGACATAGCTGTTTTATTTTTGGTCAATATGGCCGAGCGATAACTTGTTTTTTTACAGGACGAATTGAAGTGTAGTGACATTGCAAAAAAAGTGCAATTCCACAATTGTTTTTTGTGCTTTTTTTTATCTTGTTCGCTAAATGCTAAAACTGACCTGCCATTATGATTCTCCATGTTATTAAGAGTTAAAAGATTCCAAGCATGTACAGGTTCTTTTTTATTTAAGTGGTGCCAAAAAATCCTAAGTTTGCAAAAAAAATGTTGCTATTTTTTTGTGACGCGTGGCATCTCCATTTTTCAGGATTTGGGGCTGGGCTTATTTTTTGTGTACCAAGCTGATGTTTTTATTGATGCCATTTGAAGGTAGATATGATTTTTTCATTGACAGTTATTGCATTTTAATGCAATGTTGCCACAACAAAAAAAATATTAATTTTTTTATGTTTTTTCTCATCTCGCCGTTTACCAATTGGATTAATTTTTTTACATTTTGATAAATCGGGCGTTTCTAAATGCCACAGTACCACATATGTACATTTTTTTATTATTTTATGTTGAACAGGGCAAAAGGGGGTGATTTGAACTTTTATATGTTTTTTATATTTTTAATATTTTTAAAAATATTTTTTTCTACTTTTTACTGCTTTAATAGTCTTCTTAGGAGACTTGAAGCTGCGATCATCTGATCGCTTGTGCTACATATAGCAAGGCTTTAGCCCATAAGTGTTGGGTGCCGTGTTGGGAGTTAATTAACAAGCCACATTTTCCACTGGGAGTTTACATGAAACTTAGTATTTTCCTCTGTTACCCAAAATCATAGAAAAAAACCCAAAAACATTATACTTTATTTATAATTAACCATAATAGGTAGCACCAAAATTTGACATATAAAGAATAATTCGGATTAAAATATTGGGCCCATCTGGATGTCCCTAGAAATTTCCTAGACTGTCTCCTGCCTTGCCGCGGAGGTTGGCACCCTAGGGGGAGCGTTGTGGCGCCCCCGCTCACCGATGGCTAACCCTAGTGGCCCTGTTGTGCCCTATATGTCTAGTGGATCCCACTACCCAATGGGCTAAGGGGACCTCTATATCTAGACAGAGACCTACTGACCTAGTACATCCCTATGTCCCAATAATGTAAAAACAAAACAAACAAATGGTAGTAGCTGGATATCGTTTTTTATATATATATGTATCCAAGATTGGTGGGAGCCGGTTTTTTGTCAATAAACCCGGTCTACAGCTAGTTAATTAATGTAGTAGCTGCCAACAAGCAGAAAGAGAAACATTAGATTTAAGTCAACAGTCTTAATATCTGTCTGATAACTAGATATATATATATATATGCTGTAGCCGAGAAAAATCAATCAAGTACCGCAATTTATCTCATATTTATAAGCACCGTTCGATGTCTCAGTGCACTTGTAGTCTATTATTAACAAATGCCTAGATATTGTTTTGACAAAAAATACAGCGTTACAATGCACTTATGCCAGAGTAGTTCAACACCTCAAAAAACCATTATCAAGGCGATCAAATGATAAATATATCGGATATAACAAGCGCCTTATTGTGAAATCATGTCTAGGCAATTTGTGTACGCAATAAAAATGACCAAAATTAGCACTTGGATGCACCCATAGATGTAGATATGATGCCTCAATACGCTCCCAGAGCAATTATTGATCACAAAGTCTGATTAAGGAAAAGGCATACCATATGCCACAGTGCATGTAGTTTGAGATCATCATTGTGTTACATCCATAGCAAAAGCGGTTGGAGACCGCATATTTAGACAAAATGCGACATATAAACAGCGGTACTAAATATGTCGCATTTTGTCTAAATATGCGGTCTCCAACCGCTTTTGCTATGGATGTAACACAATGATGATCTCAAACTACATGCACTGTGGCATATGGTATGCCTTTTCCTTAATCAGACTTTGTGATCAATAATTGCTCTGGGAGCGTATTGAGGCATCATATCTACATCCATGGGTGCATCCAAGTGCTAATTTTGGTCATTTTTATTGCGTACACAAATTGCCTAGACATGATTTCACAATAAGGCGCTTGTTATATCCGATATATTTATCATTTGATCGCCTTGATAATGGTTTTTTGAGGTGTTGAACTACTCTGGCATAAGTGCATTGTAACGCTGTATTTTTTGTCAAAACAATATCTAGGCATTTGTTAATAATAGACTACAAGTGCACTGAGACATCGAACGGTGCTTATAAATATGAGATAAATTGCGGTACTTGATTGATTTTTCTCGGCTACAGCATATATATATATATATCTAGTTATCAGACAGATATTAAGACTGTTGACTTAAATCTAATGTTTCTCTTTCTGCTTGTTGGCAGCTACTACATTAATTAACTAGCTGTAGACCGGGTTTATTGACAAAAAACCGGCTCCCACCAATCTTGGATACATATATATATAAAAAACGATATCCAGCTACTACCATTTGTTTGTTTTGTTTTTACATTATTGGGACATAGGGATGTACTAGGTCAGTAGGTCTCTGTCTAGATATAGAGGTCCCTTAGCCCATTGGGTAGTGGGATCCACTAGACATATAGGGCACAACAGGGCCACTAGGGTTAGCCATCGGTGAGCGGGGGCGCCACAACGCTCCCCCCTAGGGTGCCAACCTCCGCGGCAAGGCAGGAGACAGTCTAGGAAATTTCTAGGGACATCCAGATGGGCCCAATATTTTAATCCGAATTATTCTTTATATGTCAAATTTTGGTGCTACCTATTATGGTTAATTATAAATAAAGTATAATGTTTTTGGGTTTTTTCTATGATTTTGGGTTTATTAAACCTCACTGTATATATAATTTTTGATTATTATTTTCCTCTGTTATCTGCACAGACATCTGAGGGACTGAACTGCGGGGACCTCGGTGAGATCAGCGCTGCACCTTGAGACTTTTTCTTACTGTGCTAGTGGTTATGTCACCAAGGTCACCCCAGTCCAGGGGCCCTGCTGTGAAATGCAGCCTCAGTGACCGGAAGAAACCTTGATGACACAGCTAGTCACTGATGCTCACAAGCAGCTCATTCCTCGGATGTTCTCTGCTCTTCAGTGCTTTTTCACTACCAGATTGAAAACTGTTTACTCCAGACATGATTACGGCATGGGACAGAATGACGAACAGGTAAGGGATATGGTTATTTTTTATTTTTGTTTTATTAATACATAGATGTGTCTTTTCTGGGTCTTGCTGTGGGTTGCCATTTTTAGGCTGGGGGCGCAATATCCATAGTGCCTCACCAACTTGAGAATAAAGGCAAATAGTTGTCAGTTTTAGCTTGGCTGGTTGTTAAAAATGGGTGGACCCCTGGCCATTTTTTAAATTATTTATTTAAATAATTTAAAAAACAGAGTGGAGACCCCTCTCCTGCTAACGCTGTCAGCTGAGGGTTGCAGCTGTCAGTTTTGCCTAGCTGGTTATCAAAAATGCAGGGGAACCCACATTAGTTTTTTTTTATAATTATTCATTTATAGCGCAATTGATGGGTCAATTGATGCCAATTTTCCTGATGTCTGCCCCTAATTTTAGCTGTTTTTGCAGCTTTTTGACCACCCTGAAGGTGTTGTCTATGTGTTTGGTTTTGCCTCCCACTGAAATCAATGGGGTTCTGGTATGTTCGTCGAACCGTCGGGTGAACATGCTCGGCAACATCGGGACGTCTGCAGATCGAACCGAACAAAACCATGAAAGGTTCGCTCATCTCTACTGACAACCACAGTTTTCACAAAGTGAACAAGAGACCTCTGCTTGATGTGTGAATCAGTAGGGGTTGCACTGAAAGGACCTTACAGATTATACATTTATATTTTATCCGGGGAAAACCCATTTTAGAAAACTAATGTCTAGTTCCATGAATATTGAATTGCCTAAATAATGGACAACCACTTTAAGGCCGGGATCACACATGCGACGAAAACGTCAGTCGCTCGCATGTGAAATCCCAGCTCTGGCGCCGGCACTCGGGAGTGGGGCGAGCGGCTGCATAGATATACATGCAGCCGCACACTCCACTCCCAGTGCCGGCGCCAGAGCTGGGATTTCACATGCGAGCGACTGACGTTTTCTTCTCATGTGTGATCCCGGCCTAAATATCATATTCATTGGATTCATTGCAGACAGAAGTTTGTAGGTCTCTGTCACCAAAGCTAAATGTTGTCATGCCGTTAGCTTGTTTGGTGTAGTGTCACATTTTTTCAAATCCAGTATAAAATGATTATTATATAAAATAAATCGGTCCTGCCAACAATCAAGATAAAACACAACCTTGAAAATCTTGCTTTTCAAATACAAAATGTTAAGATGTTCACTCAGCAGTTTGCTTCAGAACAAAAGAAAAGACAATTTTTAAAGTGAGCACATGTCGTCATTGTAGAGTCTGATCTTTATTGTAAGGCTGGAGTCACACTCAACGTATAAAAATACGGACCGTATTGTACGGCCGTAATACGCAGAAATGTTCCCGGCACAGTAAATCCGTATTTCATCCGTTGTCAAGGTGTGGCTGCGTATTTTGCGCATGTAAGCATCCGTATGTCATCCGTATGACATCCGTACGGTGAGATTTTCTCGCCGGCTTGCAAAACCGACATATAATGGATCCCAATGACAGTTTTTACATCACAAAAGAAAGAATAGATGTACACACATAGAATACATATATTATATATATATAATATATATAATACATGTCATTGTGACATATATACTGTATATATACTGTAAGCTTTTCAGGGGATATAGCTTGGGAATCGCCGTCCTGGGAAGACGGAGTGGCATAAAGAGTCCATTCACAGACAGCAGTTCTGTTAAAAAAACTGGCCGCAACCAGTTTTATTAAAGTCCACAGTAATATGATACAATCAAAACCAAAGCATAAACATAAATCCTGGGCCTGTCTGGCCACTCACTACACATAGATAATTTCCCTCTCTAACCGGGTCCAGGCTCTACCAGCCTGGGCCCAAAATAACACATATAATCTGTAGTTACCAGGTGAGGTTCACATGAGACTCCAATGTTGTCTGTAGTCAGATCCAGACTGAGAGCCACCTCTGAACTTCTCAAGCAGGTACTTATGGCTGCCTAATTAAGCAGCTGTGTTCACTCCGGGTTGCACTGCAAACCTGTCCCGGATAGGAATGGAATGAACACCGCACTGACAACCTATTTTATACGCCCCAGCTAAGAAACCTGGGCGAGATATACACGCCGTCCAGCACACACCCCTTCACTGTCTCACATATCCCCCCCCTCTTCTCCAGACCGGAGGACTGGTCAGAAACTCCAAAGAGACAGTGAACTCTGGACAAGGCATCAGCATTACCCTGTAATTTCCCAGGTCTATGCTCAACCGAGAAATTGAACTCTTGAAGTGAAAGGAACCACCTTGTCACCCTGGCATTCCTTTCCTTGTTCTGCTTCATCCATGCCAGAGGAGCATGGTCTGATTGCAATTTAAATCTCCTACCCAAGAGGTAATACCGTAGGGAGTCCAGCGCCCATTTGATTGCGAGGCACTCTCGCTCCACAATGGCATAATTTTGTTCCGCCGGTGTCATTTTTCGACTTAGATACAGGACTGGGTGTTCTTCACCCTTCACGACCTGTGATAACACCGCCCCTAACCCCACATTAGAGGCATCCGTTTGAACAAGAAACTCTTCCCTGAAATTAGGGGTGACCAGAACTGGTCTTTGACACAAAGCCATTTTCAAAGACAGAAATGCTTTTTCTGCTTCCGGATTCCAATTTATCATTTTGTACTTTCCCCCTTTTGTCAGGTCAGTCAATGGGGCAGCAATGGAGGCATAATTTGGTATGAATCTGCGATAGTACCCAGTGATGCCCAGAAATGCTTTGACCTGTCGTTTTGTGAGGGGTACCGGCCAGTTTCGAATTGCCTCTACCTTATTAATTTGTGGCTTGATCAGCCCTCTGCCAATCACATAGCCCAAGTACTTGGCCTCTTCTAGGCCAATTGCACATTTCTCTGGGTTTATGTTCAGTCCAGCTCCGCCTATCGAGTCTAAGACGGCTTGTACCTTAGCGAGGTGGCTCTCCCAATCAGAACTGAAAATTACCACATCATCCAGGTAGGCAGCTGCATAGGCTTGATGCGGGCGTAGGATCTGGTCCATAAGCCTCTGAAAGGTAGCTAGGGCTCCATGCAACCCGAATGGCATCACCAGATACTGAAACAAACCTTCCGGGGTTGCAAAGGCCGTTTTTTCTTTTGCCTCCTCAGATAGGGGTATCTGCCAGTACCCTTTTGTCAGATCGAGGGTTGTAATATAACGGGCACCCCCTAACTTCTCGATTAGCTCATCTACCCGTGGCATCGGGTATGCGTCAAATTTTGACACTTCGTTCAACTTTCTGAAATCATTACAGAACCTCCAGGTTCCATTAGGTTTTGGGATCAGAACAATCGGGCTACACCACTCGCTTTGGGCCTCCTCAATGACCCCGAGGTCTAGCATGCGTTTGATTTCAGTAGAGACTATCTTTCTGCGGGCTTCTGGAATTCTGTACGGTTTTATTTTGACCTTAGTACCGGGCTCGGTCTCGATATGGTGTTTTACGAGAGAAGTCCGGCCGGGCAAGTCAGAAAACCTCTGCTGATTTTTCTGCAGAAACTCCCGTACTTCCTGTTTTTGGTGCACGGACAATGTCTCACCAATGGACACAGGAGGTAGAAATGGTTTTACCCCTTTCTCTACTTCACCCGAGGCCAACAACGCCTCTCTGTCCCTCCAAGGCTTGATCAGATTGATATGATACACCTGGTAGGGCTTGCGTCTCCCGGGTTGGTGTACTTTGTAAGTAACCTCGCTCACTTTTTGTACTATCTCATATGGACCATGCCATTTAGCCAAAAATTTACTTTCCACGGTGGGAATTAGAATTAGGACTCGATCCCCGGGGTTAAAAGTCCTAATTTTTGCTGTCCGATTATATACTCTGCTTTGAGCTTCTTGGGCTCTCTGCAGATGATTCTTCACTAATGGCATAATTTTAGCCATCCTCTCTTGCATTTGGGCAATATGCTCTATAACACTCTTGTATGGAGTTGTCTCGGTTTCCCAAACTTCCTTGGCTATGTCTAGCAAGCCCCGCGGGTGCCGCCCATATACCAACTCAAAGGGAGAGAACCCCGTAGAGGCCTGGGGAACCTCTCTGACCGAAAACATTAAGTAGGGTAACAGGTAGTCCCAGTCCCGCCCATCTTTCTCTACTGCTTTCTTTAACATGTGTTTTAATGTTTTATTAAAACATTCAACCAGCCCATCCGTCTGGGGGTGATACACGGATGTCCGAATGTGTGAGATTTTAAGCAACTTACACAGTTCCTTCATCACTTTGGACATAAAAGGGGTGCCTTGGTCCGTGAGGATCTCTTTAGGGATTCCCGTCCTAGAAAACATATGAAAGAGCTCCCGTGCAATATTTTTAGATGCCATATTTCTTAAAGGGACAGCCTCGGGGTACCGGGTTGCATAGTCAAGTACCACGAGGATGTATTGGTGTCCCCTGGCTGATTTTACAATAGGACCTACCAAGTCCATCGCTACCCTTTCAAATGGTATTTCTATAACCGGCAGCGGGACCAAGGGACTGCGAAAGTGAGACACCGGAGCATTTATCTGACACGTGGGGCAGGTTTTACAATAATCCTCTACATCCCGATAAACCCCTGGCCAATAAAACCTCTGGAGGATTCTTTCTTGGGTTTTGTCCATTCCCAGGTGCCCACCTAGCACGTGGTTATGGGATAAACCTAACACCAGGTCATTGTTCATGGAAAAATGGGGAAATTTTTTCTCCGAGCCGGGCTCTTGTGGGATCTCATTCAGAACAGTTATATTTTCCCTAGCATGTTTAAGAGTGGGGTCTAGCAACTGTTCACTCCCAAAATTGCCACGGGACACCGGTAGGTCAGGGACATTCTGTTCTAAAGAACCGTCATCCCCCTCCCCCAACATCACCTGCAATGGAAATTCATTTTCATCCGTATCAACAACATGATCAGCATCATTATCATGTTCACCATTATCATTATTTTCATTATCATCATTATCACATAAGTTTAATGACCCCCTATCGTTGTGTTCCACCCCTCTGGACCGCGTAATCTCAGTTGGAGCTTCATCACACTGTCCCTTAGAACCGTTTTTTCTCCAAAGATCCCAAAACAAGGGAAAGTCACGACCCAATATGGCGGGATGCATCAGGTTCTTCACTACCCCTACTTCATACGAGATCTCCCCGAGTTCTGTGACGAAGTCCACGGAAGTTACCGGGTAGACTTTGATGTCTCCATGTATGCATACGACGCTCAGGTGTTTATCGGAGATGCAGTCCCCAATAGCCAAGCTGGCATGTACCAGAGTCACTCGACTCCCTGAGTCCAGGAGGGCCTGTACTGGACAGCCATTTACAACCACCTGAGACAGCTGGGGGCCAGTCTCCTCGACTGGGGTAGCGACGCACGCGGGTTCCGCGAGGAAAGAAAGGGACTGTCCAGCGTCACAGTCCATAGGTTCCCCCACTAGTGGACAGTTGGATGAAATATGACCTTGTTCACGGCATCTCCAACACTGTCTCAGGTTGGAGTGTTCAGACGGGTAGACCTTTCTAGGCCTGGGGTCTCCTGCCAGGGAAGTATCACTCTTCCGCTCCCCCATGTCCCCTCGGGGCTGACCCGAACTATCAACAGTCCCCCTTTCCCCCACAGCTGGAACTCTCTTACCGGGAGATGACGGAGGCCGAGTACTCCGAACCGATGATCGCTCGGACAGCTGGTCACGTAGATAATCTTTGGTGGCGAAATACCTTTCTATCAAGCTGACCAGTTGATCGGCATCTTTGGGGTCTCCCTGTCCGACCCAGAGCTGTACCTCAGGAGGAAGGGCCCAGATGTACCGGTCCAGCACTACCTTTTCGACCATTTGGGCAGGGGTGCTGATGTCAGGTTCTAACCACTTCTTTACTAACGAAATCAAGTCATACATTTGTGATCGAGCGGGCTTGTCTCGCCTGTATCTCCAGTTATGGACTCTCCTGGCACGGACTGCCCTTGTCACACCCAGGCGGGCAAGAATCTCCGCTTTCAACTTAGTATAGTTTTTGCTGTCCTGCTCGCTGAGGTCAAAATAGGCTTTTTGGGGTTCCCCAGTCAGATAGGGTGCGACCACCATAGCCCATTCAGATTGTGGCAGATTCTCCTTCTCTGCCAGTCTCTCAAATACAGCCAGATATGCCTCCACATCGTCGTGAGGCGTCATCTTCTGCAGGGTCTGTTTTACCGCCTTCTTTACAGCGGATAATACCGGTGACCCGGCGTCTTCCTTTGGAGACGAGGTGCAAAGAGGTTTTTTTAGTTCTGCAAGCTGTTCTAGCAATAACCGGTTGGTCTCCTGCTGTTGCTGCTGGCTCCGCTGGGCCTGTAGGTGTTGTTGCTGCATGGCCTGCATGGCCTGCTGATGTTGCTGGGCCAGCTGCTTAACGAGCTCCTCCATACTGCCGGATACCTTGGGCTGGCTGACAGCCTTTACCCACGACATATACACTCCCCAGTTTTTTCCACAGAAAGTTCAGCCTTGCTGTGCAGATACCTCTTTTTTTTTTTTTTGCAAAGTCTATTAGGGCTACTGTCTCTTTAAGACTGCTGTCTTTAGCCACTTTGCTGCACGCACATTCTCCACCAACTGTAAGCTTTTCAGTGGATATAGCTTGGGAATCGCCGTCCTGGGAAGACGGAGTGGCATAAAGAGTCCATTCACAGACAGCAGTTCTGTTAAAAAAACTGGCCGCAACCAGTTTTATTAAAGTCCACAGTAATATGATACAATCAAAACCAAAGCATAAACATAAATCCTGGGCCTTGTCTGGCCACTCACTACACATAGATAATTTCCCTCTCTAACCGGGTCCAGGCTCTACCAGCATGGGCCCAAAATAACACATATAATCTGTAGTTACCAGCGTGAGGTTCACATGAGACTCCAATGTTGTCTGTAGTCAGATCCAGACTGAGAGCCACCTCTGAACTTCTCAAGCAGGTACTTATGGCTGCCTAATTAAGCAGCTGTGTTCACTCCGGGTTGCACTGCAAACCTGTCCCGGATAGGAATGGAATGAACACCGCACTGACAACCTATTTTATACGCCCCAGCTAAGAAACCTGGGCGAGATATACAAGCCGTCCAGCACACACCCCTTCACTGTCTCACAATACATATATTTATAGTTCATACACTCCTACATAGTATAATAGCCGCTAATTCAATTGCCGGCTTCTGTAAAATCATTACAGAACCCGACATGAAATGACACATGGTTTACATACAGTAAACCATGTCATTTCATGTAGTTTGATATATGGTTTTCACTAATAATTACATGAGTGTATGTGTGCAAAATGTCATAAATGTAGGTGTTAATTAAATGAGTAAATTCGTTGAAAAAACAGACAGTGAAAGCTAGTGACTGAAGACAGATATTAGTAGCCCTGAGGGGACCATTATTTTTGCCCCCCCCCTGGCTACTAACATCTGCCCCCAGCCACCCTAAAAAAGGCACATCTATGATTAGATGCGCCTTTTCTGGCACTTAGCCGGTGTATTCCCATTGTCCTGTAGCTGTGGCTAATGGGTTAATAATGGGTTAAGGCCACCTTGCTATTAAAATACACCCGAGAAATATACGCATGATCAGAGCTGCCCCATAGAGAAATATTGGTCCGAGTGTAATGCGTTATTTTCACGCCTCTCAGTCGTCCTTATTCCTCTTTAGTGTGATGCCGGCCTTATCTGCATCATCACAGCATAAAGGATAGCAGAACAAAATTGACACAAACAAAACTGAGAGGTCATACAATACAGACCATAGAGGAACCACACCCATATCATGCTGTTACAGCTAACACAGCTCAAGATGTAGAAAAAATGATGTGAAGTAAGAATGCTTTAAAAATATAAGTAGCAATAGTTTTATTTTTATCAAGAAAGAAATTTCAAAGTGTAATGAACAAAAGAGAGGTTTTACCAAACATCTTGGACAACTAACTTCAGATCTTCTGTTGATGGCACTTGTGCAAATCCCCCCTCTCTTCATGTAATCCCAGATAGACCTGACTATGATGAGATCGGGGCTCTGTAGAAGCCATATTATCACTTCCAGGACTTCTTGTTCTTCTTTACACTGAAGATAGTTTTTAGTGATATTGGCTGTATGATTGAGGTTTTTCCTGTTGCAGAATAAATTTGAAGCCATTCCTACGTCTGATCATATTTCATGATGTTTGTGTATTGGCCTGCTTCTTTCAGCATTGAGGACGCCATTATTCCTGCCAAGACGTCAGCTCTATTTATTGAAATGCAACCCCAAACTTGCAAGGAGCCTCCACCATGCATCACTGTTGCCTGCAGACACACATTATTGTACTGCTTTCCAATCTTCAAAAAACAAACTGCCTTCCATTACAGCTAAATACTTCACATTTTGACTCAAAGGTCCAGAACACCTGCTTCCATTTTTCTGCACCCCAGTTCTTATTTTTTTTCACCGCAGCTCAGTCTTTTGGCCTTATTTCCAAGCAATTCCTCTATGAAGACGTCTGACGAGACTTCTCTAAATAGCAGATGGTTGTAGTTGGGTGCCACTAGTTGCTGTCATTTCTGAGCTGATGGCACTTTTGGGCAAGTTCATATTTTGAAGGGAAGTAGACATGATGTGAATCACCCGCCAGGGCAGTGGGGATACTCAGTACTGGGCCGCTTCTTAAAGTGGAAGGCCGGCGTCACACACAACTACAAAAAATCTGACCGTTTTAGTCGGTCGATTGTCGGATCAAAATGCAAACATCACACATCCTTCTGGCATCCGATTTTCCTTCAAAGATGCGATTTAGTCGCATGTGTGTGTACCTTGTAACATCCGATTTTCATCCGACTTGCGAGAATTTCTCGCAGGCTTGCAAAACTGACATATAATGGATCCAAAAGAATAGTATTTAAATCACAAAAGAAAGAATAGATATATACACATAGAACACATATATAACATATATTACATGTTAATTATACATATATTATATATATATATTTATAGTTCCTAGCCTTCTACATACTGTAATAGCCGCTAATTCAATTGCCGGCTTTTGTGAAATCACAGAAGCCGACATGAAATGATACATTGTTTCCACACAGTTAACCATGTCATTTCCTGTATTTTGATATATGATTTGAACTTACAATTACATGAGTGTATTTGTGCAAAATTTCAGACATGTAGGGGTTAATTAAAGGTGTAAATTCGTTGAAAAAAAATGCGTGGCCTCCCGCTGTATTTTCTCCACCAGACAGACAAAGCAAGCGAGTGGGGGCAGATAATAATAGCCTAGGGAGGGTACATTTTTTTTGTGCCCCCCCTGGCTACTAACATCTGCCCCCAGACACCCCAGAAAGGGCAAATCTCTAATTAGATTTGCCCTTTCTGGCACTTTGCCCGTCTATTCCCATTGCCCTGTAGCGATGGCGAATGGGTTAATAAGGCATTAATGTCACCTTAGTATTGAAAGGTGACCTTAAGGCAGGTTAATAATTGAGAGCTGTCAATTAGACAACTATCAATTGTTAATCCTATTGAAGTAAATAAAAAAACAAAACACACTTTAAGAATAAATAATTTTAATGAAATCAAAACACATATTTTTGACCATCTTTTATTTCACTCTTAAGGGTATGCCACACTAAACAATATCGCTAACGGGATCGCTAAAAAACGTCACTATTTAGCGATCCCGTTAGCGATGTTGTTCAGTGCGGCAGCTTCCAGCGACGAGCTTCCTGCTGTGATCTCGCTCGTCGCTGGAATCGTTCCGGACCCTATTTCATCGCTGGCGCTCCCGCTGGGTAAGTATCTAATCGCTGTGTGGCACCTTTTCTTTAGCGATTTAGCGGTACTTTTGTACCGCTAAAGTCGTTAAGAAGATCGCTAACGGCGATAGCGTAGTTAACTATATCGCTAAATGCGGCAGCATTTAGCGATATAGAAACAATCCCGCTAGCGATCTCATTAGTATGCAACGCTAACGAGATCGCTAGCGGGATAGCTAAGTGTGGCAGTACCTTTAATCCGTTCGAAGCCCTTGTTCTTCTAAAATAAATATAAAATAATAAAACAACATTATTCTTACCTATCTGGCAATCTGTCACGTCCCACGATGTCATCCTTCACAAAGGGTTAACTAGCAATCAGATAAGCAGTGCAAATAATCCTGCGTGCTCATCTGATAGCTCCTGAATGAATGAGCTTATCTCCTGCTGACAGGAGAGGATGTGATTCATGAATGAAGCTTAATTGATTGTATCCCACTTTCACGTTAGGTCAGGTCACTGAAGTGAAAGTGGCAATAAATCAATTAAGCTCCATTCATGAATCTATTCCTCTCCTTTCGCTGGGAGAGTAACTGATTCATTCATGGGGTTACAACTTGGAGAGAGCATTAGCTTTCTGCAAGCTGTAACCTGTTAAACCTTTCTGATGGATTACACCGTGGGACCTGACTGTACATCGGATTGGTAAGAATAATTTTGCTTTTTTATTTTATTTTTATTACAGGAAATGGTTTTAGCAGGAAAATAAAATATGGTCAAAAACTGTGTGATTATTTAATTAAACTTCTTTTTTATTAAAGTGTGTGTGTTTGATTTTTCTTTCATACAATAGGATTAATAATTGATAGTTGTCTAATTGACAGCTCTCAATTATTAACCTGGCTTAAAGTGACCTTTCAATTGCAAGGTCATTTTAACCCCTTATTAACCCATTCGCCACCGCTACAGGGCAATGGGAATAGATGGGCAAAGTACCACAAAGGGCAAATCTAATTATAGATTTGCCCTTTCTGGGGTGTCTGGGGGCAGATGTTAGTAGCCAGGGGGGGCACAAAAAATATGTACCCTCCCTAGGCTATTATTATCTGCCCCCACTCGCTTGCTTTGTCTGTCTGGTGGAGAAATACAGCGGGAGCCCACGCATTTTTTTTTCAAAAAATTAACACCTTTAATTAACCCCTACATGTCTGAAATTTGGCACACATACACTTAAGTAATTGTAAGTTCAAACCATATATCAAAATAGAGGAAATGACATGGTTAACTGTGTCTAAACAATGTATCATTTCATGTCGGCTTCTGTGATTTCACAAAAGCCGGCAATTGAATTAGCGGCTATTACAGTATGTAGAAGTGTAAGAACTATAAATATATGTATATTATATATGTCACAATGACATGTATATATATATATGTATTCTATGTATGTATATCTATTCTTTCTATTCTTTATTAAAGCTGTCAGTGTGATTTTACAGTATAGCCGGGGATGAATTGTCGGCTTTTCTAAAGGACACCGATGCGATTTAATCGCAAGTCACACATGCGGTCCGTTTGTAATCTGATTTTTGATCTCTCCCATAGACTTGCATTGGCGATAGTCGACCCACAATCGGTGACAATCGCAGCATGCTGCGATTGCACTCGGACGTTTAAAACGGACCACAAAAAATCTGATACTGGGAGCTGCTCCATAGATTAACATAGGTCCGACTGCAATGCGAGATTTCATCGTATTGCAGTCGTCCGATTCTGTCGCCAGTGTGACGCCGGCCAAAGTGTCATAGTGGCAGTGACCCAGTCCATGGCCCTGGGCGTCCAATAAAAGGGTTATATTTACATGGGATAATAGAGTTTCTAATAAAGTGTTCGTGACGCCACCTGTGGTTTCTGGTCAGAGGTAACCAGCGCTGCAGTGCAGATCCTCTAGGACTGATGGTGATGCAGCAGAGTTTGTATAGCTCTCCACAGGCAGAGCTTAATCCCAGGGCAGATGTAGGATGTAGAAGATAATAATGTTGGTAGATGTAGCAGTGTGGATGAGTGACGCAGGAATGATTAGAGGACACAGATGGGTTGAAATTTCCGAAGCTTTACTCACAGTTCTGGCTGCAGCACAGATGCCCGCTTGGTGCCATGTCCTCCAGGTGAGGGGCTAAGCAAATTCCCAGGTAGATGAGGATACACTTTTCCAGGACTCCCTTCAATATGTTCCTTTTTCGGTCATCTCACTGTGCTGACTTTCCACCTTTCCTTCCTGTCCAACACTTCACAGTCAGTGTCCCAAGCCAGTAGCCGCGGATCTTGCGGATGACGTCCTCTCTGCGTCTCCTTGCTCCCATATGGCTACCTTTTCGGAGAAGATAACTGTGGTTCTGTAGCTGAGGCACCTAAAGATGCAACTGCCTCTGGCTTGCTAGCTGAGTCTTGAAGTTCTCCCCTAGGCTATGGGCCAGTGTCCCTTCTGCGACTCGGTCCCTCCACTATTATATCAGGCCCCACGGATGGACTACTCACTATCCATGCCGCTAGGACTCCTTCTGTCCTTCTAGAAGCCTCTCCTATGTACACTCTGCACCCCATCTTTATTGAAAAAACAGACATGTAGAAATTTTTACAAATTTATTAAAAAAGAAAAACTGAAATATCACATGGTCATAAGTATTCAGACCCTTTGCTCAGTATTGAGTAGAAGCACCGTTTGAGCTAGTACAGCCACGAGTCTTCTTGGGAATGATGGAGCAAGTTTTTCCCACCTGGATTTGGGGATCCTCTGCCATTCTTCCTTGCAGATCCTCTCCAGTTCCGTCAGGTTGGATGGTGAATATTGGTGGACAGTAGTGTTGAGCGATACGATACTGCAAATATCGGGTATCGGCCGATATTGGCTGTATCGGAATCCCGATCCCGAGTTCCGATATTTTCGTCATATCGGATACCGGAATCGGAATTGTCACTGTCACTGTCAGTGTCCGTCGGTCGGGTCTGTCAGGAGTCAGCGGCACTTACCTGGCAGAAGATCTCCGGCGGTCACATCCCGGGCTGCTTAATGGCCGCCATCCTCTTCTCCCCGGCGGTCACATGCAGTATCTCGCGATAACTGCAGTGACTGCTGGGTAATCGCGGCCGTAAAGCAGTCCGATGACGTCACCGCCGGGGAAGCTGGTAAGCAGCTGTGCTGCGCCGGGATGTCAGGCTCTGCCTGTCATTCCGATGTAGCAGAGCTGGATCGTCGTGGGACTGTCGTTATGGACTGCGTCGGACAGGTGGTATACTGTTGGTTTGTTTTTTTTTTTTTTTACAGGAGATCGATGGCGTCTCAGGAATGAGAGAGTAATAAAAAAATGAAAACTGTGTTGTCTCTTTTATTTCATTAAAAGACTTTTTTCTTGCTGTGTCTTTTTTTTAAACATTTAATAACTTTGGGATTAATAATGGATCGGTGTCTTATTGACACCTCTCCATTATTAACCGGGCTTATTGTCACCGTGCAATCAACGGTGACATTAACCCCTTATTACCCCGCTTGCCACCGCTACAGGGCAAGTGGGAAGAGCCGGGTAAAGTGCCACAATTGGCACATCTTTTGATGCGCCAAATGTGGGGCTGCTGTAGCCTGGTATTATCAGGCTGTTGAGGGCCAAAATCCATGGGCCTTGACAGTCTTTTAATACCAGGCCGCAGCAGTCTGCATTTTACTTGGCTGGTTAACAAAAATAGGGGGGATCCCCACGCCGTTTTTTTTTCGAGGGGATTCCCTATTTTTGTTAACCAGCCAAGCTAAGCAGACTGCTGTGGCCTGGTATTATCAGGCTTGCAAGGTCCATGGATATTGGATCCTTACCAGCCTGAAAAACCAGGCCTCAGCGGTCTGCTTCATCTGGCTGGTTAACAAAAATAGGGGGGACCCCACGCCAATTTTTTTCGAGGGGATCCCCTATTTTTGTTAATCAGCCAAGATATGCAGACTGCTGTGGCCTGGTATTATCAGGCTGGCAAGGTCCATGGATCTTGGCTCCTTAACAGCCTGAAAATCCAGGCCTCAGCGGTCTGCTTCATCTGGCTGGTTAACAAAAATAGGGGGGAACCCACGCCAATTTTTTTCGAGGGGATCCCCTATTTTTGTTAACCAGTTCACTCTGACGTCACTGATGGTGTCCCTGGCTGACCTGAAGTGAAAGTGGAAAGCAATCAATTAAGCTTTCCACTTCCTCTCCTGTCAGCCAGGAGAGGAACTCATTCATTTGGGGGTTTACTGTGAGGCTGCAACATTAGCTGCGGTCCCTGCAGTAAACATTAACCCTTTCTGAAGGATTACACCGTGGGACATGACTGTACATCGGATTGGTAAGAATAATTTTGCTTTATTACTTTATTTTTATTACAGGAAATGGTTTTAGCAGGAAAATAAAATATGGTCAAAAACTGTGTGATTATTTCATTAAACTTCTTTTTTATTAAAGTGTGTGTGTTTGATTTTTCTTTCATACAATAGGATTAATAATTGATAGTTGTCTAATTGACAGCTCTCAATTATTAACCTGGCTTAAAGTGACCTTTCAATTGCAAGGTCATTTTAACCCCTTATTAACCCATTCGCCACCGCTACAGGGCAATGGGAATAGACGGGCAAAGTGCCAGAAAGGGCAAATCTAATTAGAGATTTGCCCTTTCTGGGTGTCTGGGGGCAGATGTTAGTAGCCGGGGGGGGCCAAAAATAATGGTCCCTCTCTGGGCTATTATTATCTGCCCCCACTCACTGGCTTTGTCTGTCTGGTTGCGAAAATAGGGCGGGAGCCCACGCATTTTTTTTCAGCAATTTTACACCTCATATATATATATATATATATATATATACATGTCATTGAGTTTGTGACACACATATATATATATTTATATTTATAGTTCATACACTTCTACATAGTATAATAGCCGCTAATTCAATTGCCGGCTTTTGTGAAAATGCAGAACCCGACATGAAATGACACTTGGTGTACATAGGGTTAACCATGTCCTTTGCTATCTGATTTGCACAATCAATTAAATCAGTCTATGTGTGCAAAATTTCACACCTGTAGGGGTTAATTAAAGGTGTAAATTCGTAGCAAAAAAGTCCGTTTTTTTTACAACGAATTTACACCTTTAATTAACCCCTACAGGTGTGAAATTTTGCACACATAGACTGATTTAATTGTTTGTGCAAATCAGATAGCAAACGACATGAAAATACATGGTTAACCCTATGTACACCAAGTGTCATTTCATGTCGGGTGCTTCTGTCTTTTCACTGAAGCCGGCTTTACCCGGCAATTGAATCAGAGGATATTTTACTATGTAGAAGTGTATAAACTATACATATATGTATATATATATGTCACAATGACATGTTATATATATATATATATATGTATTCTATGTGTGTATATTTAGTGTTTACAAGGAAATAAAGGTTTTTTTAGTTGCGATATTTTGTTCCCATAGACTTACATGGGACTTCCGGTATCGGAATCGGATATCGCCGATATTTAGTGATATCGGCGATACCATTCCGATCCGATATTTTTAGATATCGAGCAATATCGCTCAACACTAGTGGACAGCCATTTTCAGGTCTCTCCAGAGATGCTCAACTGGGTTTAGGTCAGGGCTCTGGCTGGTCAGTCAAGAATGGTCAGAGTTGTACTGAAGCCACTCCTTTGTCATTTTAGCTGTGTGCTTAGGGTCATTTTCTTGCTGGAAGGTAAACCTTCTGCCAAAGCTGAGGTCCGGAGCACTCTGGAAGAGGTTTTCATCCGTGTACTTGGCCGCATTCATGTTTACTTCAATTGCAAGCAGTCGTGCTGTCCCTGCAGCTGAAAAACACCCCCATAGCATGATGCTGCCACCACCATGTTTGACTGTAAGACTTATGCATCTCCGGAGGAAGAAGTTATGTGAACTTGAGAGACTAGTGAATAAAATACAAAAAATTTTTATCCGTGTACTGGGATTGTGATTTCTACAGCAGCGAGGTCAATATCCATGTTTCCTTCTATCTGCTATTGTGAATTGCTGAAATGGTTTGACCTGTGGATCAGCGGCAGCTGTCGGCTCTGATGAGTCTTATGGGCGTTTACAATATGAAAAACTAGGTGAGTGCAAACTGATATTAATTTTGAAACTATCATCGGATAAGACCCTATTCACGCTTTTCTCTCCTAGAGTGGTTTTGTGTTTATGTATCACATCTTAAAACAGATCTGTCACCAGATTTCACTAAACAAACTGCAGATATTATTGCTTAACTCTCTTGCACTTGAGGAAGCCGGTGTACTTTGTTAGAATGGCTGTATAATCTTCAAATAAAAAGTTGCATTTTATGAGACTAGCATAGAGGCAGGATAACGATCGCAAAGGATTCTACAGTCATTCCAGTGTGGATTTTCAAAGTAAGTACACCGGCCTCATCAGGTTTAGAAGGTCTAAGTAATAATCTATGCAGATTGTTGTCTGACGATGGATCTTCTTTATGCAGGACGGTAAGTTCAGCTGTAAGTGTGAAGTTAACGTTTGCTACATCATCAAATGAATTTAGGTAATGGTTTACTGCTTTGGCAGAGGCAAAGCTTGAAGCTTTTGAGCCCCGGCCATCATGCGTCACTTAAAACTTTGCTTTTGTATTATGAGTCGGAGGTTGTGTATTGGGACCCAGATGCGTCTACTAACTCAAAATCCCCTAAAGCTCCATCCCTGGGTTTTAGTCTATACAGATCAATTAGCCTCCATTGCTGATATTGTCCCTTTGTCTTCTATTTCCCAGCGCTGCGGGAGGAGAATATTCTCCTTGTCCTTTCATCAATCATTCTCTTTCCTCTCTCTTCCATCACTTTCTGTCATCCTGTCCCCTTTGCCGATTCTTTCTGTTGCACCTTTCCTGTCTTTCTCGATCACCACCTCTCCGGGTCTGATTTTCAGTCTATTCCCATATCTCCGACTAGTCCATTATTTGCAGAGCACCTGTAATCTTCCCATTTTCTATCTGCTCTGTGCGTTTCCTGAAGACGAGACTCTCAGCAGCGCGCGGGGCAGTGGCGGTGTCTGTGCGCGACTGTGTGTCTGTCAGTCGGCAGCGGGGAGCAGCAGGAGGTTGACACATCAATCTGCGCTCTGCTTCTGGATTTAATGAGAGCGCCACAGGTTCGAGCTGCCACTCACTCAAGTTTCATTTTGCTGTCTCCATATGGCACCGAGCCCGATATTCACACTTTCCCGTTCCCGTGACAATTAAACACTCTTTGCTCCTAATTGACTTCAATGAGCCTCAGAATCTCATTAGATTAACCATTTCAGGGACGGTTTGGCGTTCCTATGTCATATGACAACGGTTAAATAGAGAAAACGCTTCATTGCTCTACAGGCGACTGTCATGTCTAATCTCTTTCTTAAGATAGTTGTTATATTTTTTCCCAGGCGACAGGAGAATTAGATGATTGCAACGAGTGTCTAGTCTGAATTTTTATTCCTCCATCAAAAATAGAGTATTGTCGTTGCATTCTGTCTGATGAGGAGAAGATGGAGAAAACCTTTTATGTCCGAGGAAAGAATCCGATATGTGGACTGCCTTGTAGCATGACTTTGGTCCGAGTCCAGTCTGATGTTTTGTCGGATTGCACATGGACTGAAAATGCACTCGTCTGTACCTGCCCTGGCTCAGCTCTTCCACATCGCCTGATGCTCTGCTACACCGTTCTCCAGCTCTGCTATTATTGACTCTGTGGCTAACTCAGCTCTGCTATATCGGTGGGCAACTCTATTATACTATTTGTTCTGGAATGTGTGGGGGCAAAATTTGTAAAATGCACCCAACTCTCACCACTCTGCTATACAGCAGGTCTGTTCTGCCTTGGACTTAAGATAATCCAAGCTTTGCTATATATGCTCTGATATGTTGTAGGCTAGAGCGTATAGTCTCTCATCCAAGAGAATCGTGTTAATTGTGCAAATGTCACTCAGATCAAACTCTGATCATAGTGTGATCTGATTATCTCGGATTCCTTCATTTTCTCATTTTTTTTGTGTCACTGCATGGAAATCGATCTGCTCTCAGATGTCATCTTAGTGCAGTCCAATGTTTTCCACCCACTCATTGATCTGCATGGTTGAGTGCAATCCAAATATCGGATCAAACTTGGACATGCTGAGACTTTTTTCCCCACGGTGATAATGGGGATCCCACCGAGGTCACGGCAGTTAAACCGCGCTTGGTATGCAGCCCCCTTGACAGGTGGTAACCTCTATGACGTCATCGCCGGTCACTGAGACTGCGCTCGCAGTAGCTCATTTACCAGTGGTTCTCAGCCTGGACAGTCGCATCTTGGCACCATCCAGGTTGAAAACTGTTTATTCCCCAGACATGGATTACTGCGTGGGACAGAACGACGGAGAGGTGAGGGATATTGTTGTTTTTATTTTTGTTTTCTTACAAAAGACGAGGGCTTCGGTGGAATAGTCGTTAGGTGAGTATAACTGTGTTTGTTATTTTTAAATAAAAAAGTAAAAGTGTATTTTGTTTATTTCAAATAAAGGACTTTATTCTGGCTGTGTCTTTATTTACTATGTAACTATAGGATTAGTAATGGATAGGTGTCTTATAGATGCCTCTCCATTAGTAATCCGTCGGCTTAATGTCACCTGACAATACAAATGTGACATCAACTCCACAATTATGAACCCCACTTGCCACCGCTACAAGGAAAGTGGGAAGAGCCAGGCAAAGCACTAGAATTGGCAAATCTAAAAGATGTGCCTTTTCTGGGCAGCTGCGGGCTGCTATTTTTAGGCTGGGGGCAATATCCATGGCCCCTTACCAGCCTGAGAATACCAGCCCCCAACTGTTAGCTTTAGCAAGGCAGGTTGTCAAAAATGGGGGGGACCTCACGCCGTTTTTTAAAATTATTTAAAATATTAAAAAATGCGGCATAGGGACCCCTCTATTCTTGATAACCAGCCTTGCTGAAGCTGACAGCTGAGGGTTGCAGCCCCCAGATGTGAGTTTTGCCTGGCTGGTTATCAAAAATACGGAGGAACGCAAGCTGTTTTTTTTTAATCATTTATTTACAGCGCAGGGGACGGCTAATGAATACACCCATCAGCTGTTCCTGCGCTTGCTATTATAAGCGGCAGCAGGCGTTGGATGATGGGAGCAGTAGTCCCATCAGCTGACACCAGTGACCGGAGCTAAACAATACACCTCCGATCACAGCTGAGTGCTCACGCTGTCTTTTGACAGCGTGGGAACCGCAGCTCTCTGACCGGTGGGGATGATTTCATAGCCGATCAGAAGTGATGTTTACTGCGCTGTAATGCACATGACAGTGTTGCAAACACTAGGTGTTAGGGCCCCCCATTCAAGTGAACTGTGGTACTGTTCTGGTACCCAAACCCAAACTTTTTGTAACTATTCGGCCGAACCCGCCAGACCCGAACATACAGGTTTCTGTCCTTTTCTAGTCTTGTCCGATGATAGGAGGCTAGAAAAATCAGGGAGTTAATTGCCTGGCACAGTTGTGTTACACACAACAAAAATGGAGCTTGTATCAGCTGCTACAGATCCACGATTTGGATCCATAGGTAGACAGAAATACAAAGAGTATGTGGTTCCTCTGCGCTGCTGATGAAGATCCAAAGGAGAAATCCAGGAGACACGATAAGATTGATGCAGTTTTATTATCTTCACTTTTCGAAGTCATATGACTTTTCGTCAGTAACACAGCCATAATCCAATTGTGGTTGTATCCTGATTGTGGCACAACCTGATGAAGAAGTCGGACGACTTCAAAGTGTGATGATAATAAAACCGCATCAATCTTATTGTGTCTCCTCGATTTCTCCTTTCGCTCTTCATCAGCAGCACAGAGGAACCACATATTCTGTGTATTTCTGTCTATCGTCAGAATCAGGCTCACTTGCCAATATTATTCTACACTCAGATTAAATAGCAAAAACCTGCTGACAGATCCCTTTAACTAAAGTTTACTCATTAGGTGCCAAATATTTGATCGCTATTATCTCTGCAAAGGAGAAGCGAAATTAAAAAACAAAAACACAACAATTTTTTTATTCTTTTCTACATCCTAAATTACATTGGGTTTCCAGGTAAACATAAAAAATTTGGTGAAAGGTTCCCTTTAAAGAGACTGTCCTTACTGATCAATTCATCATCTATCCACTGATCTTGAGAATGAGGCTCTGAAGATCCTTGAATGAACGGAGAACTAGGCTCCCATAGACAATAAATCAAGCTTTACCTCCTTAGGCCAGTTTCACACGTCCAGATATTTCCGGTACCGGTAAACACGGTACCGGAGATATCTGTGTCCGTGTGTCCGTGTAAATACGTGCTATATCCGTGTGGCACACGTGTGCCGCATCAGGACCACATGGACGGCACAGACAGCTAGAGTAAGCGCTGTCCCCATGATTATGGGCCCCCCCCAGCCTAAACACAGCAGCCCGCAACTGCCCAGAAAAGGTGCATCTATTAGATGCACCTATTCTGTAGCTTTGTAGGGTTCTTCCCACTTGCCCTGTTGCGGTGGCAAGTGGGGTTAATAAAGGGTTAATGTCACCTTTCTATTGTAAGGTGACATTAAGCCAGGCTTAGTAATGAATAGGTGTCAATAAGACTTACTATAGTAAATAAAGGGTCAAATGAGCACACACACAATAAGAATAAAGTCTTTTAATGAAAGAATACACTGCACAGTGTTATGTTACGGTAGCTGAGGAGTGCAGGTAAAAAAGGAAATACACCAAAGCAGTTGGAATCTATGAGATTGCAGTACCCTGACTAACCACCGCAACTAGAGGCAGCCGTGGAGCGTTCCTACGTTGGTCCTAGACGCCTCGTCACAGCCTGAGAAACTAACTACACCTAAAGATAGAAATAGGAAAGCTATCTGCCCCGGAGCAGAACCCCAAAGATAATAGAAAGCCCCCAAACATGTAATGGCGGTTAGACAAGAGGAAATACTGACACAGAAAGAAAATAGTATGAGCAAACGCTGGGGCCCAAACTATCTAAATAGAAAAGGACAGGAAGGGTACTTACTGCAATCTCAGAAAACCCTGAAAAACACCAACTCTACTAATTTCAAAATCACCTGAGATCACACGACCTCTACCACCTAAATTAGTTCTCTGGTGTAACAAAATCAAAACAGCAGCCACTGAAAAAACTGGAAAAAGCAAAAGTACAAAACTCAGTGGCTGAACTAAACTGAGAGGGCAGAAGCCCCCGGAGGGGACCCTGAAGGCCCCCACAGAAGTGCAGGACAAAATGCAAAAATATAGCACAAACACAAAAGAAGAAAAGGTCTTATCTGATAGCAGGAGATGCAGACACGACACATCAGGCTACAAGGGAAACTGGAAAGAAGGATTCAGACCAGAACAATTGATCACCGGCAACCCTGATGGGAAAATGACTCCCTTATATAAGACCAGTCAGTAACACCTGATTCCCAGTCCTCACAATCTTCACTAGTACCGCTTGTAACCACCAGAGGGAGCCTCTGCTCAGAACTCATCTCAAACCCATTCACAACAGTACCCCCCCCTTGAGGAGGGGTCACCGAACCCTCATTTGAGCAACCAGGTCGGTCAGGATGAGTTCTATGATACGCACGGATAAGTCTCCTAGCATGGATGTCCGAAGCAAACACCCAAGAATTGTCTTCCTGACCATAACCTCTCCATTTAACCAAATACTGGAGTCTTCGTCTAGAAAAACGAGAATCCAATATTTTCTCAACCACATACTCCAGATTGCCCTCAACCAAAACAGGGTCAGGAGGCACAGCAGCAGGAACCACTGGCTCAACAAACCTCTTCAACAAGGACTTGTGGAACACGTTATGGATCTTAAATGTCCCTGGAAGAAGCAAACGAAAAGAAACAGGATTAATAATCTCCATGATCTTATAAGGTCCAATGAACCTAGGCTTAAATTTAGGAGATGCCACTCTCATAGGAATATTCTTTGAGGACAACCAGACCAAGTCCCCCACTTTAAACCGAGGACCATCAGTCCTATGCCGGTTAGCAAACCGCTGGGCCTTCTCCTGAGAGAGGGACAACCTCTCCACTACCTGGTCCCAAATCTGTTGCATACGCTCAACAACAGAGTCAACACCTGGACAGACAGAAGCTTCAGTCTGTCCTGAAGAAAATCGAGGGTGAAACCCAGAATTACAGAAAAACGGAGACATCAAAGTGGCAGAGCTAGCCCTATTATTAAGAGCAAACTCAGCCAAAGGCAAAAAAGAGACCCAGTCATCCTGATCAGCAGACACAAAGCATCTTAGATAAGTCTCCAATGTCTGGTTTGTTCTCTCAGTTTGACCATTGGTCTGAGGATGAAATGCCGAGGAGAAAGACAATTGAACACCCAGTTTAGAACAAAAAGTCCTCCAAAATCTGGAAACAAACTGGACTCCTCTGTCAGACACAATGTTCTCAGGAATGCCGTGTAAACGAACCACGTGCTGAAGGAACAACGGTACCAATTCAGAGGAGGAAGGCAACTTAGGTAATGGCACAAGATGTATCATTTTGGAAAACCTATCATAGAGATATGGGTCCATGGTCTCTTGGGCACAGGCAATGGCATCAACAAACCACTAGAGCGAGAACAAGGCTTGGAGCGAGAGCAAGTCCCGCAGGACTGCACAAATTCCCTGACATCGCGAGACAAGGTAGGCCACCAAAAGGACCGACTAACCAAGTCTCTGGTACCAAAAATTCTGGGATGCCCAGCCAATGCGGAACAATGAATCTCAGACATCACATTCTTTTTCCATTGGTCCGGGACAAACAATTTTCCAACAGGGCAGCGCTCGGGTCTATCCTCCTGACACCCCTCCAGAGCAAGTCTCAAATTGGGCGAGATGGCGGAAAGAACTACACCCTCTTTCAAAATAACAGAAGGATCAGATAACTCAGGAGAGTCCGCAAGGAAACTCCTCGAGAGGGCATCCGCCTTAACATTCTTAGTGCCAGGAAGAAAGGAAACCACAAAATTAAAACGTGTGAAAAACAAGGCCCACCTGGCCTGTCTAGGATTGAGTCGCTTGGCAGATTCCAGATAGACCAGATTCTTATGGTCCGTAAGGACCACCACCTGATGTTTGGCTCCCTCCAGCCAATGTCTCCACTCTTCAAAAGCCCACTTCATGGCCAATAACTCCCGATTACCCACGTCATAATTACGTTCAGTAGGAGAAAATTTTCGAGAGAAAAAGGCACAAGGGTTACTTTTAGAGGTCTCTGGATCTTTTTGGGACAAAACGGCACCTGCCCCAATTTCAGAGGCATCAACCTCTACCTGAAATGGCAGAGAAACATCAGGCTGCCGTAGAACAGGAGCAGAAGTGAATCTCTGCTTAAGTTCCTGAAATGCAGAGACTGCCTCAGGAGGCCAATTCACCACATCAGAACCCTTTCTGGTCAAATCAGTTAATGGTTTAACAATAACCGAGAAATTACCAATAAATTTACGATAAAAATTGGCAAAACCTAAAAATCTCTGAAGAGCCTTTAATGAAGTAGGTTGGACCCAATCACAGATGGCCTGAACCTTGACCGGGTCCATTTCAATAACAGATGGGGACAAAATGAATCCCAGAAATGAGATCTTCTGTACGCCAAAAAGACACTTTGATCCCTTCACATACAGAGCATTCTCTCTCAAAATCTGGAATACAGTTCGAACATGTTTCACATGAGAGTCCCAGTCATTAGAAAAAATCAAGATATCATCCAAATAAACAATCAGAAATTTGTCCACAAAATCCCTGAAAATGTCATTCATGAAGGACTGGAAGACGGAAGGAGCATTAGTGAGCCCAAAGGGCATCACTAGGTACTCAAAATGCCCTTCAGGGGTATTGAATGCCGTCTTCCATTCATCCCCGTGCTTAATGCGAATAAGGTTATACGCTCCCCTGAGGTCAAGCTTGGTAAACCAAGTAGCGTTTTTCACCCTGGAAAACAGGTCAGAAATCAAGGGTAACGGGTATTGATATTTCACAGTAATATTGTTCAAGAGACGATAATCAATACACGGCCTTAATGAACCATCTTTTTTGGCCACAAAGAAAAAACCGGCACCTAAGGGTGAAGAGGATGGTCTGATATGACCCTTCTCCAATGATTCCTTGATATAAGACCGCATAGCATCATGTTCAGGTACAGACAAGTTAAAAAGGCGACCTTTAGGGAATTTACTACCCGGCACTAATTCAATAGCGCAGTCATAGCTCCTATGGGGAGGTAAGGATGCAGATTTACTTTCGCTAAACACATCAGAAAAATCAAACAAAAAGTCAGGAACATCCTGAGCCTGGGGGGAGGCAGAAAAAACAGGAGTGTTGGTATTAACACATTGGCAGCCCCAACTGGTTACAGACACAGATTTCCAATCCAAAACAGGATTATGAGACTGTAACCAAGGGAAACCCAGCACGATAATGTCATGCAGATTATATAGAACCAAAAATTTGCAGCACTCCTGGTGATCAGGTTCAACCCTCATTATCACCTGAGTAGAAAACTGGGGTTTAGACTTCTGTAGGGGTATCAAGGGAAACCCACAACGTTTAGCAAAATCATAATCCATCAGGTTAATAGCTGCTCCAGAATCAACGAAAGCCTGAGCAGAAAATGAGGACAGAGAGCATATCAGAGTGACAGTTAATAAAAACTTAGTCTGAACACTACCCAAGACAACTGAGCGTGCAAAACATCTTCCCCGCTTAGGGCAGACTGAAATAGCATGAGAGGCATTACCACAGTAGAAACATAACCCATTGCGCTTTCGAAACTCATGACGCTGTGCCCCAGACACCACTCTATCACACTGCATGGGTCCAGAAGCTGGTTCACAAGGCAACACCATTCCACGCATACTTCTCCGCTCACGCAAACGTCTGTCAATTTGAATCGCTAATGACATAGAATCATTGAGACCAGAGGGGACAGGGAATCCCACCATAACATCCTTTACATTATCTGACAGACCCTTCCGGAAAAGGGCTGCCAAAGCGTCGTCATTCCATTTGGTCAGGACTGCCCACCTACGGAATCTCTGACAGTATAACTCAGCATCATCAAGCCCCTGATTTAATGCCAACAAGGCTTTTTCAGCTTGATCAGTGACATTAGGCTCATCGTACAATAACCCCAAAGCCTGAAAAAATGCATCAACATCACTCAAAACAGGATCCCCAGGTATCAGGGAAAAAGCCCAATCCTGAGGATCGCCGCGCAGGAGAGAGATGATAATTTGAACCTGCTGCGCTGCGTTTCCTGAGGACTTAGATTTTAATGCAAAAAACAATTTACAATTATTTTTGAAATTCTGAAACTTAGCTCGATCCCCTAAAAACAAATCTGGCATGGGGATCCTAGGTTCCACAACAGGCAACCTAGCAAGATATGCAGCAATACTCTGAACCTCAGTGGCAAGCTGATCCACACGGTCAGACAACTGTGCAAACTCCATTGGGAGAAAAGATCCTCCCCAGCACCCAGAGATACAGAGGGAAAAAAATGCAACAAACAGAAAAATATCTCTGACAACTCTGACAACCTTATTCTTTCACAATATTTTTTCCCTTCTGTGAGTACCATAATTTTTTCAATTTTTTGGCCGGTGATACTGTTATGTTACGGTAGCTGAGGAGTGCAGGTAAAAAAGGAAATACACCAGAGCAGTTGGAATCTATGAGATTGCAGTACCCTGACTAACCACCGCAACTAGAGGCAGCCGTGGAGCGTTCCTACGTTGGTCCTAGACGCCTCGTCACAGCCTGAGAAACTAACTACACCTAAAGATAGAAATAGGAAAGCTATCTGCCCCGGAGCAGAACCCCAAAGATAATAGAAAGCCCCCAAACATGTAATGGCGGTTAGACAAGAGGAAATACTGACACAGAAAGAAAATAGTATGAGCAAACGCTGGGACCCAAACTATCTAAATAGAAAAGGACAGGAAGGGTACTTACTGCAATCTCAGAAAACCCTGAAAAACACCAACTCTACTAATTTCAAAATCACCTGAGATCACACGACCTCTACCACCTAAATTAGTTCTCTGGTGTAACAAAATCAAAACAGCAGCCACTGAAAAAACTGGAAAAAGCAAAAGTACAAAACTCAGTGGCTGAACTAAACTGAGAGGGCAGAAGCCCCCGGAGGGGACCCTGAAGGCCCCCACAGAAGTGCAGGACAAAATGCAAAAATATAGCACAAACACAAAAGAAGAAAAGGTCTTATCTGATAGCAGGAGATGCAGACACGACACAGCAGGCTACAAGGGAAACTGGAAAGAAGGATTCAGACCAGAACAATTGATCACCGGCAACCCTGATGGGAAAATGACTCCCTTATATAAGACCAGTCAGTAACACCTGATTCCCAGTCCTCACAATCTTCACTAGTACCGCTTGTAACCACCAGAGGGAGCCTCTGCTCAGAACTCATCTCAAACCCATTCACAACAGCACAGTTTTATTACACTCCCATTCCTTTATCAAAGCCCTCAATCTCCTGTAAAAAATATAAAATAAAAAAGCAACAATATCCCATACGTGTCCGCTGTACAGTCAAGTCCCACGGTGTAAATCCATCTCAAGGGGTTAATCAGTTTACAGCCGGAGCGCTGCTAATGCAGTCGCTACGACTGTAAACTACTGGGGAATGACTGGGAAGCAGTGGTGATGTCACTGAGTCTCAGCTCGCTGACAGCGGAACTCCTGTGACCTCAGCACCGTAATTTTCCCACAGTGCTAAGGTTACAGGAGTTCAGCTGTCAGCGAGCACAGACTCAGTGACGTCACCCCCAGTTACTGAGCCTGTGCACGCAGCTTCCCAGTCATTCCCCAGTAGTTTACAGTCGGAGCGGCCGCATTAGCAGTGCTCCGGCTGTAGACTGATTAACCCCCCGAGATGGATTTACGCCGTGGGACTTGACTGTACGGCGGACAGGTATGGGATATTGTTGCTTTTTTATTTTATATTTTTACAGGAGATCGAGGGCTTCGATAAAGGAATGGGAGTGTAATAAAGATTTAAAAACTGTGTAGTGTATTCTTTCATTAAAAGACTTTATTCTTATTGTGTGTGAGCTTATTTAACCCTTTATTTACTATTGGATTAGTAATGAATAGGTGTCTTATTGACACCTATTCATTACTAAGCCTGGCTTAATGTCACTTTACAATAGAAAGGTGACATTCACCCTTTAGTAACCCCACTTGCCACCACTACAGGGCAAGTGGGAAGAACCCGACAAAGCTTCAGAATAGGCGTATCTAATAGATGCGCCTTTTCTTGGCAACTGCAGGCTGCTGTGTTTAGGCTGGGAGGGGTCCATAATCATGGCCCCTTACCAGCCTGAGTATAGCAGCTCGCAGCTATATAGTTTTACCGGGTTGGTTCAAAACCTAAGGGGGACCCCACGCCTAGTTTTTCATTTATTCTCCCTGCTTGCTGTTGCCGGCAGAGTAGGGAGAATAATGACAGGGAGCTTCAGCACCACGGGCAGGGGACAGCGCTTACTGTAGCTGTCCATGCCGGCCGTGCACACTGAGGACTGTGTGAACAGTTATCCGTGTGCACGTGTGAGGGACGTTTTGGATCCGTGCTGCCGGAGAAAAACGGATATGTCAGCGTATTTTGCACACGGATACACGGTCCGTGAAAACACTCTGACTGTAATGTATGTGATACAGTTCATATAGCGTCTTGTGCTTGGGTGCGATGAAAATACTTGAGACACAGGTTGATAAAGAAAGTCTTGTATTGCTTCATACAAATTGGCAAAAATAAACACACAGGTTGCAAACACAGAAGCAGGAGACACAGCAGGCCAGAGTAATCTAAGTTCATCAATAACTCTCCACAACAGATTCAGATCTTCTTCTATGTTACCGCAAGTCCATGCAAACGTGAGGCTTTCAAGAGCAGAGTTCAGAGTCCACAAGTGCTTCAGAGTTTCTCAGTAGAAATGGCTGGAGTACAAGGTCCAAGGCTTCAGGAGTCAGAACACAGGTTCACTGCAGGCTAGATTCTGAAGCACTGATTGCTCAGGTGTGGCTGCTTAAGAAGCAAACGGAGAGAATCAGGGCGGGAACATGCAAGCTGGAAAACTCCATTCTAACTGAGGGCAAGACAGCTGCAGCAAAACAGAAAGCAAAATGGCCGACGAACAAACTGAGTTTCAGAAACAGATACACAGAACCTTACACTACTCCCCCCTTAGGGGCAACCTCCGGATGACCTCAGACCAGGCTTGTGTGGGTACCTCTGATGAAACTGACGGAGCAAGCGAGGAGCATTAACGTTATTGACTGGCTCCCATGAGTTGTCCTCCACTGGGTAGCCCTGCCATTTAATCAGATATTGTAACTGATTTCTATACAACCTGGAATCTAAAATCCTTTCCACCACAAATTCTTCCTGACCATCGACTAGCACTGGGTCAGGGCAAGGAGAAGAACGTCCAGGAAACGTATTGGGTGTTGCAGCCTTTAGTAGGGATACATGAAAGACAGGGTGGATTCTCATAGTTCTGGGCAATTGAAGACGACAAGCAACGGCACTTATAATCTTACTGATTTTATAGGGTCCAATGTACTTATGTCCCAACTTAGACGATGGAATCCTTAACTTAAGATTTCTGGTTGACAGCCAGACCAGGTCTCCTACCTTAAAAGCTGGTGCAGGTTTACGAAATTTATCTGCTGCCTTCTTGTACCTTTCCTGAGCCGATTCCAGATTCTCCTTTAGAAGATCCATATTCTTCTGTAAAGTCGTGACTCTTTCAGCCACTGCTGGCAAAGGCGTCTCTATGGGAAATCGTGGTAGAATGTTAGGATGATAACCTAAATTAGAGAAAAAAGGAGACTGTTTAGTGGAGGCACTCTGAGAGTTGTTGTAAGAGAACTCAGCCAATGGAAGTAGATCCACCCAATCATCCTGTAGGTGGCAGATAAAGCAGCGGAGATACTGCTCCAGGGTTTGATTGGTTCGTTCGGTTTGTCCATTAGTCTGGGGATGAAAAGCAGAAGAAAGGTTTACTTTAATGTCCAATGCTGCACAGAAATTTTGCCAAAACCTAGAAGTGAATTGCACCCCTCGATCCGAAATAACCTCATCCGGTACTCCATGTAAACGAAACACATCTTTAATCATCAAATCTGATGTCTGTTTTGCAGTGGGTAAGCCGACACAAGGGATAAAATGAGCTGCCTTTGTTAAACGATCAACCACCACTAGAATAGTGTTCTTCCCTTGAGAGGTTGGTAATTCCACAATGAAGTCCATAGAAATGGATCCCCACGGGCGGGACGGGGTGGGAAGAGGCTGTAACAGACCAGTTGGTGAAGAGCGAGGTGTTTTGCATCTTGCACAAACCTCACACGAAGTGACATAGTCCAAAACATCCTTCCTACAAGTGGGCCACCAAAAGAAACGAGAAAGAAATTCCTGTGTCTTTAGAATTCCTCTATGCCTGGCTATTTTGGAATCGTGAATGAGTTGCAATACTCTCAATCTGACTGTTTCAGGTATATACAGACGTTGTCCCAGAATCCACACACCATTCTTAAAGACAAGACTTACGTCCCTTGGGGGTTGAGCCAAAAAAGAATCCGCATGGTATGCTTCCTTGATGTCTTTAATTAGGTCTTGATGATGAATCACTCCTAGGAATCTAGAGTCAGGAAGAATAGTCTTAGGAGGAGTAATTGGACGTGTCTCTGCTGAGTAAATCCTAGAGAGTGCATCAGCCTTTCCATTGCGCGATCCTGGTCTATAAGAAATAATAAAATTAAATTGGTTTAAGAAAAGATTCCAGCGAGCCTGGCGAGGAGTCAGGCACTTAGCCGACCTGATAAACTCAAGATTACGATGGTCTGTCAGAACGACTATTTGCTGTGCAGCTCCTTGAAGAAGGTGTCTCCATTCTTTGAAGGCGGCAATAATGGCCAACAACTCTCTATTGCCCACATCGTAGTTCTTCTCAGCCGAAGACAACTGCTGGGAAAAGAAGGCACAGGGATGCAAGACATTCTTCTCACCTGTTCTCTGAGAGAGTATAGCTCCCACGGCACAGTCTGAAGCATCCACCTCTATTATGAAGGCAAGCTCTGGGTTGGGATGTACTAGGATAGGTGCAGTGGTAAATTTATCTTTTAGACGGGAAAATGCTTCCTGGGCTTGGGGAGTCCAGGAGAACTTAGACTCTTTCCGGGTAAGTTGGGTGATAGGTGACACTACCTCAGAGAAATTTCTAATGAAACGTCTATAGAAGTTTGCAAACCCGATGAAGCGCTGTACCTCCTTCACATTTCTAGGACTTGGCCAATCATTGATGGCTTGGGTTTTACTTCCATCCATACTAATTCCTTGTGTAGACAGTACATACCCCAGAAATTGAATTTCGGTTTTATGGAATTCACACTTTTCAAGCTTGATGTAAAGATGATTTTGTCTTAGACGTTCCAAGACCATTCTCACATGTCCATGATGTTCCTCTGTGGAGTTAGAAAAAATTAAAATATCATCCAAATAAATTACCACGAATGTATCTAGGAGATCCCTGAAGATGTCATTCACCAAGTGTTGGAAAGTGGCTGGGGCGGTACTCAGACCAAAAGGCATAACCAGATATTCAAAGTGTCCATAGCGTGACCTGAATGCAGTCTTCCATTCATCCCCAGGTCTAATACGGACTAAGTTATAGGCCCCACGAAGATCTAGTTTAGAAAAAATTTTGGCATGTCGCACTCTCTCCAATAACTCAGGGATTAAAGGCAATGGATAACGGTTTCTAATAGTAACCTTATTAAGTTCCCTATAGTCTACGCATGGTCTCAGGGATCCATCTTTCTTCTTTACAAAGAATATGGGTGCCCCTGCAGGAGATGAAGAGGGGCGTATGAAGCCTTTGGCTAGATTTTCGTCTATGTACTCTTTTAAAGCCTTCAGCTCGGGCCCCGCCAGGGGGTAGATCTTACCAAAAGGTATCTCTGCTCCAGGCAATAATTCAATTGGACAATCATATGGACGGTGAGGAGGAAGCTGGTCAGCGTTCTTCTTGTCACATAAATCCACATAGTCCTGGTATACAGCTGGTAATTCAGGGACTGACATGGTTCCTTTAGGAACAGAGCAAGCTGAAATTTTTTGACTCATCTGTTTCTCTGGAAAGTGTAATTCCTTGGTCTCCCAGTTAATGGTAGGATTCTGAGCCTGCAGCCATGGTAGCCCTAGAATAATGGGAAAGTGAGGAGAAGAGATAAGCATAAAGGACAGTTTCTCTTGATGATCTTTACCCATAAGAACCTTTAAAGGCTCTGTTTCCTGATCCACTGGTCCAGAGGTCAGCAGGGAGCCATCCACAGTTTCCATCTGTACTGGAGCAGCCTTCTTCACTGAACGTATTCCCTGTTTTAGAGCAAAGGAGACATCCATAAAATTTCCACTTGCACCTGAGTCGATCATGGCAGAGCTAGACACCCAGGCTGAGTCAACCCAGAGTTTGATGGAAAGAAAACAGTGAGAATTGTTTTTCTTACAACTCAGCTGGGACACCGCTGAGGAAACTTGAAAGATGGCAGCATTTACACAGTCAACGTCCTCAGAGGTAACGGAGTTTAAGTCCGAGAAATCAAGATCTGTTGCTGCAGCTCTCTCTGGAGCCTGAGGCTCGGACCTGACAGATCCCCTCTCGCAACACTCACAATGAATGAGTGCTGCAGTAGTCTTGCGAGAACGGCTGGGACAGTTAATAATAAAGTGCCCTGACTTACCACAATAAAAACATAGATTCTCCTTAAAACGATGTTCCTTGCGTGCATCACTAACCCGTCGTAGTAAAGAGTCTACCTGCATGGGTTCAGGTTCAGGTTCCCGTGTAATCCTATTTAAAGGTTCCTTAGCTGGAGAGGAAGGTAGGAAAAGGTTAGTACGATTGCTTTCGAACCATCTCTCTTGCCTGCGTTCAGTTAAACGAGTATCAATACGGATGCAGTAGTTAATAAAGTCACCTAACGCAGTGGGAGGGTCGGCACGAGCAAGTTCATCCTTAATTAGTGGGGATAACCCCTTTCGAAAAATAGATTTTTTGGCGGAATTGTCCCAGGTGGTATCAAGGGCCCATCTCCTGAAATCCAAGGCATATTCAGCTACTGAGTGCTTACCTTGGCGCAAAGCTAACATGGCTGCTTCAGCTGTTGCACCTCGATTGGGGTCATCAAACACCTGCCCCATGGCTGAAATAAAATCATCAAGGTGATTCAAACAATCATCCTCAGTCTCAATCAGAGGGTTTGCCCATATCAAAGCCTTGTTGGTAAGCAACATAATTATAGTAAGCACCTTAGATCGTTCAGTAGGAAATTGTGAAGCATGTGCAGAAAAAAAAAGATTACATTGATTAACAAATCCCCTGAATTTTTCACGTTCACCACCAAAACGAAAAGGGGGCAACTTGGGAATCCCAGAACTCGGGGCCATGGCAGGAGCCTGGACTTGCCCCTCCAGAACCTCAATCCTGGCTCGCAAATCCTGAGTAGTCTGTCCAACCACTTGCAAATTGTGATTATTTAGGTCCTGAAGATTTGTAAAACGGGTCTTTAAATTCTGCAAATCTGCAAGGATATTATCAGTCACTCCACAAAGTTCCTTTATGCGGGCCTCCATTTTCCAGATCTTTTAAGACAGGATACTGGAAGAAGAGGAGAGAGAAAAAAAAAAACAATAGTGTTCACCTGTGGCAACACTGAAGAAAGAAAAAACTTTAAGGGAACTGCTCACCTGGAATGGTTGTGAGAAGTCACAACCACTATCATCACAGAAAGCTTTCAACCAGACATCTGATATCCAGAGTTTCAGCAGACAAAAAGAGAAGAGAAAAAAAAAAAAACAATAGTGTTTACCTGTGATAACACTGCAGAAAAAAAAACTTAAGGGAATTGCTCACCTGGAATGGTTGTGAGAAGTCACAACCACTGTCATCACAGAAAGTACAACCGGACATCCGATATCCACAGTACAGCAGACAAGCCTTTCCAGACCCAGCAGACACTAACGTTTGGCTTCAGAATCTTGTAATGTATGTGATACAGTTCATATAGCGTCTTGTGCTTGGGTGCGATGAAAATACTTGAGACACAGGTTGATAAAGAAAGTCTTGTATTGCTTCATACAAATTGGCAAAAATAAACACACAGGTTGCAAACACAGAAGCAGGAGACACAGCAGGCCAGAGTAATCTAAGTTCATCAATAACTCTCCACAACAGATTCAGATCTTCTTCTATGTTACCGCAAGTCCATGCAAACGTGAGGCTTTCAAGAGCAGAGTTCAGAGTCCACAAGTGCTTCAGAGTTTCTCAGTAGAAATGGCTGGAGTACAAGGTCCAAGGCTTCAGGAGTCAGAACACAGGTTCACTGCAGGCTAGATTCTGAAGCACTGATTGCTCAGGTGTGGCTGCTTAAGAAGCAAACGGAGAGAATCAGGGCGGGAACATGCAAGCTGGAAAACTCCATTCTAACTGAGGGCAAGACAGCTGCAGCAAAACAGAAAGCAAAATGGCCGACGAACAAACTGAGTTTCAGAAACAGATACACAGAACCTTACACTGACATGTACATAGACCCACTCATTTGAATGTGTCTACATGTGTCAGTGTCCCCGGTATGTGAGAAACCTGTCACCACACGTACCAGAGCCACTGACATGTGAAAGAGGCCTTATAGTCAGACAAACAAGAGCCCTGGGAAATTGCCAGATCTGTTCGCCCTGGGGAATTGCCAGATCTGTTCACTCTAGGTGAATACGGACTATAAAATGTTATTTTGATGAATAATAAAATATGAGGCCTTCTGACTTGGATGGAGTCTGGCCCCTTAGTTCTAGGTATCCTAATCTCAATGTATTCAAGGCTTTTCATTTCCCATAAGATTGCAGATGTAGAAAATAACAAAGAGCACTACTCACCCTGCAGAGATCAGGGCATATAACGGCGGCAGCCAACAACTGGTCTCAGTGGCTCATTCCGTCTACAGCCGCGGAGCCACTAAAATGACTGATTGGCAGCAGTGGTAACATGTTGTAGTTACACCATCTCTACTGCACCATGTCAACAAAGACCGTGTTACAGAGGCCTTAGAAGCATGGGCAGACGTATAGTGGGTGCAAAGATTGAAACCTCGAGGGCCTGAAAGGGAAGACCAATACTATTAAAAAATAATTATAGTTAGGGGCCCTGTTGAAGATTTTTGCATTGGGGCCCACAAGCTTCAGGTTATGCCATCGACAGGGGAGGGTGAACATTTGTATCTGTTAATTTCCTCTTCAACAGTTCTATAGGTAATGAAAAATGAATCCGGGACAACCACTTTAATTGACATTTGCCTCCATGTGGTCGACATTGACTGGCCCCAAACAACCAGGCCCAAACTAAACGACCAGTCAAATAAGTCTCAATATCCTTATCCAATCACAACATTAAAATCTAATGGAAAACTTCCCTGCAGACGCATGGTTGACTTTCAGCGGGGACAAGTCGATATTAGCGGTAATTGTTTTGAAATGAGATGTTCGACAAGCAAATACAGATGTCATGTTCAGGTGTTCACATACTTATTGCAACGCAGGAGTAATGTCTTTTATAGCACCATTCTAAGGCGCATGATTCCCAGGGATGTTTCAGTAACGGTGAAAGCTGATGGCCTGTGGAGAGGACAAGTAACACTTACCTGATTGCATGAATTATTCACCTTCATTCTCTCCAGATGGGTTAAAAACTCTGATGCACAGACATGTCTTCTGGAGGACGAAGTTAAAATGTTAATCGAAGAGTTCAGTACTCTTCACTACTTTTCTATGATCTTCTCGGCGAGACTTCTAGGGCTTATCCAGAAGAAGTGTCTAGGTCGGTATTAAGAATATGTGTTAAGTTGGATTTCCAGGCCACGTCTAGAGGCTGCACCTCTTTTATAAGGACAAGTGATAAAACAAAGTACAAAATTACGTGAACAGCATCCTGTAAACTTAGTAATGCCAGCTGTGATAAAAAGGTATCGGGGTATCCACAATATTACATCTTGCTGTATACAGAGCTATGTAGCCAAGGATGAAAGATGAATGATTTGACCAAAAATTTAATTCCTTGGATTTACTCGAATTTGGCTGGAAATTAGATTTGCATCAAATTTAGTAAATGTAAATCAAATGTGCTCCAAGTTCCAGTAAAATATATTTTCAATGCTTTGAAGATCTATCCATAGCCCAAAGCATAATAAATGGAGGTGTTAAAAAATAAAAAAAATTATTAACCTCACCTTGTTCTTACCTGTCTTGCTGCTGAAGATTCCCATCCAGTCCTCAACTGGCTCTTTCAATCCAGCTCAGGTCTTCTTGAGGCTAAGTTCACACGTTGCGGAATTGCCGCGGAAATTTCCGCGGCAATCCCGCACTTCTCCCGCGGGAAATACGCACGTTTTTTGTAAGCGTATTCCCGCCAGAATAATAGCGTTTTGCAAGCGTAATTAGCTTGCAGAATGCTAGCGTTTTCCTAGCGATCTGTAACATCGCTTGGAAAACTGATTGACAGGTTGGTCACACGAGTCAAACATAGTGTTTGACACGTGTGACCAACTTTTTACTATTGATGCCGCCTATGCCGCATCAATAGTAAAGAGATCTAATGTTAAAATAATAATTAAAATAATAAATAATGATATTCTCACCTTCCGGCGGCCCCCGCAGCCTTCCCGCCTTCAGCGACGCTCCCGGCAACTCCCGGTCCCAAGGATGCATTGCGACAAATCACACCGATGACGTAGCATCTCGCGAGACCGCTACGCCATCTGGGTGATTCTCGCAAAGGACTCTTGGGACCGGGAGTTGCCGGGAGCGTCGCTGAAGGCGGGAAGGCTGCGGGGGGCCGCCGGAAGGTGAGAATGTCATTATTTATTATTTTAATTATTGTTTTACCAGGGATATGGTACCCAGGGCCTGGAGGAGAGTCTCCTCTCCTCCAGACCCTGGGTACCACCGCACATGAACCGCTTACATTCCGCAAAATTAATGAACATGTTGCTATTTTTTCCGCGAAGCGTTTTTTTCGCGGAAAAAAACGCAACATGTGGCCAAAACATGCGGAATCAATTAACATGTATAGGATGCTTAATGCTTGCATTTTTTTCGCGTTTTTACCGCGGAAAAAACGCGAAAAAAAACGCAAATATTCCTGAACGTGTGCACTTAGCCTCAGGGTTGTCCAGGCATAATGTACAAGTCTGCAGTCAGTCTATGCGTGCTGTGCCCATTCTCTAGTACCGACCAAAGTAGCAGCAGGTTTGCAACATGCATTAATGCACATCTGTCCTGGATCTGTGCTTTGCTCTCCTTACCCCGGTCTGCCATACTTTCTTGTGCTCCACATCAGGCTTTGCATGTAGCCCGGCATGCTCCCATATGTTGAACTTCCAAGGCCTATCTAAGGCCTCCCAAGACACACACCGGGGTCGTTAAATTAAGACTTTCTTTTATGACTTTTAAATTGTCTGTGTAGTTCCTGTCAGTTTTTTCCAGGACTTCAACTGTCTGTCAGCAGCTTCCAGGATGTCTCCTGTCCACTTGCAGCTTCCAAGACTTTATTAAGACTTTTAGTTTTCCTTTGCTTAGGGTCCATCTGCAGTTTCCAGGATGTATTCTTTCTGCTTGTGGCTTCCTGGACTTTATTAAGACTTTATTAAGACTTCTTGTTGCTAAGGCTCTATCTTGCTCTAGACACCTTGATCTGCTCATATGCTTGCCTTAGGTCTCCTGCCTGCCTGCGGTCTCCTGCACGATGCCTGCCAGCAGTTTTCAGCATCCAACCTGCTTGTGTGTGGTTTCCTGGATGTCTCTCACATACCAGTGGTTTCCAGCATCACACCTGCCTGTGGTTCTCTGGACATCTTCTGCTTGACTGCAGCCTCCTGGACGTCTCCCACTTGCCTGTGGTCTCCTGCACATCTCTCACCTGGCAGCGAGGATCAAGCATCCTTCCTTTTTTCTTGTGATCTCTTATGGATCTTTCACCTGTTTCTGTGCAATCTCCTGGACATCTGCCGCCTGCTAGTAGTTTCTATATCCTGCCTGCTTGCCTGTGGTCTCCTGGACATCTCTCATCTGCCTGATTGCTGTCTCATGGACGTTTCCCATCTGCTTGCCTATGGTTTCCAGCTTTCCACCTGCCTACCTACGGTTTCCAGTTCCCCAGCTGTCTATGTTCTGCATGCTCTACCTAGACGCCCATAGCCTGTGTGCCCACCTGGACCTTGGGTGTAGAGGATCCACTTCACCTAGTGAGTCTAACATGCTTACATGACCTCCCTCTCCGCACCAGCATTGGAGGATCCTCACAATCCTTATGTTATAATGATTCACAAATTTGCAGTCAGAGTGACTGCAAACTTGTAGCTTAAGACTGGGTGACCATTTTAAGCCTTCACTCTTCAACAACTCTGGCGCTAATTAGGCTTCTCTTGACTTCATGATGTTTGTCACTTGGCACCGTCATGGCGTTTTATGAGGTTGAATCAGTGGTAAAAGCATGAAGACTGAAGAGAAAAAGATTGGCGCCAGATGGAGGGATCCAGCACTGGACTGGTAAGTGAACTGGGGTAGAGGGACAAGTGATGGGCGAGATCAGCAGAAAATTCTCCTGCAAATCCTGATTAGTGTTGAGCATTCCGATACCGCAAGTATCGGGTATCGGCCGATATTCGCGTTATCGGAATTCCGATACTTAATTCCGATACTTTTTCAATATCGTATACCGGAATCGGAAGTTCCCATAATTCTTTGAGAGGCAATGTGATGTTAGTCAGCCAATGATGAATCTTATGAAGTGTGGGCACATCCTGTAATGCTGCGGTCATCTTAACTAATGGCATGGCTGTGATTGGCTGCTGAAATGATGTCAGAATGCACTATAAAAGGCGCCGCCGCCATTTTAGCGTCACTGTGCTGTGAACTCAGTTAGGGACAGAACGCTACTCTGCTCACTCTGAGGGACAGTTAGATATTGCGATTTTGTGTACTACTGTGCTTGAGGCAGGCTAGTTTACCAACAGGTCCTGCCCACATCCTTCTTCCTAGTGAGGATTCAACATCATCAGCCGGCGTTCCTGATCTGGCCACGGAGGCCAGAGATCACCTGCTTTCATCAACGGATGTAAGTTTTGTCTGCGGGCCATAGGAGGCTGAAGTCGGACTTTCTACTGCAAGTGACCCATCGGGGTTGTCAGCAGGCCAGAGGAGGCTGAAATTGGACTTTCTATTGCAAGTGACCCATCGGGGTTGTCAGGTAAAACCTGTGCAAACAGGACTATTTTCTCCACAGTGCACCACTAATACTCATTCATCTGAGCTGTCACCGGCGGGACAGTGTCAATTTCTTCTGACCTTTCTGCATAAAAGGTTTTTTAGGATTTCTGCAGCGTTTTTCTGCTCCATCGTTAAAAGAGGACCTCTTTTACTTTTTCAGGGTTTGTCCATATTAATACCCATATGAATAAATACCTTATGCGTATTATGACTATTTAGTCCTTTGGTTTGGGGTTTACTACATAATAGACTACAGGCTTTTCTCATCACCTTTTTCTCACGGGTCTTAGTGCAATATTTATTTATTACTGTATTATTACATCTGCATCTCAAACTGTTCTACAGAGTGCGTCTGAATTTATGTATTGTTTTCCATTTGACACATGCATATTCCTATTTTTCTACAGATCCTTTTGTGTCTTGTAGTTTTTATGTGCGCAAACTATTTTTATTTTCAATTATAGAGGGCCATGTTATTGACTTTGCATTGACGTGTAAAAGATTTATGTTGTGCCACTGGCTATATGTATTCTAAAGGTGTACCCAGTCTCAACAGATCATTAGTCTGATTGTTCTTTGATTCTCCTAAATGTGAATTTGTCTGATTTGGTGTCAAACTTGACTTTGTCCCTATTTTTGTTTTGCCATGTGACCCAATGATTATACAAATCTATATAGGGTTTGGCATCATCAAAAGTAACAGAATATTAGCATGCATGCATATTTAGGATATACAAGAGAAGTATCTTGTTGTGCCAGAGTGTTCCTAACTCCTGAATGGATATAAAACAATATGGTCTACGGATCAGGTAAAATCGAGGGTCCGCATGTCTTATTTTATACAATTTGAGTGGGCAAGGGTGGGATTTAGAGATTAGCCCATTCATGAAAGTTTTGGGAGCTGAGAACCTTCAGGAGTTGTTAACCATGCTTTGAGGTCGATTGAATGCCATGTCACTCAGGCAGCCAATCACTGCTGTCAAGCGCAATGGAAAGCAACACACGGTTGGTCCTGTGGCCAGCAGCACAGGGGGGTAAGGGTAAAACATGAATATATTAGATTATGTTTTACTATTTGGAGCAAGTTTGAAGTTTCTTTAAGGATTGGAAAACCACCTTCAGTTAGGAATCGGATCAATCAAACAGGGCACAATATGGAATAATGTGCGTTGTTATACACAGTAACTTACAAACGTGGTTCTCTCTGGCATCTATGTACATGGGCAAGTATTACTCTAATTTGGGTCTAATGTGTAGTTTATTGGGTGCAATATAGGCTCATTGTAGGACTGCAAACACACAATTTGGTTCTTTGCAGGTAGAATATGGTACTTTATGCAAAGTATATGGCTGTGTGCAGGCACAGAATCGCACTGTCCTATGAAAACAAACTATGGGACTATTGTGGCATGGTATGGCGGTCTCTGGCCACTGTTTAGCATAATATAGTACTATATGGACATTGGACAACAACAACTTTTTAATGTGCTGGTATTGTTGTGGTTACAATTAAAGAAATATTCTCAATTTGTCTCTGGAGCAGGTCAGAGCTATGTTGCTCTTTACTTCTTTGTTTCTGATAGGATAGGCTGAGTTATAGTATTAGTAGAACTATAAAGTTCTGCTGTAACACATTCAGCTATTAGTGATTTTTTTATAATGTACACTGCTATCACTGTATTTACGGTACATATAGAGATAATGGCACTTGAACAAGCACATAGCTCAGGATAGTCAGAGCTGTGATTAGGAGAACTGCTCTTGGAGAAGCTAGTGCTATAGATTGGTGATTTTGCAAGTAGAGATGGGCGAACCCGAACAGTAAAGTTCGGCATCCAGACCGAACACCTATGACCTATGACCCGACATGAAATGACACTTGGTGTACATAGGGTTAACCATGTCTTTTCATGTCCTTTGCTATCTAATTTGCACAAACAATTAAATCAGACTATGTGTGCAAAATTTCACACCTGTAGGGGTTAATTAAAGGTGTAAATTCGTAGCAAAAAAGTCCGTTTTTTTTACAATGAATTTACACCTTTAATTAACCCCTACAGGTGTGAAATTTTGCACACATAGTCTGATTTAATTGTTTGTGCAAATCAGATAGCAAACGACATGAAAAGACATGGTTAACCCTATGTACACCAAGTGTCATTTCATGTCGGGTGCTTCTGTCTTTTCACTGAAGCCGGCTTTACCGGGCAATTGAATCAGAGGATATTTTACTATGTAGAAGTGTATAAACTATACATATATGTATGTATATATGTCACAATGACATGTATATATATATATATATATGTATTCTATGTGTGTATATTTAGTGTTTACAAGGAAAGAATGGGTTTTTTTTTAGTTGCGATATTTTGTTCCCATAGACTTACATGGGACTTCCGGTATCGGTATCGGGTATCGCCGATATTTTAGTGATATCGGCGATACCATTCCGATTCCGATACTTTAGGATATCGGAAAGTATCGCTCAACTCTAATCCTGATGTGTTAGTGGGAAAAACACTGGTTAAAATACATGTGTTTTGTATATGTGTTTTTGTTGCGGATTTTTCACCACTTATTAATATGGGTAAAATCTGCAGTAAAAGCACTAAAAAAGTGACAAAAAAATAAGCAACGTATGCATGAGACTTCAGGAATCTTATTCATTTGCTCGTAATACTAAATCCTTCATGTTTCATGAAAAAACTGTGCAGGAAAATTGAGACAAAAATGTGACAAAATGCAACTTTTGTATATACCATAAAGCCTAATGCACACTTTGCTTATTTTTTCCTTGCAGATTTGCAGCAGATTCACATCTTCAGCATGTCATTTCTTGCCTTTTTATTAGCAGATTTCACACATACAAAACTAAGACAAAAATGCTCTCATTTTACTCAGCATTTTCTCTGCCAACATATCAGGGAATGCAGCAGAATTTTCTGCTGCAAATCCTGAACATGTGCACATACCCTAAGAGGTTAACAGTTTTATTGGGAAAAGAGTACATTGAGTACACCAGATATGATTGTGATGCATGAGAGAATCGTAACGTCCATGGAACCTCTCATCTGTCTACTACACACTTAATGTTAGGTTTGGTGTTTATGTAATGGGAATAAAGCTTTCTTTGACCCATCGCCAATCAAGTATATAAGTCCCACTTGTTGTTCTGTCACTTGCCAACTCGTCATATCATGCATCTTTGGTTCTACCCAAGAGAGCGATACATCCCTTTAATTAATAACCTTGTTTTGATTACAAGGCAGCGCACATATGAAGTGGAAGATGCTCGGACATTATAAGGTGTGAGCTTTGTAGGATGTATGTATGTTAGGAATCTGAAAACGCTGACTTTGGTTGTTATTACATTTCATTATAATTTTAGTCCTTTAGATACAATTAAAGAGGACATCTCATCAATTTTTTTAATGCTGAACTGGACACAGTGGGGGAAATAAGTATTTGATACACTGACGATTTTGCAAGTTTTCCCACCTACAAAGAATGGAGAGTGATGTAATTTTTATCCTCTGTTACACTTCACCTGTGAAAGACAGAATCTAAAAATAAAAAACAGAAAATCACATTGTATGATTTTTGCATAATGAATTTGCATTTTATTGAATGAAATAAGTATTTGATCACCTACCAACCAGCAACAATTCTGGCTCTCACAAACCTGTTAGTTTTTCTTTAAGAAGCCTCCTACTCTGCACTCATTACCTGTATTAGTTGCACCTGTTTGAACTCGTTAACTGTATAAAAGACACTGGTCCCAAAACTCAATCAATCACACTCCAACCTCTCCACCATGGCCAAAACCAAATATCTGTCTAAGGACACCAGGGACAAAATTGTCGACCTGCACAAGACTGGGATGGTCTACAGGACAATAGGCAAGGAGCTTGGTGAGAAGGCAACAACTGTTGGCACAATTATTAGAAAATGGAAGAAACACAAGATGACTGTCAATCTTCCTCGATCTATGGCTCCATGCAAGATCTCGCCTTGTGGGGTAAGGGTTATTCTGAGAAAGGTCAGGAATTATCACAGAACTACAAGGGAGGACTTGGTCAATGATGTTAGGGTCTGCGGAACGCACCTAATAGATATAGTAGAGAGGTGCGTTCACAGCCCGGGGTCCACCGTGCAGGCAAAGCCCGCTGCTAGTAAGATGGCGAAAGTAGCGAACTCTGTTATCCCGCAGAGTCGCTAAAATAAACGCCGTAGCGCGCTGTGGCAGTTAGTGCGAACTCTGTTAATCCCCAGAGCCGCTAACGGGAATGCCACAGCGCTATATGGCGATAAGTGTGAACTCACTTAGCTTCAGTGAGCCGCAAAGTAAAACGCTAGGACACTGAACCAGCGTTATAAAGCAAACCCACAGGGAATACAGATGACTGCTAAGCGGATTGCAGTCTGAGGTCATGCAGTCAGAACACAAGCAACAATCTCCTCACCAGAGTAGCCGGTATTCTAATGGCGTTTTCAGCCAAGCCCTGAACACGTGCATACAATCTCCTCACCGGAGGTGCCGGTATTCTAGGGGCTTATTTCAGCCAGACCTAACCACATGCATACATGACCTCACTGGCACAAGCACGTAACGGATTTGATACTAGCGCATGGCGGCCCAGCCATGCCACCCTTTTATAGTAACAGCTACAGGACCTGCCAGAAAAAGGACCAATGAGAAACTGTTCCAAATCACATGTAGTTTCAGGACCTTCCTGGCGGACCAATAGGAGCTGCTGCAGTACCTGAACATGTGACCCCTGATCTCCAATGAGAGATCTTACCCTGGGCATGCTCAGAAGGGGAAACGCAGGACTTCGTCCCAAAGACGTCTGCTCCAGCACTGGCTATAATAGAAGATCCAGGAGGGGCAGCAGCAAGTCTCTGCACAGTATTGGAATGGCCTGACGTCTCTGCTGAGCAGGCTCCACTGCGGCCGGAGATGGATGGGGGACCGCAGCAGGACTGGTTCGAGACTCCCCTTGTGCAGCAGTGGGAACTCGATCCCTAACAAATGACTTAAAGAGAGCTGGGACCACAGTCTCAAACATTACCTTTAGTAACACAATATGCCGTCATGGATTAAAATACCACAGGGCATGCAAGGTCCCCCTGCTCATGCCAGCGCATGTCCAGGCCCATTTGAAGGTCACCAATGACCATTTGAATGATCCAGAGGAGGCATGGGAGAAGGTAATGTGGTCAGATGAGACCAAAATAGAACTTCTTTGTATCAACTCCACTGGACATGTTTGAAGGAAGAAGAAGGATGAGTACAATTTCAAGAACACCTTCCCTACAGTGAAGCATGGTCGGGAAAACATCATAATTTGGGGGTGCTTTTCTGCAAGGGGACATGACAATTGCACTGTATTAGAGGGAGGATGGATGGGGTCATGTATCGAAAGATTTTGGCCAACAACCTCCTTCCCTCAGAAAGAGCATTGAAGATGGGTCGTGGCTGGGTCTTCCAGCATGACAATGACCCTAAACTCCCAGCCAGGGCAACCAAGGAATGGCTCCGTAAGAAGCATTTCAAGGTCCCGGAGTGGCCTAGCCAGTCTCCAGACCTGAATCCAATCAAAAATCTTTGGAGGAAGCCGAAACTCGATGTTGCTCCAGTGTGTGCAAACTTGGTCAAGTACTACAGTAAACGTCTGACCTCTGTAATTGCAAACAAAGGTTTCTGTACCAAATATTAAGTTCTGTTTTTCTATTGAATCAAATACTTATTTCATGCAATAAAATACAATTTCCTTATGTAAAAATCATACATTGGGATTTTCTGGATTATTTAGATTCTGTCTCTCATAGTTGAAGTGTACCTACGATAATTACAGACCTCTCCATTCTTTGTAGCTGGGAAAACTTGCAAAATTGGCAGTATATCAAACACTTATTTTCCACTCTGTAGGTGCTGCACAGAGGAATAAAACCTTTTTGTTTATTTTTAATTTTACCTCTACATTGAAGAGATAAATAGCAATCAAAGTATTTTGCACCTGCAACTAAATAGTTCATTTTTTAGGTTCAATTGTGCTTGAGTCACCTGAGAGATTTCACTAGAGGCCTGTTTCCTATCATCGTTAGGAAAGGTCAGATGATGCACATTTCTTAGCTTTATAATAACCCAGCCTCCTCTAACCTTGTGCCAAAAAACAGCAGTCATGGGTTCTTCTAAGCAGCTGTCTAGCATGCTGAAAATAATAACGGCGGAGGCCCACAAAGCAGGAGAAGGCTAAAAGAAGATAGCAAAGCATTTTTAAGTTGCCTTTCCCCAGTTAAAAATGTAATTAAGAGATGGGCGTTAACAGGAACAGTGGATGTTAAGATAAGGTCTAGAATACCAAGTAAAATTTCAGTGAGAGCTGCTGGTAGGATTGCTAGAGAGAGGCAATTCAGAACCCTGCTTGATTACGAAAGACCTTGAGAAAGATTTAGCAGAGTCTAGAGTTGTGGTTCATTGTTCTACTGTTCAGACAAGTGCAAAAATATAGCCTTCATGGAATAGTCATCAGAAGAAAATCTCTTCTGCGTCCTCACCATAAAATTCAGGGTTAGAAATATGTAAAAGAACATCTAAACAACCCTGATGCATTTTGTAAACAAGTTCTGTGGACCGATTTGGTTCAAATAGAATTTTTGCAGCTCAAGGCCTCATTTATGATGATCTGGACCATGTTTCTCTTGCTGATTACAAGCTACATAAGCTCCAGGAGGGAGATCAGATGTCTGAGGAATTTTTCTCAGAATTCTGTTGATGGGCCACCGATAGTGTTGAGCGATACTGCTCGATATCTAAAAATATCGGATCGGAATGGTATCGCCGATATCACTAAATATCGGCGATATCCGATTCCGATACCAGAAGTCCCATGTAAGTCTATGGGAACAAAATATCGCAACTAAAAAAAACCTTTATTTCCTTGTAAACACTAAATATACACACATAGAATAATATATATATATATATATATATTATATATATAATATATACATGTCATTGTGACATATATATATATATATACATATATGTATAGTTTATACACTTCTACATAGTAAAATATCCTCTGATTCAATTGCCGGGTAAAGCCAGCTTCTGTGAAAAGACAGAAGCACCCGACATGAAATGACACTTGGTGTACATAGGGTTAACCATGTCTTTTCATGTCGTTTGCAATCTGATTTGCACAAACAATTACATCAGTCTATGTGTGCAAAATTTCACACCTGTAGGGGTTAATTAAAGGTGTAAATTCGTTGTAAAAAAAACAGACTTTTTTGCTACGAATTTACACCTTTAATTAACCCCTACAGGTGTGAAATTTTGCACACATAGACTGATGTAATTGTTTGTGCAAATCAGATAGCAAAGGACATGAAAAGACATGGTTAACCCTATGTACACCAAGTGTCATTTCATGTCAGGTTCTGCATTTTCACAAAAGCCGTCAATTGAATTAGCGGCTATTATATTATGTAGAAGTGTATGAACTATAAATATAAATATATATATATGTGTCACAAATTCAATGACATGTATATATATATATATATATATATATATATGAGGTGTAAAATTGTTTAAAAAAAATGCGTGGGCTCCCGCCCTATTTTCACAACCAGACAGACAAAGCCAGCGAATGGGGGCAGATAATAATAGCCCAGAGAGGGACCATTATTTTTGGCCCCCCCGGCTACTAACATCTGCCCCCAGACACCCCAGAAAAGACAAATCTATAATTAGATTCGCCCTTTCTGGCACTTTGCCCGTCTATTCCCATTGCCCTGTAGCGGTGGCGAATGGGTTAATATGGGGTTAAAGCCACATTGCAATTGAAAGGTGACCTTAAGCCAGGTTAATAATTGAGAGCTGTCAATTAGACAACTATCAATTATTAATCCTATTGCATGAAATAAAAATAAAACACACACTTTAATTAAAAATCATTTTAATGAAATAAAGACACATGTTTTGACCATCTTTTATTTGACTGCAAAAACCATTTCCTGTAATAAAAATAAAATAAAAAAGCAAAATTATTCTTACCTATCCCATGCACAGTCAGGTCCCACGGTGTAATCCTTCAGAAAGGGTTAATGTTACTGCAGGGACCGCAGCTAATGCTGCAGCCTCACAGTAAACCCCCAAATGAATGAGTTCCTCTCCTGGCCGACAGGAGAGGAAGTGGAAAGCTTAATTGATTGCTTTCCACTTTCACTTCAGGTCAGCCAGGGACACAATCAGTGACGTCAGAGGGAACTGATTAACAAAATAGGGGTTCCCTTCGAATAAAAATTGGCGTGGGGTCCCCCCTATTTTGTTAACCAGCCAGATGAAGCAGACCGCTGAGGCCTGGATTTTCAGGCTGTTAAGGAGCAAAGATCCATGGACCTTGCCAGCCTGATAATACCAGGCCACAGCAGTTGCATATCTTGGCTGATTAACAAAAATAGGGATCCCTCGAAAAAAAATTGGCGTGGGGTCCCCCCTATTTTTGTTAACCAGCCAGATGAAGCAGACCGCTGAGGCCTGGATTTTCAGGCTGTTAAGGAGCCAAGATCCATGGACCTTGCCAGCCTGATAATACCAGGCCACAGCAGTCTGCATATCTTGGCTGATTAACAAAAATAGGGGATCCCCTCGAAAAAAATTGGCGTGGGGTCCCCCCTATTTTTGTTAACCAGCCAGATGAAGCAGACCACTGAGGCCTGGATTTTCAGGCTGTTAAGGAGCCAAGATCCATGGACCTTGCCAGCCTGATAATACCAGGCCACAGCAGTCTGCATATCTTGGCTGATTAACAAAAATAGGGGATCCCCTCGAAAAAAATTGGCGTGGGGTCCCCCCTATTTTTGTTAACCAGCCAGATGAAGCAGACCGCTGAGGCCTGGTTTTTCAGGCTGGTAAGGATCCAATATCCATGGACCTTGCAAGCCTGATAATACCAGGCCACAGCAGTCTGCTTAGCTTGGCTGGTTAACAAATAATAGGGGATCCCCTCGAAAAAAAAAACGGTGTAGGGGTCCCCCTATTTTTGTTAACCAGCCAAGTAAAATGCAGACTGCTGCGGTCTGGTATTAAAAGACTGTCAAGGCCCATGGATTTTGGCCCTCAACAGCCTGATAATACCAGGCTACAGCAGCCCCACATTTGGCGCATCAAAAGATGTGACAATTGTGGCACTTTACCCGGCTCTTCCCACTGCCCTGTAACGGTGGCAAGTGGGGTAATAAGGGGTTAATGTCACCGTTGATTGCACGGTGACAATAAGCCCGGTTAATAATGGAGAGGTGTCAATAAGACACCGATCCATTATTAATCCCAAAGTTATTAAATGTATAAAAAAAAGACAAAGCAAGAAAAAAGTCTTTTAATGAAATAAAAGAGACAACACAGTTTTCATTAATTTTATTATACACTCATTCCTGCGACGCCATCGATCTCCTGTAAAAAAAGAAAAAAAACAAACCAACAGTATACCACCTGTCCGACGCAGTCCATAGTAACGACTGTCCCACGGCGATCCAGCTCTGCTACATCGCAATGACAGGCAGAGCCTGTCATCGCAACGCAGCACAGCTGATTACATTCTTCCCCGGCGGTGACGTCATCGGACTGACTGCTTTACGGCCGGGATTACCCAGCGTCACTGCAGTTATCGCGAGAAACTGCATGTGACCGCCGGGGAAAGATGATGGCGGCCATGAAGCAGTCCAGCCCGTGACCGCCGGAGATCTTCTGCCAGGTAAGTGCCGCTGACTCCTGACAGACCCGACCGACGGACACTGACAGTCCCGACCGACGGACACTGACAGTGACAGTGACAATCCCGATTCCGGTATCCGATAAGACGAAAATATCGGAACTAAGTATCGAAAGGCCGATAGAGCTAATATCGGCCGATACCCGATACTTGCGGTATCGTATCGCTCAACACTAGCCACCGACACCAGGTGGAACAACCCTGCCTTAAGAAGCCATTTTTTGAGGGTCTGTCTGACAGGTGAAAAGACGCTCTTGTGCTCTATGTAACTCCTGAGTCGCTTGAGGCCGCTATTGCTCTAGCCATGCAAATTGATAGACGCCTCAGGGATAGACCTGTAATGACTCCTACCCAGTTGTACTTCCAAAAGCTGAAAGTACTCCTGTATGCTCGAATGAACTGATACAGTTAGGGTGGGCCTCTCCTCAGTATGTTCTCTTGCAGTTCGCCGCAAGATGGGTGTGTGTTTCTTCTGTGGTTGAAAGGGTAATTTTATTGGGGTCTGTTTTTCTGTACCTAAGCACAAGAAACCATCAGAAAAATACTGACTCCAGATTGTGTGGAGGATTGCAACCTGTGTGTATATTTCTCTTCCGCATGTACATCTCAGTTTATTTTACCTGCACTAGTGGATTTAGGTATGAAATCTGACATCTTAGATAGTAGGGTGGGAGCCAATATGTTGGATGCTCTGTTCGCCCAGACCCATGGTCTCTCCCATAGCGTGCTGGGGAAGTCCATCACCGTATTTGCAATCGACTCTGCACCTCTCGGTCAGTGAACTTTTACTCATGTAGAGCATAATGTAAACTTATGAATAGGGGCTCTCCATAAGGAGCTCCTTTCTTACTATGTCTTTGAAGGCCTACCTGCTCCTATTGTACTGAGTCTTTCTGGTTGATGATGCATAATCCTATGATTGACTGGCAGTCCATGGAAATAGATGGAGAGATTTCTGCAAGGATAATTGTCTGAGTACCATTATCTCTACCATCTCCACTAAATATATACCCTATTTTTGTCCTATTTTGTGGATGTATTTTTGGAAAGACAATGCCAATAACTGCCCCCCATTCTGCATATAATTGCCCCATTAACTTGCTCCCAGGAGCAAAACTACCGAAGCTCAGGTTATATAACCTTTCTAGTCCAGAAAGGCAGGCAATGAAAGATTACATCTCTGAGACTCCTGCTAAGGGATACTTTAGACTCTCCTCTTTTCCTGTGGGGGCTGGGTTCTTCTTTGTAAAAAAGAAAGATGGGGGTCTGCATCCTTGTTTAGATTTTCGTGACTTGAACCGAATTACCATCCGAGACCCTTATCCTCTCCCACTCAAGCACTGTACTAATTATATATGTGTCTGACATCTTTATTCCTATCTATTCTATGTTTTTATATCTATTTTATTCTGTCAATTCACGCTGTGATTTTACTGTACGCAGCACATGAATTGCCGGCTTTTCAAAGGACATAGGTGTGTAAAAATCGGATAGCACTCTCATGGTCCAAGTGTGCCGTGTGATTTTTTTCTCGCATCCTTTAACTTGCATTGGTAAGTTTCTTCTGTGATATGAGGACAATCGCAGCATACTGTGATTTTTTTTCGCAGTACGATTTCAGCTGAGAAGAAAATTGCAGATGAGCTGTGATGACTCATAGCTTAACACTGGTCAGAGTGCAATCGGATTGCACGCGTCCATTTTCATTGTCCTAACAATAGTAGTCTACGAAGCTGATATTTGTGCCACCTGAGTGTGACTGAAGAGAAAAGCAGGTTGAGCTGTTGCATGTGGTATCAGGGCTTCCAGAACAGAAGGTTTACACCAATCCCTCACCCATTTCATCCATTTAAACTTAAATTGAAAGCTGTAAATGGTGGTCCTGACCCTGATACCTCAATCATGGCCCATGGCTGACTGCTGCTGTGCCATTATCAAATTTCTACTGTGGGTCAATTGATGCCACTTTTCCTGGTGTCTGTCCCTAATTTTTGGAAATGTTTGGACTCCAAGTTGGGTTTCTCCTACATATGTGTTGTCTGATTTTGGAAAGCTCTCAGAGCACCAGACCTACACCTGTCACTCATCCACCTGTAACTGATCAATGTTTATCCCCTTCACCCCCAAGGGTGGTTTGCACGTTAATGACCGGGCCAATTTTTACAATTCTGACCACTGTCTCTTTATGAGGTTATAACTCTGGAACGCTTCGACGGATTTTCGTGATTCTGAGATTGTTTTCTCGTGACATATTGTACTTCACGTTAGAAGTAAAATTTCTTCGATATAACTTGCGTTTATTTTTGAAAAATATGCAAATATGGCGAAAATTTTTAAAATTTTGCAATTTTCAAATTTTGAATTTTTATTCCCTTAAAACAGAGAAATATATCACACAAAGTTGTTAAGAAAAAATTTCACACATGTCTACTTTACATCAGCACAATTTTGGAACCAACATTTTTTTCTGTTAGGAAGTTATAAGGGTTAAAAGTTGACCAGCGATTTCTCATTTTTACAACAAAATTTACAAAGCCATTTTTTTTAGGGACCACCTCATATTTGAAGTCACTTTGAGGGGTCTATATGGCAGAAAATACCCAA
>JARQOD010000004.1:30398354-30435257 GCA_033576555.1 Oophaga sylvatica
GAATTTCCGCTCCGTCCAAAGCGCTGTGGTTCCGGACCGTGGAACCACAGCCTCAGTTTTGTTCAGCCACTGATGTTTGTACTTTTGCTTTTTCTAGTTTTTTCAGTGGCTGCTGTTTTGATTTTGTTACACCAGAGAACTAATTTAGGTGGTAGAGGTCGTGTGATCTCAGGTGTTTTTGAAATTAGTGGTGTTGGTGCTTTTCAGGGTTTTCTGGGATTGCAGTAAGTACCCTTCCTATCCTTTTCTATTTAGTTAGTTTGGGCCCCAGCGTTTGCTCATACTATTTTCTTTCTGTGTCAGTATTTCATCTTGTCTAACCGCCATTACATGTTTGGGGGCTTTCTATTGTCTTTGGGGTTCTGCTCCGGGCAGATAGCTTTCCTATATCTATCTTTAGGTGTAGTTAGTTTCTCAGGCTGTGACGAGGCGTCTAGGACCAACGTAGGAACGCTCCACGGCTGCCTCTAGTTGTTGTGGTTAGTCAGTGTACTGCAATCTCATAGTTTCCAACTGCTCTGGTGTATTGCCTTTTTTTACCTGCACTCCTCAGCTACCAAATCATAACAGTATCACCGGCCAAAACTGAAAATTGTGTGGTACTCACAGAAGGGAAAAATATTGTGAAAAAAAAAAAGGTTGTCAGAGTTGTCAGAGATATTTTTCTGTTTGTTGCATTTTTTTTTTTTCCCTCTGTATCTCTGGGTGCTGGGAGGATCTTTTCTCTCAATGGAGTTTGCACAGTTGTCTGGCCGTGTGGATCAGCTTGCCACTGAGGTTCAGAGTATTGCTACCTATCTTGCTAGGTTGCCTGTTGTGGAACCTAGGATTCCCATGCCAGATTTGTTTTTAGGGGATCGAGCTAAGTTTCAGAATTTCAAAAATAATTGTAAATTGTTTTTTGCCTTAAAATCTAAGTCCTCAGGGAACGCAGCGCAGCAGGTTCAAATTATCATCTCTCTCCTGCGCGACGATCCTCAGGATTGGGCTTTTTCCCTGACACCTGGGGATCCTGTTTTGAGTGATGTTGATGCATTTTTTCAGGCTTTGGGGTTATTGTACGATGAGCCTAATGTCACTGATCAAGCTGAAAAAGCCTTGTTGGCATTAAATCAGGGGCTTGATGACGCTGAGTTATACTGTCAGAGATTCCGTAGGTGGGCAGTCCTGACCAAATGGAATGACGACGCTTTGGCGGCCCTTTTCCGGAAGGGTCTGTCAGATAATGTAAAGGATGTTATGGTGGGATTCCCTGTCCCCTCTGGTCTCAATGATTCTATGTCATTAGCGATTCAAATTGACAGACGTTTGCGTGAGCGGAGAAGTATGCGTGGAATGGTGTTGCCTTGTGAACCAGCTTCTGGACCCATGCAGTGTGATAGAGTGGTGTCTGGGGCACAGCGTCATGAGTTTCGAAAGCGCAATGGGTTATGTTTCTACTGTGGTGATGCCTCTCATGCTATTTCAGTCTGCCCTAAGCGGGGAAGACGTTTTGCACGCTCAGTTGTCTTGGGTAGTGTTCAGACTAAGTTTTTATTAACTGTCACTCTGATATGCTCTCTGTCCTCATTTTCTGCTCAGGCTTTCGTTGATTCTGGAGCAGCTATTAACCTGATGGATTATGATTTTGCTAAACGTTGTGGGTTTCCCTTGATACCCCTACAGAAGTCTATTCCCCTACTGGGGATCGATTCTACCCCTTTGGCTGAGAATAAACCCCAGTTTTCTACTCAGGTGATAATGAGGGTTGAACCTGATCACCAGGAGTGCTGCAAATTTTTGGTTCTGTATAATCTGCATGACATTATCGTGCTGGGTTTCCCTTGGTTACAGTCTCATAATCCTGTTTTGGATTGGAAATCTGTGTCTGTAACCAGTTGGGGCTGCCAATGTGTTAATACCAACACTCCTGTCTTTTCTGCCTCCCCCCAGGCTCAGGATGTTCCTGACTTTTTGATTGATTTTTCTGATGTGTTTAGCGAAAGTAAATCTGCATCCTTGCCTCCCCATAGGAGCTATGACTGCGCTATTGAATTAGTGCCGGGTAGTAAATTCCCTAAGGGTCGCCTTTTTAACTTGTCTGTACCTGAACATGACGCTATGCGGTCCTATATCAAGGAATCATTGGAGAAGGGTCATATCAGACCATCCTCTTCACCCTTAGGTGACGGTTTTTTTCTTTGTGGCCAAAAAGGATGGTTCATTGAGGCCGTGTATTGATTATCGTCTCTTGAACAATATTACTGTGAAATATCAATACCCGTTACCCTTGATTTCTGACCTGTTTTCCTGGGTGAAAACGCTACTTGGTTTACCAAGCTTGACCTCAGGGGGGCGTAAAACCTTATTCGCATTAAGCACGGGGATGAATGGAAGACGGCATTCAATACCCCTGAAGGGCATTTGAGTACCTGGTGATGCCCTTTGGGCTCACTAATGCTCCTTCCGTCTTCCAGTCCTTCATGAATGACATTTTCAGGGATTTTGTGGACAAATTTCTGATTGTTTATTTGGATGATATCTTGATTTTTTCTAATGACTGGGACTCTCATGTGAAACATGTTCGAACTGTATTCCAGATTTTGAGAGAGAATGCTCTGTATGTGAAGGGATCAAAGTGTCTTTTTGGCGTACAGAGGATCTCATTTCTGGGATTCATTTTGTCCCCATCTGTTATTGAAATGGACCCGGTCAAGGTTCAGGCCATCTGTGATTGGGTCCAACCTACTTCATTAAAGGCTCTTCAGAGATTTTTGGGTTTTGCCAATTTTTATCGTAAATTTATTGGTAATTTCTCGGTTATTGTTAAACCATTAACTGATTTGACCAGAAAGGGTTCTGATGTGGTGAATTGGCCTCCTGAGGCAGTCTCTGCATTTCAGGAACTTAAGCAGAGATTCACTTCTGCTCCTGTTCTAACGGCAGCCTGATGTTTCTCTGCCATTTCAGGTGGAGGTTGATGCCTCTGAAATTGGGGCAGGTGCCGTTTTGTCCCAAAAAGATCCAGAGACCTCTAAAAGTAACCCTTGTGCCTTTTTCTCTCAAAAGTTTTCTCCTACTGAACATAATTATGACGTGGGTAATCGGGAGTTATTGGCCATGAAGTGGGCTTTTGAAGAGTGGAGACATTGGCTGGAGGGAGCCAAACATCAGGTGGTGGTCCTTACGGACCATAAGAATATGGTCTATCTGGAATCTGCCAAGCGACTCAATCCTAGACAGGCCAGGTGGGCCTTGTTTTTCACACGTTTTAATTTTGTGGTTTCCTTTCTTCCTGGCACTAAGAATGTTAAGGCAGATGCCCTCTCGAGGAGCTTCCTTGCGGACTCTCCTGAGTTATCTGATCCTTCTGTTATTTTGAAAGAGGGTGTAGTTCTTTCCGCCATCTCGCCCAATTTGAGACTTGCTCTGGAGGGGTGTCAGGAGGATAGGCCCGAGCGCTGCCCGGTTGGAAAATTGTTTGTCCCGGATCAGTGGAAAAAGAGTGTGATGTCTGAGATTCATTGTTCCGCATTGGCTGGGCATCCCGGAATTTTTGGTACCAGAGACTTGGTTAGTCGGTCCTTTTGGTGGCCTACCTTGTCTCGTGATGTCAGGGAATTTGTGCAGTCCTGCGGGACTTGCTCTCGCTCCAAGCCTTGCTCTCGCTCTAGTGGTTTGTTGATGCCATTGCCTGTGCCCAGGAGACCATGGACCCATATCTCTATGGATTTCATTTCCGACCTTCCTGTTTCTCAGAGAATGACCACCATCTGGGTGATTTGTGATAGGTTTTCCAAAATGATACATCTTGTGCCATTACCTAAGTTGCCTTCCTCCTCTGAATTGGTGCCGTTGTTCCTTCAGCACGTGGTTCGTTTACACGGCATTCCTGAGAACATTGTGTCTGACAGAGGAGTCCAGTTTGTTTCCAGATTTTGGAGGACTTTTTGTTCTAAACTGGGTGTTCAATTGTCTTTCTCCTCGGCATTTCATCCTCAGACCAATGGTCAAACTGAGAGAACAAACCAGACATTGGAGACTTATCTAAGATGCTTTGTGTCTGCTGATCAGGATGACTGGGTCTCTTTTTTGCCTTTGGCTGAGTTTGCTCTTAATAATAGGGCTAGCTCTGCCACTTTGATGTCTCCGTTTTTCTGTAATTCTGGGTTTCACCCTCGATTTTCTTCAGGACAGACGGAGGCTTCTGTCTGTCCAGGTGTTGACTCTGTTGTGGAGCGTATGCAACAGATTTGGGACCAGGTAGTGGAGAGGTTGTCCCTCTCTCAGGAGAAGGCCCAGCGGTTTGCTAACTGGCATAGGACTGATGGTCCTCGGTTTAAAGTGGGGGACTTGGTCTGGTTGTCCTCAAAGAATATTCCTATGAGAGTGGCATCTCCTAAATTTAAGCCTAGGTTCATTGGACCTTATAAGATCATGGAGATTATTAATCCTGTTTCTTTTCGTTTGCTTCTTCCAGGGACACTTAAGATCCATAACGTGTTCCACAAGTCCTTGTTGAAGAGGTTTGTTGAGCCAGTGGTTCCTGCTGCTGTGCCTCCTGACCCTGTTTTGGTTGAGGGCAATCTGGAGTATGTGGTTGAGAAAATATTAGATTCTCGTTTTTCTAGACGGAAACTCCAGTATTTGGTTAAATGGAGAGGTTATGGTCAGGAAGACAATTCTTGGGTGTTTGCTTCGGACATCCATGCTAGGAGACTTATCCGTGCGTATCTTAGAACTCATCCTGACCGACCTGGTTGCTCAAATGAGGGTTCGGTGACCCCTCCTCAAGGGGGGGTACTGTTGTGAATGGGTTTGAGATGAGTTCTGAACAGAGGCTTCCTCTGGTGGTTACAAGCGGTGCAGGTCTGTCCAGTGAAGATTGTGAGGACTGGGAATCAGGTGTTACTGACTGGTCTTATATAAGGGAGTCACCTTCCCATCAGGGTTGCCGGTGATCAATTGTTCTGGTCTGAATCCTTCATTCCTGTTTCCCTTGTAGCCTGCTGTGTCGTTTCTGCATCTCCTGCTAACAGATAAGACATTTTCTTCTTTTTGTTTTTTGTGCTATATTTTTGCATTTTTGTCCTGCACTTCTGTGGGGGCCTTCAGGGTCCCCTCCGGGGGCTTCTGCCCTCTCAGTTTTGTTCAGCCACTGATGTTTGTACTTTTGCTTTTTCCAGTTTTTTCAGTGGCTGCTGTTTTGATTTTGTTACACCAGAGAACTAATTTAGGTGGTAGAGGTCGTGTGATCTCAGGTGTTTTTGAAATTAGTGGTGTTGGTGCTTTTCAGGGTTTTCTGGGATTGCAGTAAGTACCCTTTCTATCCTTTTCTATTTAGTTAGTTTGGGCCCCAGCGTTTGCTCATACTATTTTCTTTCTGTGTCAGTATTTCATCTTGTCTAACCGCCATTACATGTTTGGGGGCTTTCTATTGTCTTTGGGGTTCTGCTCCGGGCAGATAGCTTTCCTATATCTATCTTTAGGTGTAGTTAGTTTCTCAGGCTGTGACGAGGCGTCTAGGACCAACGTAGGAACGCTCCACGGCTGCCTCTAGTTGTGGTGGTTAGTCAGGGTACTGCAATCTCATAGTTTCCAACTGCTCTGGTGTATTGCCTTTTTTTACCTGCACTCCTCAGCTACCAAATCATAACAGCCATCCCTAACCCTAACTTTAGCCGCAACCCTAACCCTAATGGGAAAATGGAAATAAATACAATTTTTTATTTTATTATTTTTCCCTAACTAAGGGGGTGATAAAAGGGGTCTGATTTACTATTTATAGCGGGTTTTTATGATTGGCAGCTGTCACGCTAAAAGACGCTTTTTATTGCAAAAAATAGTTTTTTGCCCACTGAGTCATGTGAGGTCTTATTTTTTGTGGTACGAGTTGACGTTTTTATTGGTACCATTTATGAGCACGTGACATTTTTTGATCGCTTTTGGGGGAGGTGTTTTTACTGTAAGGGTAAGGTAAGGGGGGCGCACGCATCACAGAAAGCAAAGCATCACGAAAGACAAGCATCGAGTAAAAGGTAGTTATCCATGGCGAGGAATTAATATTCATCTCTCTCTTCACACAGGTATGAACTGCATTCAGTGGAAGCAAACAGCTGAATAGAATCCCCACCTCTGCTATCTGTGTTGAATGCTGCACTATATATTAATGGTATGAACTGCATTCAGTGGAAGCAAACAGCTGAATAGAATCCCCACCTCTGCTATCTGTGTTGAATGCTGCACTATATATTAATGGTATGAACTGCATTCAGTGGAAGCAAACAGCTGAATAGAATCCCCACCTCTGCTATCTGTGTTGAATGCTGCACTATATATTAATGGTATGAACTGCATTCAGTGGAAGCAAACAGCTGAATAGAATCCCCACCTCTGCTATCTGTGTTGAATGCTGCACTATATATTAATGGTATGAACTGCATTCAGTGGAAGCAAACAGCTGAATAGAATCCCCACCTCTGCTATCTGTGTTGAATGCTGCACTATATATTAATGGTATGAACTGCATTCAGTGGAAGCAAACAGCTGAATAGAATCCCCACCTCTGCTATCTGTGTTGAATGCTGCACTATATATTAATGGTGTGCACTCCATACCTCTACTTGCTGCCAAGCACTGCTTTACCATCTTGCAACATAGTTTAATGTGCCTGTTAATAAGGCTTTGGAATAATTCATTTTTGCACTGTGTTTAAAATACTTACTGCTTTATATCCCGGTGACTGGGGCCTCTCTAGATGCTATCAGGTGGAAGGTGCTAAAGCATATAGATGATGCCAGGTAGCCTTTGATGATCTAACCACCCCCTGGTGTGCTGGCCCCAGCTGGCAAATTATCCCAAAACAGCCCCCACAATCCCACTTTCCTGACCCTGTAGTGTGGACTATATATTTAGGAGTAGTCTAAGGGGCGCACGCAGTAAGGGGGGCGCACGCATCACAGAAAGCCAAGCATCGAGTAAAAGGCAGTTATCCATGGCAGTTAATCAGGGCAGGAATCAGGTAACCCACACTTTGCTTTCTTTTAAATTATGTTCTTTATCTCTATCCTCCTGTGTTCCCTTGCCATCCACATTCACTGCCCCATCCCCCCTCCATCACGACTCATATACATCAGCCCCTCCATACTTCCCTCTCCCATGTACAGTTCCCATGCACTCCTCACCTTCCTAAGAAAACTCAGCCCATCTTGCCCAAACATATCTCAGAAAAAACCTATTTATAAATCCAACAACTACCTGCTCTTTATCTTCCTACTCCTACTGATTTCAGGGGACATCTCCCCCAACCCTGGTCCATCCCCCAACCTCAATCCCTACCCTACCTCATTTCGAAACCATAATAATCTTGTTAATATTACTTGCACTCCCTCATCTCCTTCTTTCAACTGTGCCCTCTGGAATCCAAGGTCTGCATGCAATAAACTATCTTTCCTGCACAACTACTTTCTGAACAACTCTCTTCATCTGTTGGCCCTCACTGAAACCTGGATTCAGGATTCTGACACGGTCTCCCCTGCTGCCATTTCCTATGGTGGCTTACAGTTCTCCCATTCCCCGAGACCCACAAACAGACATGGTGGTGGAGTTGGCATACTCCTGTCCCCACAATGCACTTTCCAGGTCATCCCCCCAATTCCATCACTCTCATTCCCTTCTTTTGAGGTCCACACCATCAGGCTCTTCCATCCCCTCTCCCTCAGAATAGCGGTCATATATCGGCCCCCAGGCTCATCCACCCAGTTCCTTGACCACTTCTCAGCCTGGTTGCCGCACTTCATGTCCTCAGAACTACCAACCCTTATCCTTGGAGACTTCAACATCCCCATTAACAGTCCTACTTCCACATCTGCATCTCAGCTTCTATCACTAACCACTTCTCTAGGCCTCTCACAGCTTTCAACCTCTGAGACACACAAGGATGGCAACACCCTTGACCTGGTCTTTGTCCGCCTCTGTTCAATTTCCCACCTAAATAACTCACCGCTTCCACTCTCTGACCACAACATTCTCTCCTTCACGCTCACAAATCCTCCACCACCCCAGCGAACTCCTACCTACCGCACATTCAGAAATCTGCAAGCCATTAACCCTCAGACACTTTCAGACTCCCTAAACTCTTCGCTGTCCCCAATCTCCTCTTTTTCTTGTCCTAATCTGGCTGTTCAGCACTACAATGACACTCTTAGAAGCACCCTTGACCAAGTAGCACCGCTCACCCTCAGAACTTCCAAACACACAGTAAAACAGCCCTGGCTCACATCGCAAACTCACCTTCTCCAGCGATGCTCTAGGAGTGCTGAACGCCTATGGAGAAAAACCCGCACACCAGAAGACTTCATCCACTTTAAATTCATGTTAAGAACTTATAATGCTGCCCTTCACCTCGCCAAACAGACCTATTTCACCACACTGATCTCCTCACTAGCCAACAACCCCAAGAAACTTTTTGACACTTTTCACTCCCTCCTCAGGCCAAAAGCACAAGCCCCTATCACAGACATTTGTGCTGATGACCTGGCCTCCCACTTTATAGAAAAAATAGATACTATCCGTCAGGAAATCTGCTCTCAACCACCAAGTGCTGTGACTCCCATCCCACCCTGCATTTCCCCTGGCTCAATTTCCACATTTGATCCCATCACAGAAGAAGAAGTCTCCAGACTCCTCTCTTCCTCTCGTCCGACTACATGCACTACCGACCCCATCCCCTCACATCTCCTCCAGTCTCTTTCTCCTGTTGTCACAACTCACCTAACTACAATCTTCAATCTCTCACTCTCCTCTGGCATTTTCCCATCCTCCTTCAAACACTCCATCATTACTCCACTACTAAAGAAACCCGCTCTTGACCCTTCCTGCACAAACAACTACAGACCGGTCTCCAATCTCCCCTTCATCTCCAAACTTTTGGAGCGCCTAGTCTACTCCCGCCTCACCCGTTACCTCTCCACTCACTCCTCCTAGACCCTTCACAGTCCGGCTTCCGACCCCTACATTCGACTAAAACTGCACTCATCAAAGTGACCAATGACCTTCTGACAGCAAAACGTAACGGCGACCACTCTCTGCTCATTCTACTCGACCTTTCTGCAGCTTTCGACACGGTTGACCACCGTCTCCTACTGTCCAGGCTCCACTCTCTAGGTATTAAGGACACTGTTCTCTCCTGGTTCTCCTCCTATCTTTCTGACCGCTCCTTCAGTGTTTCGTTCTCTGGCTCCACTTCATCTCCTCTCCCTCTCACTGTCGGTGTACCCCAGGGCTCAGTCCTTGGCCCCCTTCTCTTCTCTCTCTACACCGCCCCAATTGGACAGACCATCAGCAGATTTGGCTTTCAGTACCATCTTTATGCTGATGACACACAATTATACACGTCATCCCCCGACCTTACCCCGCTGTACTACAGAACGCCACCGACTGTCTGTCCGCAGTCTCCAACATCATGTCTGCTCTCTATCTGAAACTCAACCTCTCCAAAACTGAACTTCTTCTGCTCCCGCCGTCTACTAACCTCACCAAATCTGACATTTCCCTCTCCGTGGGCGGCACCATAATAACACCCCGGCAGCAGGCTCGCTGTCTGGGTGTTATGTTTGATACCAATCTCTCCTTCACCTCCCATATACAATCTCTTGCCCGCTCTTGCCGCCTACACCTAAAGAACATCTCTAGAATCCGCCCTTTTCTCACCATGGAAACAACAAAAACCCTCACTGTAGCATTGATCCACTCCCGCCTGGACTACTGTAACGCTCTATTACTTGGCCTCCCCATTACTCGACTATCCCTCTCCAGTCCATCCTTAATGCAGCAGCCAGGGTTATCCATCTGGCTAATCGGTACTCGGACGCGTCCGCTCTTCGCCAGTCCTTACACTGGCTGCCCATTCATTATAGGATCCAATTCAAAGTACTTGTTCTCACCCACAAAGCTCTCCACACTGCAGCACCCCCCTACATCTCCTCCCTCATTTCTATCTATCGGCCTAACCGACTGCTGCGCTCTGCAAACGACTTTCGACTAACCTCTGCACTAATCCGTACCTCCCACTCCCGACTCCAAGACTTCTCCCGCGCTGCGCCAATCCTCTGGAATGCTCTACCCCAAGAAATTAGGACTATCCACAATTTGCATGGTTTCAGGCGCTCCCTCAAAACACATCTGTTCAGAGCGGCCTATCACATTCACTAATCAAAGTCATTCTATGTGTAAGTGTGTGTGTGTGTGTGTAGCCCATTCACTATCTCCATCCATCCCTCACTCCCTTAAGATGGCTGGACCATCATTGTAAATGCATCATTGTATATACACACCTGTATTTTGTATCTCCCCCACCTCATTGTAGATTGTAAGCTCTCACGAGCAGGGCCGTCTTATCTTGCTTTAATTACTGTATTGTTAACGTTGTGACTTATGACTTGTGTTTTGAAACTGTCAAACTGTAAAGCGCTGCGGAATATGATGGCGCTATATAAATAAAGATTATTATTATTATGTTCTGCATGTGGTAAAATTGATAAAGCAGTTTTATTCTTCGGGTTAGTACGATTATGGCGATACCTCATTTATAACATTTTTTTATGTTTAGGCGCTTTTATAGAATAAAAACAATTTTATATAAAAAATAATTATTTTTGCATCGCTTTATTCTGTGAGCTATAACTTTTTTATTTTTTCGCTGATGATGCTGTATGGCAGCAACTAGAAAAATAAAATAAATATTATATTATATTTATTTTTATTTTTATTTATATTTATTTTATTTTTCTAGTTCATTACAGTGTGCTGTTGCCGCTACACTTTAACAAGGTAGCATTTAACCTTTTGGGTACCAACACTCAGTGGCTCCATTTATACGTTGTTTTACATCCGTTTTTCTTATGAGGTATGGTAGGCCATCCTTCTCCATTTTCCTAGTTCCCCTTTTCTTTTTGGTTTTCTTTTTTCCCTTTTTTTTCCTTGTTTTTTTCCCCTTTTCTTTTTCCTTCTTGTTGTTTTCACTCCTTTTTGTCTACTCATTTTTTCACTCTCCTTTTTCCTTTTAGATACTATGTGTTTATCATATTGGGTACACAATCTATTAGCATAGCATTTCACATGCTTACTATATAATATTGCTTCATTTCCAGGTGTCTTGTTCATATTTTAGGTTATACCTATTTCTGTGACTAAGGTCGTTTCATCACCAATACGGGATCACTATATCCTTTCTGTACCAGGCATATATTTGGCACGCTCTCTATGGTGTATTTTCTATTCTAAACTAATTGAACATTGTTTCCTGTGTAGTGTTTTATACAATATATTGAATTTTTTTCCTTAATATTCTTCCTCATACACCTAGTCTTTTCGTTATTCTGGATATTCCATACAATATTTATGGTTTGTTTTATTGTAACTTTATTTTATTTTTTCCTATTTTTATTGTGTTTTTTGTTTGCATTTTATGTCATATTTTGACACTGTTGTCCTGTTATTATGTTTCAGCTGTATACATACATTCTGATGAAGGCCGATAATGTATGGCCGAAAACGTTCATTTATGTATCTTCACTTTGATCTCACACGGATGCAAATAAACTTTTGAAAGCACAACTACCATTTTGTTCCGAGTTTCTCGACTGAGTGCCAAGTTATTTTTTGTTTGAAAAACAATGGACACATCTTTCCATGGATTTTATTACTGACCTTTCATCATCCGACGGAAAACTGTAATTTTAGTAGTGGACAGATTTAGTAAGATGGCCCACTTCATTGCATTACCTGTTCTCCCTAACGCTAAGACAAGTGTGAGATTGAGAAGCTTCACGGGGTTCCCTCCAATGTGGGGTCAGATCGGGGGACCCATTTTGTATCTAAATTTTGGAATGCATTTTGTTCTCGCTGGGGATACATCTATCCTTTTCCTCTGTGTTCAATCCTCAAACTATTGGTCAAACTGAACATTTCAATCAAAGTTTAGAGACATATCTTTGGTGTTTTGTGTCTGATAATCAGGAAGATTGGTCATTTTCCTTACCACTGGCTGAATTTTCATTGAAGAATCGTCACACTCACAACTAATCTACTGGTAGGTTACATTTTTTGGTGCCTATGGCTTTCACCCTTAGTTCAGTGTTTTCAGTGGAGATGGGTCTTCTGGGGTTCCTAGGGAAGAATGTTTTTTTATGGCAAGGGGTACAGAACAACTTGAAGGTTTTGGGTGACAGATACAAATGTATGGCTGATAAAAAATGTTTGTCAGGTATGGACCTGTGAATGAATGATTATGTAAGGCTGTCCACCAGAAATATTAAAGATTCTTTCTAGGAAACTAGGTCCTAGGTTCCTTGGTCCATATAAGGTGGTCACTGTAATTAATACTCTGGCTTTTAGTCTTGAACTACCTCAAGCACTTAACATCCATAACGTTTTTCACAGGTCATTGCTCAAGAAATATGCTGCAGCTTTGGAGACATCACCTTTAAGAAACCCTCCTACTCTTTACTCATTACCTGTACTAATGTAACTTATTTGATGGGCTACAGGACAATACAGGACAAATGCAAGAATCTTGGTGAGAAGGCAACAACTGTTAGCACAATTATTATAAAATATAAGAAACACATTGTGACTGTCAATTTTCCTTGGTCTGTGACTCAGTGTAAAATCTCACTTTGTGGGGTAAGGTTGATTCTGAGAAAGGTAAGGAATAAGCTCAGAACTACAGGGGAGAACCTGGTGAATGACCATAAGAGAGCTGGGATTGCAGTCTCAAACATTACCGTTAGTAACACACTGAAGTGTCATGGATTAACATCCTGCAGGGCATGCAAGGTCCCTGCTCATGCCAACACATGTCCAGGCCCATTTGAACTTTACCAAAGACCATCTGGATGATCCATAGGAGGCATAGGAGAAAATCATGTGGTCAGATGAGACCAAAATAGAACTTTTTGGCATGAACTCCACTAGCTATGTTTGGAAGAAGGATGAGAACAAACCAAGAGCACCATCCCAATCGGGAAGCATGGTGGGGGAAATATCATACTTTCAGGGTGCTTTTCGGCAAAGGGGACAGAACGACAGCACCGTATTTTAAGGAGAATGAATGTGGCCATGTATCGTGCGATTTTGGCCAACAACCTCCTTCCCTTAGTAAGAGCATTGACAATGGGTTGTGGCTGGGTCTTCCAGCCTGACAATGACCCAAAACACACAGCCAGGGCAACTAAGGAGTGGGCCCATAAGAAGCATTTCAAGGTTCTGGAGTGGCCTAGTCAGTCTTCAGACCTGTAGAAAATCTTTGGAGGGAGCGGAGACTCAATGTTGCCCTTCAGACAATTCTGAATCCTTAAAGATCTGAAGATCTGTATGGAGGAGTGGGCCAAAATCCCTACTGCAGTGTGGGCAAATTCCATTAAGAACTACAGCAAACCTCTGACCTTTGTAATCGCAAACAAAGGTTATTGTAGCAAATATTAAATTCTGTTTTTCTATTGTATCAAATAATTATTTCATGCAATAATATGCAAGTACATTTCTTATCTTATTTCTTAAGATACTGTTTCCCACGGTTGAAGTGTACAAACAATAAAAATTACAGACCTCTCCATTTTTTGTAGGTGGGAAAACTTGCAAAATGAGCAGTGTATGAAATACTTATTTTCCCCACTGTATATATACAGTCATGGCCAAAAGTTTTGAGAATGACACAAATATTATATTTTCACATGATCTGCTGCCCTCTGGTTTTTATGTGTGTTTGACAGATGTTTTTAGCACAGACAGGAATATAATAATTGCAAACATATGAGTAACAAAAGCTTATATTGACAGTTAGAATGAGTTAATGCAGCAAGTCAATATTTGCAGTGTTGACCCTTCTTCTTCAGGACCTCTGCAGTTCTCCCTGGCATGCTCTCAATCAACTTCTGGACCAAATCCTGACTGATAGCAGTCCATTCTTGCACAACCAATGCTTTCATTTTGTCAGAATTTTTAGGTTTTTGTTTGTCCACCCGTCTCTTGATGATTGACCACAAGTTCTCAATGGGATTAAGATCTGGGAGTTTCCAGGCCATGGACCCAAAATCTCTATGTTTTGTTCCCTGAGCCATTTAGTTATCACCTTTGCTTTATGGCAAGGTGCTCCATCATGCTGGAAAAGGCATTATTGATCGCCAAACTGCTCTTGGAGGGTTGGGAGAAGTTGCTCTTGGAGGACATTCTGGTATCATTCTTTATTCATGGCTGTGTTTTTAGGCAAGACTGTGAGAGAGCCGATTCCCTTGGCTGAGAAGCAACCCCACACATAATGGTTTCAGGATGCTTAACAGTTGGCATGAGACAAGACTGGTGGTAGCGCTCATCTTGTCTTCTCCGAATGAGGCGTTTTCCTGATGTCCCAAACAATCGAAAAGGGGATTCATCAGAGAAAATAACTTTACCCCAGTCCTCAGCAGTCCACTGCCTGTACCTTTTTCAGAATATCAGTCTGTCCATGATGTTTTTTCTGGAGAGAAGTGGCTTCTTTGCTGCCCTCCTTGAGACCAGGCCTTGCTCCAAGAGTCTCGCCTCACAGTGCGTGCAGATGCACTCACACCTGCCTGCTGCCATTCCTGAGCAAGCTCTGCACTGCTGGTAGCCCGATCCTGCAGCTGAAACACTTTTAAGAGATGGTCCTGGCGCTTGCTGGTCTTTCTTGGGTGCCTGGAGCCTTTTTGTCAACAATGGAACCTCTCTCCTTGAAGTTCTTGATGATGCGATAGATTGTTGACTGAGGTGCAATCTTTCTAGCTGCGATACTCTTCCCTGTTAGGCCATTTTTGTGCATTGCAATGATGACTGCACGTGTTTCTTTAGAGATAACCATGGTTAACAGAAGAGAAACAATGATGCCAAGCACCAGCCTCCTTTTAAAGTGTCCAGTGGTGTCATTCTTACTTAATCATGACAGATTGATCTCCAGCCATGTCCTCATCAATACCACACCTGTGTTAATGGAGCAATCACTGAAAGAGGTTAGCTGGTCCTTTTAAGGCAGGGCTGCAATGATGTTGAAATGTGTTTTGGGGGATAAAGTTCATTTTCTAGCCAAATATTGACTTTGCAAGTAATTGATGTTAAGCTGATCACTCTTTATAACATTCTGGAGTATATGCAAATTGGCATTAGAAAAAGTGAAGCAGTAGACTTTGTAAAAATTATTATTTGTGTCATTCTCAAAACTTTTGGCCATGACTGTATATACATATATGACATATATGATATATTGGGTATTACAACATACAGTAGTTATTGCTACATTGGAAAGCAGAACTGGTACTGGTACAGATTATAATGAACTGACACAGAGATCTGATCACTAGCTAGCAACTTGTAGGCTAACTATCCACAATTGTTGCTCAGGCACCTCCCAACAGGTGGAGGTGCCTTAAGTTTTAAGTCCCACCCAGCTATTGGCTGGGGATAAATTTTAAGCGTGCACACTGTCTCCCTATGAGATGCATATTCTCTGGGAGATGTCCTAAGCAAGAAGGCGATGCAAGAAATGCAGAAGGGCAACCTGGGAAGTGAGTAAGTCGGCATCCCAGCCAGGTAGAAGAAGAAGGGATATGCAGGGACACTGATGTTACAGTATGCCCCCCTATCACCCTTCCTAAAGCCTGCAAGGAATTTCTCTAGGAGAAGAGGAGCGTGAATATTCACCTTGGGTTCCTGCAATCTTTCTTCAGGACGAAAACAATTCCAATCCAGAAGAAAAAAGGTTTCCCTCTCACCATCTTCATGCTCTCTACCACCTGGATTTTCATAGAAGGGACTAAAAACGATTGGCTTGAGAAGGGAAAAATGGAAGGAGTTAGGCACACACAATAATTCTGGGAGCTTCAATTTATATGATACCATGTTGATCTTTCTGAGGAACTTGAACGGATTAATGAAGAGGGGACCCAACTTGTAAGACAGCGTGCCCTAAGAACTCTGCCAGAGAACTTGCATGGCGCACACAAACCTGGGACACGGAAGGCGAAGCAGGAGACACAGCAGGGTTGTCTGGGCAGTGTGTAAGTCGGCATCCCTGCCGGGTGGGAGAAGCAGACACATGCAGGGACACGGGTGTTATAGATATTATTACTTTGAACATTTGCTTCAGAATTGTTGTATTAGCCTGAAATTAGAATAAGCATTTTAAGTACGCTGGTAAAAAATGAGATCGCTCCACCAAGTGTATTCATTCTCCATCTTCCTTGCCTGACAACTGCAGCTTTCCCTGAGCATGAAAGAGATTTCAGCAGCAGCAGTAGGGGAGGAGGGATACTGAGGAGCTGTTGGGCATAAACTCAATAAACCTGGACTCAAAATTAAGTTCATACTGACATTCTGACATAGATTTGCCTAGTAAGTACATCAGCCTCATCTGGTCTAAGATATTTACTTAATATTATCTGCAGTTTATATTGTGAAATCTGGTAAAAGATTCACTTTAACTGATGTGTAATATGTAGAAAAAAGTATCTTCACAGATGGTAATGACTTATCGGCTCTGCAGCTCTAGGTATCCGCAGTGTCAATATCTAGGGATTAAAATCGTAGTGTCCAACATTTAATTGCTGACTTCTGCCTTTTTCTTTTCTCTTCAGCTCTGACAAGTCCTAATATGTTATCGGTGCACCCAAGGGATTAGCAAGCAACCAGTGTAAAAGGTTCTAATAAAGCAGCAATATAAGTTTAGGACAACAAGCAAAGATGCCAGATAGGAACATCACCTATCTTTACTTGAACATTTTTGAACATTGAAGTCTGAAGTCCAATTTACCTTGTTTTCTTTCTTTTTTTCTCCATTGGAGCTACACAACATGGAAAACAAGGCCTAATCACAGTTCTGTCTAACTTTTCCATACTTGGTATTTCTAGTAGGTTACTACCTACAATTTTGTGGAAATTGGTTATTATCAGAGACACAGTGTAATCAAAGCAACAGCTACATGGGGTATAAAATTATGGTCCGCGATTTCATAGCGTATGAACCTTGCTATATGTTTGAAGAAAGCTTGAAGGCGCAATAGTAACATTTTAAAATGATGTATGCACAATTCTTATTTATTTCAGGTCTGACCTAAAGCCTTGATTTGGTGGAATTTTCCAGATAGTGAACTCAGGGCTTGAAACTCAACCTGAAACTCACAGCTTTAAATCATTTCCATCTATGGGTTACAGGAGTTGTTCGGGACTGTAACATTGATGGCCTATCTTCAAGGATAGGTCATCAATGTCTGTTCAGTGGGTGTGCGACACATGGCACCCCGCTGATAAAATGTTGGCAACTGCCGGAACTGCTCAGTTATGGAGCTACATAGCGCAGCTACGCGGACTGTATAGTGACAGCGGCCGGGTACTGCACATCCACCCATTATTCAAATCAAAAGAAGATGGATGCGCAGTACCCAGCTGCAGCCACTATTCAGTCAACGGAGGTGTCCAGATCCATAACTGAGGAGTTCCGGCTGCCACCGACATCTGGAACAGCTGATCGGTGGTGATGCTGGGTGTCACACTTCCATGGATCAGACATTGATGATCTATCCTAAGGATAGACCATTAATGTTAAAATCCAGAACAACCCCTCTAACTATGACCATAATATTTGCATCCAAAATAAGGCCCCACGTACATGCCTGCATGAAATCTGCCTACCTAGACTGCATGATACCAGCCGAACATACCAACATAAAATAAGCAACCTGTATGCGCAGAAAGTAAAGCTACAAAGCTTTGTAAATCTTTTTTACACACAATTATATGTTGACCATCTCCTTCTACTCCATGATATAACGTCAGTAAACTAGACAGCATTTTCCTAGTGACTTAGGACGATAAATCAGAAATGACTAAAATTGTAAAAAAAATGGCCTTGAACACTAAAGGGATTTAATATTTTGTTATCACATTGTAATGTATGTGGTACAGTTCATATAGCGTCTTGTGCTTGGGTGCGATGAAAATACTTGAGACACAGGTTGATAAAGAAAGTCTTGTATTGCTTCATACAAATTGGCAAAAATAAACACACAGGTTGCAAACACAGAAGCAGGAGACACAGCAGGCCAGAGTAATCTAAGCTCAGCAATAACTCTCCACAACAGATTCAGATCTTCTTCTCTGTTACCGCAAGTCCATGCAAACGTGAGGCTCTCAAGAGCAGAGTTCAGAGTCCACAAGTGCTTCAGAGTTTCTCAGTAGGAATGGCTGGAGTACAAGGTCCAAGGCTTCAGGAGTCAGAACACAGGTTCACTGCAGGCTAGATTCTGAAGCACTGATTGCTCAGGTGTGGCTGTTTAAGAAGCAAACGGAGAGAATCAGGGCGGGAACATGCAAGCTGGAAAACTCCATTTTGACTGAGGGCAAGATAGCTGCAGCAAAACAGAAAGCAAAATGGCCGACGAACAAACTGAGTTTCAGAAACAGATACACAGAACCTTACATTACTCCCCCCTTAGGGACAACCTCCGGATGACCTCAGACCAGGCTTGTGTGGGTACCTCTGATGAAACTGACGGAGCAAGCGAGGAGCATTAACGTTATTGACTGGCTCCCATGAGTTGTCCTCCACTGGGTAGCCCTGCCATTTAATCAGATATTGTAACTGATTTCTATACAACCTGGAATCTAAAATCCTTTCCACCACAAATTCTTCCTGACCATCGACTAGCACTGGGTCAGGGCAAGGAGAAGAACGTCCAGGAAACGTATTGGGTGTCGCAGCCTTTAGTAGGGATACATGAAAGACAGGGTGGATTCTCATAGTTCTGGGCAATTGAAGACGACAAGCAACGGCACTTATAATCTTACTGATTTTATAGGGTCCAATGTACTTATGTCCCAACTTAGACGATGGAATCCTTAACTTAAGATTTCTGGTTGACAGCCAGACCAGGTCTCCTACCTTAAAAGCTGGTGCAGGTTTACGAAATTTATCTGCTGCCTTCTTGTACCTTTCCTGAGCCGATTCCAGATTCTCCTTTAGAAGATCCATATTCTTCTGTAAAGTCGTGACTCTTTCAGCCACTGCTGGCAAAGGCGTCTCTATGGGAAATCGTGGTAGAATGTTAGGATGATAACCTAGATTAGAGTAAAAAGGAGACTGTTTAGTGGAGGCACTCTGAGAGTTGTTGTAAGAGAACTCAGCCAATGGAAGTAGATCCACCCAATCATCCTGTAGGTGGCAGATAAAGCAGCGGAGATACTGCTCCAGGGTTTGATTGGTTCGTTCGGTTTGTCCATTAGTCTGGGGATGAAAAGCAGAAGAAAGGTTTACTTTAATGTCCAATGCTGCACAGAAATTTTGCCAAAACCTAGAAGTGAATTGCACCCCTCGATCCGAAATAACCTCATCCGGTACTCCATGTAAACGAAACACATCTTTAATCATCAAATCTGATGTCTGTTTTGCAGTGGGTAAGCCGACACAAGGGATAAAATGAGCTGCCTTTGTTAAACGGTCAACCACCACTAGAATAGTGTTCTTCCCTTGAGAGGTTGGTAATTCCACAATGAAGTCCATAGAAATGGATCCCCACGGGCGGGACGGGGTGGGAAGAGGCTGTAACAGACCAGTTGGTGAAGAGCGAGGTGTTTTGCATCTTGCACAAACCTCACACGAAGTGACATAGTCCAAAACATCCTTCCTACAAGTGGGCCACCAAAAGAAACGAGAAAGAAATTCCTGTGTCTTTAGAATTCCTCTATGCCCGGCTATTTTGGAATCGTGAATGAGTTGCAATACTCTCAATCTGACTGTTTCAGGTATATACAGACGTTGTCCCAGAATCCACACACCATTCTTAAAGACAAGACTTACGTCCCTTGGGGGTTGAGCCAAAAAAGAATCCGCATGGTATGCTTCCTTGATGTCTTTAATTAGGTCTTGATGATGAATCACTCCTAGGAATCTAGAGTCAGGAAGAATAGTCTTAGGAGGAGTAATTGGACGTGTCTCTGCTGAGTAAATCCTAGAGAGTGCATCAGCCTTTCCATTGCGCGATCCTGGTCTATAAGAAATAATAAAATTAAATTGGTTTAAGAAAAGATTCCAGCGAGCCTGGCGAGGAGTCAGGCACTTAGCCGACCTGATAAACTCAAGATTACGATGGTCTGTCAGAACGACTATTTGCTGTGCAGCTCCTTGAAGAAGGTGTCTCCATTCTTTGAAGGCGGCAATAATGGCCAACAACTCTCTATTGCCCACATCGTAGTTCCTCTCAGCCGAAGACAACTGCTGGGAAAAGAAGGCACAGGGATGCAAGACATTCTTCTCACCTGTTCTCTGAGAGAGTATAGCTCCCACGGCACAGTCTGAAGCATCCACCTCTATTATGAAGGCAAGCTCTGGGTTGGGATGTACTAGGATAGGTGCAGTGGTAAATTTATCTTTTAGACGGGAAAATGCTTCCTGGGCTTGGGGAGTCCAGGAGAACTTAGACTCTTTCCGGGTAAGTTGGGTGATAGGTGACACTACCTCAGAGAAATTTCTAATGAAACGTCTATAGAAGTTTGCAAACCCGATGAAGCGCTGTACCTCCTTCACATTTCTAGGACTTGGCCAATCATTGATGGCTTGGGTTTTACTTCCATCCATACTAATTCCTTGTGTAGACAGTACATACCCCAGAAATTGAATTTCGGTCTTATGGAATTCACACTTTTCAAGCTTGATGTAAAGATGATTTTGTCTTAGACGTTCCAAGACCATTCTCACATGTCCATGATGTTCCTCTGTGGAGTTAGAAAAAATTAAAATATCATCCAAATAAATTACCACGAATGTATCTAGGAGATCCCTGAAGATGTCATTCACCAAGTGTTGGAAAGTGGCTGGGGCGGTACTCAGACCAAAAGGCATAACCAGATATTCAAAGTGTCCATAGCGTGACCTGAATGCAGTCTTCCATTCATCCCCAGGTCTAATACGGACTAAGTTATAGGCCCCACGAAGATCTAGTTTAGAAAAAATTTTGGCATGTCGCACTCTCTCCAATAACTCAGGGATTAAAGGCAATGGATAACGGTTTCTAATAGTAACCTTATTGAGTTCCCTATAGTCTACGCATGGTCTCAGGGATCCATCTTTCTTCTTTACAAAGAATATGGGTGCCCCTGCAGGAGATGAAGAGGGGCGTATGAAGCCCTTGGCTAGATTTTCGTCTATGTACTCTTTTAAAGCCTTCAGCTCGGGCCCCGCCAGGGGGTAGATCTTACAAAAGGTATCTCTGCTCCAGGCAATAATTCAATTGGACAATCATATGGACGGTGAGGAGGAAGCTGGTCAGCGTTCTTCTTGTCACATAAATCCACATAGTCCTGGTATACAGCTGGTAGTTCAGGGACTGACATGGTTCCTTTAGGAACAGAGCAAGCTGAAATTTTTGGACTCATCTGTTTCTCTGGAAAGTGTAATTCCTTGGTCTCCCAGTTAATGGTAGGATTCTGAGCCTGCAGCCATGGTAGCCCTAGAATAATGGGAAAGTGAGGAGAAGAGATAAGCATAAAGGACAGTTTCTCTTGATGATCTTTACCCATAAGAACCTTTAAAGGCTCTGTTTCCTGATCCACTGGTCCAGAGGTCAGCAGGGAGCCATCCACAGTTTCCATCTGTACTGGAGTAGCCTTCTTCACTGAACGTATTCCCTGTTTTAGAGCAAAGGAGACATCCATAAAATTTCCACTTGCACCTGAGTCGATCATAGCAGAGCTAGACACCCAGGCTGAGTCAACCCAGAGTTTGATGGAAAGAAAACAGTGAGAATTGTTTTTCTTACAACTCAGCTGGGACACCGCTGAGGAAACTTGAAAGATGGCAGCATTTACACAGTCAACGTCCTCAGAGGTAACGGAGTTTAAGTCCGAGAAATCAAGATCTGTTGCTGCAGCTCTCTCTGGAGCCTGAGGCTCGGACCTGACAGATCCCCTCTCGCAACACTCACAATGAATGAGTGCTGCAGTAGTCTTGCGAGAACGGCTGGGACAGTTAATAATAAAGTGCCCTGACTTACCACAATAAAAACATAGATTCTCCTTAAAACGATGTTCCTTGCGTGCATCACTAACCCGTCGTAGTAAAGAGTCTACCTGCATGGGTTCAGGTTCAGGTTCCGTGTAATCCTATTCAAAGGTTCCTTAGCTGGAGAGGAAGGTAGGAAAAGGTTAGTACGATTGCTTTCGAACCATCTCTCTTGCCTGCGTTCAGTTAAACGAGTATCAATACGGATGCAGTAGTTAATAAAGTCACCTAACGCAGTGGGAGGGTCGGCACGAGCAAGTTCATCCTTAATCAGTGGGGATAACCCCTTTCGAAAAATAGATTTTTTGGCGGAATTGTCCCAGGTGGTATCAAGGGCCCATCTCCTGAAATCCAAGGCATATTCAGCTACCGAGTGCTTACCTTGGCGCAAAGCTAACATGGCTGCTTCAGCTGTTGCACCTCGATTGGGGTCATCAAACACCTGCCCCATGGCTGAAATAAAATCATCAAGGTGATTCAAACAATCATCCTCAGTCTCAATCAGAGGGTTTGCCCATATCAAAGCCTTGTTGGTAAGCAACATAATTATAGTAAGCACCTTAGATCGTTCAGTAGGAAATTGTGAAGCATGTGCAGAAAAAAAAAGATTACATTGATTAACAAATCCCCTGAATTTTTCACGTTCACCACCAAAACGAAAAGGGGGCAACTTGGGAATCCCAGAACTCGGGGCCACGGCAGGAGCCTGGACTCGCCCCTCCAGAACCTCAATCCTGGCTCGCAAATCCTGGGTAGTCTGTCCAACCACTTGCAAATTGTGATTATTTAGGTCCTGAAGATTTGTAAAACGGGTCTTTATATTCTGCAAATCTGCAAGGATATTATCAGTCACTCCACAAAGTTCCTTTATGCGGGCCTCCATTTTCCAGATCTTTTAAGACAGGATACTGGAAGAAGAGGAGAGAAAAAAAAAAAACAATAGTGTTCACCTGTGGCAACACTGAAGAAAGAAAAAACTTTAAGGGAACTGCTCACCTGGAATGGTTGTGAGAAGTCACAACCACTATCATCACAGAAAGCTTTCAACCAGACATCTGATATCCAGAGTTTCAGCAGACAAAAAGAGAAGAGAAAAAAAAAAAAAAACAAATAGTGTTTACCTGTGATAACACTGCAGAAAAAAAAACTTAAGGAATTGCTCACCTGGAATGGTTGTGAGAAGTCACAACCACTGTCATCACAGAAAGTACAACCGGACATCCGATATCCACAGTACAGCAGACAAGCCTTTCCAGACCCAGCAGACACTAACGTTTGGCTTCAGAATCTTGTAATGTATGTGGTACAGTTCATATAGCGTCTTGTGCTTGGGTGCGATGAAAATACTTGAGACACAGGTTGATAAAGAAAGTCTTGTATTGCTTCATACAAATTGGCAAAAATAAACACACAGGTTGCAAACACAGAAGCAGGAGACACAGCAGGCCAGAGTAATCTAAGCTCAGCAATAACTCTCCACAACAGATTCAGATCTTCTTCTCTGTTACCGCAAGTCCATGCAAACGTGAGGCTCTCAAGAGCAGAGTTCAGAGTCCACAAGTGCTTCAGAGTTTCTCAGTAGGAATGGCTGGAGTACAAGGTCCAAGGCTTCAGGAGTCAGAACACAGGTTCACTGCAGGCTAGATTCTGAAGCACTGATTGCTCAGGTGTGGCTGTTTAAGAAGCAAACGGAGAGAATCAGGGCGGGAACATGCAAGCTGGAAAACTCCATTTTGACTGAGGGCAAGATAGCTGCAGCAAAACAGAAAGCAAAATGGCCGACGAACAAACTGAGTTTCAGAAACAGATACACAGAACCTTACACACATTCAAATGTAGTAAATATAGTATGGCATCCAAGATAATAGGACAGAACCTAACTATCAGACTATCTGTGGGATGATAAAGAGCCCGATACTTCAGATAGTTGTTGTTCACACCAGTCTTGATGAGGTGATGTGCTGGAGTTGGATACTCCTGATTCATGCAGAGGAGCAGAGGACGAATGGCGAAAACCCTGGGTAGGTATGAGGAGGCCAGAGTGGTAATCGCGGCGAGGTGCTGTTGCATTCCCACACCCTGGCACCCCACAAAGGAAAAACAAAGTCCTGTCTGTTGCATGTGATAGATGTTCCTTCTGCTTCTGTCATTCTGGCACCAGATTCACAGTTCTCACAAACAACTCCAGACTCCATGTCCATATTTAACAGTTTATCTTTACTTGACAACAGGGTTCTTATTACAGATGCAGCACAGTTCACATACAATGGAATTCCTGGAGCTTTCCTTGCCTTCTCTGACAACTTCCTTCCAGAAGACACTTACATCTCTGTCTCTTCCGGCAATCTCTGTCCCGCCGAACAATCTCTGTCCCTTCTGACAATTTCTGTCTCGCCTGGCAATCTCTGCCCCGCTGATACCTCTTTCTCTTTTGTTACATCCATGCCTTTAGATCCATCAACTTCCTCCCATTCCCCTTATCCAATTTCAATAGGAAAAGACAAAAGGAGCACTCAGCTCTGCCTAATTCTGGCCGTAGACCCCAGATCCTTCTTGGAATGGTTACCACTTAAGATGATGACCACTTGCACACTACTCAGCCTGGGGTCCTTTCTTGCCTCAGCAACTTCACCCCCACGGCTGACTGCCTTCTTTCACTGCTGCATCTCTACTCCTTCACTAGCTCTTATGCTAACTATGCTTATCCTAACATTCTCATTCCCTCGCTCTATGGTGCCCCACTAATCTATGCCCACTATTTTCCTATGCTACTGCTACCTACTATTCTAGCTCTAATCCTATACACAATACAATAACAGTACATGAATACATTAACTGTCATAAACTCTATGGAACCGCATGTATTTAATGTGAAGACTGTTCAAAGAGGGAGAGGCATATGACAGCCTCTGTCACCTCCTTACATAGGCCTTGCCATAAATCCTACTCTAGCTCCTGCTGGAGAAAGATATGCGATTGATGACATTCGCCATAAATTTAATGAGCGGCGGTCACCACGATACCATGCAGTCCAGCTAAGCCCACTTTGTCGAAGATGGACAAAAATCATAGGAAAACACTAAAAGTAACATAATTTTAGTGCACCCTCCAGTTGCACCCAAATTATGCAACTTTTCAAAGCTTCTTTTACCAAAATACTGGCATAGGAGCTTTCATGAATTGGACCCAAAGAGCCGAATTCATCATTGACATCATACATTTTTTTTGTCCAGTTTATTGTGTTTTGTGCCCTTTTTTGTTTAATTTTTCAATTTGCACCTTCTTTTAAGTCTATTTTATATGTGCTCGCCTGTGTTTTCTTTTAGTTTTCCACTATCGGCATAATTTAGTGAATCCAGATGTTTTCACCTGCTTCATCAATTATGATTTTTTTAAAAAAATAAAAAAAAAATCGCTAAATTTGGCACAGTTTCAAGCCTCCCTCTGGTGGAGGCACAATTTTTGTGACTTTGGGTGCCAAATTGCCAAAAGTCGCCTGAACACTTCAAGATAAGAAAAGAGCCTATTTTAGACTTTGCACCAAATTCATGATTTGTGCTTGCCAGTTTAAATAATTTGGTGCTCAAAATGGCAACTAATACCACAAGACAAATAAAGGAAAGTGACTTTAAAAAATGCCAATGATGATGGGGCCAGTATAACATTTTATGACATCAAGGATTCTGCTGTTCCAGCTCATATATGGTCCTATCCATGTCCTTCCGAGGCATTTTCTCCACTATATTATCATTTTTGGAAACAAATTAATGCATAAATTCAGTAAAATTCATCAATCATCATCAATCAATTGAGTAATTCAGGCAGTTGAAACTGTAATATATATATATACAGTATATGTAACATTACACATATGTCTCTATGACTGCTCCATAATCAAGAACATTTTATCTGCAACTTTTTAGGTCTTGTAATTGCTAGTTTAGAGGTATTCTTCTACCCATGGTACAATATGAAGACGAAGTACATGGAGTCCCTTAGTTATAGCGGAGTGTGAATTCCTACCATCTATCTGTTTTAGCTACTTCCCGAGATGCTGCAATCTCCGGCTCTTAACCTCCAGTTAATAGATACTTGTAGCATGGTTAGGTTCCTCCCTTTGGTGCATTACTTCTGTCTGTACAATTTCTCTCACTGTTGACTTTCAGTAAAATTCAATTATTTTATTGTCTTTGGTCAATACTCAGGTTAATATTACAGAGACACGCACCAGTATATATCCACTTCCTCTGTCACTAAGGTGGTAGGGCAGGTCAAGATAATCTTCCATTGTATAGCGGAAAATAAATTCTGTATGAGCCGAGGATTTACAACAGATTCTAAATGGTCGGCCGGTGGGATGCATTAGTTGTTTTTACAGATTTCACAGAGAAGTAGAGATTGCTGCAGTGGCTTCCGCTCTTCACTATGTTAGTCTGCATCATACACAACACTCCAGCTATAGCAATCTGCCTTCATTCACTCTATCATTCATTGATTTAGCAAATAATCCATCTTGTGCATGTGCTTTCCCTCCATCTTCTGCCTTGCTTCTCTTGTCTCTCTTACTTTTTTATTCCTTCCCGAGGAATCTTTTCTTTCAAGTGTTTCTCATCTCAGCTTGTTGTTCGCGGCCATTTATCTCCATTCCGTCTCTCTCAGTGCCCACATATTTCTTTCTCGCTATTTGTCTCTCCCTCTTTTATGTTATTCATCTCTTTAATCATCCACTTCTGTTTTTTTTTCGTTCTTTTTTGTTCTGTGTTTAATTTTCTAGCTTGAGTTTCTCTCAACATGGTGTTAACTGAGACACTCTCATTTCTAGCGGTATGCAAAGAAAAGAGGGCTCTTCGAGGATCATGATAGATTCCCATCACAGTGCAGGGTCTTTACAAAATGGACTGATATTTCTTGCCTACTCACATTTCAAGACTCTTCGGTTATTTCCCACCTTCTTTTTTGGTGATCATGGAGGGGAGAGCACAGGTTCTTGTGGTTCTTGTCATAAAATAGACAAGGGGTTGAGAGAGACTAAGAATGGGTCACCAGTAGAGATGAGCAGATCTTTTGAAATTCAAATTTGCCAACATTGCCCAATTTTTCCTTCAAATTAAATTTTTGAAGAATACATTTGCGCTAATGACAATACTAGAAAGTTTATAATTGCTCAGAAAAGAGACGAGAAGAAAGAAAGGACCCCACTGACCATAAGAGCTTTCACTTTAAAGGCGAGAGAGGACCGTGCTGACCATAAGAGCTTACACTCTAGAGAAGAGAAAAAACTTACCCAGTGACTCTAGAAATTGATAGCTACTCTGCCGTACAAACTGTGCTCCATTGGGAACCACTGATCTGTGATATCCCAGGTACTGATCACCACTGTACAAGGTATGATAATCATCTACATATTTTGAAAAGTTGTCAGGTTCGGTTATGAAATAAGCCTTTTTTTAATGATTTTGACATCCTGAATTCAAATCTGACAATCACAATTTTAGTCGGCTCTTGTAACATGTAACATACCTTGAAAACAGATGAGATCAGGTAGATAACGGCATGTACAGCCCTATTACATCAGGTAGTAGTTACATAATAAAGTGCAAAGTGCTAATAAGGACCCGAGTCACAAAACATGTCATCCTATACATCCTATGATGGGTAAGAGCCTCTGGGGCATGATGGGGTTGCATTGGATTGGGGCGGGACTTTCCCCAGATACTGTTTTGCCTCCAAATACTGTTTACCATCCCGCTGCCTCACAATGTTGCTCAGGTCCTAAATAGCACTATGCACTTTATTATGTAACTACCTAATGTAATAGGGCTGTATATGCCGTTATCTACCTGATCTCATCTCTATAATGTCTCTTCCACTGTTTTCAATGTATGTTACATGTACTGATATGCTATGTTTATGTTTTTGTAATAAACTTATACCTCATTAATATTACTCTTTGGACGTAGTGCTCAGTTTTTCTCTTGTATTGAATTGTCCAACAGTAATCTGCAAGCATTGATAGATCCCATTTTCCTTGATATATTTTCTCCATAGCTGTAATATCTTGGTGAAATCACTCATCGTGCTTGTCGCTTACTGCTCCACAAGAAACTTCTCATCTTGAAGAAGCCTACAAATCTGCGGTCCAATAACGACTCCTTGCTTTATCTATACTTCACTCAACCTTGGAAATTAGTTAATGAGATAGAGTGGGGAAAATAAGTATTTCATAAGCTATCGATTTTCCAAGCTTTCCCACCTACAAAGAATGTAGAGTCATTTATATCGCAGGTACACTTAACCTGTGAGAGACAGACTCTTAAAAAAATCCAGAAAATCACATTGTATGATTTTACATAATTTAATTGCATTGTATTGCTTGAAATAAGTATTTGATACAGTAGAAAAACAGAACTTAATATTATTATTATTATTTATTTATATAGCGCCATTAATTCCATGGTGCTGTACATGAGAAGGGGTTACATACAAAGTTATAGATATCGTTTACAGTAAACAAATTTACAATGACAGACTGATACAGAGGGGAGAGGACCCTGTCCTTGCGGACTTACATTCTACGGGATAATGGGGAAGAAACAGAAGGTCGGGGTGTGGCAGCTCTGGTGGTGGCGGCGTGGCGGCAGCTAGGGTGGTGGCAGCAAGGCGGCAGCTAGGGTGGTGGCGGCTAGGCGGCAGCTCGGGTGGTGGCGGCGAGGCGGAATGGTTATTGCAGGCTGTAGGCTTTCCTGAAGAGATGGGTTTTCAGGTTCCGTCTGAAGGATCCAAGGGTGGTGGATAATCGTACATGTTGAGACGTGGAATTCCAGAGGATGGGGGATATTCGGGAGAAATCTTGGAGGCGGTTGTGTGAGGAACGAATAATATTTGGTACAGAAACCTTTTGTTTGCCATTACAGAGGTCAGACGTTTCCTATAGTACTTGGCCAAGCTTGCACACACAGCAGTAGAGATTTTGGCCCACGCCTCCGTACAGATCTTTCAGGTTTTGGGGCTGTCACTGGGCAACATTGAGTTTCTGTTTCCTCCAAAGATTTTCAATTGGGTTCAAGTCTGGAGACTGGATAGGTCACTCCAGGACCTTGAAATGCTTCTTGCGGAGCCACACCTTTGCTGCCCTTGCTGTGTGTTTTGGATCATTGTCATGGTGGAAGACCCAACCACGACCCATCTTCAATGCTCTTAATGAGGGAAGGAGTTTGTTTGCCAAAATCTTGCGATACATGACCCCATCCATCCTCATTTCAATATGGTGCAGTCGTCCTGTTCTCTTTGAAGAAAAGCACCCAAAAGTATGATGATAGGGCAGCACGGTGGCTCAGTGGATAGCACTACAGCCCTGCAGCACTGGAGTCCTAAGTTCGAGTCCCACCAAGGACAACATCTGCAAGGAGTTTGTATGTTCTCCCCGTGTTTGCGTGGGTTTCCTCCGGGTTCTCCGGTTTCCTCCCACACTCCAAAAACATACAGATAGGGAATCTAGATTGTGAGCCCCATCGGGGACAGCGACGATAATGTGTGCAAACTGTAAAGCGCTGCGGAATATGTTAGCGCTATATAAAAATAAAGATTATTATTATTATGTTTCACCACCATGCTTCATGGTTGGCACGGTGTTCTTGTGGTTGTACTCATCCTTTTTTCTCCAAACACTGCAAGTGGAGTTGATACCAAAAAGTTCTATTTTGGTCTCATCTGACCACATGGCTATCTCTCATGCCTCCTCTGGATCATTAAGGCAATCATTGGCGAACTTAAAATGGACCTGGACATGTGGTGGCGTGAGCAGGAAGACATTGCATTCACTGCAGGATTTTAATCCTTGACGGCGTAGTTTGAGACTGCAGTCTCAGCTCTCTTCAGGTCATTGACCAGGTTTTCTTGTTTTGTTCTGGACTTATTCCTGACCTTCCTCAGAATCATCATTACCCTACGAGGAGAGATCTTGCATGGAGCCCAAGACCGAGGAACATTGTCAATCATCTTGTTTTTTCCATTTTCTAATAATTGTGCCAATAGTTGTTGCCTTCTCACCAAGGTGCTTGCCCATTGTCTTTTAGCCCATCCTAGCCTTGTGCAGGTCTAAAAAGTTGTCCCTGTTGTCCTTTGACAGCAAATTTGGTCTTGGCCATGGTTAAGAGGTTGTATTGTTATTGACTGAGTTTGTGGACAGGTGTCTTTTAAACATGCAACAAGTTCAAACAAGTGATATTAATACAGATAATGAGTGCTGAGTAGGAGGGCTTTCTGGTTTTTATTTTTAGATTCTGTCTCTCACAGTTGAAGGGTACCTACGATAAAAATTACACACTTCTCCATTCTTTGTAAATAGGAAAACTTGCTAAATTGGCAGTGTGTTAAATACTTATTTTCCTCACTTGTACTTGAATGCTTTTGCATTTTTATTCATTGCCTTTACATAGTTTTTCATTAGGCCCAACTTGGTATGCAATGGTGGTAACAAAATCTTATGTGGGTCAACAAGTGCTGGATGCAGGACATTTTTACTCCCTTACTTAAGGGAGCGTCAGAAAGGCCAGTCTCTTTTCTTGTAGTGATATTCTCTTGTACAACTATCCCACTCACACAGAAAGCAGCAGTACTTTGCATATCCACCCTGGAGACTAATTAAGAAGGCAACCACCTTTAAGTTACCGCAGAGGGGCCACAAATGTTTGTCATAGTTTAGGCACCTCATAGCTGTTTCATGCTGTCATATGTTTCTTTCATGTGGACTGAAATTGAAGGTAGCGCATTGCCATTATGTGGCAAAACTGCTTTTAGGTTTGTTTTGGATGAATTGATGAAGAGCCTCCATTCTTCTGGATTATGACTTATCTTCAGAGAGTTTCCATTAAAAAGTTGATGTTGTTGCAGGCCACAAGATTGCTCTCCATGAAGTATTGGACAAGATTTTTATCATGGTTGCAGAACAAAGAAATCCAAACATCGCCCATTGTTAGATACCACTACTGTAGCCTGGAACCTAAGAGCTCAGCCTCACTCTTGGGCAGACAAAAATCTCAACAAGATTGTTCAGTTCACTTTGTGATATAAGGTGTGGTTCAGTTGAGGCTGATGACAAAAATTCTGTTTCATGAGAGAAAGATGCTTCATGACACCGTGGTGACGTGATTAATGCGTGCCCTCTGCCTGAACAGTCACTGTAGAGCCGGCGACGCTGAGGAGCAGTGGCAAGCAATGAGAGGTGAGTATGACATTTATTTTTTTTAAATTGCAGCAGCAGCATTATATGGGGTATATATTAATATGGAGCATGCTATGGGGCCACCATTAACCTTTCTGTAGCATTATATGGGGCATATATTAATATGGAGCATATTATGGCGCCACCATCAACCTTTCTGCGGCATTAAATGGGGTGTATTTTAATATGTAGCAGCAAAAAAAATGGGGATATAAAACTTAACATTTAATGAACTTAATGCTAAAAAGGGGACACACAAACAAATACCATCCTCCAAACAAATAGTGAGGATATATGATATAATAAGAGAGTTGAGTCCAATAAGGACAACAAGAAATAGGAGATATATAGTACGTCAGACAATATATAATATATAATTAGCTCTGCACCGCAAGAGCAAAATATGACTACCTAAATGCAAGTGTAGGCATCGCTTATTTGTAAGTCATGTGTCTGAGACTTAATCAAACGTATGTGAGACAACATCTATAAAAGGAATGATCTCACCCATTTGAATGGCGATGTTCGCTCTAAAATTCATCTCCTAATAAAGTATGCATATGGTCATTTTCAGATTAAACAAGGCCCTTTCCCAACGCGTTTCCTCCTTGCAGGATTCATCAGGGATATGGCAGCTAGACACATCTATATCAAATGCATTGCTCTCATAGGGAGAAAAAAACATACAATCCTCCTTATATCAATAGATAAGACACTCCCACCACCGTTTAAACCAATTAGTGCAAAACAAAAAACGAACCACCAATAAAACGTGATGTGCATGGTTTAAAAATACATGCCTGTTTAATGAGGTCACAATCTTGCTGAAACGCACGCCACACTTTACATATAGCCTATAGCGATCTCACCATTTGCCAAATAGTGATCGCACGCCGTATACTAATAGCGCATGCGCAGTTAGTCATTTCCGGTATTCCCCTTCATTGGACTTCCGGTCTATTGATACCAACTCACATGCGTCCATTCAGCGATGTAAAAACACCGCGCGCATGCGTCATTCAGAATAGTGGCTTCCGGTGTGTAAAGTGAACCCATTTAAAGAGGCATTCCAGAACGCACAATTATGCTACGTCCTATAATGGGACGTTAAATGAAATCGCAAATTGCGACGAAAACCAAACGCAATATACGACTTATGTCATGGCACAACTAAAGCGTCATAATACAATAATATTGAGTCCTAGATGGCGCCATTAAATATTCTTGCAAACAGCCTCAATTATTGCGGCACAGCACAACAGAAGCGTCATAATGCAATTATATTGCGTCCCAGATGGTGCCATTAAATATTCTTGCAAACAGCATCTCATTTTGCGACTAAAATCGTGCCATTGCTTACTTCAAAACGATGTAATACCAAATTAATAAACAATTATTTAGTATGAATAACCTCTTTCAACGGAAGACACTTAGCGACATCATCTTAGTGACATTTAATAGTTTACCAAAATCTGATATTAGCATATAGAAATATAAGGAAGGACAAACAAGATCATTTTAACCCCTTCTATACTATTATTAATACAGACATGATATAAAAAATCTCCAAACTAAAAATAATGGAGATTAATCCTCTCGCACTAAGGGTAAATCCAAGAACATTTAAAGGAGCATCTACCAAAGGTGTCCCGTGATACTCCAAACTAAAAAATAGATATGGAGAGAGGGAATAGCATTCCCTATAAGGAATTTCATATATATATTAGAGCTTGGGCTGGCTTACCACACTATGGAATGATACCAAAATTATTACATTGCTATATTTGGAAAAGTTGTAAAGGAACAAAATGGAATAGTCAAATATAGGAACCAGCATTCATAGATCATGATAAAAAACATTATTCATTGGAAAGGAAGAAAGGAAAAAGGGAAGCCTGACAGATCCCTGTCAAGTACCTATTTCCATCTGACCCTGCCTAACAGCGGAGGTTGGAGCCCTAAAGTCCTGCGCAAGTGGCCCCCCGGTCCACGGCGGCTAACCCTAACTAAATCACCCTGCAAAACCCTATACTAGAGAAAGCAGGAATAGGAAAGTTGTTCATTTAAACCATATGGAGAGACAGTTTTTAGTCGAAAAATCCACTTTGTCTCTCGTTGTAATATTAAATTGTCCCAGTCACCACCACGAATCGGTCTGGGTACCTTATCAATACCCATGAATTTTATTGCATTAGGGTCTCCCCCATGTTTGAGGTTGATATGTCTGGCCACAGGTGTATCCATATTCCTCGCTATGTCTCTCATGTGCTCACCAATTCTCCTCCTAAACTCTCTGATGGTTTTTCCAACATAGATCATACCACATAGGCAAATTGCCCTGTAAATAACACCTTCACTCCTGCAGTTGATAAAAGAGGTAATCTCAAATCTTGTTGAGTTATCAGATGCAAAAAATTGTTTGCCAACTTCCACATTTTTACAGGCAATGCAGCCACTACATTTAAAGCACCCCACAACATTGGATTTTAGCCAGGTTGTTTTTTCGACATTTACAAAGTGACTCTTAACCAGTCTATCCTTTAAAGACCTTCCCTTACGAAAGGTAATTTGGGGATGACAGGGCAAGAGATCCCCAATGTCCTGGTCCATTTTCAGGATAGGCCAATGGTTTTTCAAGATCTGCCTTAGATCATCGGCCCCGTTATTAAATGTGGTAATAAATCTAAGACCCAAAAATTCATCTTCTTGTTTAGGGGATTGAGTCAGTAATTCCATCCTGTTTTTAATTTTGATGTCATTATAGGCTCCTTTTAACACACGATCAGGATAGCCTCTATCCAAAAATCTATGTCGTAGATCATTTGCTTGACGTTTAAAATTATTGTCATCTGAGCAATTTCTACGAATCCTCGTATATTGACCCTTAGGTATACCTTTCTTCTGGGCCAAAGGATGACTGCTCTCCCATCTCAGAAGAGAATTAGTGGCCGTAGGTTTTCTATGAATGCTGGTACTCAAGGTTCCATCATCATTCCTCTCAATCAGCACATCAAGGAATGGCAATTTAGATGGATTCCATTCATACGTGAAACTCAGACCAATGTCATTCACGTTTAGACTCCTGACAAATTCAGCAAAAGATTCTCCTGTACCTTTCCAAATGATAAAAACGTCGTCAATATATCTCAACCATAAAAGAGCCTTTTCAGCTCCGACGACACCATTTTCACCAAAAATCACTGTCTCTTCCCACCAGCCCAGGAGTAAATTAGCATACGAGGGGGCACAAGGGCTCCCCATCGCAGTACCCCTGAGCTGGTGGTAAAATTTGCGATCAAACACAAAAAAATTATGTGTTAATAGATAACGTAAACAATCGCAGACAAAGATGTTGTGTGCCTTAAACTGTGAACCTCTACTCTTTAGAAAGTATTCAGTTGCCTCTAGCCCTTTGTCGTGGGGAATGGATGAATAAAGTGCCTCAACATCGATACTGGCAAGAATAGTGTCAGGTTCCATAACAACCCCATCGATTTTACTCAATAAATCTGTCGTATCCCTCGTGTATGAGCAAAGGGCAAGGACAAATGGATTTAAAATCTTATCCAGATAAATGCCCAGATTTTTCGTGAGACTGCTCACACCTGACACAATTGGTCTACCCTTAAGGGGATCGACCCCCTTATGTACCTTAGGGAGACAGTAGAATGTAGCCAATGTAGGGAACTTTGGTATAATGAATTCACACTCATTTTTATCAATAACCCCTATTGAGAGGCCATTCAATGTGATTTGTCTTAACTCATTAGTGAATACCATGGTGGGGTCAGAAGAAAGAACACAATAACACTCTCTGTTGTTCAAGATGTTAAGGCACATTTTCTTATAATCTAAAGAGTTTAGTACCACTACATTACCACCTTTATCAGAACTTTTGATGGTAATGTCCTGATCTTTTTCTAGATCTTTAAGTGCCATCATTTCATGACGGGTCAAATTGTATTGGGTAAAAGAGGGAGATTCACCAAGTTTCTGTATGTCTTTAGAAACCAAATTCAAGAATATATCGATCGACATAAGATCTGATTGGGGAGGTGGCATTTTTTACTCTTACATTTAAGATCTGTAAAAGGACCTTTACCACTTATACTAGAGTCAGTGTCAGAAAGGTTATACAGGACTCTAATATCCTCCAGGAGGGAGTCCGAAACCCCTAATTCATTGCATGTCTTTTTTTGAGATTGAATATGAAATTTCTTCCATTTAAGTTTCCTGACAAATAAATTAAGGTCCTTTGTACCCTCAAACGAGTCAAAGTTACTCGAGGGAACAAAAGACAACCCTTTACTTAGCACACACATTTCGATTTAAGTTAGGACTCTATCCGACAAATTTATGACCTGTGGGTTTCCCCTTGAAATGGTGTGCCTGTAGGGTTTGATCTGCTCCGTAAGGGGTAACCTTGCTCCAAAAAAGAAGCCGAAGTGGAAGTTGAAGGGTTAGGACCAGCAGAATAATTTGGACCAGAGGAGTAATTAGATCTCCGATCGTATCCCCTTCTCCGATAACCACCACGACCACGTTGTCTACCCCTCTGTGATTTATGATGACCCTCAATATCAGATGCTTCAGTGTCTGTGGAGGTGTAGACAGGTTCAGGTGGTCTATTGGGGAAGAGATAGGCCTTATTTTCTTTGAAATCTTGTAGGTCACGAATAAATTGTTTGTGTTTCCTTTCTTTCAGGTGATACTGAAAGCGTTCAAGAGTATTCTGTACACCTAATTCTTTTGCAGAGAATTCTGCTTCAGAAGAAAATTTTTTTGTGACCTCGATTTGCTCTTTAAGTATCTCGTTACACTTATTCAAAGTTATACGTTCATCATCGAGGAGAATCTGCATAAATTTGAGTGAGCTATTAGTGGCCTCTCTTTCCCATTTACTTAATAAATCAGGACTCTTATATCTCAAGCCAGGTGCCAAAGAGATTCTCAAGTGGCGGGGGACAATACCGGCTTTGATGTAATATTCCAGTCCTTGTACTTCCCACCAAGACACAATCTGGTTTTTATATACTCTAGTCAATTCTTTAAATGCAGAGTTAAAGGATGGAGTATATTTCCTTTGCTGAAAGTCACGATCAGAAAAAATATCCTTTACTTCAGTAAGCCAATGATTAGTATCTATTCCAGTCGTTAGGAAGCCAGCCATGCTCCAGGGTATAGATAGTCAATGAAGCAGTATGATAAAGATTTGCCCCAAAATGTAGTTAAATATGTAGCAGCAAAAAAAATGGGGATATAAAATTTAACATTTAATGAACTTAATGCTAAAAAGGGGACACACAAACAAATACCATCCTCCAAACAAATAGTGAGGATATATGATATAATAAGAGAGTTGAGTCCAATAAGGACAACAAGAAATAGGAGATATATAGTACGTCAGACAATATATAATATATAATTAGCTCTGCACCGCAAGAGCAAAATATGACTACCTAAATGCAAGTGTAGGCATCGCTTATTTGTAAGTCATGTGTCAGAGACTTAATCAAACGTATGTGAGACAACATCTATAAAAGGAATGATCTCACCCATTTGAATGGCGATGTTCGCTCTAAAATTCATCTCCTAATAAAGTATGCATATGGTCATTTTCAGATTAAACAAGGCCCTTTCC
>JARQOD010000004.1:30435357-30524237 GCA_033576555.1 Oophaga sylvatica
CCATGAAGGCCTGCTGCACAGCAAAGTCTCCTCTTAACAGTTATTGTAGAGATGTATCTGCTGCTAGAACTCTGTGTGGCATTGACCTGGTCTCTAATCTGAGCTGCTGTTAACCTGCGATTTCTGAGGCTGGTGACTCGGATAAACTTATCCTCAGAAGCAGAGGTGACTCTTGGTCTTCCTTTCCTGGGGCGGTCCTCATGTGAGCCAGTTTCTTTGTAGCGCTTGATGGTTTTTACAACTGTACTTGGGGACACTTTCAAAGTTTTCCCAATTTTTCGGACTGACTGACCTTCATTTCTTAAAGTAATGATGGCAACTCGTTTTTCTTTACTTAGCTGCTTTTTTCTTGCCATAATTCAAATTCTAACAGTCTATTCAGTAGGACTATCAGCTGTGTATAAACCAGACTTCTGCACAACACAACTGATGGTCCCAAACCCATTTATAAGGCCAGAAATCCCACTTATTAAACCTGACAGGGCACACCTGTGAAGTGGAAACCATTTCCGGTGACTACCTCTTGAAGCTCGTCAAGAGAATGCCAAGAGTGTGCAAAGCAGTAATCAAAGCAAATGGTGGTTTAGTTGAAGAACCTAGAATATAACACATATTTTCAGATGTTTCACACTTTTTTGTAAAGTGTAATGTATAATTCCACATGTGTTAATTCATAGTTTTGATGCCTTCAGTGTGATTTACAATTTTCATAGTCATGAAAATACAGAAAAATCTTTAAATGAGAAGGTGTGTCCAAACTTTTGGTCTGTACTGTATATATATATTTATTACTTTTTATTACCCAATGTGAACCTTCATTCTTCATGAATAGCATAATCTGCAGTTTCCATGTCTGTGTGCCTTGTAGTTCCTAATATAATTTCCTATCCAGATTCTTTCTCTAAAATTATGTATAATTGTTTTCTCTGATCGGCTGTATTCTTTCTGAAATATTGATCTTCAAGAGTCAGTGCAATATGAAAGGCAAAATCCTTGTAATTCACATTTACACTAAGCTTATAGTTGTGTAATTAAAAAAATATATTTACACCGAAAATCTGGGTTAATACTGGCTTGATTGGAAAGCGGCACTTTTCCTGCTCTCCTTCTACGGTTGATTGAAGAGGACTCCAGCAGAGAATATGATACATTGCTCATATGAGAAGTGCATGCAGAATGGCGGCACTGTAATGTGTTCACTGCAAGGATATATATACAATCATGATGAAAAGTGTTGGCTCCCTTGACATTTTTCCAGAAAATAAAGTATTTCTCCCCCAAAATAATCATGATTACACGTTTGTTATACACGTTTATTTTCTTTGTGTGTATTGGAACAACACAAAAATGGAGAAAAAAAGGCAAATTGGACATAATTTCACCATAAACTGCAAAAGGGGCCAGTCAAAGTTGTTGGCACCTACTTCTTAATATTTGGTTCCCCCCTTTAGAATAAATAACTGCAATCAATATCTTTCTATAACCATCAACAAGCATATTGCACCTTCTGCTTTGCTTAGCGTAAGGAGAGGAAGCAGCTGGAGTGAGAGACATTATTAGCTTTTGTATTTGCATCCTTTTACAAAAAGCCTCTTAGTGTATACTCTGCACCCATGTCTATGGGAGTAGTGTGCCTACAACCAATTTTTTTTTCTACTCTGCACCATTGTCTGTGAGAGTAGTGTGCTTAAAACCATTCTTTACACTCTGCACCTGTGGATGTGGTGGTATTGTTCGTAAAAAAAAATTGTTCTACTTGGCATCCGTGTCTGTGGTAGTAGTGTGCGTAAAAGCTAGATGTTCTACTCTGCACATGTGTCTGTGGAGGTAATGTGCCTAAAATCAATTCTGCTCTGGACCCATATACTTTGCACCTGTGTTTGTGGGAAAAACAAAAACAAAAGAAATACGAAAAAAAAAAAACTGAGCAGGAGTATGACTTGGATAACATGCATGATGTAAAAGCATGTTCACACTGGCCATGTAACCAATCAAAGCAAAAGTAAAGACAATGTGTGCATATACCGTGATGAAAATAAGTAAAAAAGCAAGTGCATTGAAAAATTAACATACGGTACTTAGTCACTGGTTTTGATCAATAAAAGCATACAGCTTTCCCACCGCGACAAGGTGTACCCAATTTGGGACAGTACCTACACTCTCTAATGTTAAAACCTGCCCAGTGTGAATAGAGTCACCGGGTCCTGACCGGACACCCAACTTTGGAGGGACTATATATGAACTGCCCAGCTCAGTGAAAAGGGTGCCACACCCTCTTTGTACTGAATACAAAAATACTAAAGAAAAACAAAAAACTGAGCTGGAGTATGACTTGGATAACATGCATGATGTAAAAGCATGTTCACACTGGCCATGGAACCAAACAAAACCAAAGAAAAGATAATGTGTGCATATACCGTAATGAAAATAAATAAGTAAAAAAGCAAGTGCATTGAAAAATTAACATACAGTACTTAGTAGACACTGTTTTTGATAAAAAAAAAAAAGCATACAGCTGCCCCACCGCGACAAGGTGTACCCAAATTGGGTTAGTGCCTACACTCTCTAATGTTAAAACTTACCTGTGTTTGTGGGAGTAAAGTGAGTAAAAACAAATTGTTCTATTCTGGACCTGTGTCTGTGGGAGTAGTGTGAGTAAACATAAATTGTTCTACTCTGCATCTGTGTCTGTGCAATTAATGTGCTTAAATCAAATTTTTTTCTACTCTGCATCCATGTCTGTGCTAGTAGTGTGCATAAAAACAAATTGTTCTATTCTGCACCCGTGTCTATGGGAGTAGTGTGTCAAAAAAATTTTTTTAATACTCTGCACAGGAGTCTGTGAGAGTAGTGTGCCTAAAACCATTTTTTTATACTCTGCATCTGTGTTTGTGGGAGCAGCGTTCATAAAAGCAAATTGTTCTACTCTGCGGCTGTGTCTGTGGGAGTAATGTGCCTAAAATCAATTTTTTCTACTCTGCACCATTGTCTGTTGGATGTTATGTTTGGGTAGCTGAGGAGAAATTTGCAAAAATAGCAAAAGTAGTAATACACCAGAGAGGCTGGAAACTATTGGATTGCAGTACCCTAAACTAACCGCCACACTAGAAGTAGCCGTGGAGCGTACCTACGGTGATCCTAGACGCCTCGTCACAGCCGGAGAGATAACTACACCTAAAGGCAGAAAGATGAAAACTATCTGCCCCGGAGCATAACCCCCAAAGAAATAGGAAGCCCCCAAACATGTAATTGCGGTTAGACAAGAAGAAAAATACGGATACAGACAGAAAATAGAATGAGCAAACGCTGGGGCCCAATCTGTCTAGATAGAAAAGTATAGGAAAGAATTCTGACTGCAACCCAAAAAAAAACCCTGACAAAAATACCAACACTTCTGATTAACAAAAACCTGAGATCACACGATCTCTACCACCTAAATCAGATCTCTGGTGTAACACACTGCAATTCAGCAAACAAAAAGTGACAAAAGAACAGAGCAAAAGTGCAAATACAAAATGAGCACAATTGCAGCGCCAGACCCCAAAAGGGGACCAGGCTGAAGACCACCGCAAGCAGCAATCCAGCAAAGAAAATCCAACCAGAGGAAAAAAAACAGCAAATCACTTATCTGAATGCAAGCTGAGCTCCAAGCAAGACCAGGAAGAACAATTGATTACCGGCAAGTCTGAAGGGAGTTCAGCCAGCTGAAGGCCATTCGGCAATTAGTTCATTACCCTCAGCAACCACCGGAGGGAGCTCCAGCTCAGAAGTCGCCTCCAGATTATTCACAACAGTTGGAGTAGTGTGCCTGAAACCAATTTTTCTACTCTGCACCTGTGCCTGTGGGAGTAGTATTCATAAAAAATTGTTTTACTCGGCACCCATGTTTGTGTGAGTAGTTTGCGTAAAAAAATTGTTCCACTCTGCACCTGTGTCTGTGGGAGTTCTGTGCCTAAAATATGTTTTTTACTCTGCACCCGTGTCTGTGGGAGTTGTGTGCCTGAAACCAATTTTTCTACTCTGCACACATGTCTGTGGGAGTAGTGTTCCTAAAACCATTTTTTTATACTTTGCACCTGTGTCTGTGGGGGTAGTTGCATAAAAACAAATTGTTCAACTTTGGACCTGTGTCTGTGGGAGCAGTGTGTGTAAACACAAATTTCTCTACTCTGCACCGGTGTCTGTTTGATTTCTGTGCTTAAAACCATTTTTTTATACTCTGCACCCTTGTCTGTGGGAGAATTTTCTCTACTTTGCACCCGTGTCTGTGGGAGTAATGTGCCTAAAACCATTTTATTATACTCTGCACCCGTGTCTGTGAGAGTAGTGTGCCTAAAACCAATTTTTTATACTCTGACTGTAGCACAAGCATCCCTGCATGATTCCTCTTACCTTGGCAGGGATGCCGGCTCACTCACCACGGCCCCCATTCTGCAATTCCTCCTTCTCCATGTTGAGCTGCTCCTCAGGGTCTGCACATGACATGCAGATCCTCAGGCACTGTGCTTAGGGTGCGAGTGTGCATGCTCCTTCCTTCATAAAGGGTCCGTGCATGCCATTCTAAAGTGTACCTAGCCAATGACTGGGAGACACTTATCATTTAAGGCACCTCCGCCTGAATTGAGGTGCCTGAGCAATGTGTATAGTCAGTCCCCTGCATGCTTGTCTGTTGTTAGGCCTCCAGTACCTGCCAGTCAGTCTACCTGTCCAGTACCTGTCTGCCCATAATTGACTTGTCTCTCTGTATTTCAGTTGGACCAGCCCGCACTTGCCAGTGCTTATCTGTATACCAGCTGTATCAGCCTGCACCTGCCAATGCCTATCTGTATACCAGTCATAACAACCTGCACCTGCCAGTGCCTATCTGTATACCAGCTAGACCAATCCGCACTTGCCATGTTATGGCGGTGACCCTGACCTATGTTGGGGTTTCATTAATCAGTGCATTCTGCACTTCAAACTCTTGGCTCATCAGTTTGCTTCTTATTGGGCTAAAGTAGCTTTCATCATGTCCCATTTCACTGGCAAAACTCTGGTGTGGCATAATCCCTATAGGTGAGAGGGGATCCTCTTGTTTCAAACCTGCAGTCCTTTCTAAAAACCTTCTGTAAGGTCTTGGATTAGCCCGGATGTGTTTCCTCTCCCACACTGAGCCAGGGAAATCACAGAGTGCCAGTACACTGTCCATTCCGTACCCTGTTTTCCAAGTTTGCCTGAAATAATGAGGATCTGGTTGCCACCTTTTGCTAGAGCCTTTCCGACAAAATCAAGGAAGAGCTTATCGGTCGTGATATACCCACCTCTCTGAATTACCTGGTGTCCCTGGCAACTCGGATTGACATCAGGTTTCAAGAGCATTTCATGGAGGTGACCAATGATAGAAGACTTTTGCGTCTGGCTCCTACCTTTCAAAGGCTAATAATGCAGTAAGCCTCAGCTTTGGCACCTTCCCCAGAGTCCAGGCAAATTGACGAGGTGAAGATGGCCAAGCATAGTCATGAGATCAGTCATGCCGAGGGAAGGTGCTTCTATTGTGGTAGTCTTAGACCTTTTATTTGCTCATGCTCAGAAAACAAGGAAACTCCAGAGATTATGGTCAGTTGGAGAGGTCACCCTGAGTGAGGATCACTCCTCACCATCGCTGACTGTCAGTATGTGTTTCCTATGGAAACATCCATTTTGTTAAGTCGGCCTATCTGGACATAGGTTCTGCAAAAAATCTCATTCAACAGGCCATTGTGGGGTGGTATCAAATCCTGATCCAACGTCTACAGGACCCATTGGTGGTTTCATTGATGAATGGAAAACGTCTCTCCGAGACCATCCTTTTTGTTACTGGATCTATGAAACTTTGGGTAGGAATGCTACACGCAGAGATTACTTTCTATGTGCTGTCAGGTCTGTCTCATCCTATGCTTCTAGGTCTGCCATTGAGCCTGTCCTGGATTGGAAATCTGGTGAAGTACTCCATTCAGGACAGGAGTGCCACAAGAGTTGCCTGGTTCCCAATCGTCCTGCTCGACCCCCAACTTCTCCATCTAAGTTACCTGGCTTGCCTGCTGCCTATTGGACATAAGCCGACATCTTAGAAAAAAAAAAGGAAACCGAGACGTTACCACTTCACAGACCATATGACTGCATTATCAACCTTCTTCCTGGTTGTTCGCCTCCTTGAGGCCATATTTACCTCCTGTCACAGGCTGAGACCCGAGCCATGTCCGAGTACATTAAACAGACTCTAGCCAGGGAGTTTATCCGGAAATCTTCCTCCCTAGCTGGAGCAGAATTCTTCTTTGTAAAGAAAAAGGATAATTCACTTTGACCCTGCATCTTTGGGGGGCATATAACCTAATCCGAATATGCCAGGGTGATGAATGGAAGATGGCCTTTAACACCTGCTATGGCCATTATGAGTATTGTGTAATGCTGTTTTGGCTCTATTATGTCCCGGCAGTCTTTCAAGAACTGGTGAACAAATCTTCATGGAGCTCCTCTGCACGTGTGGGGTAGTTTACCTAGATGACATGTTTGTGTCTTCTCCTAATCTGCCAACACACCAGTGAGATTGTTGCCAGATTCTGCAGAGATTAAGGAAAAACTGTCTGTACACCAAGTATGAAAAGTGCGTCTTTGAGTGAACCTCTCTTCTGTTTCTTGGGTGTTTCATCTCTGAGACTGACCTGAAAATGGATCCTGAGAAGGTGTCCGCCAGGGCTGGTGTCACCACCCGGTGCACCGGTGCAAGTACCGGGGTCCTGAAGATGCTGAAGAGACAAGATCTACGGAATGAGGAAGCAGTGAGGAAGGAACGAGGAGCCGTGAGTATTTGATTATGTATGGAATATTATATAAGGCCCATTCTGTGTGGAGCATTTATATGGGGAATTGATTCACTCTCAGGATGCAGCAAATCCATGTAGTAAAGATGGCATCAACACAGGTACAAAATACTGATGGGACAACCACACACAACCTACCAATTCATGGAGGGAGTAATTTCTTAGTCACACTCAGGTAATGCACAGTGTCTGGCTTATAGCCTATTAGTGACACCCATACTATTAGATTAGGCAAGCTGCCCAGCACTAAGTGCATCCCATGGGAACAGACACCATAGATTATAAGACCAAAATTGCTGGGCCTGGCTGCACCCTTAAAAATGAAGTGCAAAAAAATATATACAGTATATACATAATATACTAGATATTGGTCGATATTTTGACTAAGATATGCAAGTTCGCAACCCACGTCAATGGTCCACACACTTGAGAGTCCTAACAATAAACTTAATAGCAAAGCTAGAAAAAGAGGACTAAAAATCCTCGCCCATTTAAGTTTATAGGTATGTAAAAAAATAAATAAAAATCCGATCCCACACAGAAGAGTGGCATCTAATTTTTTATGTATTTTCATTATTAACCTAGGAAACTTTGCTTGATCATGTACATTTTTGAATGTAGATGTATGAAATTAGACATCACACGTATGTCACATGGTCATAAAAAATGGATGGCATACGGATGAAAAATGGATGAAAATTGTGAGTTTTCAGAATGAATCCTTGGACAATTTTTCATACACTTGTATGTGTCTTACCCTACAGACATTGAGAACACACCACGCTTATCGCATTGACATCTGTGTGTAAAGAGCATACTTTGGGGTACATGAATTCCTTTTGATCCTGTATACACAGTAGGCGCCTAATAAACCAATGCATGGAGCCTTTATATGTGCCGTACTATGGATATCCCCAACTAGAAGTTAGTTCATATAGAAACTTACTGAAAAAACTTCTATATGCCTCTCTATATTGTATGGCCTCATAAACTGCTAATGCAGAATGGGACGGAGCTGAACTGATTAAGCAGAGGCCCGCATGGCAGTGATTGGGCCAGCAGTAAAATAGAGTTTGATTGGGGGTTATAGGATTTGGTCATTAGGGAGGAGGGAGGGGGCAGTATGAGGGGGAGTACGTAAAGGAAAACTGTGGGAATGGAGCCATTTTATGGGATCCCAGAGACAAGAGTCACAGTCGCCCACATCCTTTTTCATGACCTTCTGGCATTCTGGTGATAAAGTAAAAAACATATATATATATATATATATATAGTCATTTTTGTTCACCAGGTAATATTTGAGAATTTTTTGTTACAATGGGTTGCTGTGGTTGAGTCAGTGGGGGTGGGGTCCTTGTTGGTATATGCCACCTCCTTATGCTTGGTGGGAACCCCCCCAATCCAGAGAGCATTGGAGGTATTCAGCTCCACGGGTGTCTTCATTCTAAGGTTCGGTGGGAGTCCGAGATGCCAGATCCCCACAATCATAAAGTAATGATCCATTTGTTTTTTATAATTTGTATAATAATGCAATTGTGCTGCAGATATCAGGGGGTAACAACCGTCGGACCCCTTATGACCAACCAAGCTGAAATCAGGAAAAAATGCATCGGTCTAGACTTTAATCTGAGTCTAAATAAATTCCCTATAATTATGAATAAGAAAAAAAAACTCTTCCCTTACTTTTAGCACCAATCCATTAAGATGACTGCATTAATGTAGAGCTGTGTGCTGTGCGCATTATGCAGCTTGTACCGTCACATCAATAACCCCCGACATGCAATATATTTCCGCCGCTTCATTAGAGTACTTTACAGACTGAGTGCCAAGCATGGAGTTCTTGTAGCTAAAAATTGCAGATATTTGTAGAAAACAAACAAAGCCAAATATTATATTCAGTGTTGTTTAACTGCTTTCCATGTAGGTTAAGGATAGAGATGTAAACTAAAGTTTCTGGGACCCCAATACAAAATCTGTAATGGTGCCTCCATTCAGTGTGTGCTATTTATAATGCTGGCTTCTTTTATTGTGGCAAAGATGTCTGTCAGTCCCTCAGACCCTAGCACCTGGGTGTGACTGTTACCTCTGCGAGTCCTATAGCTATGGATAAAAAAATATATATTAATGAGGTTGTCCACTACTAGGACAACCCCTTCTTAAACTAAATGTTTGGCCCCAATAAAATAAATAAACCTATACTCAACTCCCGTTCTGGTGCCGTCCCAGTGGTGTCAGCACTCGCGGTCCCCTGGGCTGTGATGTGGTGAAATGACAATTAGCGCTGGCATCACTATCTCCGCTTCCTGTCGAAATGAACATGAAGAGGAAGTCAGGATCAGCTGTAGCGGGACATGAGGGAAGCAGGATCAGCTGTAGCCGGACATGAAGAGGAAGCCAGGGATCAGCTGCAGCCTGGACATGAAGAGGAGCCAGGATCAGCTGTAGCTGGACATGAAGAGGAAGCCAGGGATCAGCTGTAGCGGACATGAGGAAGCCAGGGATCAGCTGAGCGGACATGAAGAGGAAGCCAGGGATCAGCTGTAGCCGGGACATGAAGAGGAAGCCAGGGATCAGCTGTAGCCGGGACATGAAGAGGAAGCCAGGGATCAGCTGTAGCCGGGACATGAAGAGGAAGCCAGGGATCAGCTGCAGCCTGGACATGAAGAGGAAGCCAGGGATCAGCTGCAGCCTGGACATGAAGAGGAAGCCAGGGATCAGCTGTAGCCGGGACATGAAGAGGAAGTCAGGGATCAGCTGTAGCCGGGACATGAAGAGGAAGCCAGAGATCAGCTGTAGCCCGGACATGAAGGGGAAGCCAGGGATCAGCTGTAGCCTGGACATGAAGAGGAAGCCAGGGATCAGCTGTAGCTGGGACATGAAGAGGAAGCCAGGGATCAGCTGTAGCCAGGACATGAAGAGGAAGCCTGGGATCAGCTGTAGCGGAACATGAAGAGGAAGCCAGGGATCAGCTGTAGCCGGGACATTAAGAGGAAGCCAGGGATCAGCTGTAGCCGGGACATGAAGAGGAAGCCAGGGATCAGCTGCAGCCTGGACATGAAGAGGAAGCCAGGGATCAGCTGTAGCCGGGACATGAAGAGGAAGCCAGTGATCAGCTGTAGCCGGGACATGAAGAGGAAGTCAGGGATCAGCTGTAGCCGGGACATGAAGAGGAAGCCAGGGATCAGCTGTAGCCCAGACATGAAGAGGAAGCCAGGGATCAGCTGTAGCCCAGATATGAAGAGGAAGCCAGGGATCAGCTGTAGCCCGGACATGAAGAGGAAGCCAGGATCAGCTGTAGCCCGGACATGAAGAGGAAGCCAGGGAACAGCTGTAGCCCGGACATGAAGAGGAAGCCAGGGATCAGCTGTAGCCCGGACATGAAGAGGAAGCCAGGGATCAGCTGTAGCCGGGACATGAAAAGGAAGCCAGGGATCAGCTGTAACCCAGACATGAAGAGGAAGCCAGGGATCAGCTGTAGCCCAGACATGAAGAGGAAGCCAGGGATCAGCTGTAGCCGGGACATGAAGAGGAAGCCAGGGATCAGCTGTAGCCCGGACATGAAGAGGAAGCCAGGGAACAGCTGTAGCCCGGACATGAAGAGGAAGCCAGGGATCAGCTGTAGCCCGGACATGAAGAGGAAGCCAGGGATCAGCTGTAGCCGGGACATGAAAAGGAAGCCAGGGATCAGCTGTAACCCAGACATGAAGAGGAAGCCAGGGATCAGCTGTAGCCCAGACATGAAGAGGAAGCCAGGGATCAGCTGTAGCCGGGACATGAAGAGGAAGCCAGGGATCAGCTGTAGCCCGGACATGAAGAGGAAGCCAGAGATCAGCTGTAGCCTGGACATGAAGAGGAAGCCAGGTATCAGCTGTAGCCCGGACATGAAGAGGAAGCCAGGGATCAGCTGTAGCCGGGACATGAAGAGGAAGCCAGGGATCAGCTGTAGCCCGGACTTCCGCTTCATGTTCAGTTTGTCCGAAGGCGGAGACAGTAATGCCAGAGCTGATTGGGCGCCGGCCATCATGTGTCATTTCACCGCATCACAGTCCCTTGACCGCGAGTGTCGACACCGCTGTAATGGTGTCGGCACGGGAGGTGAGTATAGGTTTCTTTATTTTATCAGGGCTGAACATTTAGTTTAAGAAGGGGTTGTCCTAGTAGTGGACAACCCCTTTAAGTTGATGCTGTATCTTTTCATTACTAAATGTAAATTGCTTCTAATATCCTAAAATGCTCTTCTCAGCCTTGAAATTGAAACATCAAGAAGGAAAACTTGTGGAATTGTGGATATCGCAGGATGGATAGACATGTTAATGATATACAATTTATGAAAATACGGAAACAAATTTTCTAAATCACTCGATTTATTCAAGAAAAATATTTAGACTTGAGAGTCCTCAGTGGTTGATACCTTTTAATGGCTAACTGAAAAGATGGTAACAAATTGCAAGCTTTCGAGACTACGCAGGTCTCTTCATCAGGCAAAGACTAAAACAAACGCTGAAGAATCACATATTTATATTGGATTGTAGGTGACCACTAGAGGCACACGGTTATTTTCTTCTTTAGCTTTGTAATGTAGCAGGTGATTCCTTGTATTAAAATCTAACTTCAAATCTGAGAAGGATAGAAAAGTCTGGGAATATAAACTTATGATACCTTTGACACTCTTAGTGCTGGGATGAATATATCCCAGAATTTTATGTCTTTCTACAACAATTAAGGAATCTGCTTCCCTGACCTTTTAGGGTCATCACAACACAATACCAGACCCCAATCAGAGGGTAATAAAACCTTCACTCCTTATCTATGAACTAGTCATATTTATGTTCATCCCTCTGCCATAATGACAGTTCTGCTTCACGTCACTTGTCTTACCTATTGCATTATTCCTGTGTCCTCTTGTGTATAAATATGTGATTCTTCAGCTTTTGTTTTAGTCTTTGCCTGATGAAGAGACCTGCGTAGTCTCAAAAGCTTGCAATTTGTTACCATCTTTTCAGTTAGCCATTAAAAGGTATCAACCACTGAGGACTCTCAAGTCTAAATATTTTTCTATCTTACTGGCTAACACGGTACGAAGATACACATCTTTCCTATATCGATTTATTCAGTATGGAGTATAAGCACCATATTCAGAAATCCTGACACTTATATGCCTTGGCTACTATCAATGCCATCAATGAAGATAATAATGGATTGTCTGCCACGCTGAATGCACTTGAGCACAGAGATCATCAAGAACCTCTGCTGGCATCTCCCCTTGCAATTGCCAACAATGTGCTTAATGAGAGAGAAATCCGGAGATGCTGCAGGCCATGTTAACATCTAACCTAATCTAATCTAACCTAAGCCTTTGTTTGCGTACAGCGTTGCTGTTTTGAAAAACAGCTCCTTCACAAGGGAATGTGGAAATGTCACTGGAGCAGATTTTCAACAAGACAACATGAGGCCGCGTGTTGCCTGTGTGGCCTAAACGTTCTATCATGGTATGCAGCATCTCCAGTCTTGTCTTCCATGGAGCACATCTGGGACATTATTGTTTGGCAATTGTAAAGGGAGCTGCCAGCAGTGGATCTTGATGATTTGCATGTCAATTACAGTCAGCAGGGCAGAACATTCCTCAACCATTAATAACCTCATAAATAGCAGTTAAGGTGTGTAAGTGCGAGGATTTCTGCACATTACTCTCATACTCTGTATTGATTAAATCAAGACGTTTTGAAAACTTTGGTTCCTTTTCTTCGTCATTTGAAGATCATTGACATGTCTATCCATCCTGTGATTTATATAATTCCATGAATTTTCATTGACGCTACAATGTCAGTGTTAAGGAGTGTTTTTTTTAATGCTTCCTTCCAGTAAATAATAGGCAAGTTGTCTATTGTTAGTGAAGTTTGACATGTAGAACACTTAGCGAAAACTAAAACAACAGAGTGTAGATGCTCATATGAGTCTCTGGCTCTATTGGCAGTCATGAAGAATAGCTTCGAGGGTATGGCCATCAGATATCTGAGTTGAATATCCAACTGACAGAAGCTCACAATCTTTCTTCGATACATACAAGCTGTCATATCTCCACCAGAACCTGCTTCTGCCACCAGGCATGTCCGTATTTACTCTGCAAGCAGTGCTGGTGATATAGGAGATGTCAGTCGCAGAAGCTCTGGATGACGGGCTCTGTCCATTCAATAAGAGTAGAGTGGCTGGAATCTGCACTGCCATCCAGTCTGACAGTGTGGGTGTGTGCACTGTCCAACTGATGTAATCAGCTCCCTACCCCAGCAAAGTGGAGAGCACCACACCCTACTAATCCTTCCAGCTTTCTGCCACATATAGCTTAGTGTTTCCTTGGCTAGGCATGTGTCTTCTGATCCTGTTTGGTTCTAGTGTATTCCTGTCTAATTTCTGACTAATCTTACGGATCCCGATTTTGTCCTTGGCATTATCTCTTGGCTTTGACCCTACCTGGCGACTATTCCTACCTCTAGATCACAGCTCTTCCTTGGTAGCATTCCACTGGGTCCTATTGTAAAATGAGATCCCTGTACAGGGATTAAAGGGTGTAGGGATTTCGTGGGAATCTGCCCAACACAGTGGTTTGTTCAAAGTGTGTCCAAGGCAGCCTTTTGAGCCAGTGGCCTCAGACAGACGCTACACAAACCAATTAATTTATCAGCAGGGTATTTGTTTTGTCTCACCTAGTGAACTGGATTATCAAAGCCCTTGGTCCGAATGAGCAGTTCTTATGCAGCAAAGAGCAGCAAGTCAGGCAAGATGGACTGGCAGTAACAGATGTGACAGAGCGGAAACAACCACAACTAGAATAGATGACCTGGAATCCCCTATGAAGCAGAGTAAGAACCATGATGCTGCAAAGTTGACACAGCTACAGTATGTGGAGACAATGGAGTAAAATATAGTTTTCAATGGTCCAAAGTGCAAGGCACCAGAAGTTCTCCTCCGAATAATCACTTTATTGGTAACGGCATACACAGAGAAAATAACACGCAGTGTTTTGACCACATAAAGCCTTTGTCAGGCCATAATTGAATAGAAGTGACTGCACAGAATATGGAGTGGTGTATGGGACTATACCTTTGGCAAATAATTTTCAGTGGTGGCACAGTGTAACAGAGCTGACACAGTGATGCTGCAGAGTGATGATGGCACAGTGATGCTGCAGAGTGATGATGGCACAGTGATGTTGCAGTAGAAGAGCTGGCACAGTGATGACTGGAGTAACAGTACTGGAACTTTGAAAACGTAGCACTGAACAGCAGAGACTGAGGTTGCAGGTACTGGAGCCACAGAATAGTAGAGCTGGACTGGTGTAACACTGTTAAAACCACAGAATGACATAACTGAGGCAAAGAAATGTCTCCTAGCATAAAATAGTGGCAGGACACTACCTGAGCTAGGCTACATGGCCCTGGTGGGTAACTTCACAGGTGAACATCCGGTTGCCTCAACAATTTGTTAGCTCTAGGTAGTGGATTCGGGAATTGACTGCCCATTTATCGTTTGCACTAATCAAAATCTTGCAAACACTCATCTTTAGGGCTTATGCACATAACTGTATTTTCGATCAGAGTGAAATCTAACAAAATATTGGATCACACTCAAACTGTTATTCTGAGGGTCCATGTGAGAGGTATATGTGAAAAAATGCTGCATGCCCGAGTTTGATCCGATACTTGGATCGTACTTGGCTATGGAAGTCATAACATGCATAACATCGGCCTACACTCGGACGACATCTGAGTGCAATGTGATTTAAACAGATTGACAAAATGGAGGAGATGGAGAAATTTCTTTTTTTTCGTCATCTTCTCATCATCCGAGAAAATTGCATCACACTCTGATCAAAGTTTGATGAGTGTGATTTTCATAATTGGCCTGACTCTCTCGCCGGCACGTTCCCTTATCGAGAGTAATAATATGTTAGCCTTCAAGGAATCACAGTGTTCCTCACATGAAAATGTTGAGGTTATTGTGACCATAAGCCATAATGGAGTGCTAATCATATGCAATGAACCTAGTTATGTAATTTAGCTCCATAATGACAGCACAACCATAGAAAAGGATATCCAAAGATAAGATATAAAAATGTCAGTGCTAATTCTGATCTTAACTATTACATTTGCAGTATTTTCAATACCATCCATGTACTCCGTCATGAGTCATCTGAAATATCTGTTCAGAAAAGAAATAACCTCTGGATTAAAACCAGATCCAGGTGTCCTGTAGCAATTGGGGTCCTACCCTCAAACCAGTGATCCTGAAAATCCACATTAAATTTCATTTCAAATTGTTCAATCTTTAATTAAATCCTCCACATCCACTCACCCTGACCTTCCCCGAGTGTAAAAATCCTCGTATTAAAACTTTTTATTAATTTACAACCTTCTTTCTTTTTTTTCACAAAATTAATGATTTATTATAACAATGTTGTATACTGTGACTGGCGCTGCTCCATCGCGGCTACTGTACTTTACGTATTATTTAGGAAGGTGTAGGATGCATTCCAACACCAGGTTTTAGAGTTTTGCTTTTGCTTTATTCCTATATATCTTTGTCTTCATTTTAATTGTATTTCTACCAATAACAGTTTTACATTTTTCAACGGTTGAAACACAATTAAGAAGGTTACCGTTGATTTCACTGGGACAGGCTGACCACCGGAGAATACTTCTTCACTAAAACAGGAAAAATTAGAACATATTGATAAGAGACATTTTATTAAAACAGCCAAGTGAGTACAGATATTAATTCCATCATTTCGATCTATGTGGTCTTTGTCAATGATGTCTGTATGTAGGGAAGGTCTGTGTCTGGTGGGTGTGCAGATAGTCAGGTTAATTTGGCCCCAAAAAAACCCGTAACCTAAAATAAATTCCAACAAAAGGTCTGTGAACGGTTTTTGTCTCTACCAAGTGTAGTGATCATCAGAAAAAAGTCTACCAATATTTGCCAACCGGGAGTGGGCTATTGAAATCGGCAAATTCCTCCAAAGATCTTATTTTTAACGGTCTTCTACTTTCTTTTTGTTTGTTAACTTTCTTATTTTATCTGCCTGAGCATTGTATGGTATTACCTGTATGTTTTCTTTTGTTCCAGGTTTGAAAAATGAGTACTAATCTTAGTGTGTCCCATCTGCAAAGAAAGTTTGACAGATGGCACCATAATCCAAGTTCTGGAGAAGGGCACCGATGTCATAAATGCAGCAACTGTTCTGAGTGGTGACAGTGTTGTTGTCACTGCTGTTTATAAAGTGCATGTGCAATGTCAAAAACGTTATGTGAATAAAAAAGTCATTAATTCGATGAATCGTGAGTTCAGTAAACCCGAACCGTGGAAAAGAGAGCAAGTGTCTGCCGGGCCTTTCATCAGTAGGCATGATTCTTTTTTGTGTGGGACACTTTTTTCCTTGGAGGTTCTCACTAGAGCTACACAAGGACAGATACATTTGCCGGACCATCAAGGAGTGCTGTGAAAGTCATTCAGATGACTGGTGATTGAAAGTAAAAGGGAGAATTGAATACTATGGTGGAGATCTTCATGCAATTGACTGCATATATCATCATGTATGTTGTGTAGTGTTGAGCGATAGTGCTCGATATCTAAAAATATCGTATCGAAATTGTATCGCCATAGCACTAAATATCGTCGACATCCGATTTCGATAGCGGAAGTCCCATGTAAGTCTATGGGAACAAAATATCGAAATTAAAAAAAAACATTCTTGCCTTGTTGGTTAATTGTACATGAAGGAAAACAACAAAGACTAATGTAGAATGTATTGGGGGAGGTTGAGGAGACAATAAAGGCATACATGTTTAACCCAATGCATTGGAATAGCATTAATATATTTTTTTTTGGAAATACGTTTGGATTGACTAACAAATTGACAATGTTGTTAACCTTTTTTCTATTTTGGCAAATATGTATGTTTCACAACTTCCATGCTCTTCACCTTTTTAACTTTTGCCAGTGCCACACTTTCTCCTTCATAATCTTCAGCAGCAGCATCATCTTTCTCATCAAATTATTCTTCATCTTCACCTTCTTAATCTTCTTCTTAAACTTCTTGCTATTCATGTTTTTGTTTACATTACTCATATTGTTATTATTAAACTAATTAATCCTCTTCATATTCAAATTCTTCATCTTCTTCCTCTTCATCTTCTTCATCATATTCTTATTTGTGACAGAGATTCCTGTACTTGTAATCTGTAAGAGTATGAATTGTTCATCCTTCCGTTCTTGCTGTCACAAAAGATTTAAATTACAACAGTATTTGTCCGTGTTCAGTTTAGCCTGCAGCAGCAGGCATTTTCCAGGGGCACCACGAGGAGGAACGGACTCACCCCCATACACTGCTTAGTCTTCTTCTGCTTAGAATTTAGAGCATATATTTTGCTCTTCATTTTGGTCTTATACTTCATGTTCTTCTGCTTTTTGATCTTCTGCTTATTGTTCTTGTGTCTCTTGTTCTGTATCTTGTATTTGTAGCACAACCTTGTACCAGCTGATGTTACTGGGACACGGTTACTAAGCAGGAGGTACCTGTGCTCCAAAGCACTACCAAGGACCAGCAGACGTTGCAGGAACTCGGATACCGAGATGGAGGCACCTAGGCCAAAGGCACTGCGGAGAACCAGTTGATGGTACTGGAACCCGGACGGGTAGCAGAAGGTACAAGAGCCAATGCAAGTAACGAGGACCAGCTGACTGTGCTGGAACCCGGAGGGGCAGCAGAAGGAAAAGAGCCAATGGCACAACCGAGGACCAGCTGACGTTACTGGGACACGGTTACTAAGCAGGAGGTACCTGTGCTCCAAAGCACTACCAAGGACCAGCAGACGTTGCTGGAACTCGGATACGGAGATGGAGGCACCTAGGCCAAAGGCACTGGGGAGAACCACTTGACGGTACTGGACCCGGATGGGTAGCAGAAGGAAAAGAGGCAATGTCACAACCGAGTACCAGCTGACGTTACTGTGACACGGTTACTAAGCAGGAGGTACCTGTGCTCCAAAGCACTACCAAGGACCAGCAGACGTTGCTGGAACTCGGATACGGAGATGGAGGCACCTAGGCCAAAGGCACTGGGGAGAACCACTTGACGGTACTGGACCCCGGATGGGTAGCAGAAGGAAAAGAGGCAATGTCACAACCGAGTACCAGCTGACGTTACTGTGACACGGTTACTAAGCAGGAGGTACCTGTGCTCCAAAGCACTACCAAGGACCAGCAGACGTTGCTGGAACTCGGATACGGAGATGGAGGCACCTAGGCCAAAGGCACTGGGGAGAACCACTTGACGGTACTGGACCCCGGACAGGTAGAAGAACGCACCCATGAAAATGTAAGTTGACAGGACGCAAGCCGTCCGCAGTTACCGAATCACACAGTCCTACAGTGGGTGCTTATCCTATTGTCACAATGGAAACCGCCTTTATTTACATATCCCACAGCACACATAGGAATCACCTAAACTGCAGGCACCATAGAGTCGGCTAACCCGAATGCAACACGACAGCACAACTTATTGGAGGATAATTGACGTTCACACTGCCAGGAAACAGCTGTCGTGCTGTAACCAGGCTGGCCAGGAGTCAGTACCCCTGCCAATTACTTACGAGCAACAAATGGCGGTGTTGTAGCCCAGGAGTAGAGTTCAGGTGGTAGAAAGATGAACATAACAGGAGACATGGAAAACGTTGCCAAACAGTTATTTAATCTGAAACGGACAGGCAAATTCAGGTGAGATCCATGCCTTGTCATTTTCAGAAAAGTAAGCCGGTCTACATTCTCTGTGGATAGTCGCATGCGACGGTCTGTTACTACACCACCTGCAGCACTAAAGACACGCTCAGATAATACACTGGCAGCAGGGCAAGCCAGCACCTCCAATGCATACTGGCTAAGCTCTGGCCATGTATCCAACTTAGAGACGCAAAATTTGAAAGGGGAAGAGGCATCTGGGAGTACACTTAGAGGGAAAGCCAAGTAGTCTGTCACCATCTTACGGAAACGTTTCTTCCTGGTGACTGGAGCCGTCTCGGATGGTGTAGACCTTGCTGGCGCTGTCACAAAACTTTGCCACATTTGTAACATACAGTTCTTGCCCTGTGCAGAGGCGCTGCTTCTGATCCCTCTTGTTGTAGAGGTGTCTACACTGCCTCGACGCACAGAGCTGCTTTGTAAAGCAGTATCAGCAGCAGCAGCACCTCTCTCGGCTGGAATGTACAACAGTATGGATTGCACCAGTGTGTCTTGGTACTCCTGCATTTTACGGTCCCGGTTCACCGGTGTGATGAGGGTTTGTAAGTTGTCCCGGTAGCGAGGGTCTAGGAGGGTGTACACCCAATAATCTGACGTGCTGAGAATGTGGGCGATGCGGCGGTCGTTTCTCACGCACTGAAGCATGAAATCAACCATGTGCTTCAGACTCCCAACTGGCCAACAAAGGCTGTCCTCTGGAAGAGGCGTCATCTCTGTCTCCTCTGCATCACCCCACCCTCGCTCTACATACTGACTACAGCGTTGTGTACCTCCCTCTGTAGGGATTTCTTCCTCCTCCATTGACTCCACCTCCTCCTCATCCTCCTCACAAAGTGAGCCCTGCCCAGCCCTTTGTGAGGAACCAAGTTGCGCTGATTGTCCTGAAGGTAATTGAATTTGTGACTCCTCATCCTCCACCTGTTAGGGTCTGCAGAACGCACCAAATATATAAAGTGGAGAGGTGCGTTCGCAGCCCGGGGTCCACCGTGCAAGCAAAGCCTGCTGCTAGTAAGATGACGAAAGTAGCGAACTCTGTTATCCCGCAGAGTCGCTAAAATAAACGCCGTAGCGCGTTGTGGCAGTAAGTGCAGACTCTGTTAATTCACAGAGCCGCTAACGGGATGCCACAGTGCTATATGGCGATATGTGCGAACTCACTTAGCTTCAGTGAGCCGCAAAGTAAAATGCTAGGGCGCTGTCTAGCGTCGAGAGCGAACCCTGTTACGTCACAGAGCCGCTGAGAACAAACACCGTGTCCTGTCAGGCTCTCAGGCACACGGTTAATTGCTAAGCGAGCATAATACGTGGTCATGCGCTAATGTCCTCGCGGGAGTCACCCGCAATCTATGGCGTCTGAACGCCAGACCCTGAATACGGCAATCAAACTCCTCACCGGTTATGCCGGTAATCTAGGGCATCTAGGACACCGACCCTGACCAGCTAGCACACTAAACTCCTCACCGATTAAGTCGGTATTCTAGTGGCTTATTTCAGCCGGGTCCCTAACCACACACACGCATGACCACACTGGCGCATAGCATACAATGGTTGATATTAGCGCATGGCGGCCCAGCCATGCTACCCTTTTATAGCAACAGCTACAGGACCTTCCAGGAACAAGGACCAATGAGAACCTGTTCAGAAGACTAGTAGTAACAGGGCCTTCCTGGCGGGCCAATAGGAGCTGCTGCAGTACCTGAGCATGTGACCCCTGATCTCCAATGAGAGATCTCACTCTGGGCACGCTCAGAAGGGAAAATGCAGGACTTTATCCCAAAGACGTCTGCTCCAGAACTGGCTATAATAGCAGATCCAGGAAAGGCAGCAGCAAGTCACTGCCCAGTAGTGGAGTGGACAAGACGCTTGGAACGACGTCTCTGCTGAGCAGGCTCCACTGCGGCCGGAGATGAATGGGAGACCGCAGCGGCACTGGTTCGAGACTCCCCTTGTGCAGGAGCGGGAACTCGAACCCTAACATTACCCCCCCTCCTAGGGCCCCCCCTTCTCTGGGCCTCGCTGCGTTCAAAGGCAGCGATGAGCTGCGGAGCGTGAACATGCTCGGCAGGCTCCCAAGACCTATCCTCAGGCCCATAGCCCCTCCAGTCCACCAAATAAAACTTTTTGCCCCGTACCACCTTACACCCCACGATGGCGTTCACCTCATGGTCATCCGCAGATGAACCCGATGTCCGGCAGATGACTCAGAAAACCGGGACATGAGCACGGGTTTCAGGAGGGACACGTGAAAGGTGTCGGAGATACCCAGGCGTGGTGGAAGAGCTAAACGGTATACCACAGGGTTAACCTGCTCGAGGACCTTGAAAGGACCCAGGTATCGGGGTGCCAACTTAGTGGACTCAACTCGCAGCCTGATGTTACGGGCGGAGAGCCACACCAAATCCCCAGGAGCAAATGTAGGAGCGGGGCGCCGATGGGCATCGGCCGAAGACCTCATCCTCTCTTTGGAGGCCTGAATGGCATCCTGCGTGCGGTCCCAAATGTCCCGTGCCTCCACAGCCCAGTCTGCCACCCTGGAATCGGCGGAAGACACGGGCATAGGCACTGGTACCCGCGGATGCTGACCGTAGTTCAGGAGGAATGGGGTCTGTCCGGTGGAATCAGCCACAGCATTGTTTAATGCAAACTCAGCCCATGGTAGCAAGGATGCCCAGTCATCCTGCCTGGCTGAGACAAAATGTCGTAGATAGGTGACCAAGGTCTGGTTGGCCCTCTCTACCAACCCATTCGTCTCAGGATGGTACGCTGAAGAGAGATTTAACTCAATACTGAGTAGACGACAAAGCTCTCTCCAGAACCGAGACGCAAACTGGGGACCTCTGTCACTGACAATCTTGTCCGGCATGCCGTGTAAACGGAAGATGTGCCTAACAAACAACGCTGCCAGAGCCCGTGCAGAAGGTAACCGTGGTAGTGGCACCAGATGCACCATTTTAGAGAAATGGTCGGTGATTACCCAAATGATGGTGCAACCCCGAGACTTGGGCAAGCCCACCACAAAGTCCATCCCAACCATCTCCCAGGGCCTGTCTGCCACCGGCAAAGGGTAAAGTAACCCAGCTGGCCGTTGTCGTGGAGACTTATTTTTGGCGCAGGAGACACACGCCCGAACATAGTCCCCAACATCACGGACCATATGCGGCCACCAATATGTCCTCGCCAGCAATTCAGATGTCCTCTTTGCCCCAAAGTGTCCACCCACCCTGGACGAATGTGCCCAAGAGAGTACCTCCGGTCGCAAATTAGTAGGCACAAAAGTCTTGCCCGGGGGCACAGACTCTAGCGAAACCGGGGCCACTGTTCTCAGGCTCTCTGTGGGGACGATAAGCCGAGGCTCCTCCACCTCCTCCTCCGAGGACACCACAGAGCGAGAGAGAGCGTCGGCACGAATGTTCTTCTCTCCCGAGAGGAAATGCAGTGTGAAATGAAACCGGGAGAAGAACAAGGACCATCTGGCTTGGCGAGAATTAAGCCGCTGGGCCGTCTGAAGATATACCAGGTTTTTGTGATCCGTGAAAACTTGGAAGGGAAAGCGAGCTCCCTCCAACAGATGTCTCCACTCCGAGAAGGCCAACTTCATTGCTAGCAACTCCCTGTCCCCGATGGAATAATTCCTCTCTGCTGGTGTGAAGGTCTTGGAGAAAAAGAAGCATGGATGCTTCCGACCTTGAGCATCCTTTTGGAAGAGGACTGCTCCAGCACCAACGGACGAGGCATCCACCTCCAATATAAATGGCTTATCAACATCGGGGCGATGTAGGATGGGAGCTCTAGCGAAATGAGACTTAATAGACGTGAAGGCCTTGGAGACCTCTTCAGACCACAATTTGGGATTAGCTCCCTTTTTGGTAAGGGCAACCACGGGAGCTACCAAAGTTGAGAAGTGGGGAATGAACTGACGGTAGTAATTAATGAACCCCATAAAGCGCTGCACCGCCTTTAGAGAGTGGGGTTCTTGCCAGTCCATCACCGCCTGTAGTTTGGCAGGATCCATAGCCAATCCCTGGGCGGAGATGATATAGCCCAGGAAAGGTAAGGACTCCTGCTCAAACACACATTTCTCCAACTTTGCGTAAAGGGAATTTGCCCGTAGGAGGTCGAAGACCCTGCCAACATCCCTCCGGTGGGAGTCAATATCTGGAGAGAAGATGAGTATATCATCCAGATAGACTACGACCGAGGTGGAGAGCATATCCCGGAAGATGTCATTGACAAAGTCTTGGAAAACGGCTGGAGCATTACAGAGCCCAAAGGGCATCACCAGATATTCGTAATGCCCATCCTTGGTATTAAAAGCCGTCTTCCATTCGTCCCCCTCACGGATGCGAATCAGGTTATAAGCACCGCGCAGATCTAGTTTAGTGAATACCCTTGCTCCCCGAAGCCTATCAAATAGCTCAGAGATCAGGGGCAACGGGTACTTGTTTTTAACGGTGATGGCGTTAAGACCCCTGTAATCAATACACGGACGCAATTCTCCGTTTTTCTTCTGCACGAAGAAAAATCCCGCCCCTGCCGGTGACACCGACTTCCTAATAAACCCTCTTGCCAGGTTCTCCTGAATATATTGCGACATGGCCTCTGTCTCAGGAAGAGAGAGGGGATAGACCCTTCCCCGAGGAGGTTCTGAGCCAGGCAAGAGGTCGATAGGACAGTCATAGGGGCGATGAGGCGGAAGAGTCTCCGCAGCCTTCTTGGAGAACACGTCTGCATATGACCAGTAGTGCTTGGGAAGTGGAGTAAGATCTGCGGGTAACTCAGTAGTGGTAACCTGAACGCAACTTCTGACACATCTGCCTGTACATGCATCACTCCAACCCAGTATCCTACCCGAAGTCCACTCTATATGTGGGGAGTGGAAACGGAGCCAAGGTATACCTAGTAGGATCTCGTCTATTCCCTCGGGAAGGACGAGTAGGGAAATAAATTCCTGATGGGAAGGAGATACAGACAATGCAAGTGGGACAGTCTGGTGTGTAATTTGTGAGGGCAATGACGACCCATTCACTACCCGAACAGTCACTGATTTGTCAAGCGCCACCAGAGGTATTGCATGACGGCGAGCAAAGCTAGAGGACATGAAATTCCCCTCTGCTCCTGAGTCCACGCAAAGGTCGGCGGTGAGAATGGAAGTACCAACAGTGATTGTCCCTTTAAATGTTATCTTGGAGGAAAATGCCGCTGTCTCTAGTGAACCTCCTCCCAGGGCCACTAGACGTGATCGCTTCCCCGATCGCTGTGGACATCTGTTGGCATAGTGTCCTGTCTGCTGACAATGGTTACAAACCACGGATACTCGGACGGACCGAGACTTAGGTCCTGCATGAGGAACTTCTGTGGCCTTTTGAGGTTCGGACGCCAGATCGGGGAATTCGGGAGGTTTGGCAAAGGTAGGAGCCAACCGAAACCTCTGCCTACACTGGGCCCGCTCCAACCTCCGCTCGTGAAAACGGAGGTCAATGCGGGTAGATATGGAGATAAGCTTCTCCAGTGTGGCGGGAATCTCCCTGGTAGCCAAAGCGTCTTTAACATGGTCAGCCAGTCCCCGCCAGTAGATAGGAATAAGAACTTTATCAGACCAATCTAGATCAGCAGCCAGAGTCCGAAACTGGACGGAAAACTGACTGACCAAAGACGAACCCTGTGTCAATGCCAGCAGTTGTAGCGCCGTATCGTGGGTGATCTGGGGTCCTAAAAAGACCTTTTTAAGAGCCTCCAAGAAACGAGGAGCACTCTGCACCACACGATCATCGCGCTCCCACAGCGGCGTTGCCCACTCCAACGCTCTGCCCGAGAGTAGAGAAAGTACAAAACCCACTTGTGCCCGATCCGTGGGAAAATGTGCAGCCAGAAGCTCGAGATGTATAGAGCACTGACTCACGAATCCCCGACATTGCTTGCTATCACCGGCAAACTTGTCAGGAAGCGGGAGGTGGGATAATGTAGGGGCAGAGGTGGCAGAGGACAAACTGGCTGCAGCCACGCTAGCAGCCTGAACAGCGACTGCGGTAACATCCACAGCTGAGGTTGTGCTCTCAAGAGCCTCCAACCTACCCTTCAGCTGCTGGATGTACTGCAATAGTCGCTGTTCGTCCGCCATTTTACTAGCCAGACCCTGGCGCTAATATTATGTTAGGGTCTGCGGAACGCACCAAATATATAAAGTGGAGAGGTGCGTTCGCAGCCCGGGGTCCACCGTGCAAGCAAAGCCTGCTGCTAGTAAGATGACGAAAGTAGCGAACTCTGTTATCCCGCAGAGTCGCTAAAATAAACGCCGTAGCCCGTTGTGGCAGTAAGTGCAGACTCTGTTAATTCACAGAGCCGCTAACGGGATGCCACAGTGCTATATGGCGATATGTGCGAACTCACTTAGCTTCAGTGAGCCGCAAAGTAAAATGCTAGGGCGCTGTCTAGCGTCGAGAGCGAACCCTGTTACGTCACAGAGCCGCTGAGAACAAACACCGTGTCCTGTCAGGCTCTCAGGCACACGGTTAATTGCTAAGCGAGCATAATACGTGGTCATGCGCTAATGTCCTCTCGGGAGTCACCCGCAATCTATGGCGTCTGAACGCCAGACCCTGAATACGGCAATCAAACTCCTCACCGGTTATGCCGGTAATCTAGGGCATCTAGGACACCGACCCTGACCAGCTAGCACACTAAACTCTTCTAGTGGCTTATTTCAGCCGGGTCCCTAACCACACACACGCATGACCACACTGGCGCATAGCATACAATGGTTGATATTAGCGCATGGCGGCCCAGCCATGCTACCCTTTTATAGCAACAGCTACAGGACCTTCCAGGAACAAGGACCAATGAGAACCTGTTCAGAAGACTAGTGTAATGTATGTAGTACAGTTCATATAGCGTCTTGTGCTTGGGTGCGATGAAAACACAGGAGTCACAGGTTTGATATAGAAAAGTCCTGTATTACTTCATACAAGTTGGCAGAAATAGTCACACAGTTTGCAGACACAGAAACAGGAGACACAGCAGGCCAGAGTAATCCAAGCTCAGCAATCACTCTCCAATACAGATTCAGGATCTTCTTCTCTGTTACCGTAAGTCCATGCAAACGTGGGTCTTTCAAAGAGCAGGGTTCAGAGTCCACAAGTGCTTCAGAGTTCCTCAGTAGGAATAGCTGGAGTACAAGGTCCAAGGCTTACAGGAGTCAAGTCACAGGTTCACTGCAGGCTAGATTCTGAAGCACTGATTGCTCAGCTGTGGCTGCTTTAGAAGCAAAGGAGAGAATCAGGGCGGGAACATGCAAGCTGGAAACTCCATTTTGACTGAGGGCAAGATAGCTGCAGCAAGACAGAAAGTAAAATGGCTGACGAACAAACTGAGTTTCAGGAATATATACATAGAACCTTACATTACTCCTCCCTTAAGGACAACCTCCGGATGACCTCAGACCAGGCCTGTGTGGGTACCTCTGATGAAACTGACGGAGCAAGCGAGGAGCATTAACGTTATTGACCGGTTCCCATGAGTTGTCCTCCACTGGGTAGCCCTGCCATTTAATCAGATATTGTAACTGATTTCTATACAACCTGGAATCTAAAATCCTTTCCACCACAAATTCTTCCTGACCATCGACTAGCACTGGGTCAGGGCAAGGAGAGGAACGTCCAGGAAACGTATTGGGTGTCGCAGCCTTTAGTAGGGATACATGAAAGACAGGGTGGATTCTCATAGTTCTGGGCAGTTGAAGACGACAAGCAACGGCACTTATAATTTTACTGATTTTATAGGGTCCAATGTACTTATGTCCCAAATTAGACGATGGAATCCTTAACTGAAGATTTCTGGTTGACAGCCAGACCAAGTCTCCTACCTTGAAAGCTGGTGCAGGTTTACGAAATTTATCTGCTGCTTTCTTGTACCTTTCTTGAGCCGATTCCAGATTTTCCTTTAGAAGATCCATATTCTTCTGTAAAGACGTGATTCTTTCAGCCACTGCTGGTAAAGGCGTTTCTATGGGAAATCGTGGTAGAATGTTAGGATGATAACCTAGATTAGAGTAAAAAGGAGACTGTTTAGTGGAGGCACTCTGAGAGTTGTTATACGAGAACTCAGCTAATGGAAGTAGATCCACCCAATCATCCTGTAGGTGGCAGATAAAGCAGCGGAGATACTGCTCCAGGGTTTGATTGGTTCGTTCGGTCTGTCCATTAGTCTGGGGATGAAAAGCAGAAGAAAGGTTTACTTTAATGTCCAATGCTGCACAGAAATTTTGCCAAAACCTAGAAGTGAATTGCACCCCTCGATCCGAAATAACCTCATCCGGTACTCCATGTAAGCGAAACACATCTTTAATCATCAAATCTGATGTCTGTTTTGCAGTGGGTAAGCCGACACAAGGGATAAAATGAGCTGCCTTTGTTAGACGGTCAACCACCACTAGAATGGTGTTCTTCCCCTGAGAGGTTGGTAACTCCACAATGAAGTCCATAGAAATGGATCCCCACGGGCGGGACGGGGTGGGAAGAGGCTGTAACAGACCAGTTGGTGAGGAGCGAGGTGTTTTGCATCTTGCACAGACCTCACATGAAGTGACATAATTCAAAACATCCTTCCTGCAAGTGGGCCACCAAAAGAAACGAGAAAGAAATTCCTGTGTCTTTAGAATTCCTCTATGCCCAGCTATCTTGGAATCGTGAATGAGTTGCAATACTCTTAATCTGACTGTTTCAGGAATATACAGACGTTGTCCCTGAATCCACACACCATTCTTAAAGACAAGACTTACGTCCCTTGGGGGTTGTGCCAAAAAGGAATCCGCATGGTATGCTTCCTTGATGTCCTTAAGTAGGTCTTGATTATGAATTACTCCTAGGAATCTAGAGTCAGGAAGAATAGTCTTAGGAGGAGTAATTGAACGTGTCTCTGCTGAGTAAATCCTAGAGAGTGCATCCTAGAGAGTGCATCAGCCTTTCCATTGCGCGATCCTGGTCTATAAGAGATGATAAAATTAAATTGGTTTAAGAAAAGATTCCAGCGAGTCTGGCGAGGAGTCAGGCACTTAGCCGACCTGATAAACTCAAGGTTACGATGGTCTGTCAGGATGACTATTTGCTGTGCAGCTCCCTGAAGAAGGTGTCTCCATTCTTTGAAGGCGGCAATAATGGCCAACAACTCTCTATTGCCCACATCGTAGTTCCTCTCAGCCGAAGACAACTGCTGGGAAAAGAAGGCACAGGGATGCAAGACATTCTTCTCACCTGTTCTCTGAGAGAGTATAGCTCCAACGGCACAGTCTGAAGCATCCACCTCTATTATGAAGGCAAGCTCGGGGTTGGGATGTACTAGGATAGATGCAGTGGTAAATTTATCTTTTAGACGGGAAAATGCTTCCTGGGCTTGGGGAGTCCAGGAAAACCTAGACTCTTTCCGGGTAAGTTGAGTGATAGGTGACACTACCTCAGAGAAATTTCTAATGAAACGTCTATAGAAGTTGGCAAACCCGATGAAGCGCTGTACCTCCTTCACATTTCTAGGACTTGGCCAATCCTTGATGGCTTGGGTTTTGCTTCCATCCATACTAATTCCTTGTGTAGACAGTACATACCCCAGAAATTGAATTTCGGTCCTATGGAATTCACACTTTTCAAGTTTGATGTAAAGATGATTTTGTCTTAGACGTTCCAAGACCATTCTCACATGTCCATGATGTTCCTCTGTGGAGTTAGAAAAAATTAGAATATCATCCAAATAAATTACCACGAATGTATCTAGGAGATCCCTGAAGATGTCATTCACCAAGTGTTGGAAAGTGGCTGGGGCGGTACTCAGACCAAAAGGCATAACTAGATATTCAAAGTGTCCATAGCGTGACCTGAATGCAGTCTTCCATTCATCCCCAGGTCTAATACGGACTAAGTTATAGGCCCCACGAAGATCTAGTTTAGAAAAAATTTTGGCATGTCGCACTCTCTCCAATAACTCAGGGATTAAAGGCAATGGATAACGGTTTCTAATAGTAACCTTATTGAGTTCCCTATAGTCTACGCATGGTCTCAGAGATCCATCTTTCTTCTTTACAAAGAAGATGGGTGCACCTGCAGGAGATGAAGAGGGGCGTATGAAGCCCTTGGCTAGATTTTCATCTATGTAATCCTTTAAAGCCTTTAGCTCGGGCCCCGCCAGGGGGTAGATCTTACCAAAAGGTATCTCTGCTCCAGGCAATAATTCAATTGGACAATCATATGGACGGTGAGGAGGAAGCTGGTCAGCGTTCTTCTTGTCACATAAATCCACATAGTCCTGGTATACAGCTGGTAGTTCAGGGACTGACATAATTCCTTTAGGAACAGAGCAAGCTGAAACTTTTGGACTCATCTGTTTCTCTGGAAAGTGTAATTCCTTGGTCTCCCAGTTAATGGTAGGATTCTGAGCCTGCAGCCATGGTAGCCCTAGAATAATGGGAAAGTGGGGAGAAGAGATAAGCATAAAGGACAGTTTCTCTTGATGATCTTTACCCATAAGAACCCTCAAAGGCTCTGTTTCCTGATCCACTGGTCCAGAGGTCAGCAGGGAGCCATCCACAGTTTCCATCTGTACTGGAGTAGCCTTCTTCACTGAACGTATTCCCTGTTTCAGAGCAAAGGAGACATCCATAAAATTTCCACTTGCCCCTGAGTCGATCATAGCAGAGCTAGACACCCAAGCTGAGTCAACCCAGAGTTTGATGGAAAGAAAGCAATGAGAATTGTTTTTCTTACAACTCAGCTGGGACACCGCTGAGGAAACTTGAAAAATGGCAGCGTTTACACAGTCAACGTCCTCAGAGGTAACGGAGTTTAAGTCCGAGAAATCAAGATCTGTTGCTGCAGATCTCTCTGGAGCCTGAGGCTCGGACCTGACAGATCCCCTCTCGCAACACTCACAATGAATGAGTGCTGCAGTAGTCTTACGAGAACGGCTGGGGCAGTTTATAATGAAGTGCCCTGACTTACCACAATAAAAACATAGATTCTCCTTAAAACGATGTTCCTTGCGTGCATCACTAACCCGTCGTTGTAAAGAGTCTACCTGCATGGGTTCAGGTTCAGGTTCCCGTGTAATCCTACTCAAAGGTTCCTTAGCTGGAGAGGAAGGTAGGAAAAGGTTAGTACGATTGCTTTCGAACCATCTCTCTTGCCTGCGTTCAGTCAGACGAGTATCAATACGGATGCAGTAGTTAATAAAGTCACCTAACGCAGTGGGAGGGTCGGCACGAGCAAGTTCATCCTTAATCAGTGGAGATAACCACTTTCGAAAAATAGATTTTTTGGCGGAACTGTCCCAGGTGGTATCAAGGGCTCATCTCCTGAAATCCAAGGCATATTCAGCTACCGAGTGCTTACCTTGGCGCAAAGCTAACATGGCTGCTTCAGCTGTTGCACCTCGATTGGGGTCATCAAACACCTGCCCCATGGCTGAAATAAAATCATCAAGGTGATTCAAACAATCATCCTCAGTCTCAATCAGAGGGTTTGCCCACATTAAAGCCTTGTTGGTAAGCAACATAATTATAGTAAGCACCTTAGATCGTTCAGTGGGAAATTGTGAAGCATGTGCAGAAAAAAAAAGATTGCATTGATTAATAAATCCCCTGAATTTCTCACGTTCACCGCCAAAACGAAAAGGGGGCAACTTGGGAATCCCAGCACTCGGGGCTACGGCAGGAGCCTGGACTCGCCCCTCTAGAACCTCAATCCTGGCTCGCAAATCCTGGGTAGTCTGTCCAACCACTTGCAAATTGTGATTATTGAGGTCCTGTAGATTTGTAAAACGGGTCTTTATATTCTGCAAATCTGCAAGGATATTATCAGTCACTCCGCAAAGTTCCTTTATGCGGGCCTCCATTTTCCAGATCTTTTAAGACAGGATTACTGGAAGAAGAGGAGAGAAAAAAAAAAAAAAACAATAGTGTTCACCTGTGGCAACACTGCAGAGAGAAAAAAAAATTAAGGAATTGCTCACCTGGAATGGTTGTGAGAAGTCACAACCACTGTCATCACAGAAAGTACAACCGGACGTCTGATATCCACAGTACAGCAGACACAGCCTTCCAGACCCAGCAGACACTAATGTTTTGGCTTCAGAATCTTGTAATGTATGTAGTACAGTTCATATAGCGTCTTGTGCTTGGGTGCGATGAAAACACAGGAGTCACAGGTTTGATATAGAAAAGTCCTGTACTACTTCATACAAGTTGGCAGAAATAGTCACACAGTTTGCAGACACAGAAACAGGAGACACAGCAGGCCAGAGTAATCCAAGCTCAGCAATCACTCTCCAATACAGATTCAGGATCTTCTTCTCTGTTACCGTAAGTCCATGCAAACGTGGGTCTTTCAAAGAGCAGGGTTCAGAGTCCACAAGTGCTTCAGAGTTCCTCAGTAGGAATAGCTGGAGTACAAGGTCCAAGGCTTACAGGAGTCAAGTCACAGGTTCACTGCAGGCTAGATTCTGAAGCACTGATTGCTCAGCTGTGGCTGCTTAAGAAGCAAAGGAGAGAATCAGGGCGGGAACATGCAAGCTGGAAACTCCATTTTGACTGAGGGCAAGATAGCTGCAGCAAGACAGAAAGTAAAATGGCTGACGAACAAACTGAGTTTCAGGAATATATACATAGAACCTTACAACTAGTAGTAACAGGGCCTTCCTGGCGGGCCAATAGGAGCTGCTGCAGTACCTGAGCATGTGACCCCTGATCTCCAATGAGAGATCTCACTCTGGGCACGCTCAGAAGGGAAAATGCAGGACTTTATCCCAAAGACGTCTGCTCCAGAACTGGCTATAATAGCAGATCCAGGAAAGGCAGCAGCAAGTCACTGCCCAGTAGTGGAGTGGGCAAGACGCTTGGAACGACGTCTCTGCTGAGCAGGCTCCCTTGCGGCCGGAGATGAATGGGAGACCGCAGCGGCACTGGTTCGAGACTCCCCTTGTGCAGGAGCGGGAACTCGAACCCTAACACCACCTCTTTCAAAACCTCTTCCTTTAGTGCTTTCAGTGATTTCTGAAGCAGGCAGATAAGGGGGACAGTCATGCTGACTAGTGCATCATCTGCACTCGCCATCCGCGTTGAGACATCAAACGCACGCAAAACGTCGCAGATGTCCTTCATAGAGGCCCACTCAGTAGTGGTGAAGTGTGAACGGCGCAAATTGCGAGTTGATTGCGCCTGTTGCAGCTGATACTCCATTACTGCTGGCTGCTGCTCACACAACCGCTCCAACATATGTAACGTGGAATTCCACCTGGTGGGTACGTCACATATGATACGATGTTCAGGAAGGCGAAATCTGACTTGCAGAGCTGCAATGCGCGATCTGGCCATGCTGGAACGTCGCAAGTGAGCGCACTCTAGGCGGACCTTGTGCAGCAGTGCATCAAGATCTGGATAGTCCCTCAAAAAACTCTGCACGACCAAGTTGAGCACATGTGCCAGACATGGTATGTGAGTGAGGTTGCCAAGGCCCAGAGCTGCCACCAGATTTCGGCCATTGTCACACACTACCAAGCCTGGCTGGAGATTAGCTGACAAAAACCACACATCGCTCTCCTGCTTGATGGCATCCCAGAGCTCCTGCGCTGTGTGGCTTCGATTCCCCATGGGAATTCATTTCAGTACGGCCTGTTGACGTTTGGCCACGGCTGTGCTCATATCGGTCGCAACAGGTAAGCGTTCACGGGTCCAATTGGAGGTATACCATGACGGCTCGTGCAGCGATGATTCTGAGGAACTGGAGTAGGAGGAGGAATCAATGTGCACAGACTGGATTCCTGCAATCCTTGGAGTTGGCAGAACACGTACAGCGCCATGGCAAGATCTGTACCCGGCTCCACAACATTGACCCAATGGGCAGTGAGGGAAAGGTATCGTCCCTGGCCATGGGTACTGGTCCACGCATCGGTGGTCAGGTGGACCCTGCTACTGACGGCGTTTAGTAGCGCATGTTTAATGTTTCCCTCGACATGTTTTTGCAGAGCAGGGACAGCTTGCCTGCTGAAATAAAATCGGCTTGGCACATTATATTGTGGGACTGCCAATGCCATAAAGTTCCTGAAACTGTCAGTCTCCACCAGCCTGAATGACAGCATTTCAAGGGACAGGAGTTTTGCAAGGCCAGCATTCAGAGCCTGTGCTCGTGGATGGTTTGCCGAGTATGGCCGTCTTTTATCCCATGCCTGTGTTACCGATGGCTGTTTTTTGTACTGGGAGTGTGACGATGACTGTGAACTTGCTGCAGTGGGTGGAATAACAGTTTCTCTATGGACAACAGTGACCGAGGTTCTTCCATGGAGATCCTGTGAGGAAGCCGAAACAGGTGTGTGAGAGCTGGAGGAAGAGGCTCCAACACGAGCTGAAGATGTAGGTGCTGCTGTAGGTTGGCCTACATCTCCAGTGTGTCTTTGGAACTCAGCTACGTGCTTTGTCCGTACATGTGTCCACATATTTGTGGTATTCAGGTTCCTGATATTTTTACCTCTTTTAACTTTTTGCTTACACAGCTTGCATTGAACATAGCAAATATCATGTACAAGTCTGTCAAAAAAGGACCACGCAGTACAAGTCATAGGAGCGCCAATTTTGACAGTTCTAAGAGAACTGCTCCCAACAGGTGCCAAACTGGAGGCTACAGGCAAGCGAGTCTGCAGCCTACCTCTCCTCCTCTTTGTACTGTTGGGACAATCTCTTCCTCAGAGCTGCTCCCACACCTTCCTGTTGCTCACGCCATGTTGGGTCTCGGACTTCATCATCTCCACTACCCTCTTCCAACACCTGCTGCTGTTGGATGGTCTGGGCAGCACCATGCTCCACAAAACCTGGCACCTGAGTCTCATCATCATCATAAGATGCGTTCTGCGGTGTGCTGTCCATCGGCACTGGCTCACCCGCCTCTTCAGATTGAGAGAGACACAGCTGTTGCGCATCACTGCATACTCCCTCTTCTTCAAATTGCAGAATGCTGCTTGCCTGTGTCCGTGTTTGCGAGCCAACAGATTCTGAGAACAGAAGCAGAGACTCAGCTGGCTCCTGTACAGAACTCTCTGACTGCCTTGGCAATTTGACAGGCGGTGAACAGACAGATGGTTGCTCAACAGTGTTGTGTTCCTGAGAGGAGGTGGAAGGAATTGAAGTCGATGCATTGGCTGCCATCCAACCAACAACGGCTTCAATTTGTTCTTCCCGCAGCAGGGGGGCACGCCGAGCTCCTACCAAAGTGCACATAAAGGAACGCTCACGGGGATAAATGGTGGATGCTGTGTCACTGAGGGCGGCAGCAGACACAGAATCCCCACGTCCTCTCCCTGCTGAAACTCCACGGCCACGACCACGTGCCTTACTCACTGACTTCTTCACTTGGTAGATTGATAAAGAAAGTCAGAAAAGTTATAAGGCCTAAGTGTGGTTATTACGCAGAGACTGAAGTGAACACTGAAACACAACTGTTCACAATCTGTGAAAGGCTACTCCTTTGTCTACTTCTATAGTGTTTGCAACCAATGTATTGTATACGGATGGAAGGGCGTCACACTAATAGATTATATTTTAAATGGAATGGAGCAGAAACAATTTGAGATAAATGAAAAGGATGAGGCACTGAGACACGCTCAGCAGAGTACAAGCAGCAGTGCTTGAACAAGTAACTGGAGCGTGATATGCACTCAAAAAATAAAAACCACAGACTGAAGTGAACACTGAAACACAACTGTTCACAATCTGTGAAAGGACTACTCCTTTGTCTACTTCTATAGTGTTTGCAACCAATGTATTGTATACGGATGGAAGCGCGTCACACTAATGGATTAGATTTTTTTCAATTATAATGGAGCAGCACCAATTAGAGAAAAATGTGAAGAATGAGGCAGTGACACACGCTCAGCAGACTACAACCAGCAGTGGTTGAAGAACTAACTGGAGCGTGATCTGCACTCAAAAAATCAAAACCTCACAGACTGCAGTGAACACTGAAACACAACTGTTCACAATCTGTGAAAGGCTACTCCTTTGTCTACTTCTATAGTGTTTGCAACCAATGTATTGGATACGGATGGAAGCGCGTCACACTAATAGTTAAATTGCATGGAGCTGCAAGAATTACACTGAAGGAAAAAAAAAATAGTCTGTGAGTGACATGTGCAGATGCCTACAGACAGCGTTGCATGCAGAGCAAACTGCAGCGTCACCTGCACTCACACACACCTTGCAGAGCTGTTAAAACAACACTGCAGGCAAAAGGAAGCTTTACACAGCGGTTGGTGCTAGCCTGCCTACAGCACAGTACACTAAATCGCAATCTCTAACTGTCCCTCAGAGTCAGCACAGCAGCGTTCTGTCCCTTACTGAATTCACAGCACAGTGACGCTAAAATGGCGGCGGCGCCTTTTATAGTGCATTCTGACATCATTTCAGCATCCAATCACAGCCATGCCATTAGTTAACATGACCGCAGCAGTACAGGATGTGCCCACACTTCTTAGGATTCCTCATTGGCTGACTAAAATCACATTGCCTCGCAAAGAATTATGGGAACTTCCGATTCCGGTATTCGATAAGACGAAAATATCGAAACGAATTATCGAAAGGCCGATAGAGCTAATATCGGCCGATAGCCGATATTTGCATTATCGTATCGCTCAACACTAATGTTGTGTAAATTTTCGCACTGGATATGATCTGCCACACTAATTTCGGGATGCTTCATCTGGTTTGGCGGAAAGGTGTAGGAAATGTGGGCATCCTAAAGATGCTGCCCAAGAACTAGGACCTAGTTGTGCTCTCATCACAAGAGTCACCACGAAAGCTCGGCTAGGTTTGTACATCCAGCAGACTCCATCCTTCCCTACATATCCTTGACAAAGACCACGATTATATGGTTGTCTGAACAAGCCCTTAGTGGCAGGGGTCAGCTGTATAATACAGCTAGCACCCACCGTCCATGCATACATTCTAAAAAATCATAAATGCTCTTGTTCTTATTTGGGATAAGTTGTCACCAATGTGTCTGGCAACAGGTTACTGTTTTCTATCTATTGAAAATTCGTTCGAGCTCAGCCATGGTCATGTAGATTATGAGGAACAACTGCTGTCTAAACTGCATGACCAGTTTTTTTGTCTAATTTGACACCAAGATCTAAACCACTCTGCACAGCCCCCTTCCTTCTAACTTGCCCCCTTTGCTTGTATTACAGGATGCTATTATTGTTGCACAGCTTCGGAATCCACACCTTTGCAGTAGAAAACTTCACAGAGTAGGCTTCATGGGATAACAACCCTTTACTTCTTACAACATGAGGTAAAAGGAAAAAGGAAAATGCACAGTCATTTCAGCATTGCATCAGGAAACAGGAACAAAAGGAAAGTGAAACTACAAGTGAGACTATTTCTTATACAATACATTAAAACAGAAGGAAACGTTACACAACATCTCCATCTACTGTCAGGTCAGCATAAAGTCGTCATTTTACTTATAATAAGTCCTAATCTGTTGCATATGCCAACAATTATGAGCTTCTTATATAGTACCATCATATTCAGGAGCACTTTACAGTCGTTGGTGCTCACAATCTAATTTCCCAAACAGTATGTCTTTGGAGTGTGGGAGTAAACCAGAGAACCCTGAGGAAACCCACGCACACACGGGGAGAAAATACAAACTCCTTTCACATGATGTCTTTGGTGGAATTTAAACCTAGGACCCTAGCGCTTCAAAGCAACAGTGCTAACCATTGAGCCACCGTGCTGCTCTATTGGACATTTCTTATCTAGAGATTCCCTGATGCCTGAGGATCAGGTCCAATTCCTCGTTGAAGGCATCTCATTAATCTTCTAACATGATTGGCTGTGTAATATGGCGACCCACTCCACCATGTTGAAGGCATCTCATTAATCTTCTAACATGATTGGCAGTGTAATATGGGTACCCACTCCACCATGTCCATGTTCAGCTGTTCCAAACATCAATAACATGGATTTGGACCAGTGGGTGCTTTGCTGACCAGTTTGGGACAGTTTGGCTTGGTGACCCATTTGGCTGTAGGGCACTGCTTTCTTGTACCAGTTCATGATCATTCCTGATGTACTAGAAGATATTTAACCGAACATACCTCTTAGTACTATACTGTATGTATTTGATAGAGACGAGTCACCTTCTCACATCAGGTATAATAATGAAGGTTTCAAACCATACATTATAATTCATGATGACGAACAGCGAAGAAGCAGAGGGCGCCCATTTCCTAGAGATTAGACATGGTTTGATGTCACTGGTTGTCCTCTAATGTCTTTATATATTATGTATCAGCTTTTCTGATGTATTGTTGAATAATACAGTAGTTACTAATTGCTTTCAGGCTGTATGCAACAGTCAGTTCTGGGGGATAGAGATTGAGGGTCTCTTACCCTGAGAAGCCACAGAAGTCTATCTGGTAGTGGATTTTGAGATTATTGTGATCCCGAATAAGAGAGTCAGGGATAAGAGGGATGAGTATTACTCTCAATGAGTGAGACTTGACATCTGACTGTGTGAGAAGAATGAGAAAAGACGCTCGGTGAAGAGTGAAAGGCAGAAGCTCATCTAGACCCTAGGCAGCACGAGAAAACCGAAGGAGAGGGAGAGAGGAGACTGACATGAGACGTATTGATTGGTAATAGTCAGACAGTAACAAAGTATTCCCTAATTAGTTGTTAAATGCCATCCCCGAATAAGGGAGTTCACTGTCAGGACTGCGGTGATCTGTAATTCTGATTGATCTGATTTTTAAGATCATGTTCTCCTGTGGGGATTTAAATAAAAGGGAAAGCGGAGCGTGAGACTCCTACGGGCGGTGTCATGATGAACAAGAGAATTAACTCACTGGTGCCCACGATATCAGCCCTGGATACCGCCATGAATGCTATGCATTTACTCCGAACAAGAAATACTATTTTTTAATATGGTGTCAAATATATATATATATTATATATATATATATGTATATATATTATTTGAATTATAAACATCAATATGAATATTTTATAACATGGTCAGTGGCATAATTACAGGGGTCATAGAATTGGTGCCTGATAAAATGTCTAAATAAATAAATTGCCAAATAGCCGATTATGTAGCTTGCAAAAATCTATCCATCTGTCTGTCACAGTCTATCTATCCTCATATCCACATGAACCAAGAAGGACGATGGCATCACATGAAGATGGGAGGTGCCAGACCAAGAAGAGCGACACTCCTCGGACCGGACTGCCCCGCAGGTGAGTATAAACAAAGTTATTTTTCTTGTCTTCCAGGTCGGGTTGGGGACAGATGTACATAATTATAGAATTCTGTATATCAGCCCTGAAAGGCAGGTGCCGCATCTCATATCAGCGTAACCTGGTGACAGATTCCCTTTAAATCCAAGAAAAAAAGGTAGCACACTGTAGTGCTATAGCTTGCAGGCACAAAATATGAAAAATGAAGTGCATCACTGCCTTAGAAATATGAAAAAGTGAGAAGTCTTAGCACATAAAATGGCCAATTTATGTGTACCTGGAAGCCACGTTAAGGCTCTTCTCTATTCCAGATTCCCTTTAACACATACAACATCTTTATACATATACTTTCTTTCCTCCCTAAACTCACTTGATTCTGTCTCCGTTACTTCCTTCGAGAACACCCCATGTCCCCAACACTGGCACTACAGTCCAGTAAGAGAGAGTCCTGTACTTCAACACGCGGTTTTGTGTCCTTTTCCCCTTAGGGGATCTACTTATGCCACTATGGCCATTTCTTCCCTATCTGCTGACGCCTTGGAAGGCCCGCCTTGCGCAGTCTTTTTTTCTTGCTTTCTCTGCACTGAAGAGTCCCATTACCTCTTTGACTTACGAATTTGGGACCGTCCTAATAGACCTCCTGCCCCAGAACCCATCTCAGGCAAATCACTCTCTCCGTTTATCACTTTTACTGTAATACGTCAAGCCTCTGCAATAAATGACTATTCTGGTAAAATATATGTATGTGGCCTTACATATTTATTTGCTTAGTGGCCCTGCTCTGAGACTCCCTCAATACATTTTCTGAGGACCCTTTCACCAATGATCAGGTCAGAATCCAGAAAATAGCTAAACTCTAAAACATGATATAAATGATCATCAAAAATATAACTGACCTCTGATTGGTTTGCTGTGAGTAGCAAAAATATTCATTCGTTTACACAGCATTGAGCACTTAAAGGGAATTTGTGAGCAGGTTTTTGTTATGTAATTTGAGAGCAACCTGATATAACTCCAGTGATGTCACTTACTAGGTTGTTTGCTATAGTTTTGGTATAATCACTGTTTAATCAGCAGGAAATTATCACTAGAGGACTGGTAATCCTACTGCCAAGAAGTCCAGTCCCACCCACATCACTGATTAGCAGATTTCTGCCTATGCACAGTGTACATGGGAAGCTGCCAATCAGTGGTGTGGACAGAGTTATACAGAGCTCAGCATTAGAAAACTGCTAGAGCTGCAGCAGATGAAACACTGATTTTATAAAAACTGCAGCAACCAGTAAAGTAAGTGTTACATCACTGTAATCAGGGTCCATGCACCTACTTCAAGCTGTTCTTCGATGGGGTAGCAAAACCCTGTTGACAGATTCCCTTTAAAGGCTATGGATACTTTTGACAAGAAAAAAATAACATGAAAAATGTTTTTTTTTGCCATTGATGGTCAATACAGTTAGAAAATGAAATTGCACTAAGCTTCAGTCTATAATCTTCATTCCTGCCTTCATTTTCAGATCCCTTCTGATATGTACGGTACTCAGCAGCCTTATCCAACTTCCAAAATTTTAACTTGTGCATGTGTCCCTCCCAGTAATACATGTTGGATGTGAGCTCTGTGTGTATCCAAGGTGATGTTGTCTTCAGTGTTTATGCATCAGCACAACTTCTATCCTGCACTTATTTCCTCTTTTTGTGATGTCCTCCTGTTTGTAGGCTGTTTTCTCTGCCCTCACTAAGATACTTTCTCCCCTCTCCATTTTGTTGAAATCTGTGTACAATCCTCTCACCTGCCCTCCTGCTTTTTCCAATACTAAGAGGAGGAAGGGGAGAGCACTATCCAGCACTTATTTCCTCTTCATCTGCTTTGCTTCTTTTCTATAGTCTGTTTTCTCTTCCCTCTCCAAGATGCTTTCTCCACTCTCCGCTGAAAAACTCTGTGTACAGTCCTCTCACCTGCCCTCCTGCTTTCTTCAATACTAAGAGGAGGGAGGGGAGAGCATTATCATGCACTTATTTCTTCTTCATGTGCTTGGCTTCTTTTCTATAGTCTGTTTTCTTTTCCCTGTCTAAGATGCTTTCTCCCCTTTCCATGCTGTTGAAATTTGTATACAATCCTCTCACCTTCCCTCCTGCTTTTTCCAATTCTAACAGGAGGGAGGGGAGAGCATTATCATGCACTTATTTCTTCTTCATGTGCTTGGCTTCTTTTCTATACTCTGTTTTCTCTTCCCTCTCCAAGATGCTTTCTCCCCTCTCCCCTGAAAAACTCTGTGTACAATCCTCTCACCTGTCCTCCTGCTTTCTCCAATGCCAAAAGGAGGAAGGGGAGAGCATTATCATGCACTTATTTCGTCTTCATGTGCTTTGCTTCTTTTCTATAGCCTGTTTTCTCTTCCCTCTCTAAAATGCTTTCTTCCCTCTCCATGCTGTGAAAATATGTGTACAACCACACTCTCACCCGCCCTCTTGCTATCTCTAATACTAAGAGGAGGGAAGGGAGAACAGAGAAACTCGAAACTGAGCAGGAGCTTCAATGGGTTTGTAACATTTTTGCAAAAGCATTGCTCTACATATATGATTTACAGACACAGTTTTTAATGAAGTCACTTAATTTTACATTTAGGAAGAAAGTAAACAGAAAACAAAAAAAAATATTTATAGGTCTATACATCCTTTATTTTTGAGCGCTAAAAGTCAGGACTGTTCAGACTGTACAGGGGCAAGCGTTGGATGCAGGAAATCTGGCTTTTTCATTTCCGAATAAAGGGTATGCCACACTAAACAGCGTCGCTAACGAGATCGCTAAAATACGTCACTATTTAGCGATCTCGTTCGTGACGCTAACGTGTGTGGCATGTAGCAACGACGTGGCCCCTGCTGTGATCTCGCTGATCGTTCACTAGAGTTCTGGACCGTATTTAGATCGTTGGCGTCCCGCTGGTGAGCCTATATCGCTGTGTCTGGCACGTTTTGTGAGCGATGTGCGCTGTTTTTTACATCGCAATGACCGTTAAAGTCGTTAATGAGATCGCTAACCGCTTTTGATTTATTACATTTGGGCATAGAACAGTTAAAACGAACAAAAACATTCATTTAGCTTCTCTTATTTGAGACGCTAAACGAGATTCACTTAAGAGGTGGCAGACCTTCATAAGTCTAAATTAATATATTAAAATGCAAGAAATCCTATGTTTTTTTTTTTGATCTGCCAGATTTTACTAAAAATATCCATATTAAATGGACCAAACCAATGTATTTTTTAACATTCATTTATTAAAAGAGGGTCACCTTTACATTCCAAATGTAACAAATGCAAATGTTATGCAGATCTTACGTGAACTGATCTTATATGAGCTGAATTATGCATGTGTTCTTGACTGATAATTGTCTTAAATAACTGATAATGCGGCGGGACTGAAAATGAGGCACAAAGGCTTTAATATGGAGGTGAGGGGGAGGGAATTTGTTAGGTCGGTATAGAATATATGCAGAGGTAGGGGGAAGTTTATAAATGCTCAAATTTTACATCTGCCTTCCTTTTCAGGCTCTGTTCACACTTTGTAGCTTCCATATGTGACAAAATGGCATCTGACAGTTCTCACGTAAAATGAATTCTGCCTAGGTTTCACTGAAGTTTTCTTGATGTCAAGAATTTTGCTACTGGGGCTTGTTCTTTAATTCCAGAGAAAATCTGCAGTCGATTACAGCAGATTTTAAACGTTTTTTTAATTTTTATGAGCAAATAGTGAGCAATTTTGGAAATTTTCAGCATGTCAACTCTTTTCGCGGAGTTTCAGACTAAAGGTTTTGTCTGAAACTCGTTTGCTAAGATTTTTACAGTTTTCTGTAGTGTTGGTATGGTGACTTTGTAACTTTGAATGAATAATTTCATGGCTTTTAACACAAGATTCTGATGCTGGAATTCCTTCCGTGTCCTATTGACTTTCTTGTGGCACACAATTTTCCGGGCAAAGGACCTTCTTACGGGTGAGCTTCTTTCTATTTTCATCATAAGGGTGTATTCTCACAGGGCAAGTTACACAGCAGATTTTCTGTCCAGATTTTCCAGATCGCGTTATAGTATCCAATCTCATTCAAGTGTTGTGTAAAAAATCCGCTGTGTAAATTGACATGCAGTGCAAATTTTCAATCCCCAACATGTTAATTTATGCTGCTGTTTTTAACCATGTAGGTTAAGTTCTTACAAGGAGTTTTTGTGTTTTTTGCTGTGCAAAAGACGCAGCGTCTTACTGTTCCAGCAAAAATCTCCTGCCCAGATTTTTTTTCATAGATTTTTCACCTTGAACTGCATTAGATATAGAAAATCTGCAGGTAAAAAACTAATTTTAATTTTTTTTTTACGTACAGGTCAAAAAAGTGCTCTATTTTTATGGACTTTGCTGGAATTTCGGACAGTTGCCAACCGTGCCAGTACTTCTAGAGATAAGCTACTTGCAGCTCTCATTATGTTTGGATATGCATAGAGCTGGAACAGCAGAGCGCCAAACACCATGTAGTGGTCATTCTGGGGTACTGCAGCTCATCTCCTGTTGAAGTGAATAAGATATAAACTAGAGTATCCATGATCAGCCACTATCAGTATCCAAGATCACCTATTCTTAAAAAGCTCATTGATAAATCAGCCTTGGACAACCCCTTTCAAGACATAATTGACTGTTGTCCTCAAAAGATCAATTTTCCAATTATTTAGGGTGAAATGGAAGATATGGAAATGATATACGGTAATATCCAAGCAATTAATGGACTGGCAATTAGTGTTGAGCATTCCGATACCGCAAGTATCGGGTATCGGCCGATATTCGCTGTATCGGAATTCCGATACTTAGTTCCGATATTTTCCATATATCGTATACCGGAATCGGAAGTTCCCATAATTCTTTGAGAGGCAATGTGATTTTAGTCAGCCAATGAGGAATCTTATGAAGTGTGGGCACATCCTGTAATGCTGCGGTCATCTTAACTAATGGCATGGCTGTGATTGGATGCTGAAATGATGTCAGAATGCACTATAAAAGGCGCCGCCGCCATTTTAGCGTCACTGTGCTGTGAACTCAGTTAGGGACAGAACGCTGTTCTGCTGACTTTGAGGGACAGTTAGATATTGCGATTTAGTGTACTGTGCTGTAGGCAGGCTAGTTTACCAACCGCTGTGTAAAGCTTCCTTTTGCCAGTGTTGTTTTAACAGCTCTGTGCAAGGTGTGTGTGAGAGTGCAGGTGACGCTGCAGTTTGCTCTGCATGCAACGCTGTCTGTAGGCATCTGCACGTGTCACTGACAGACTCTTTTTTTTTTCTTCAGTGTAATTCTTGCTGCTCCATGCAATTTAACTATTAGTGTGACGCGCTTCCATCCGTATCCAATACATTGGTTGCAAACACTATAGAAGTAGACAAAGGAGTAGCCTTTCACAGCTTGTGAACAGTTGTGTTTCAGTGTTCACTTCAGTCTGTGTTTTTTATTTTTTGAGTGCACATCACGCTCCAGTTACTTGTTCAAGCACTGCTGCTTGTACTCTGCTGAGCGTGTCTCAGTGCCGCATCCTTTTCATTTTTCTCCAATTGGTGCTGCTCCATTATATATGAAAAAAATCTAATCTATTAGTGTGACGCGCTTCCATCCGTATCCAATACATTGGTTGCAAACACTATAGAAGTAGACAAAGGAGTAGCCTTTCACAGATTGTGAACAGTTGTGTTTCAGTGTTCACTTCAGTCTGTGCTTTTTATTTTTTGAGTGCACATCACGCTCCAGTTACTTGTTCAAGCACTGCTGCTTGTACTCTGCTGAGCGTGTCTCAGTGCCTCATCCTTTTCATTTATCTCCAATTGGTGCTGCTCCATTCCATTTAAAATCTAATCTATTACTGTGACGCGCTTCCATCCATATCCAATACATTGGTTGCAAACACTATAGAAGTAGACAAAGGAGTAGCCTTTCACAGATTGTGAACAGTTGTGTTTCAGTGTTCACTTCAGTCTGTGTTTTTTATTTTTTGAGTGCACATCACGCTCCAGTTACTTGTTCAAGCACTGCTGCTTGTACTCTGCTGAGCGTGTCTCAGTGCCTCATCCTTTTCATTTATCTCCAATTGGTTCTGCTCCATTCCATTTAAAATCTAATCTATTAGTGTGACGCGCTTCCATCCGTATACAATACATTGGTTGCAAACACTATAGAAGTACAGAAAGGAGCCTTTCACAGATAGTGAACAGTTGTCTGCAGTGTTCACTGCAGTCTCTGAGGAATAACCACACTTAGGCCTTATAACTTTTCTGACTTTCTTTATCAATCTACCAAGATGAAGAAGGCAGGGAGTAAGGCACGTGGTCGTGGCCGTGGAGTTTCAGCAGGGAGAGGACGTGGGGATTCTGTGGCTGCTGCCGCACCCAGTGACACAGCATCCACCAGTTTTCCCCATGAGCGTTCCTTTATGCGCACTTTTGTAGGAGCTCAGCGTACCCCCCTGCTGCGGGAAGAACAAATTGAAGCCGTTGTTGGTTGGATGGCAGCCAATGCATCAACTTCAATTCCTTCCACCTCCTCTCAGGACCACAGCACTGTTGAACAACCATCTGTCTCTTCACCGCCTGCCAAATTGCCCAGGCAGTCAGAGAGTTCTGAACTGGAGCCAGCTGAGTCTCTGCTTCTGTTCTCAGAATCTGTTGGCTTGCAAACAGGGGCCCAGCCAAGCAGCATTCTGGAATGTGAAGAAGAGGCAGTATGCAGTGACGCGCAACAGCTGTGTCTCTCTGAATGTGAAGAGGCGGGTGAGCCAGTGCCGATGGTCAGCACACCGCAGAACGCATCTGATGATGATGAGACTCAGGTGCCATTTTCTGTTGAGCATAGTGCTGGCCAGACCACCCAACAGCAGCAGGTGTTGGAAGAGGGTAGTGGAGATGATGAGGTCCAAGACCCAACATGGCGTGAGGAACAGGAAGGTGGTGGTAGCAGCTCTGAGGAAGAGATTGCCTCAACGGTCCAAACAGTAGGGAGAGGTAGGCTGCAGACTCGGTTGCCTGTAGCCTCCAGTTTGGCACCCGTTTGTAGCAGTTCTCTTCCAACAGCCAAAACGGGCGCTCCCAGGACTTGCACTGCGTGGTCCTTTTTTGACACACTACAGATGATATTTGCTATGTCAAATGCAAGCTGTGTAATCAAAAAGTAAAAAGAGGTAAAAATGTCAGTAACCTTAATACCACAAATATGTGGAAACATGTGCGGTCAAAGCACGTGGTTGAGTTCCAAAGACACACTGGAGATGTAGGCCAACCTACAGCAGCACCTACATCTTCAGCTCGTGTTGGAGCCTCTTCCTCCAGCTCACACACAGCTGGTTCGGCTTCCTCAAAGGATCGCCATGGAAGAACCTCTGTCACTGTTGTCCAGAGACCCAGTGTTATTCCACCCACAGCTGCAAGTTCCCTGTCATCCTCACACTCCCAGGCCACAAAACAGCCATCGGTAGCACAGGCATGGGATAAAAGACGGCCATACTCAGCAAACCATCCACGAGCACAGGCTCTGAATGCTGGCATTGCAAAACTCCTGTCCCTTGAAATGCTGTCATTCAGGCTGGTGGAGACTGACAGTTTCCGTAACTTAATGGCATTGGCAGTCCCACAATACAATGTGCCCAGCCGATTTTATTTCAGCAGGCAAGCCGTCCCTGGTCTGCAAAAGCATGTTGAGGGAAAAATTAAACATGCGCTACTAAACGCCGTCAGTAGCAAGGTCCACCTGACCACCGATGCGTGGACCAGTACCCATGGCCAGGGACGATACCTTTCCCTCACTGCCCATTGGGTCAATGTTGTGGAGCCGGGTACAGATCTTGTGAGTGGCGCTGTACGTGTTCTGCCAACTCCAAGGATTGCAGGAATCAAGTCTGTCCACATTGACTCCTTGTAATGTATGTAGTACAGTTCATATAGCGTCTTGTGCTTGGGTGCGATGAAAACACAGGAGTCACAGGTTTGATATAGAAAAGTCCTGTATTACTTCATACAAGTTGGCAGAAATAGTCACACAGTTTGCAGACACAGAAACAGGAGACACAGCAGGCCAGAGTAATCCAAGCTCAGCAATCACTCTCCAATACAGATTCAGGATCTTCTTCTCTGTTACCGTAAGTCCATGCAAACGTGGGTCTTTCAAAGAGCAGGGTTCAGAGTCCACAAGTGCTTCAGAGTTCCTCAGTAGGAATAGCTGGAGTACAAGGTCCAAGGCTTACAGGAGTCAAGTCACAGGTTCACTGCAGGCTAGATTCTGAAGCACTGATTGCTCAGCTGTGGCTGCTTAAGAAGCAAAGGAGAGAATCAGGGCGGGAACATGCAAGCTGGAAACTCCATTTTGACTGAGGGCAAGATAGCTGCAGCAAGACAGAAAGTAAAATGGCTGACGAACAAACTGAGTTTCAGGAATATATACATAGAACCTTACATTACTCCCCCCTTAAGGACAACCTCCGGATGACCTCAGACCAGGCTTGTGTGGGTACCTCTGATGAAACTGACGGAGCAAGCGAGGAGCATTAACGTTATTGACCGGTTCCCATGAGTTGTCCTCCACTGGGTAGCCCTGCCATTTAATCAGATATTGTAACTGATTTCTATACAACCTGGAATCTAAAATCCTTTCCACCACAAATTCTTCCTGACCATCGACTAGCACTGGGTCAGGGCAAGGAGAGGAACGTCCAGGAAACGTATTGGGTGTCGCAGCCTTTAGTAGGGATACATGAAAGACAGGGTGGATTCTCATAGTTCTGGGCAGTTGAAGACGACAAGCAACGGCACTTATAATTTTACTGATTTTAAGGGTCCAATGTACTTATGTCCCAACTTAGACGATGGAATCCTTAACTTAAGATTTCTGGTTGACAGCCAGACCAAGTCTCCTACCTTGAAAGCTGGTGCAGGTTTACGAAATTTATCTGCTGCTTTCTTGTACCTTTCTTGAGCCGATTCCAGATTTTCCTTTAGAAGATCCATATTCTTCTGTAAAGACGTGATTCTTTCAGCCACTGCTGGTAAAGGCGTTTCTATGGGAAATCGTGGTAGAATGTTAGGATGATAACCTAGATTAGAGTAAAAAGGAGACTGTTTAGTGGAGGCACTCTGAGAGTTGTTATACGAGAACTCAGCTAATGGAAGTAGATCCACCCAATCATCCTGTAGGTGGCAGATAAAGCAGCGGAGATACTGCTCCAGGGTTTGATTGGTTCGTTCGGTCTGTCCATTAGTCTGGGGATGAAAAGCAGAAGAAAGGTTTACTTTAATGTCCAATGCTGCACAGAAATTTTGCCAAAACCTAGAAGTGAATTGCACCCCTCGATCCAAAATAACCTCATCCGGTACTCCATGTAAGCGAAACACATCTTTAATCATCAAATCTGATGTCTGTTTTGCAGTGGGTAAGCCGACACAAGGGATAAAATGAGCTGCCTTTGTTAGACGGTCAATCACCACTAGAATGGTGTTCTTCCCCTGAGAGGTTGGTAACTCCACAATGAAGTCCATAGAAATGGATCCCCACGGGCGGGACGGGGTGGGAAGAGGCTGTAACAGACCAGTTGGTGAGGAGCGAGGTGTTTTGCATCTTGCACAGACCTCACATGAAGTGACATAATTCAAAACATCCTTCCTGCAAGTGGGCCACCAAAAGAAACGAGAAAGAAATTCCTGTGTCTTTAGAATTCCTTCTATGCCAGCTATCTTGGAATCGTGAATGAGTTGCAATACCTTAATCTGACTGTTTCAGGAATATACAGACGTTGTCCCTGAATCCACACACCATTCTTAAAGACAAGACTTACGTCCCTTGGGGGTTGTGCCAAAAAGGAATCCGCATGGTATGCTTCCTTGATGTCCTTAAGTAGGTCTTGATTATGAATTACTCCTAGGAATCTAGAGTCAGGAAGAATAGTCTTAGGAGGAGTAATTGGACGTGTCTCTGCTGAGTAAATCCTAGAGAGTGCATCAGCCTTTCCATTGCGCGATCCTGGTCTATAAGAGATGATAAAATTAAATTGGTTTAAGAAAAGATTCCAGCGAGCCTGGCGAGGAGTAAGGCACTTAGCCGACCTGATAAACTCAAGGTTACGATGGTCTGTTAGGACGACTATTTGCTGTGCAGCTCCCTGAAGAAGGTGTCTCCATTCTTTGAAGGCGGCAATAATGGCCAACAACTCTCTATTGCCCACATCGTAGTTCATCTCAGCCGAAGACAACTGCTGGGAAAAGAAGGCACAGGGATGCAAGACATTCTTCTCACCTGTTCTCTGAGAGAGTATAGCTCCAACGGCACAGTCTGAAGCATCCACCTCTATTATGAAGGCAAGCTCGGGGTTGGGATGTACTAGGATAGATGCAGTGGTAAATTTATCTTTTAGACGGGAAAATGCTTCCTGGGCTTGGGGAGTCCAGGAAAACCTAGACTCTTTCCGGGTAAGTTGAGTGATAGGTGACACTACCTCAGAGAAATTTCTAATGAAACGTCTATAGAAGTTGGCAAACCCGATGAAGCGCTGTACCTCCTTCACATTTCTAGGACTTGGCCAATCCTTGATGGCTTGGGTTTTGCTTCCATCCATACTAATTCCTTGTGTAGACAGTACATACCCCAGAAATTGAATTTCGGTCCTATGGAATTCACACTTTTCAAGTTTGATGTAAAGATGATTTTGTCTTAGACGTTCCAAGACCATTCTCACATGTCCATGATGTTCCTCTGTGGAGTTAGAAAAAATTAGAATATCATCCAAATAAATTACCACGAATGTATCTAGGAGATCCCTGAAGATGTCATTCACCAAGTGTTGGAAAGTGGCTGGGGCGGTACTCAGACCAAAAGGCATAACTAGATATTCAAAGTGTCCATAGCGTGACCTGAATGCAGTCTTCCATTCATCCCCAGGTCTAATACGGACTAAGTTATAGGCCCCACGAAGATCTAGTTTAGAAAAAATTTTGGCATGTCGCACTCTCTCCAATAACTCAGGGATTAAAGGCAATGGATAACGGTTTCTAATAGTAACCTTATTGAGTTCCCTATAGTCTACGCATGGTCTCAGAGATCCATCTTTCTTCTTTACAAAGAAGATGGGTGCACCTGCAGGAGATGAAGAGGGGCATATGAAGCCCTTGGCTAGATTTTCATCTATGTAATCCTTTAAAGCCTTTAGCTCGGGCCCCGCCAGGGGGTAGATCTTACCAAAAGGTATCTCTGCTCCAGGCAATAATTCAATTGGACAATCATATGGACGGTGAGGAGGAAGCTGGTCAGCGTTCTTCTTGTCACATAAATCCACATAGTCCTGGTATACAGCTGGTAGTTCAGGGACTGACATGATTCCTTTAGGAACAGAGCAAGCTGAAACTTTTGGACTCATCTGTTTCTCTGAAAAGTGTAATTCCTTGGTCTCCCAGTTAATGGTAGGATTCTGAGCCTGCAGCCATGGTAGCCCTAGAATAATGGGAAAGTGGGGAGAAGAGATAAGCATAAAGGACAGTTTCTCTTGATGATCTTTACCCATAAGAACCCTCAAAGGCTCTGTTTCCTGATCCACTGGTCCAGAGGTCAGCAGGGAGCCATCCACAGTTTCCATCTGTACTGGAGTAGCCTTCTTCACTGAACGTATTCCCTGTTTCAGAGCAAAGGAGACATCCATAAAATTTCCACTTGCCCCTGAGTCGATCATAGCAGAGCTAGACACCCAAGCTGAGTCAACCCAGAGTTTGATGGAAAGAAAGCAATGAGAATTGTTTTTCTTACAACTCAGCTGGGACACCGCTGAGGAAACTTGAAAAATGGCAGCGTTTACACAGTCAACGTCCTCAGAGGTAACGGAGTTTAAGTCCGAGAAATCAAGATCTGTTGCTGCAGATCTCTCTGGAGCCTGAGGCTCGGACCTGACAGATCCCCTCTCGCAACACTCACAATGAATGAGTGCTGCAGTAGTCTTACGAGAACGGCTGGGGCAGTTTATAATAAAGTGCCCTGACTTACCACAATAGAAACATAGATTCTCCCTTAAAACGATGTTCCTTGCGTGCATCACTAACCCGTCATTGTAAAGAGTCTACCTGCATGGGTTCAGGTTCAGGTTCCCGTGTAATCCTACTCAAAGGTTCCTTAGCTGGAGAGGAAGGTAGGAAAAGGTTAGTACGATTGCTTTCGAACCATCTCTCTTGCCTGCGTTCAGTCAGACGAGTATCAATACGGATGCAGTAGTTAATAAAGTCACCTAACGCAGTGGGAGGGTCGGCACGAGCAAGTTCATCCTTAATCAGTGGAGATAACCCCTTTCGAAAAATAGATTTTTTGGCGGAACTGTCCCAGGTGGTATCAAGGGCCCATCTCCTGAAATCCAAGGCATATTCAGCTACCGAGTGCTTACCTTGGCGCAAAGCTAACATGGCTGCTTCAGCTGTTGCACCTCGATTGGGGTCATCAAACACCTGCCCCATGGCTGAAATAAAATCATCAAGGTGATTCAAACAATCATCCTCAGTCTCAATCAGAGGGTTTGCCCACATTAAAGCCTTGTTGGTAAGCAACATAATTATAGTAAGCACCTTAGATCGTTCAGTGGGAAATTGTGAAGCATGTGCAGAAAAAAAAAGATTGCATTGATTAATAAATCCCCTGAATTTCTCACGTTCACCGCCAAAACGAAAAGGGGGCAACTTGGGAATCCCAGCACTCGAGGCTACGGCAGGAGCCTGGACTCGCCCCTCTAGAACCTCAATCCTGGCTCGCAAATCCTGGGTAGTCTGTCCAACCACTTGCAAATTGTGATTATTGAGGTCCTGTAGATTTGTAAAACGGGTCTTTATATTCTGCAAATCTGCAAGGATATTATCAGTCACTCCGCAAAGTTCCTTTATGCGGGCCTCCATTTTCCAGATCTTTTAAGACAGGATTACTGGAAGAAGAGGAGAGAAAAAAAACAATAGTGTTCACCTGTGGCAACACTGCAGAGAGAAAAAAAAAATTAAGGGAACTGCTCACCTGGAATGGTTGTGAGAAGTCACAACCACTATCATCACAGAAAGTTTCAACCAGACATCTGATATCCAGAGTTACAGCAGACAAAAAAGAGAAAAGAAAGGAAAAAAAAAAAAAACAATAGTGTTTACCTGTGGTAACACTGCAAAAAGAAAAAACTTAAGGGAATTGCTCACCTGGAATGGTTGTGAGAAGTCACAACCACTGTCATCACAGAAAGTACAACCGGACGTCTGATATCCACAGTACAGCAGACACAGCCTTCCAGACCCAGCAGTCACTAACGTTTTGGCTTCAGAATCTTGTAATGTATGTAAGTTCATATACGTCTTGTGCTTGGGTGCGATAAAAACACAGGAGTCACAGGTTTGATATAGAAAAGTCCTGTATTACTTCATACAAGTTGGCAGAAATAGTCACACAGTTTGCAGACACAGAAACAGGAGACACAGCAGGCCAGAGTAATCCAAGCTCAGCAATCACTCTCCAATACAGATTCAGGATCTTCTTCTCTGTTACCGTAAGTCCATGCAAACGTGGGTCTTTCAAAGAGCAGGGTTCAGAGTCCACAAGTGCTTCAGAGTTCCTCAGTAGGAATAGCTGGAGTACAAGGTCCAAGGCTTACAGGAGTCAAGTCACAGGTTCACTGCAGGCTAGATTCTGAAGCACTGATTGCTCAGCTGTGGCTGCTTAAGAAGCAAAGTAGAGAATCAGGGCGGGAACATGCAAGCTGGAAACTCCATTTTGACTGAGGGCAAGATAGCTGCAGCAAGACAGAAAGTAAAATGGCTGACGAACAAACTGAGTTTCAGGAATATATACATAGAACCTTACACTCCTCCTCCTACTCCAGTTCCTCAGAATCATCGCTGCAGGAGCCGTCACGGTCTACCTCCACATGGACCCGTGAACGCTTACCTGATGCGACCGATATGAGCACAGCCATGGCCAAACGTCAACAGGCCGTCCTGAAATTAATTTCCATGGGGAATCGAAGCCACACAGCGCAGGAGCTCTGGAATGCCATCAAGCAGGAGAGCGACGTGTGGTTTTTGCCAGCGAATCTCCAGCCAGGCTTGGTAGTGTGTGACAATGGCCGAAATCTGGTGGCAGCTCTGGGCCTTGGCAACCTCACTCACATACCATGTCTGGCACATGTGCTCAACTTGGTAGTGCAGAGTTTTTTGAGGGACTATCCAGATCTTGATGCACTGCTGCACAAGGTCCGCCTAGAGTGCGCTCACTTGCGACGTTCCAGCATCGCCAGATCGCGCATTGCAGCTCTGCAACGCAGATTTCGCCTTCCTGAACATCGCATCATATGTGACGTACCCACCAGGTGGAATTCCACGTTACATATGTTGGAGCGGTTGTGTGAGCAGCAGCCAGCAGTAATGGAGTATCAGCTGCATCAGGCGCAATCAACTCGCAATTTGCGCCGTTCACACTTCACCATTACTGAGTGGGCCTCTATGAAGGACATCTGCCACGTTTTGCGTGCGTTTGATGAGTCAACGCAGATGGCGAGTGCAGATGATGCACTAGTCAGCCTGACTGTCCCCCTTATCTGCCTGCTTCAAAAAACACTGCAAGCACTAAGGGATGAGGTTTTGGAAGAGGTGGAGGATGAGGAGTCACAAATTCCATCACCTTCTGGACAGTCAGCGCAACGTGGTTCCTCACAAAGGGCTGGGCAGGGCTCACTTTGTGAGGAGGATGAGGAGGAGTCAATGGAGGAGGAAGACATCGCTCCAGAGGGAGGTACACAACGCTCTAGTCAGTATGTAGAGCGAGGGTGGGGTGATGCAGAGCAGGCAGAGATGACGCCTCTTGCAGGGGACAGCGTTTGTTGGCCAGTTGGGAGTCTGCAGCACATGGTTGATTTCATGCTGCAGTGCCTGAGAAACGACCGCCGCATCGCCCACATTCTCACCACGTCTGATTATTGGGTGTACACCCTCCTAGACCCTCGCTACCGGGACAACTTACAAAGCCTCATCACACCGTTGAACCGGGAGCGTAAAATGCGGGAGTACCAAGACACACTGGTGCAATCCATAATGTTCTCCATTCCAGCCGAGAGCACTGCTGCTGGTACTGCTTTACAAAGCAGCTCTGTGCGTCGAGGCAGTGGAGACAGCTCTGCAACAAGAGGGAGCACAAGCAGCGCCTCTGCACAGGGCAAGACCAGTATGTTCCAAATGTTGCGAAGTTTTGTGGCAGCGCCACAAATGTCTACACCATCCGAGACGGCTCCAGTCAGCAGGAGGCAACGTTTCCGTAAGATGGTGACAGACTACATGTCTTTCCCTCTCAGTGTACTCCCAGATGGCTCTTCCCCATTCAAGTTTTGGGTCTCTAAGCTGGATACATGGCCAGAGCTTAGCCAGTATGCATTGGAGGTGCTGGCTTGCCCTGCTGCCAGTGTATTATCGGAGCGCGTCTTTAGTGCTGCAGGTGGTGTACTAACAGACCGTCGCATGCGACTATCCTCCGATAATGTAGACCGGCTTACTTTTCTGAAAATGAACAAGGCATGGATCTCGCCAGAATTTGTCTGTCCGTTTTCAGATTAAATAACTGGTTCGCAACGTTATCCATGTCTCCTGTTATGTTCATCTTTCTACCACCTGAACTCTACTCCCTGGGCTACAACACTGGCAGTTGCTGCTCAGAAGTGTCGTGTCCACAGACCAATACACAAGCTATAGTGTTACTGGGGTTCAGTAATGTCAGCTGTTCCCCTGCTGTGTGAATGGCAAAAAGTCATGCTGCCTCCACCCTGTTGTCTTCTCATCCCTGGGCTTCAACACCGCCAGTTGTTGCTCGGAAGTGTCATTGGCACGGGTACTCACTCCTGCCCAGACTGGTTACAGCACGCCATCTGTTTCCTGTCAGTGTAAACGTCACTTAGCCTCCAATAAGTTGTCCTGTCGTGTTGCGGTCGGGTTAGCCGACTCTATGGTGCTTTGAGTTTAGGTGCTTCCTATGTGTGCTGCGGGATATGCAAATAAAGGCTGTTTCCGTTGTGACAATAGGACAATCACCCACTGTAGTACTGTGGGATTCGGTAACTGCGGCCGGCTCGCGGCCTGTCAACTTAAATTTCCATGGGTACCTTCTGCTACCCGTCCGGGTTCCAGTACCATCAGCTGGTTCTCCGCAGTGCCTTTGCCCTAGGTGCCTCCATCTCGGTATCCGAGTTCCAGCAACGTCTGCTGGTCCTTGGTAGTGCTTTGGAGCACAGGTACCTCCTGCTTAGTAACCGTGTCCCAGTAACGTCAGCTGGTCCTCGGTTGTGCCATTGGCTCTTTTCCTTCTGCTGCCCCTCCGGGTTCCAGCACAGTCAGCTGGTCCTCGTTACTTGCATTGGCTCTTGTACCTTCTGCTACCCGTCCGGGTTCCAGTACCGTCAACTGGTTCTCCGCAGTGCCTTTGGCCTAGGTGCCTCCATCTCGGTATCCGAGTTCCTGCAACGTCTGCTGGTCCTTGGTAGTGCTTTGGAGCACAGGTACCTCCTGCTTAGTAACCGTGTCCCAGTAACATCAGCTGGTACAAGGTTGTGCTACAAATACAAGATACAGAACAAGAGACACAAGAACAATAAGCAGAAGATCTAAAAGCAGAAGAACATGAAGTATAAGACCAAAATGAAGAGCAAAATATATGCTCTAAATTATAAGCAGAAGAAGACTAAGCAGTGTATGGGGGTGAGTCCGTTCCTCCTCGTGGTGCCCCTGGAAAATGCCTGCTGCTGCTGCAGGCTAAACTGAACACGGACAAATACTGTTGTAATTTAAATCTTTTGTGACAGCAAGAACGGAAGAATGAAAAATTCATACTTTGACAGATTACAAGTACAGGATTCTCTGTCACAAATAAGAATATGATGAAGAAGATGAAGTACAATATGAATTAGAATGATAGTTTAATAAGAAGAATATGAGTAATGTTAACAAAAAGATGAATAGCAAGAAGTTTAAGAAGAAGATAAAGAAGGTGAAGATGAAAAATAATTTGATGAAAAAGATGATGCTGCTGAAGATTATGAAGGAGAAAGTGTGTCAAAAGTTAAAAAGGTGAAGAGCATGGAAGTTGTGAAATATACATATTTGCCAAAATAGAAAAAACGTGAACAACATTGTCAATTTCTTCGTCAATCCGAACATCTTTAAAAAAAAAAAATATTTATGCTATTCCATTTGATTGGGTTAAACATCTATGCCTTTAATGTCTCCTCACCTTCCCCAATACATTCTACATTACTCTTTGTTCTTTTCCTTCATGTACAATTAACCAACAAGGCAAGAATGGGGTTTTTTTAATTCCGATATTTTGTTCCCATAGACTTACATTGGATTTCCGGTATCGGTATCGGGTATCGCCGATATTTTTTGGGTATCGGCGATACCATTCCGATTCCGATACTTTTGGATATCGGAAAGTATCGCTCAACTCTACAGGCAATCCATTGTCTCTTCCTATAATGGATTTTTATAACTCTGCCATAATCACTATAATAATACTGATACGAGACAGACAAAACAGAATCTTGTGTGTATTTTGCCCACTCTAGGGAAAGAAAACACAACATTATTATCTCGTACACTCAATGATAGGATTAACCCCTGCTAGTGTACTCTGGACCCCAGATCTCAACTTCAAAGTATAAGTTGTGCCCCCCGTCGCTCCAAAAGTCGAAGACATCACAGGCAGGCGGCCAGCTTACACATGGGAGCTCAGCGTCTGGAAGAGTGCTTGGAGCTCTACATCCCAGTTATGGATTAGTAGGGATTTATACAGAGAAAAAAAAGGAGGTAATGAGAGGAAATAGCTATTCCTCTATTAACCCTTCTTACACCCCTGTCTTATATGGTGTGCATATAATTAATGACAAGATTGTAATTAAATTGAAGCAACCTGTGGTTATTATATGTTGCATTTTGGTTATTATTTATGGTATATAACTTTGGGCAGTTTAGATGGCACTGATCAATGTGTTAGTTTCTTCAATGGTGACGTCACTGAGGCTGCGCTCGCAGCAGTTCAGTCACCAGTGGTTTTCAGCCTGGACGGTCGCATTTTGGCACTGTCTAGGTTTAAAACTGTTTTTCCCCAGACATGGATTATGGCGTGGGACAGAACAACAGACAGGCATAGTATATTGTTGCTATTTTAGTTTTATTACAGGAGAACGAGGGCTTTGGTGGAATAGACGTTAGGTGAGTATAGCTGCGTTTGTTATTTTTAAATAAAAAAGAAAAAGTGTGTTTTGTTTTATTTCAAATAAAGGACTATATTCTGGCTGTGTCTTTAGTTACCATACCACTATAGGATTAGTAATGGATAGGTGTTTATAGACCCCTATCCATTACTAAGCTGTGGGCTTGATGTCACCGGATAATACAAAGGTGACATCAACCCCACAAATATTAACCCCATTTGCCACCGCTACAGGGCAAGTTGGAAGAGCAGGGCAAGCGTCAGAATTGGCGCATTTAATAGATGTGCCTTTTCTGGGCAGCTGCAGGCTGCTATTTTTAGGCTGGAGGCCAATATCCATGGCCCCTTACCAGCCTGAGAATACCAGCCCCCAGATGTCTGCTTTATCAAGGCTGGTTGTCAAAAATTGGGGGGACCTCATGTCATTTTTATAAAAATACGGCTTAGGGACCCCTCTATTCTTGATAACCAGCCTTGTTGAAGCTGACAGATGAGGGTTGCAGCCCACAGCTGTGAGTTTTGCCTGGCTGGTTATCAAAAATACAAGGGAACCCATGCCAGATTTTTTTTTAATTATTTATTTACAGCTCAGGAGCCGGCTAATAAATACACTCATCAGCCGATCCTGCTCTCGCTGTTATTAGTGGCAACTGGGAGTTATCGTCCCATCAGCTGACGCCAGTGACCGGAGGTAAACTTTATATCTCCGATCACAGCTGAGCGCTCACACTGTCTTTTGACAGCGTAGGAACCACGGCTTTCTGGCCGGCAGGGATGATTTCACTGCCGACCAGAAGCGGTGTTTGCCGCTCTGTCATGCATATGACAGCATGACAAACACTGGGGGTTCGGGCAGCCGAACCCAAACAGTAACACGGACTTCCTGGTGAAGTCCGTGTTCAGTTTCCGTGCCCGAACAGTAGGTGTTTGGTATGGACGCCGAAATTTACTGTATTGGTTTTGCCCATCTCTACCCATTTCAGAAACTCATGTACAGCTGCTGCCGCTCTCGCAGTGCTGCAGCAGTGCATGCAAGTGTCAGCTCACCACTGGGGTGCAATGTGACCACACAATGCAACTCCACACTGCACATGCTGGCAAGGCTTTGTGAGCAGCAGAGGCCAGTTGTGGAATACCAGCTCCAACACGGCAGTCGGTATTCTGGTCAGCCTCCACTCATAACAACTGAAGAGTAGGCATGGATATCTGACATTTGTGCAGTTCTCCAAAACTTAGAGGACTCCACAAAGATGGTGAGCGGCATTGATGACATCATCAGGGCAACGACCCCACTTCTGTGCCTACTTAAACAGTCAATTAAACATGGAGATTTACATGAGGACCAGGTGGAGACGGAGGAAGGCATGAGACAGGGAGATACTATTCAGCCCAGCCTCATCTCATCTGCTTAGCACAGATTGGGTAACAATGAGAAGGTGGAGCATGAGGAAGAGGAGGAGGAACAGGGGCTGGCTGATAGCCTTTTTTGCACTGGTACTGACACAAATTTTGTCCCGTATCCTACGTGGGGCATAGCAGGAAGAGATGGAGAAGGACAAGATGGAGAGCAGTCATCACGTAGAGACAGTGAAGTTTTGACTGTAGGGACCTTGTGAAAAAAATGAAAAAAGTACTGCGTGCACTACAGACTAGTATGCAGGATCACTAGCCACACACTTAGACAAAATGAGAAAAAAAAAAAAGTGTGTACACATGGCAAATATCACCGTTATAAATAAAATAAGTAAATTTATTGTAATACAAATATGCAAGCAAGACAAAAAAACACATTTGAAAACAATTAAAAAAGCCATAAGGGCTAATGTAAATACCAGCTGGAGGACCAAATAAGGACCAATCAGACTCCTCCACTGTGTGCACATAGAGTAAACTGTACTATGGATATTACACACCAAAAAAGTCCCTGGAAAAGGAACTGTTCAAGAAGCATAGCAATCCATCCAATACATATTGACAAGCTATACACATATATAAATGAGCTTGATTAGGCTGGTTTCACACATCCGGCGGGCGCCTAAACGGCGCGCCCCGGCATTTAGCCGCAGCGCCGCATGTGAAAAGCTTTCACACATCCGGCGGCCAAAATGCGGTTTTTTGCCGGATGGTTTCTGATGCTTGGAGAGATAAGAAACCATCCGGCAAAAAAAAAAAACGTTACATGCAGCGTTTTTTCCGGACGCCGCAATGTACATTTGCGCCGCATCCGGACAAAACCGCATGCAACGCATTGACATGCGGCGCCATGCGGCGCTAATGCATGTCAATGCGAAAAAAGCCGCATGCGGCGCATCAGATTTTCAGATGCGGCGCTGCGGGAAAATTCCGGGGGCGCCGCAAGGCGCCCGCCGGATGTGTGAAACCAGCCTTAGATGGAAAATAGTACTGAGCAAATAAGCCTCAAAACAAAAAATGAGTCCCAAAGAGTAGTTAATGGGAGTAGAGACAAATCAAGTAGTATCCTGTAGGCAAAAGAAATAACCCATGCTAAAGAAGGACAGAGAGAGTCCCAGGAAGAAGAGGTTGCATAAGACCTGTTGGTGGATAGAGTATCTGGAAATCACCTGGTCACACCATAATGTCTGGAGATAGGAGCCCCACGCGTATCGCCACAAAGCATGGCTTCCTTCTCTCTCAGTAAAGAAAGGTGGTACTGGACCTCTAGCTTAAAAAGGAAGATGACATAACAGGGTTGGGGTGGGAATCTAGTGAGTAAGGGGAATCAAGGCAGTGAAAGGTTAATATAGATGCTGGTGTAAGGGGGTGAAGGAGTATCTCTGTTTCGCCCCACCCCTTAAATGTATATAAAGTTTCATCATGTAAATAGTTATTGTATTGGTATAAACGTTTGGTGATATTGCTACATAATACTACTACCAATATCCATTGCCCCTTCCTAGGCTAATAATATCAGCACGAAGCGGTCTCACTAACCTTTGACGGTTATTAAATATAGGCGCTTCCTACATCATTAATTGGGAGGCTCCCTCAGATTACTAACCAAGAATGGCTAAGTCTACAGCTGTAGTAAATATTAATAGCCTGGAATCTGTTATGAATATTGTCCCTTTACCAGAATATTACCATCAGCCTCCAGCAGTCGGCTTTCCCTCTGCTGATTATGAAAATTCCTGACGACCCCCACATGTTTTTTTCAATCACTTTTTTATTTGTCAACAATAACAGTAAGGTCACCTGAGTTCATAGCAGCTGATTCTCTTGCTTTGCAAGTGCCAGTGCCGGACTGATGAAAGCCCACGAGTCCAGCGCTGGCACTCCAGCATTCTACAATCCGTCACTGGAGCTACCGTGAGATCCGGTAACTCAGGTAGCTGTCCACCCGGTCTCCGGGAAGCTGCGAGTCCTGGAAAACTCATTTGAATCTTTGAGGGATATTTTCAGGTTACCAAAGTTTCCAGCTGCTGAAACACCAGAAGGCTGTGAATTAAGGTTACCTTGGACGTGTATTTTACTGTACTTGTTAATAAATAAAATAAACAAAAATAACAGAGTTCGGCGAACATCGGACATTTGCCGAGCCAAACCGACCCGAACCTTGAAAGGTTCACTCAACTCTAATCACCTGCAGCAATTTTTGTGAGTTCACTCCACTGTAATGTAATAAAAAGAACACAAAAGTGTATGGATGACAATCAAAATCAATCGAGAAAAATGTTTAAATAATTTTTTTCTGCTTTAGAGATCCTAGAAATGTTCACAGACCACATAACACTGTATGGTTGTGAAATGGAAGCATAACATTTTTTTAAATCTTTTTAGCAGTTTTAAAGATCAAAGAAATTATCACATACCACGTAACACTGTATGCCTACAAAACTTTTAAAACCTTTTTTCAGTTATAGAAATCACAGAAATATTCACAGAACACGTAACACTCTATGTCTGAGAAATGGAAGCCTTTAAAATGTTTAAAAGGTTTCTAGCAGTTTTAGAGATCACATAAATGTACTCCACTCTATGGCATAGTGTATGACTGAGAAATGTAGTCCAGGAAAATGTTTCAATGATTTTTGGGTGTGTTATATAACACAAAAAAGGATCTCCAAGCACGTAATACTTGATGGATCAAAATGTATTACATTTTTTCAGCCCAAACAAAAAAAATGCAGCTTTATATTTGCCAATGGACTGCACAGACCTAATACATGTCAACAGACTGGATTATGTCACTCTCCCTGCTCATGCGACTCTCTCTCCCTTAGCTAAATGCAGATTGTATGTGATACAGATGATTAGCCCTTAGAAGGGCTGTTAATATGATGGCTCAGCTTCAGCACCAGTATCAACACTACAGACCTCTGATTCATTATAATGAGCACACAGGCCTTGACAAGCACTCTCTCCCTCCAATACGAAGTGTCACAGAGTTTTGCAATGGCGTAAGTGTGCCGAGCCGTGCAGCACCTGCTCTTTTATAACCCCTGACAATGTCACACGGCCTGCCAATCACAGTAACGCCACAATCAAGATGGCTACGGCATTACAGTGACTCACAGGTAATCCCTGCATGCTTATTGGCTGCTTAATAGGCATCAAAGATGTTGAGCGGGGATTCGAGTTTTACATCGAGCCCCGCCCATTCGTCGTTGAGTAACGAACACATTCGAGCACATGATACTCGAGTGATAACCGAGTATAACCGAACACGTTCGCTCATCCCTAGCAAAAAGGGTTAAACTGGCAACTTCAGAAAGCTGTCTTGTAATAGTCCACAGTGCTCAGCAGATATGTAGGATATTACGGTTGCGGCATAGATCAAGGGTACCTTGGCAATCTAACCCTTGCAGTGCCTGAAGTTTAGCAACAGGCAGTCATGGATGTTCGGTTCTACAAAGTTCTATCAGTTTTATCCCTTCTCTTGTATTTCGCTGTCTGATTGATGCTTCTTTGATCTACCGTACGCCTGTGATTAAAGAACTGTGGATTAAACAGGAGGCAAGTAAGATGTTATATAGTCTATTTTACATTAACTTTGTTCTGTTAACCATTTATGTACTCAGCAGATTAGTGTATGGTAATTGTATAACGTCTGCGAGAAATGGGATGTAAACTTTACTTTCACTTTCTGAATTATTGTGGATTGTGCTGCTAATATAAGCAGAAATGAGCAGATGCGCTCCTGCTGCAGTAAGTTGTCATACTGCCAGACTAAGGTTATGATCAGAGGGAAGGAGGGAAGAAAATGTAGGAGACCATTAAATACATAATGGCTTTTATTAGAAATTTCTGACAGTTTTCAGTGCAATAGATTGTGCTAAGGTAAACTGTAATATTTAAAGGGAATCTGTCACCCCATTTTTCGCATATAAGCCGCGGCTACCGGCATTAAGGGTTTATCTACAGCATTCTGTATACACTGTGCATAGGCAGAAATATGCCAATTACTGGTGGGGACAGTGTTTCAAAGAGCTCATGAATAAAGAGGACTACATGGATGCAGGTTCACTAGTCCTCTAGTGATAATATACTGTTGATAAAACAGTGATTTTATCAAAACTGCCACCAGCGCCAAGGTGTACCCAGTCGGGACAAAAATAGAAACCTTACCATGTGTCAAAAATGACCTCAATGTGTGTCCAGTGTGAACATGCTCCTACACATTGCTTGTATAACAAATAATACTCCAGTTCCTTTTTTCCCCGTTTTGCTTACAGATTATTTAGCAAACATGGTGACAGACTAGCTTGGCCAGTGTGAAATTTTCGCACATTGGTCGTCGGGGGTGCAAGCAATTTCAGAAAAAGCAAGCTGGTCAAATGTAAATGTATTTCATGAGATGATGAACACAGACAGGTATTTTTATATGTAGATTGGTAATACAATAAATTGGTTTGATAAGTAGTGGCCAAAAAATGTCTTCCTGTTGAGGTGCCACCTGCAGGTCATTGTGTCTTTCTGCAGGTTTATGAAAATGAATGTTTAAACTGTATTTAGTGATAAAATCATGAATGTGTGGTTTGTTTGTCTCTTTTCTTGCTGAAGGAAGCAAGTTTACCTTTCAAATGGTGTATCATTTGCGTGTGTGGGGCGAAGTAATCAGCGAAAAAGCAGTGCATGTTTACAAATGTGTTTGCATATGTGACTCACCTGCAGTGAAGTGTGCAATCCTCCAGTGTGCCTGAAATATGCTGGGCAAGCACTTGAGCAAGCTGGAAAGACCCCAAGGCAAATGTCTGGATTTGTTTATGATGTCTGTAACCAGCTTTGTGGTAGTGTGCTTTGGGGTAGTGTGCTGCCACCTGCAGGTAATTTGACCTTTCAAATGGTGTATCATTTGTTTGTGTGGGTGGAGTATGAACAGAGTAAGTGGGCAATTCAATAGGCTGTGCATGTTTACAAATGTGTTTGCATATGTGCCTCACCTGCAGTGAAGTGTTCAATCCTCCAATTTAGCTAAAATAGGCTGGGCAAGCAGTTCGGCAAGCTGGAAAGCCCCCAAGGCAAATGTTTGGATTTGTTTGTGATGTCTGTAAACAACTTTGTGGTAGTATGCTTTGGGGTATTGTGGTGCCACCTGCAGGTCATTTTTCCTTACTGCAGGTTTATGAAAATTACTGTTTAAATTGTATTTTGTGATCAAAGCGTGGATGCGTGTTTTGTTTGGTTATTTTCTTGCTGAAGGAGGCAAGTTACCTTTCAAATGGTGCATCATTTGTGTGTGTGGGTGCAGTATGAACGGAGATACAAAGTAATCACCGAAAAAACAGTGTTTAGAAATAATAGAATAGATTCCTGTAACATCTGTGCCCGTTCTTGGGCCACTAAGTGGCGTCGCACCTTTGCTGCTGGTGATGCTTTACAGTATCAGTCTTGCTTTACTTCTAGGACCTTTGGTGCCATAGGGTCAGGGAACTATGGGGTTTATTGTCTTGTTTTTATTGCTCCTTTCTGAGATCCTTGGTTGAAGCTTCCTGCTATTTAAACTCCTGGGTCTCTGACGTTCACTACCAGCAAATTCGATTTTGCTGCTTGACTTGTGCACCTGTGCTTGCTGGTGGTGGTTTCCAGATCCCTACTGGTTTCTGACCTCAGTATGAATTTTGACTGTCCTCTTGTTTTATGATTTTGTCCTTGACGAGACCTCTTGGCTCTGACCCTGCTTGACGACCCTTCCTGTCTCTGGTTCACTCTTCCAGTTGGCAAGAGTCTCTGCGATAATATTCTGGCTGAGGAACTTGCAAAGCCTAATTGTCTAAGCCCTGGTGCGCAGATGCACAACACCTCTGTATGATGTATGTGTGTGATCAGAGGCATGGTGGTACCAGTGTCAGACTGAAGAACATTGGGCCCACAGGGGGATTTGATTCTGAGGGCCCATCTTTTTCCCCACTGAAGATCAACTGCAAGGTTTGCACTATGAACTCTTCTGAAGGAGAAGTCAGGGCCCACTGGTTCTCTGGTGGGCCTGTCCAACCTTGTGTGGTACATCTAGAGGTTCTGATTGGGCGTCCTGTTATGGCTCCATACAGAAAGGAGTAGTAATAAACTTATGTTCTTAGCCATTTCCAATGTATGGATCATTACCTAAGCTGCAGACCCATTGAATATATACTGTATTCGTCTATACATTATGATGATGTGGTGGAGGACAATCATTATAACTAGATCTGAAATCTGTAAAACGTTATAAGAGCCCGTACAGACAAATCCCAGCGCTGCGATAGGAATTCCTGCTGAACTTGACGACGCTCGCCAAAAGAAATGAAGTTCTTCTTTACCTTGTGATGACCCCATTGTCTTATCTATAATGCTTGACGTCCAGGAAAGTTTCCATCTCCGCCGCCTGATAGTGATGGTATAAATTCGCAGGGCGATGTAGCTAATTTGCGGTTGTGTATCTTTCCTTGATGTATAACTTTGCTTCACAGTTGATGTAACGGATCTGGGATGACTGCCAGGCTTCGTACTGGTGTTCTATGGAAGGTTTGGCAATATAGGATGTGATTGCTTTGGGGGGAAGTTTGCTCTTCAGTTGACCATTAGGCACCTGTACTGGGTATAAATATTGGGTCTTGACAGTTGAAGCAATGTATGCTTGTTCTGGGAGGTTTGCAACTGGCTGTACCGGACGCCTGAACGACACTAATCAGAAGAATGTATCATGTGCAAACATTGTCCTTGAGAAGACAACCTCGATCCCTATGGAAGGTGAATAGATCTCCATCATTTCGCACTGATAGGAACACTAACTATACAGTTTGGTAGGGACATGTCACCATTCTCTGGACAGATTGCAGGTAAGGTTTTAATAACATATTAAAGGAGAAGAGTTTTTATAACTTGCTACTTTGCTTCTATAAACTTTGGAGTCCATAAACTTTTTCACATTTAACCATTTCACCCTTGGGCGATTTTAATATTTTTTTTACAGTTTTTCTTTTTTCTCTCCCCTTCTTTTAAAAGAAATAATTTTTTACATTTTTTTATCGACATAGTTATTTAGGGTTTATTTTTTCACGGGTTGAGTTGGAGTTTTACATGAAACCATTCACTTTACCATACAGTTTATAGAAAAAAATGAGGAAATAATGAAAAAAAATGCAATTCCGACATGGATTCTTTTGGGTTTAGTTTTTTATGGCCTGTATTGGGGGATAAAAATTGCAATAATAGTTTAATCAGTGATTTTTTTTTTATTATTTTAGTGAATACATAAATTTTGAACTTTTTAAAAAATATATTTTTTGTCCCTATTTTTTTTATTTTTCTGTCAATGGAGTTTTATCTTGGGAGTTTATTTTTTGGCATTTTTATTGATTCCATTTTGGGATATATATATGAAGCTTTGATTGCTTGTGTTTGCATTTTGGCGGGTGCGGTGACTAAAAATGGCAATTCTGAGGTTTTGATTTATTTTCTTTTTACAGCATTTACTGTTTGAGTTTATTAGATTGCAATAGATCAGACTTTTAAGAATGCAGCAATGGCAGATTGTATATTTATTTGTTTTTTTGTAAACTTAGGAAAGGAAAGTGATTTGAATTTTTATATTTTTTAAATCTTAGATTTTTTTAAACTTCTTTGTTTTTTTTTAGTCTCTTTGCAGGACTTGAAATAATGGATGAGTGAATGGTTTGAAACTCAAATTTTTGGCTGATTTTCACCCAAAATTCAATTTACAGTGATTAAATTCATGCAAATCTCAATACTGGAAAGTTTGCAACTGCTTGAAAAATATACTTGGGTAGAGGAGAGAGAACTCCGCTGACCTGAAGAGCTTCCACTCTACAGGAGAGAGAGATGACTGCACTGACTATGAGAGTTACACTCTAGAGGAAAGAGAGGACTCCGCTGACCAGAAGAACTGACACTCTACTAGAGAGAGGACTATGCTGACCATAAGAGAGGACACTCTACAGGAGAGAGAGAGGACCGCATTGACAATAAGAGATTACACTCTACAGGAAAGAGAGGACCCCGCTGACTACAAGAGCTTACACTCTACAGGAGAAAGACAGAGGACACCGCTGACCATAAGAGCTTACACTCTACAGGAGATAGAGAACTCAGCTGATCAGAAGAACTGACACTCTACTAGAGAGAGGACCACGCTGATCATAAGAACTGACACTCTACAGGAGAGAGAGGACACTGCTGACCATTGGAACTGAGACTCTACAGGAGAGAGAGGACCCCACTGACCATAAGAGCTTACACTGTACAGAAAAGAGAGGACACTGCTGACCATAAGAGCTTACACTCTACAGGAGAGAGAGAACTCAGCTGATCGGAAGAACTGACACTCTACTAGAGAGAGGACCACGCTGACCATAAGAACTGACACTCTACAGGAGAGAGAGGACCCCACTGACCATAAGAGCTTACACTGTACAGAAAAGAGAGGACACTGCTGACCATAAGAGCTTACACTCTACAGGAGAGAGAGGACCACGCTGACCATAAGAACTGACACTCTACAGGAGAGAGAGGACCGCACTGACCATTAGAACTGAGACTCTGCAGGAGATAGAGGACCCTGCTGACCATAAGAGCTTACACTCTACAGAAAAGAGACTTAGGCCATGTTCACACGTTCAGTATTTGTTCAGTATTTTTGCTCAGTATTTGTAAACCAAAACCAGGAGTGGGTGATAAATACAGAATGGGTGACGTGTTTCTATTATACTTTTCCTCTGATTGCTCCACTCCTGATTTTGGCTTACAAATACTGAGGTAAAATACTGACCAAAGACTGAACGTGTGACCATGGACTTACCCAGTGACTCTGGAGATAGAAAACAACTCTGTCATACAAACTGTGCTCCACTGGGAAGCGTTAATCTGTGATGAGTGGATTGATCCATGGAGGATCAAGTTTGAGTCAAATTTTCCTACTTTGAGTCAAACACTTTTATTTGCGGTTTTCAATTCCCTGACACCATTTCCCACACTGCTGATGCGTCAGTTTGTACGCAGAGTTGTTTTCCATCTCCAGAGTCACTGGGTCAGTCTATGGCATCAATTTATTAAAGCTTTTAAAAGTCGTTAAATTTGGGCGCAACTCGGAGTTGCAGCAAAATTTTGTGAATTTTGGACTTTTTCGACAGTTTCTCCAGCACTTATCTATATGGGTGGCTGTTGTGAATGGGTTTGAGATGAGTTCTGAGCAGAGGCTCCCTCTGGTGGTTACAAGCGGTACTAGTGAGGATTGGGAATCAGGTGTTACTGATTGGTCTTATTTAAGGGAATCATTTTCCCATCAGGGTTGCCGGTGATCAATTGTTCTGGTCTGAATCCTTCTTTCCAGTTTCCCTTGTAGCCTGCTGTGTCGTGTCTGCATCTCCTGCTATCAGATAAGACAATTTCTTATTTTGTGTTTTTGCTATATTTTTGCATTTTGTCCTGCACTTCTGTGGGGGCCTTCAGGGTCCCCTCCGGGGGCTTTTGCCCTCTCAGTTTAGTCCAGCCACTGTGTTTTGTACTTTTGCTTTTTCCAGTTTTTTCAGTGGCTGCTGTTTTTGTTACACCAGAGAACTAATTTAGGTGGTAGAGGTCGTGTGATCTCAGGTGATTTTGAAATTAGTAGAGTTGGTGTTTTTTCAGTGTTTTCTGGGATTGCAGTAAGTACCCTTCCTGTCCTTTTCTATTTAGATAGTTTGGGCCCCAGCGTTTGCTCATACTATTTTCTTTCTGTGTCAGTATTTCCTCTTGTCTAACCGCCATTACATGTTTGGGGGCTTTCTATTATCTTTGGGGGTTCTGCTCCGGGGCAGATAGCTTTCCTATTTCTATCTTTAGGTGTAGTTAGTTTCTCAGGCTGTGACGAGGCGTCTAGGACCAACGTAGGAACGCTCCACGGCTGCCTCTAGTTGTGGTGGTTAGTCAGGGTACTGCAATCCCATAGATTCCAACTGCTCTGGTGTATTTCCTTTTTTACCTGCACTCCTCAGCTACCGAAACATAACAGTATCACCGGCCATAAAAATTGTATGGTACTCACAGAAGGGAAAAAATATTTTGAAGGAAGAAAAGTTGTCAGAGATATTTTTCTGTTTGTTGCATTTTTTTTTTTCCTCTGTATCTCTGGGTGCTGGGGAGGATCTTTTCTCCCAATGGAGTTTGCACAGTTGTCTGGCCGTGTGGATCAGCTTGCCACTGAGGTTCAGAGTATTGCTGCATATCTTGCTAGGTTGCCTGTTGTGGAACCTAGGATCCCCATGCCAGATTTGTTTTTAGGGGATCGAGCTAAGTTTCAGAATTTCAAAAATAACTGTAAATTGTTTTTTGCCTTAAAATCTAAGTCCTCAGGAAACGCAGCGCAGCAGGTTCAAATTATCATCTCTCTCCTGCGCGGCGATCCTCAGGATTGGGCTTTTTCCCTGACACCTGGGGATCCTGTTTTGAGTGATGTTGATGCATTTTTTCAGGCTTTGGGGTTATTGTACGATGAGCCTAATGTCACTGATCAAGCTGAAAAAGCCTTGTTGGCATTAAATCAGGGGCTTGATGACGCTGAGTTATACTGTCAGAGATTCCGTAGGTGGGCAGTCCTGACCAAATGGAATGACGACGCTTTGGCGGCCCTTTTCCGGAAGGGTCTGTCAGATAATGTAAAGGATGTTATGGTGGGATTCCCTGTCCCCTCTGGTCTCAATGATTCTATGTCATTAGCGATTCAAATTGACAGACGTTTGCGTGAGCGGAGAAGTATGCGTGGAGTGGTGTTGCCTTGTGAGCCAGCTGCTGAGCCCATGCAGTGTGATGGAGTGGTGTCTGGGGCACAGCGTCATGAGTTTCGAAAGCGCAATGGGTTATGTTTCTACTGTGGTGATGCCTCTCATGCTATTTCAGTCTGCCCTAAGCGGGGAAGACGTTTTGCACGCTCAGTTGTCTTGGGTAGTGTTCAGACTAAGTTTTTATTAACTGTCACTCTGATATGCTCTCTGTCCTCATTTTCTGCTCAGGCTTTCGTTGATTCTGGAGCAGCTATTAACCTGATGGATTATGATTTTGCTAAACGTTGTGGATTTCCCTTGATACCCCTACAGAAGTCTATTCCCCTACTGGGGATCGATTCTACCCCTTTGGCTGAGAATAAACCCCAGTTTTCTACTCAGGTGATAATGAGGGTTGAACCTGATCACCAGGAGTGCTGCAAATTTTTGGTTCTATATAATCTGCATGACATTATCGTGCTGGGTTTCCCTTGGTTACAGTCTCATAATCCTGTTTTGGATTGGAAATCTGTGTCTGTAACCAGTTGGGGCTGCCAATGTGTTAATACCAACACTCCTGTTTTTTCTGCCTCCCCCAGGCTGAGGATGTTCCTGACTTTTTGTTTGATTTTTCTGATGTGTTTAGCGAAAGTAAATCTGCATCCTTACCTCCCCATAGGAGCTATGACTGCGCTATTGAATTAGTGCCAGGTAGTAAATTCCCTAAGGGTCGCCTTTTTAACTTGTCTGTACCTGAACATGACGCTATGCGGTCTTATATCAAGGAATCATTGGAGAAGGGTCATATCAGACCATCCTCTTCACCCTTAGGTGCCGGTTTTTTCTTTGTGGCCAAAAAGATGGTTCATTAAGGCCGTGTATTGATTATCGTCTCTTGAACAATATTACTGTGAAATATCAATACCCGTTACCCTTGATTTCTGACCTGTTTTCCAGGGTGAAAAACGCTACTTGGTTTACCAAGCTTGACCTCAGGGGGGCGTATAACCTTATTCGCATTAAGCACGGGGATGAATGGAAGACGGCATTTAACACCCCTGAAGGGCATTTTGAGTACCTTGTGATGCCCTTTGGGCTCACTAATGCTCCTTCCGTCTTCCAGTCCTTCATGAATGACATTTTCAGGGATTTTGTGGACAAGTTTCTGATTGTTTATTTGGATGATATCTTGATTTTTTCTAATGACTGGGACTCTCATGTGAAACATGTTCGAACTGTATTCCAGATTTTGAGAGAGAATGCTCTGTATGTGAAGGGATCAAAGTGTCTTTTTGGCGTACAGAAGATCTCATTTCTGGGATTCATTTTGTCCCCATCTGTTATTGAAATGGACCCGGTCAAGGTTCAGGCCATCTGTGATTGGGTCCAACCTACTTCATTAAAGGCTCTTCAGAGATTTTTGGGTTTTGCCAATTTTTATCGTAAATTTATTGGTAATTTCTCGGTTATTGTTAAACCATTAACTGATTTGACCAGAAAGGGTTCTGATGTGGTGAATTGGCCTCCTGAGGCAGTCTCTGCGTTTCAGGAACTTAAGCAGAGATTCACTTCTGCTCCTGTTCTACGGCAGCCTGATGTTTCTCTGCCATTTCAGGTGGAGGTTGATGCCTCTGAAATTGGGGCAGGTGCCGTTTTGTCCCAAAAAGATCCAGAGACCTCTAAAAGTAACCCTTGTGCCTTTTTCTCTCGAAAATTTTCTCCTACTGAACGTAATTATGACGTGGGTAATCGGGAGTTATTGGCCATGAAGTGGGCTTTTGAAGAGTGGAGACATTGGCTGGAGGGAGCCAAACATCAGGTGGTGGTCCTTACGGACCATAAGAATCTGGTCTATCTGGAATCTGCCAAGCGACTCAATCCTAGACAGGCCAGGTGGGCCTTGTTTTTCACACGTTTTAATTTTGTGGTTTCCTTTCTTCCTGGCACTAAGAATGTTAAGGCGGATGCCCTCTCGAGGAGTTTCCTTGCGGACTCTCCTGAGCTATCTGATCCCTCTGTTATTTTGAAGGAGGGTGTAGTTCTTTCCGCCATCTCGCCCAATTTGAGACTTGCTCTGGAGGGGTGTCAGGAGGATAGGCCCGAGCGCTGCCCTGTTGGAAAATTGTTTGTCCCGGACCAATGGAAAAAGAGTGTGATGTCTGAGATTCATTGTTCCGCATTGGCTGGGCATCCCGGAATTTTTGGTACCAGAGACTTGGTTAGTCGGTCCTTTTGGTGGCCTACCTTGTCTCGCGATGTCAGGGAATTTGTGCAGTCCTGCGGGACTTGCTCTCGCTCCAAGCCTTGCTCTCGCTCTAGTGGTTTGTTGATGCCATTGCCTGTGCCCAAGAGACCATGGACCCATATCTCTATGGATTTCATTTCCGATCTTCCTGTTTCTCAAAGAATGACCACCATCTGGGTAATTTGTGATAGGTTTTCCAAAATGATACATCTTGTGCCATTACCTAAGTTGCCTTCCTCCTCTGAATTGGTGCCGTTGTTCCTTCAGCACGTGGTTCGTTTACACGGCATTCCTGAGAACATTGTGTCTGACAGAGGAGTCCAGTTTGTTTCCAGATTTTGGAGGACTTTTTGTTCTAAACTGGGTGTTCAATTGTCTTTCTCCTCGGCATTTCATCCTCAGACCAATGGTCAAACTGAGAGAACAAACCAGACATTGGAGACTTATCTAAGATGCTTTGTGTCTGCTGATCAGGATGACTGGGTCTCTTTTTTGCCTTTGGCTGAGTTTGCTCTTAATAATAGGGCTAGCTCTGCCACTTTGATGTCTCCGTTTTTCTGTAATTCTGGGTTTCACCCTCGATTTTCTTCAGGACAGACGGAGGCTTCTGTCTGTCCAGGTGTTGACTCTGTTGTTGAGCGTATGCAGCAGATTTGGGACCAGGTAGTGGAGAGGTTGTCCCTCTCTCAGGAGAAGGCCCAGCGGTTTGCTAACCGGCATAGTTCTGATGGTCCTCGGTTTAAAGTGGGGGACTTGGTCTGGTTGTCCTCAAAGAATATTCCTATGAGAGTAGCATCTCCTAAATTTAAGCCTAGGTTCATTGGACCTTATAAGATCATGGAGATTATTAATCCTGTTTCTTTTCGTTTGCTTCTTCCAGGGACATTTAAGATCCATAACGTGTTCCACAAGTCCTTGTTGAAGAGGTTTGTTGAGCCAGTGGTTCCTGCTGCTGTGCCTCCTGACCCTGTTTTGGTTGAGGGCAATCTGGAGTATGTGGTTGAGAAAATATTGGATTCTCGTTTTTCTAGACGAAGACTCCAGTATTTGGTTAAATGGAGAGGTTATGGTCAGGAAGATAATTCTTGGGTGTTTGCTTCGGACATCCATGCTAGGAGACTTATCCGTGCGTATCATAGAACTCATCCTGACCGACCTGGTTGCTCAAATGAGGGTTCGGTGACCCCTCCTCAAGGGGGGGGTACTGTTGTGAATGGGTTTGAGATGAGTTCTGAGCAGAGGCTCCCTCTGGTGGTTACAAGCGGTACTAGTGAGGATTGGGAATCAGGTGTTACTGATTGGTCTTATTTAAGGGAATCATTTTCCCATCAGGGTTGCCGGTGATCAATTGTTCTGGTCTGAATCCTTCTTTCCAGTTTCCCTTGTAGCCTGCTGTGTCGTGTCTGCATCTCCTGCTATCAGATAAGACAATTTCTTATTTTGTGTTTTTGCTATATTTTTGCATTTTGTCCTGCACTTCTGTGGGGGCCTTCAGGGTCCCCTCCGGGGGCTTTTGCCCTCTCAGTTTAGTCCAGCCACTGTGTTTTGTACTTTTGCTTTTTCCAGTTTTTTCAGTGGCTGCTGTTTTTGTTACACCAGAGAACTAATTTAGGTGGTAGAGGTCGTGTGATCTCAGGTGATTTTGAAATTAGTAGAGTTGGTGTTTTTTCAGTGTTTTCTGGGATTGCAGTAAGTACCCTTCCTGTCCTTTTCTATTTAGATAGTTTGGGCCCCAGCGTTTGCTCATACTATTTTCTTTCTGTGTCAGTATTTCCTCTTGTCTAACCGCCATTACATGTTTGGGGGCTTTCTATTATCTTTGGGGGTTCTGCTCCGGGGCAGATAGCTTTCCTATTTCTATCTTTAGGTGTAGTTAGTTTCTCAGGCTGTGACGAGGCGTCTAGGACCAACGTAGGAACGCTCCACGGCTGCCTCTAGTTGTGGTGGTTAGTCAGGGTACTGCAATCCCATAGATTCCAACTGCTCTGGTGTATTTCCTTTTTTACCTGCACTCCTCAGCTACCGAAACATAACAGGTGGCTAGCTGGGGTGAAACGGGACATGGCTGGGGTGGGATGTCACAGCTAGTCTAATTCAAGACAAGCTGTGGCATTCCTTTTTCTAGAAATCTCACTCCAGTGCCTGACTGGAGTGATATTTCTGGTGTAGTTCACGAAAGCGCTCGCCACATGGTATTTGCTCCAGATTCATCAAGAGACATGCACCCCTTCATAAATCGGGAGCATCGGACTCCACCTCGCTCTCTCATCAAGACTCGGAATCTGTCACCAGGTTTTTGCCCTCTAATAAGAGAGTAGCATTATTTAGGGGTGCAGGCCCTGATTCCAGCAATGTTTTTCTAACTGGGCAGCTAGCTGTACATTTTATAAAATCACTGTTTTATCAGCAGGAGATTATCACTAGAGGACGAGTCAACCTCCTGCCATGTTGTCCTCAATATTCATAAGCACTGTATAACCCAGCCCCCACCACTGATTGACAGCTTTCTGCCTATGCACAGTGTACACAGAAAGCGGCCAATCAATAGTGTGGGCGGGATTAAAAAGAGTTCAGCTTCAGAGAAAGGGTCGATCTACAGCAGATAAAGATAAAACAGCGATTTTACCAAAACTGCAGCAACCAGCCCAGTAATTGAAACATTGCTGGAATCAGGATCTCTGCTCCCTACGTCATACTGCTCTCACATGGGATTGCAAAGAAAATGGTAACAGATTGACTTTAAACCATTATATTTAATAGCTGCTGTCTTGTCCTGTTGATAGAACCCCGTTATATGTAGAATTACTGTGTGTAGAGAAATGTATTGGCTTAGAAACAGAATACCTCACTGCGGTCCTTCCTCTAGTTGCTGCACAGTAGAGGAGATTCTTCTAACCTAGGCAAGAGTCTCAAGTGGGTCAGAGTATTGTAGCCAGGGGCGCACTGTCCATAGCGGCAGACCACACAGCCACTATGGGGCCCGTAAGTTGGAGAGGGCCCAGCGCTACTCAGCTTCTGATACTCTCCTTCCCCTGTCATCAAAATATCAGTGGTATCCGCATACTAAGGTCGCGTATACCCCTGATTGGAATGATGACTCATGGAAATGAATGCTCCGGATTCCACCATTCGGCCTCCTGCACTGGTGAGTCTGAGACTCTCTGCATTTGAGGCCTGATGATGGCACTACATGGCGCTTGTAGCATGGAGTGTCAGTACTCACACTGTACAGACCAGAGCAGCATGCCAGGGGAATGGGACGAGGTGAGTAGTGTTTTTTTTATAATGTCAGCGGTCATGATACTAATTGGGGGACTGTTGGGGGTTAATCATATTGAGTGATGGGGCTGGTGGAGGCTATAATACTGATTCGGGGGCATCATACTGATTGGGGGACTCGTGGGGACAATAACACTGAGGGGTGGGGCTGGTTGGATCCATAATACTGAATGCTGATGGAAATGATACTGAGTGGTGGGACTGGTGGAGGCTATAATACTGATTCGGGGGCATCACACTGATTATACTGATTGGGGGACTCGTGGGGGACAATAATACTGAGTGGTGGGGCTGGTGGGATCCATAATACTGAATGCTGATGGAAATGATACTGAGTGGTGGGACTGGTGGGAGCCAATCATAATGATTTGGGGGCAGGTGTGGGCCATAATACTGAGAATTGAGGGCCATAATAATGAGTGGTGGGGTCAGTGAGGGCCATAATAACTGAGTGTTGAAGCTGGTGACGGCCATAATTCTGAGTGTGGGGGCTAATGAGGGCCATAATACTAAGTAGTTGGGGTCATAATAATGAGTGGGGGGCTGAAAGAGGCAACAATTATTTGTGGGGGCTGGTACTGGCTTAAATACTTAATGGGGGACTGTGGGCGCCATTATACTGTGTAAAGGGCAATGGAGGACTGTGAATACCCCCATAATGAGTTGATGACTATGAATGCCCCCATACTGAGTGGTGCACTGTGTGGATCACCATTCTATGTGGGGGGTGGTGGTGACCTCAATACTGTGTAAGGAGCTGTGAATGCCTGCATCTGAGTGGGGTATTATGGGTGATATTATATTGTGTGAGGGGTTGCGGGGGCCATCATATATAAGTAGAAGGCTGTGGGACCTTCATTCTGTGTGGGGGGCTGTGGAGGCTCTTATTCTGTGTGGGAACCTATCTACTGAGTTGGGGGGCTGAGAGGTTCCTCATATTGTGTGAGGGGCAGTGGGGGCATCATACTGACAGGTGCAACACTGTATGTGTGAAGTGAAACTGTGAGGCGAGTGACAGTACAGTGCTTAATGTGTTGGTGGGGTCATTCTTGGGAGCATCATGCCCTAAAAAGGGGTTATTCCTGGTGAGAACACTAAGGGGCCTCAATAGAGATATACATATTTTTTCTTTTGAGGAGGGGGCCCAATTAACTCTTTTGCTATGGGGCCCTGTGATTTCTATGTACCCCACTGATTGCAGCAGGCTGTAGGTAGTATGGGGTAGAATGAGAATATCCCTTAATATAGGCCCAGTCAAAGATTAGTGAGGGAGGTGCAGCATAAAGAGCAGTGCACCCTGACAAAATAATACGTTTTTGGATCTAAGCATGATGACACCGTGTCTTTATTTCCAACAATAAAGAACAAACCAGAAAGGATTTCAAAAATTATTTAATTTTTAACTTTCATAAACTTTCATCTTACATATGGATATACTACATGCATCATAGTTAGACATGAAAGTGTCAGGTATTTAATGTCTCCTTTGTTGCCAAAGATTTAATGTCATCGTCACTTGCTTTAAAACTGTCAAGTGCTCCATTAAGTATAAAGAAACAGATTGTCTTGTCTATTCTACATCTACTCCTGAAGCACTTTCACGTCAGCAAGACTTCACCGAAGAGCAACAACACCTCCTTCACCTCAGCCTGTCCTTCAGTATGACATTAGTACTATCTCCACAGGCGTACATGTGGGCTTGTAACGAAACCATTGAAAATCATGGCTTCCCTTATAATGGAGATTACTCTGCATGTAAAGGTGATGATTAAGAATTGTGATTTTCAGATTGTCTATTTTGCTAATTGTCTATCAAATCAAATCAAGTGACAACTATAGTCCCATATCAAACCCTCTACATCTAGTCTCAAGATACTCAAAGCAAAGCACCTTCTCCTTTGAAACCGATTCATCATGATTCCCATTTGTGCTGACTCACATACCCTCTTCCACAGTAATCAGCATATTTCTGATGAAGGTCTTGTTGACTGAAGCGTCAGTTAGTTAATGCGTCGGATTATAAGAAAGCCACATTTTTTTATTGATCCTAACAAAAGTTATTTTCTATTTGTCATAAAAATCCTTAAAATCCTTCAATTATGTCTGGCACACAAAACCATGGAGATAGAAGACTCCTTCCAGATTTCCTCAGAATAGTTGTCACTAGAGATGAGCGGATTTTATAAAATTAGAATTTGCGGGGCATGTAGAATTTTCCTCAAAAATTTGATTTGCGGCAAAGAAATGGGAGAGTGGGCGATAGCAAGATTATTAATACATGCCAAATCACCATGGATCTCCTGATATCTCTCCGTCTCTCATTTCTTTGCCTCAAATCAAATTCTGAGTGAAAATCCGGTCAACCCGGCAATTGAAGTTTCTAAACATGACATACCGTATTTTTCGGACTATAAGACGCACCGGACTATAAGACGCACCCAGGTTTTAGAGGTGGAAAATAGGGAAAATATATTTGAAGCAAAAAATGTGGTAAAATATTTAATAACATAAATAACATACTATTATATGTGGTGTTATTATATATAATAGTATGTTATTATGTTGGAAGCTACAGGTAGGAGATGGTGCTGCCGGACCAGTGTGGTGTCTGTAAAGTCCTATGTGAAGACGCTGGAGGGTGAGTATAAGGCCGGGGTCACACATGCGAGAAACTCGCACGATTTCGTGTGAGTCTCTCGCATGAACACCCAGCACTGCAGCTGGCACTCAGACTGGAGCGTGCGGCTGCATAGAAATACATGCAGCATAGAAATACATGCAGCCGCACGCTCCGGTCAGAGTGATGGCTGCAGTGCTGGGTGTTCATGCGAGAGATTCGCACAAAAATCGAGCAAATTTCTCGCATGTGTGACCACGGCCTGTGAATGGGGGCATAGGGCTTATATTTAAAGCCACATCCAGCACTGATAACACTGGAGTGCTGCTTTAAGATCCCATGGGAGAATTATAACTCCCAGCATGTACTGCAGATCCTATGGCATGCTGGGAGTTATAGTCCACCACAGGATGGCAGAGTGCTTTTTTATGTGCTGTATTTACTAACCTTTAAATTAATTCTAAGTTGTACAGTGTGTCTGCAGGACCTGTGATGACATCATGAAGAGGCAGGGCTTTGTGTGGTCATGTGATGCTCCAGCCTGCCCTCTTCATGACCTCATCACAGGTCCTCCACAGGAGCATTCAGCATGGCATCAGCACAGCCCCCAGCTGTCAGGTATGCGATGCCTCCTGCTGCCCTCTGCTCCTGCCGCCTCCTTCTACTTTGGACAGAGATTTTCCCAGTTGCTGCAGGAATCAGGCGCTGGGGAACCATGTGGCTCTGTCATTTGCTGCTCCCGGCTCACTGCTCAGCTGATAGGTGGGCGGGGAAGTGGCTAATGAATATTCACTGTACTTAAGTATCGGGACCAGTGGTTTCCCCAGCACTGGATTCCTGCAGTGGAGGGGATATTTTCCTGCCTCCTGCTATCTCACTCCACAGCTGCCCCCTGCCCCCCTCCCACAGTTACATTCCGACCATAAGACGCACCCACACTTTCCTCCCAAATTTGGAGGAAAAAAAGTGCGTCTTATGGTCCGAAAAATACGGTATACAGTACAGACCAAAAGTTTGGACACACCTTCTCATTCAAAGATTCTTCTGTATTTTCATGACTATGAAAATTGTAGAATCACAATGAAGGCATCAAAACTGTGAATTAACACATGTCAATTATACATTACACTTTACAAAAGTGTGACAATGAAAATATGTCTAGGTTCTTCAAAGTAGCCACCTTTTGCTTTGATTACTGCTTTGCACGCAGAAAAGGTGTGGGAGTTCTGAGGAGAACCTCCAGTGTGTGTGCTGAAGAGAGTACTCAGTTAGAGTGCAGGACTTTGCAGCTGTTTTTGTTACTTTGTGCCAGAGAAGGCTGTTTTGGTTTTTCTGTTTGACTGCAAGTTTATGAAGTCTTAATAAACTTGCTTAAAGAACAAGAAGAGTCGCCCTCCTGCTTACCTACCGGTCGCACACAAGCGAGACCACATCCCTACAATGTGTTAATTCATAGTTTTGATGCCTTCAGTGTGATTCTACAATTTTCATAGTCATGAAAATACAGAAAAATTTTTGAATGAGAAGGTGTGTCCAAACTTTTGGTCTGTACTGTATATTCTACTTACCTATGGGATCTGGAGGAGATTCAAGAAGATTCTGCCATGTTGACTGAAAGTCCTGTCCTCCGCTGAGAACGCTGAGCTCAGGCTGACCACCCATGTACAAGGTATCTGATAATGGTCACGGCTGCAGGGTATTATGGGGTAACAAGTAAGGCCATAAAAAACTGCATTAGCCCCCAAAATGATGGTGCACAATTGTTGGTTTTTTAGTTACTTTGAGTGAATCGTGAATCGAATATCAAGGGTTTCTACTCATGTGAAAGCACGGATATTATGAAATTCTACTCAAACTTCGTCCTCCGCAAATTGATCCGTTCATCACTAGTTGTTACCTTCCCTCCACTCTTTGTAATTAGCCACATGTTAATACTGTAGACGCAATAGTCTGTAGAATGTGAAAAATCTCACACACCATACCGGGTGTTTTCCTCTCTTGGCTTGACAGGTCTTTCTTCATTCATTAGCATTTAGGGGGAAGCTTATCAATCAAGCCAAGGAAAGCAGGAAGAGGTTGAATGGAGCCACCCAATGGACTCTTTTTTTTGAACATGGACTATTCTCCGCCTGCCTGGCTTACTCTGAAATGCAATAGTGTGTCAGAATAAAATCTAGCTCTCAGCTAAGTGGAACATTTTCTTAATTTCACTTTGCTAGTAAAAGCACATACAGTCATGCATGCATCAGTCCGAGATCTGACCATAAACCATGGACTGGCCATGGCTTTACTGAACCAAGTGTGATAGCTTCATAGAAATAAATGATGCTGTCATGCTTCGATTGGTAGAGCCATGGTCTGTCCATGCATCTGACCGATTGGCACGGATGTCTGAATGCGCCGTAACGCCTCCTCCAAATGTCTGTATAAAACTGGTAGCAGAAAAAACAGTACCGGTATCATCTGTGTTTTGGATCAGCATGTCATCAGTGTTTTGGATCATTGTGTCATCAGTGTTTGGATCATTGTGTCATCAGTGTGCCATCAGTGTCATCCGTGTGTTATCAGTATTTTGGGACATTGTGTCATCAGTGTTTTGGATCATTGTGTCATCAGTGTGATCCGTGTGTCATCAGTGTTTTGGCTTATTGTGTCATCAGTGTCCTATCAGTGTGTGATCAGTGTCATCAGTGTGCTCATCAGTGTTTTGGAACATTGTGTCATCAGCATTTTGGATCATTGTGTCATCAGTGTGCCATTCATATGTGTCATCAGTGCCATCCGTGTGTCACCCGTATGTTTTTACGTTATGTCTAAAGAAAAATAAATTACAAAGCTTCTCCTATACTTTGCAATGTTAAACACGTGCAGCACATAGATGGCACAGTTATCCGTGTGCTGTACGTGTTTTTCACAGACCCACAGACTTGTGTTGCCCTTGTAATCTGTGTTGCCAATAAAAATGGACATGTGAGCGGCTTCATAGGTAACAATGGGTACGTGTGGGATCCGTGAAAAAATGGATGCCACGCATACTGGAAAAACGAACGTGTGAAGAAAGCCTAATAGTGCTTATAGGTTTCCCTTTTAAATACGTGGATCTGTCCTGAAAGCCAGGTAACAATTCCCAATGAATTACACATTTCCAGCTTTGACTTTCCTTAAAATTATAGCAATGCCAGTTGCTAGCTCCACCAATCTGCTAACACCTGTGGAAAGTACATATTATAATATTATTTTTTGGTGTTTGCTAAAATATGTTTTTTTTACATGAGAATTTTGGTAGAACGAGAGTGTGGAGTTTTTAAATGTGAAGAAAGAGGTATTGAAAAGACCGTCATCTGATGTGTTGTCTCCTGGTAAAGGTTTTTTTGTTTTGAAAAAATATCAATAAAATAGTTGATGCTGTTTAGATTCAACCCCTTCACCGCAAAGCCTTTTTTCATGTTACTGACAATTTTTTCAATTCTGACCACTGTCAATTTATGCGGTAATAACCCTGGAACGTTTAAACAGATCCTAGTGGTTAAAAGGCTTCCATGGCAGTTAGAGTAACTTGATGCGTAATCAGTGTGAACCGACTGCCGTGGAGAGAGGTCGCATTCAATTCAAATAAAGGAGTCTGTGGGTTTATTTCAATTAAAGGACTTTACTCTATCTCTGTCTTTATTACATTTGACTATGAGGTTAGTAATGGGGACGTCTTATAGATGCCTCTCCATTACTAATCCATGGGCTTGATGTCAGTGGCCATAAAACAGCTGACATCAACTCCAGAACCATTAATCCACTTGCCACAACACCAAGACACGTGGGAAGAGTGATGCTAAGCTCCAGAATTGGTGCATTTTATGGATGCGCCATTTCTGGGGCAGCTGAGGGCTGATGTTCTTAGTCTGGGAGGGGGCCAATATCATGGTCCCTTCCTAGGTTATTCATATCAGCCACCAGCTGTCTGCATAACCATTACTGGTTAGTAAATATAGGTAATAGTTGTGGGGTTGATGTCAGCTGTTTTTTAGCTGCTAACATCGAGCCCACAGGTTAGTAATGGAGAGGCGTCTATCAGACGCACCCCATTAGTAACTCCATAGTCAACTGGAATAGAGACAGAGTAAAGTCCTTTAAATGAAATAAACCCACAGACTCCTTTATTTGAAGTAAAAACTCATTACCCATTTATTCACCAAAAATTTTAATAAAAAACAAAGTTATACTAACCTTTCCGCTAATAATCCATAAATGACCATGTGCCACAATGATCCAGATGGTGTGGAAAGCTGTCACATCAGCGATGCGACAGCTCTCCACGTCAGCCGACTCACACTGATTTTTACTGGGAAATTGCGCAAAAAGTCTTGCTTTCAATTTATCATCAAGGAGATAAAGAAAAACACCCGTTCGTCTCCACCACATGGATTCTAAATCGTCTTGTTGTACAGATTGAATTTTGATGGGTGCTGGCATCACAAAAGAATCCATAGTAATCCAGAGTACAGATTAAAACTTCCATACTTCAGTGGAAAAACTCCATAGGCAAACAAGTTTTCAGATCCTAGATGCGTTTTGAGTCATAGCTGAGACCAAGATTCTACAAAATTTTGTTTTTTTCAAACCAAACTTGTCAAACTATATCTTTATGGACCTCACTTCTGCTCAGTAAGATTTAAGTAACTCTCAATGGTGCTGAAAAACAGCCTAGAACAACTTTGACTGAAAGGATGCGGAAATCCTAAGGCATCAAAAAAGTACAGACTTTATTTTTGTTCTCCAGAGAAGAAAGGGTAAATTCGGAGCAGCATATTCCTAGTGAAATAGAGGACTCTTAATAACAAGATGCATAAAAGCACTTTGAAATGCATAAGTAAGCAGAATTTTCTCCTTCGAAAGTGACAGTAATATACAATATTTAATTACAAAGCTATTGATTTTGTGCGGCGAGAGCCCAGAAAGTTTACACAATATTTATTTTTTGTTGTAAAGAAATATCGATGTTACATTTGGAGTTATTCTATCCGGCGTGGTTTATGATTGTTATTTTGTTTTTTTATTTACTTATTTCCTTTCTCAAAGAGTTTTGCTTCTAGACTAATGGCACAAGAGGGTTCAGAGAAGTCCCACTACACCATGAAACAGCCAATCTGAATATTTTACCGTATTAAAGTAGAAAGGAAACTTAGATAAAAATGTTTCCATAGTAGATCCCAAGAGAGGGCTAAAGCCATTCTTTATAAATAGTCTAAGTTAAGGACGTTTGGATTGATAACACTTGGACATGGGAGAAAGATGATAAATCTCTTTGCTTTCAATGAGCCTTTGTACGGTAACTGGCATGTAGCAAATCAAAGAATTCTCAATTGTTCTCCATATTAATTACCAGATCCAAAATATTATTATTATAATTATTATCAGTATTGATTTTTATTTACATTTGAGATGAACAAATCAATTCGATGTAAATTGAATTTGTGTTGAATGTTATGAATTTCAAGCAGTTTGCAGTTTCATTTGTGCAAATCACCCCCAAAAATGCCAGCCTCCATTTTACACTTGCAGAAGATTGCATCAACCACTGAAGGGTTCATTGATTTCAGAGGTGAAGACTTCCACATAGTACATTTGAACAATCGCAGCAAAGGGCGTAATGATCACGGTGTGACTGAGAGCGGGCCCATATGAGAGGAGGGCCTGCTGACGCCAGCTCCAATTCCACCTTGATGTGCATCTTGAGTCACACATTCAGTTGAAAAGTACTGTGGCGCTGAGACCCGCAGACTCACTGCACTGCAATACACACTGCAGGCCAATCAGAGGTCAGCAGCAAACATCGGCGCCCTTGCGAGTGGTGACTCCGCACAATGTGAGAGTGAAGGAAAGTAAGAATAATCATTCTGTTTTTAAAAAAATGTGCTGGGGAAGGAGGGATGGAACCCAGGATGGTGGACATCATACCAGGAAATGGCCCAGGATGGGGACATCATACCAGGTAGGGGCTCAGGATGGGGGCCTCTGTTACAGAAAGGGGCCCAGGATGAGGGACATTATACCAAGAAGGGGTCCAGGACAGAGGACGTAGGTATAGGATGAGGCACAGAATAAGGGACATTATTACAGGAGGTGCCCAGGATGGGAGATATTATTTCTTTATACTTGATGCACTAGAAAGCAGCAATAAAGCAGCACAATATTTATTTTTTTGCACGTTTACCTACTTAGCATTTGTTGTTATGTCCTTTTTGACAATGGTTGAATAATAGGTATTGAAAAGATTGGCAAAAGTTAATACAAATTGTATAGTAAAATAAAAAGTGGCATTGCCAATGGAATGGATGGTTTTAAAGAAAAAAATTATAGCTGAAAATGTGAGATCTGCTAGCAACAGCAGCAGAAGCACCATAAACTTTGGCACCAAGTGTCTGCACTCTGGCAAGCACTTTAGTAAAAGGAAAGCAGAGGGTGTTATGCAATATATTGCACATCACTCATATCAATCACAGCAGGATGATGTTACCTCTGACAACAACACTGTCAGATTGAGTCTGTTTTCTGCACATAATGGCCTGTCTGGTTTTTTTTTTGTTTACACAATAAAAAGTTGTTTAATTACACAGTAAATGGGATGTTGGATACTATCAGGTTATCAGGCATTTGTACAGTGAGGTCACATTGACTTTTCAATGGATGTGTTCATGTTAAAGAGTTTGAAAGGAGTCAGATACAGTCCTAGGAGACCTCAGAGTGTTAAACATGACTTTTCAATGTAATTGAAGACATTATTGCCAATCAGAGAAACGTCATTCACTGTAAATCAGTTTAAAAAAAAAATTTAATAAACTTTTCAAAATAGACTATTAAAAGTTATGATCATCTGACAGGATAATGCATACAATTGTAGTGCTGCATGCTTATGAAGACCTTTCTATATAAAAAAAAACTTCTTTAATTATTGCCAAAAGAGAATAGTCTGCTGGGAACATAAAGGATGTTCTATGAGACTCTTAAAGTGGACTTTACAAAACACAAAAAAATGTATCTAAGCACTAGCAGGCAGGTAATTGCAGCTTATCTGCCTGTTGTGCATGGCGCGCAGTTCTTCCACGGCACAGAGTGGTCACAGACTGCTCCTGCCGGGGATTCAGAAACCTCTGCTAATGTCACGTCTATAGGGCGGAGGCTTCTTTTCCAGTCTTTTCTGTTGACGAGGTGGGACTTCTGACGTCATTCCGGTTCCCAGTAGGAATCCCGCTGCCTAACCGGGAAGCCGGCTGTCAACCAGAATGTCCTCAGAAGTCCCATCCCATTGCGTTAGCTGAGGCTGCTGCATCCCCAGCAGGAATGGTTGTGACTGCTCTGTGCCGGGGGAGAACGATGCCGGGCACAACGGGCAGGTAAGTTGCAATTGCCTGACTGTCAGTGCTTAGATACATTTTTGTTTTTTGTAGAGTCCCGGATAGGGACTCTTTTGTGGGATAAAGCCTGCGCTCAAGGGATATACACCAAATATTTATTTACATTTTTTTATTTCGTTTTCTCGCTTATAGGGCACCACTACTTTTTCAGCACTTCACAGACATTATTATCACTGTCCCCATTGGGGCTCACAATCTTAATTCCCTATCAGTATGTCATTGGAGTGTGGAAGGCATCCAGAGCATGCAGAAGAAACCCACGCAAACACGGGGAGAACATACATACTCTCTGCAGATGTTGTCATTGGTGGATTTGAACCCAGGACTTCACGATTATAAGACTATGATGCAATATTTAAACGCCCTTTTTTAGTTTTTTCAGTATATAATAATGCAGTGAAGCTGGTTTTACATAAAACCCACACCTTTTTGGCTATGGAGTCCCAAAAAATCAATTAAAGTTGGCAACCAACTACGGGGTAACATTTGTCTTTGTGGAGAGGGACATACTTGACATACCAGGGTAAGGAGGCTTATAGGCCATGCAATGCTTTTCTGGTAAATTAAATAAGCAAATTACTTCCTCAAAGATGAAGAGGACTTGAACTTTAGTGCTACTTGTTGTAAGTAGTGATCCTAAAAGTTAAATTTGACCCTTTAACGAAGCTTCCCACATGACTTAGAATAAAAGCCAAACCAGATTCTCAATTTGCAGACCAGATGCATGTTTTGGGGTGTTGCCTCTCATTAATGCAAAGCTTGAGATCAGACCAGATGCATGTTTTGAGGGTGTTGCCTCTCATTAATGCAAAGCTTGAGATCTAATTTAGCTGTATGAGAGGCCTCCGACTGGGGCCTAAGGGGTAAAGTTTCTCCTTCTGGTGAGTGACATGCCAGTGTGAGGAGGCTTATAGATCATGCAATGCTTCACTGGAAAATTAAATATGCAAATTGCCTTTTAGGGTTGTTACATCCAATAGGTTGCACTAGAGTTCAAGTCCTCTTCTTCTGTGAAGAAGCAATTTGCATAGTTGTCATCTTTGAATAATTATGATGTACAGTGTTGTACACATGGTGGTGACTGTTTCCAATTTTGTAGCTTAACCCTTTTCACTAAAAAGAAACTGAGATGCAATGGGCTGTAACCCCCTGATACAGATACTACCAAATGTACAAAGCTTTGACTGGTAAGCCATGCAGGGGCATATAGTCATCTGATCAGCAGGGGTTTCGGGACGTCAACCCCTAATGATAAGATATTCGTGGGTCCATTCAAGAAAAGGCAATGAACATGCTTTGGAAAAATAATTTTTGAAGTCCTGCTTCTGAAAATAAGGAAGAATGTGATTAATTAAACTAAAACTAGTTCTATTATCTGCTGAACAACACCTGTATACGCCAAGTCTATAAGCTCATGGCTTGTGTATAAAATAAGCCATGGGGCTGTGTAGTTCCTGCGTCGTGATTTACGTGGCTTATCAGAATGTAATGCCATTTTTCTTCATAAGTCCTTTGTGACTCGTTACTAAGTAATACTGAAGATATCCAATTAAATGGATTATTGCACGATGTAAAACAAAACAAGTCTTTTTGTTCTTCAAGTCATGATCAGAAGAATCCAGGCTAAGCTTGATTACATAGCGCCGACGCGCTCTATAGCTGACAGGGGAGATCGTACACAAATACAAATCTGATACATTTATGTTCTACAAATCTTAAAGGACCCACAGATCAAAAAGATCAAGAACATAAAGTGAATGCTGTCTTCAGTGTATCTGTGATACTGGCAGCCAGCTGGATGTAGTGACAGCAATTTTACTGAGGAAACAGCATCTGGAACCACAATAAGACTTGCTGCAAGATGGGATCTTTGAAGTCTATAAATGCTACACTTTGCAAAAAAAAAAAACTAAAGGAGATGGAACGGTTTTGACTTTTGCAATCTACTCACTGCCTGATAGAAATCTTAGATGTAGGCATAGCCGGCGTGTTGACCATTGCTGCCTCTCGTGCAAAGTAAACCGTAGAAGCACAAGTCATGGCTACACTACAGAGTAGGAAATGTCTTTCCAAAGGCTTTATATTGGTCTATAGTAAAAAATAATAATAATATTAAACATCCATCTTAATGATAAATTATTATTTATTATTATAGTGCCATTTATTCTATGGCACTTTTCATGTGAAAGGAGATAAACATAATAAACTCAAATACAATAATCTTGAGCAAAACGAGTCACCGACTGGTAGAGGAGGAAAGAGGAGCCTGCCCGTGAGAGCTCACAGTCTACAAGGCATGGGTGAGGATACAGTAGGTGGGGGTAGAGCTGGCCGTGCAGCAGTATGGCGCATTGGGGGTTACGCTAGGTTTTAGGCTTGACGGAAGAGGTAGGGCTTCAGCCAAATTAAATGTAAATTAGGATCTTTCCCCTCTCCTGATGTTTGCTTTGCTAAATTATTATATTCCCCATAATACATTAATTCTGGAGCATCTGTCCTTAGAACTCTGTATTTTTGTTGCTGCTCTATTATCACTCCTAGAAATTTATTAATATATTGACAACTGGGTGGTACTGCCACCACTCACACTGTCCAATCAGATTGGGTAATGACACACCCTTTTAACAAGAGTTGTTGAACTCCAGGTGGTCTAAGAGGAGTAACTGAGGACCAGCATGGTGCAGATTTGTGAAATGAATTTGCAATTTTATAAGGAATATGTATGAGATATTTATATAAAAAATACAAGAGACCCAGGAGATAGAAGTTCTGGTTGACCATGCGCTGCTGTGAAATGAGTATTCCATATCTGCTAATACTTCAGATAGGATTTTTTACTAATTTCAGATTCGTACTGAACCTTTTCTCAAAGCTGAACTACATATGATCATCTCCTACTTCTCCTAAGTCATCTACTTCTCCTAAATCATCTGAACTACATATGATCATCTCCTACTTCTCCTAAGTCATCTACTTCTCCTAAATCATTTGAACTGCATATGATCATCTCTACTTCTCCTAAGTCATCTACTTCTCCTAAATCATCTGAACTACATGTGATCATCTCCTACTTCTCCTAAGTCTGTCATTACTCCTAAATCATCTGAACCACATGGGATCATTGCCTACTTCTCCTAAGTCATCTACTCTAAATCATCTGAACTGCATATGATCATCTCCTACTTCTCCAAGTCATCTACTTCTCCTAAATCATCTGAACTACATATGATCATCTCCTACTTCTCCTAAGCCATCTACTTCTCCTAAATCATCTGAACAACCTAAATCATCTGAACTACCTATGATCATCTTCTACTTCTCCTAAGTTTTCTACATCTCCTAAATCATCTACTGTATCCATCACACTCCTGTTCTCCCCCAGTTATGCTCACATTGTCCAAGCTGGGCAAAAATGGAATGATAATGCCAAAAGTTGCAAAATTTTACCACAACTCTGAAAAGAATGAGGAATCTTGGAGTCAGGTCTCGCAGTTTATCACCATGCCTTACATTTGAGACCAGTGTAATGCATCATGTTGATGGTGTAGAGGGATATGAAGATCCTTAAAAGGTCCCAGCATTCAGAAAGCAAAATGTTTCAACTTCATGTTCCTAATGTGTAATTGCTTACGTTATTAAATGAAGTGTTATGGGCAACTTGTGAGGGTAGGACAATGGCCCAACATCTGCAAGAAGTTTGTATGTTCTCCCCTTGTTTGCATTGGGTTTCGTCCATGTTCTCAAGTTTCCTCCCACAGTCCAAAGACATAATGATAGGGAATTTATATTGTGAGCTCCAGTGGGGCAGTGAAGTTAATGGCGCAATATAAATAAATACTAACACAAGTGATGGACCATTCTCTAACATGAAGCCCAAGGCAGAGATCAGATGTCCTCCTTCTGCAGTTCTAATCTATTTCCCCAGCTCTGTTGCATGTCTTAAGGTTGAAAAGAATAAAGTCGAGAGACGTGGCCTCCAACTGGGCAGCGTTATGAGCTACGGATCACTACAGGCATTCACCGCGCTCTAACATCGGAATAATTATTGATTATTTCTCTGAAAGGGTATTTAACTTCTTCCAGCATCCAGACAGCCATTAGGGATGAGAAAAGAACCTTGTGAAGAAAACAGGCCAAATATTTCCTCCAGCCTGGGTAAGTGATGGAAGCACACACTGAACATAAAACACGCAGAGAACAGTAAAAAATGAGAGGTGGGGTCGGTGTGATGGATCCTGGGGTTGCCATGGTAAACATTGCATGATGCTTACGGATTTTTGTATAATGTATAACAATGCCAGACATAAGTGAAAATTGTAATTCACAGCATTACCTCGTCTTTCTTTCTATCATTAGTTAAACAGTCACAGATACACTCATGTAAGAAGCCGGATCATTGCTGATTTTCCAATACGTCTATATGTCTCCAAATATGTTACCGTGCCCATTATTTCTAATCTCAGTGTATGTCACATTGTCACCTATTAAAAGGAATCTGTCAGCTGGTTATTGTTGTGTAACCTGAGAGTGGCATGATGTAGGGGTTGAGAGCCTGATTCCAGCGTTGTATCACTCACTGGACTACTTGTTGTACGTTTGATTAGAATCCCTGTTTTCTCCTGTAGATGTAGCAGCAGTCAGAACGCTGAGCTGTGTATAATCCCGCCCACACCACTGATTGGCAGTATTCTGTGTCAAGCTACAAATCAGTGATGAGGTGGGGTTACACATTAGCTGGACTGCCTTGCACGTGATGCCTAGTCCAGCAATGATCATCTCCTGTTGATAAACACTGTAGCACACAGCCTAGTACATGACACACATCCCTGGAATCAGGATATCTGCATCTACATTATGCTGCTCTCAGATTAAATAGCAAAAACCTGTTGACAGATTCTCTTTAAGGTTGGAGGCAGCCTATTACAGCAGTTTTGTAACAGTGAATTTACCGACCCGCCATCCCTAACTTAGAGACCATACAAAAGG
>JARQOD010000004.1:30524337-30576304 GCA_033576555.1 Oophaga sylvatica
CTTATGGCTCTACATTACAAACTTCTGTGAAGCACTTGGGGGTTCAAAGTACTCACCACATATCTAGATAAGTACCTTGGGGGGGGTCTAGTTTCCAAAATGGGGTCACTTGTTGGGGTTTCCACTGTTTAGGCACATCAGGGGCTCTCCAAACGTGACATGACGCCTGCAGCTCCGACGTGTGTCCATACAATAGTTTTCTCCCACATATGGGGTATCAGCGCACTGAGGACAAATTGGACAACATTTGTGGTCCAATTTCTCCTGTTACTCTTGGGAAAATAAAAAACTGGGGTCTAAAAATCATGTTTGTGGAAAAAATATGATTTTTTTATTTTCACGCTCGGGCGTTATAAACTTTAGTGATACACCTGAGGGTTCAAAGTTCTCACTACACATCTAGATAAGTTTCTTGGGGGTCTAGTTTCCAAAATGGGGTCACTTGTGGGGGGTTTCCACTGTTCAGGCACATCAGGGGCTCTCCAAACGCGACATGGCGTCCGATCTCAATTCCAGTCAATTTTTGCATTGAAAAAGTCAAACGGCGCTCCTTCCCTTCCCTGCTCTGCCATGCGCCCAAATAGTGGCTTACCCCCACATATGAGGTATCAGCATACTCAGGTCAAATTGCACAATAACTTTTGTGGTCTTGTTACCCTTGCGAAAATAAAAATTAGGGTGAAAAGATCATTTTAGTGGAAAAATATGATTTTTGAATTTTATGGCTCTACGTTATAAACTTCTGTGAAGCCCTTGGGGGTTCAAAGTGCTCACCACACATCTAGATAAGTTCCTTAGGGGGTCTACTTTCCAATATGGTGTCACTTGTGGAGGTTTTCCATTGTTTAGGCGCATCAGGGGCTCTCCAAATGCAACATGGCATCCGATCTCAATTCCAGCAAATTTTGCATTGAAAAGTCAAACGGTGCTCCTTCAGGGGTCTAGTTTCCAAAATGGTGTCATTTGTTTTGGGTTTCCACTGTTTAGGCACATCAGGGGCTCTCCAAATGCGACATGGCGTCCAGCCAATTCTGCGTTGAAAAAGTCAAACGGCGCTCCTTCCCTTCGGAGCTCTGCCATGCACCCAAACAGTGGTTTACCCCCACATATGGGGTATCAGCATACTCAGGACAAATTGCACAACAACATTTGGGGTCCAATTTCACCTGTTACCCTGTGGAATATAAAAATTTGGGGGCAAGAAGAACATTTTTGTGGAAAAATTATGATTTTTTATTTTTACGGCTCTACGTTATAAGCTTCTATGAAGCACTTTGGGGTTCAAAGTGCTCACCACACATCTAGATAAGTTCCTTAGGGGGTCTACTTTCCAATATGGTGTCACTTGTGGAGGTTTTCCATTGTTTAGGCGCATCAGGGGCTCTCCAAATGCAACATGGCATCCGATCTCAATTCCAGCAAATTTTGCATTGAAAAGTCAAACGGTGCTCCTTCCCTTCCGAGCTCTGCCGTGCGCACAAACAGTGGTTCCCCCTCACATATGGGGTATCAACATACTCAGGACAAATTGCACAACAACTTTTGCAGTCCAATTTCTCCTGTTACTCTTGGTGAAATAAAAAAATTGGATCTGAAGTAAATATTTTGTGAAAAAAAGTTAAATGTTCATTTTTTTTAAACATTCCAAAAATTCCTGTGAAGCACCTGAAGGGTTAATAAACTTCTTGAATGTGGTTTTGAGCACCTTGAGCGGTGCAGTTTTTAGAATGGTGTCACTTTTGGGTATTTTATATCATATAGACCCTTCAAAGTGACTTCAAATGTGATGTGGTCCTTAAAAAAAAATGGTGTTGTAAAAATGAGAAATCGCTGGTCAACTTTTAACCCATATAACTTCCTAACAAAAAAAAAATTTGTTTTCCAAAATTGTGCTGATGTAAAGTAAACATGTGGGAAATGTTATTTAGGAACTATTTTGTGTGACATATTTCTCTGTTTTAAGGTCATAAAAATTCAATGTTTGAAAATTGCAAAATTTCCAAAATTTTCGCCATTTTTTTAATAAATAAACGCAAGTTATACTGAAGAAAATTTACCACTTTGATGAAGTACAATATGTCACGAGAAAACATTCTCAGAATCGCCAAGGTCCGTTGCAGCGTTCCAGAGTTATAACCTGATAAAGTGACAGTGGTCAGAATTGTAAAAATTGGTCCGTTCATTAACGCGCAAACAACCCTCGGGGGTAAAGGGGTTAGAACATTGCATTGAATATATAGAGGAAGGTGTAAATAGTAAAATTTGTGGATAATAATACATCAAGTATCTGTTTTTCAGAGATAGTTACAAAGATGGTTTGATGTGCAGACAACCTGAAACAAGATGTCGAAATACAGATTCAGGCAAAAAGGCGAGTAGCCAAACATAACCTGTTCACTACTGGGTCAGTCACCGCCACAAACTCAGTTCTTTGGTGCAGCTGCTATAATTCTGTTTGCCAGAAGGTAAATTCAGACTGGCTGGAGAGCAGCCAGTGACATGGGACAGATTCAGGCCTCACAGTACGTGAGCTTAACAAGTCTTCCCACTCCTCAAGTCTAGGTACATTTTAAAGGTGCAACGTGTTTAAAAGATGTTCTTGTTCACTGGGTAATGCTTTTTGCACAATTTTTACAAACATTAATATCTAGCTTTAATATTGTGTTTGGCATTGTGACGCTAATGCAAAACCAAATAAATGAGCCGAAACACATGTTGGTATAAGTGCAACGTGTAAGTGCACATTCACCACTAATGACCAATGCCAGTCCTGATGAATTGGGGCCTTAGTGTTACTCCTGGCAATCTGTTGGGATGTCTACTGGGAATCTATTTAATAAAGTCTATACATCCCTAAGACAACAGAATGAGGAGGTTCCATACACCCCCAACTGATGCAACCATCTGGTAAGAAAAGTAACAAACAAGTTTGTATTTTTTTTACATTTGTATAGACCAAGATTTCATTTCATACGTTCACAACACTAAACGCATTATTCTTTGTAAAAATTGACTTGTCTCTCTAATTTGGTGAAATCCCTTAGAAAAGGTTTAGATAGATTCTTTTATAAATAGGTCTGTTTATAAGAATAAAATGTTTTTCTTTATTTCCTTGCAAAATAAACGCTTAGGAATGTATCAAGCAGTAACGACAAGCGCATATCTTAAATTATCCCTGACCCTTTGATGGAGAAAAAAACCTGATCACAACAGCTCATAGGTGGACAGGCTGTAGCTCCCGCTTTACACATCCCATGCATTATATTGTATTGCTTCGTTGTATTATTGCAATGCTACTGAGGAAGTCAGATATCACCGTGCAAAGAAAAGCATGCACTTCTCAGAAAACCTAGATTTTACTGTGATGTTTCATGGTCATTTGTTTAGATGTGTTGTAGAAGATACGGAAAGATGTAGAAAATGTTAATGTAAAACAGTTAAAACCTTCCTCTTGTGTTAGGGTCGTGACCGACCCGTCTTAGGTTTTAAATGCATACAAATTCTACATACATTTGTTTATTGCATCAAGAGTTTTTGACTTTTTCAGGAATTTATTTTTAAACAAAATACAATAAATAAAACTATTTTACTAAATTGTAAAAATGCTCTTATTAAAATTATAACATTTGCGTTGTTGGGGTCAATTTCGACCCAGGTCTAATATAAGAGTAAAAAAACAATAATAAGTCCCAAAATTGAACTCATAAACACAATATAAACCAACAGCGCACAGCCAGCTCTACCTCCAACAACTTGAGTTAGGCTGGAGTCACACACACCGAGTAAAAAATCTGACCGTTTTAGTGGGACGATTATCGCTGCAAAATGTCATGAACAGTCATCCGTCTGGCATCCGATTTTCCAGGAAAGATGCGATTTAGTCGCATCTGACCATAGTTGTAACATCTGATTTACATCCGACTTGTGAGAATTTATCGCAGGCTTGCAAAACTGACATATAATGGATCCAAAATAATATTATTTAAATCACAAAAGAAAGAATAGATATATACACATAGAACACATATATATATATATATATATATATATGTCATTGTGACATATATATATATATATTTTATAGTTTTTACACTTCTACATACTGTACTAGCCGCTAATTCAATTGCCGGCTTTAGTGAAATCCCAGAAGCCGACATGAAATGATACATTGTTTTGACACAGTTAACCATGTAATTTCAAGTATTTTGATATATGTTTTTAACTTACAATTACATAAGTATATTTGTGCAAAATTTCAGACATGTAGGGGTTAATTAAAGGTGTAAATTCGTTGTAAAAAAAACAATTTTTTTACAACGAATTTACACCTTTAATTAACCCCTACATGTCTGAAATTTGGCACAAATATACTTATGTAATTGTAAGTTAAAAACATATATCAAAATACTTGAAATGACATGGTTAACTGTGTCAAAACAATGTATCATTTCATGTCGGCTTCTGGGATTTCACTAAAGCCGGCAATTGAATTAGCGGCTAGTACAGTATGTAGAAGTGTAAAAACTATAAATAAATATATATATATATATGTCACAATGACATATATATATATATATATATATATATATATATATGTGGATTCTATGTGTGGATATGTATTGATTCGATTCTTTATTAAAGCTGTCAGTGTGATTTTACAGTATAGCCGGGGATGTATTGCCGGCTTTTCTAAAGGACACCGATGCGATTTCATCGCAAGTCACACATGCGGTCCGTTTGTAATCAGATTTTTCATTGCTCCCATAGACTTGCATTGGCGATAGTCGACCCACAATCGGTGACAATCGCAGCATGCTGCGATTGCACTCGGACGTTTAAAACGGACCACAAAAAATCTGATACTGGGAGCTGCTCCATAGATTAACATAGGTCCGACTGCAATGCGATTTTTCATCGCATTGCAGTCGTCCGATTTTGTCGCCAGTGTGACCCCAGCCTTAGGGACATGTCCAGGCATGTATGGCCAAATCAGCTTAGAGTTGGTACTTTGCAGAGTATACATCTCCAGTTTACACATGCAACAATGAGGAGAAGATTTGATGTAAGCCAAATTCTGGATTATATCTTAGATGATAATGAATCAGAGGACACACAGCAGCAAACTGATACAGATGAACAGGTTTCTGAGGAGGAAGATGATGTGGAGTATCAACCGGAAGACACAGACAGTTCTGATCAGTCTGATGAGGAGGTCACTGGTGCTGAAGCTGATCCCTCTGAAAGATTCAAATCCAAAAGTGGCAAGATCAGTTGGAGCTCAGTACCTCCAGATGTACATGGCAGGGCAGATGCTGCAAATGTCATAAAAATGACCCCTGGGATCACAAGGTTTGCTGTGACAAGAGTAAGTGACATCAAGTCATGTTTTGATCTGTTTATGCCATTGTCAATAAAAAAAGTCATTATTGCTATGACAAACCTTGAAGGAAAAAAAGTCCACGGCAACATGTGGAATGACCTTCATGATGATGTCCTGGATGCCTATATTGATGTTCTTCTCCTTGCTGGAGTGTACAAATCCTGCAATGAGGCCACTGGGACGCATCGACAGGCAGGAATATTTTCCGGGCAACAATGTCACTTCAAAATTTTCAAATGGTATCAAGAGTCCTCAGATTTGACAACAGAGACACCAGACACAAAATCTGACAAACTTGCTCCCATCAGGGATGTTTGGGAGAAATGGGTGCAGCTCCTTCCACTGATGTTCAACCCTGGGCCTGAGGTGACAGTAGACGAACGTTTTCTCCCTTTCTGCGGAAAATGCCCCTTCCGGCAATACATGCCAAGTAAGCCAGGCAAATACGGCATAAAAATTTGGGCAGCCTGTGATGCAAACACTAGCTATGCATGGAATCTACAGATTTACACAGGCAAGTCTGCAAGCGGCATCCCTGAAAAAAAACAAGGAAAACGTGTAGTCCTCGATATGACTACAGGACTGCAGGGTCACAACAGTACTTGTGACAATTTTTTTTACCAGCTATGACCCTGGACAAGAACTTCTCAGGAGGAAAATCACCATGGTGGGCACAGTGAAAAAAAACAAACCTGAGCTGACCGCTGAATTGTTGCAGATGAAGGACAGGGCCCCACTTTCCTCAAAGTTTGTTTTTACAGACACCACCACTGCTGTTTCATACTGCCCCAAAAAACAACGGAATGTGGTACTGATGTCGACATTTCACAAAGATGCAGCTGTGTCATCAGAAAGTGACAAAAAGCCCAGAATCATCCTGGACTATAACAAAAACAAAAGAGGAGTGGACAACCTGGACAAGCTGACTGCCACCTACAGTCATGGCCAAAAGTTTTGAGAATGACAAAAATATTAATTTTTACAAAGTCTACTGCTTCACTTTTTCTAATGGCAATTTGCATATACTCCAGAATGTTATAAAGAGTGATCAGCTTAACAGCAATTACTTGCAAAGTCAATATTTGGCTAGAAAATGAACTTTATCCCCCAAAACACATTTCAACATCATTGCAGCCCTGTCTTAAAAGGACCAACTAACCTCTTTTCAGTGATTGCTCCATTAACACAGGTGTGGGTGTTGATGAGGACATGGCTGGAGATCAATCTGTCATGATTAGTGTTGAGCGATACGATAATGCAAATATCGGCTATCGGCCGATATTAGCTCTATCGGCCTTTCGATAATTCGTTTAGATATTTTCGTCTTATCGAATACCGGAATCGGATTTGTCACTGTCACTGTGAGTGTCCGTCGGTCGGGTCTGTCAGGAGTCAGCGGCACTTACCTGGCAGAAGATCTCCGGCGGTCACGTCCTGGACTGCTTGATGGCCGCCATTATCTTCTCCCTGGCGGTCACATGCAGTTTTTCGCGATAACTGCAGTGACTGCAGGGTAATCCCGGCCGTAAACCAGTCCGATGACGTCACCTCCGGGGAAGCAGGTAATCAGCTGTGCTGCACCGGGATTCTGATGTAGCAGAGCTGGATCGTCGTGGGACACTCGTTACTATGGACTGCGTCGGTCAGGTGGTATACTTTTTTTTTTTTTTCATTTTTTTACAGGAGATCGATGGCGTCGCAGGATGAGACTGTAATAAAAGTAATGAAAACTGTGTTTTTTTTTTTTTTCTTAAACTAAAAAACTTTTTTATAAACATTCACCCGTCCGGGTACATAAACAATTTAACTATTTATCAACAATTTAACTATTTACATACAGGGACCCTGTCCGGGTTATTTATACTTCTTTGGCAGGGGTGTTCCAGGTACCACCTGGTACTCTTCTGATGCTTGCCAAACATCCGAGGCACCAAGGACCACCAGGACCTGATGACGTCGTGTGGCCTGTACAGTCAAGTCGTGACCCGCTATCTGGGTCTGTGTGGCCACCTCTTTCATCTCCCTCCGGGTCTGGAACCCTATGTCCCGGACTGAACGAACCCCAGGGGGCCTAACAGGCGCCGGGTACGGGCCAGCTATACTTATCATGTCCATAGCTGGGGCTGCTGAGGAGACCACTGAGGGAGGCTTGGGAGATTTACGGCGTGGGGTGGGCACTTTTGCAGAGGCCTGGATGTGGGAGGCTGAAGGCTCCGAGGGTCTCACAGGTTCCTGACACACTGGGGAGTAGGGGTCGCACCTGGTAACATTAAGGGCGTACCATCCATTGTAACCCCAGTGTCGGGTGTAAGTCACCAAGTCTCCTGGCAACAGGTCCCTCCCCGGGTGTCCTTCTGGGAGGTGAGCCTCCACGTCCCGCCGGTTCACAAAGACTTCTAAATAAAGTCCAGGCTCCTTGATGAAGCCCCAACCACCTTTCAATTTAAAGCTCCGTACTGCACCCTTACGCCGCGGCTCACACAGGGTTCCTTTATCCTTTCTCATCCGGTCCTTATCTGCCCGGTCCTTCTCCAGGTGACGTTGCCGAAGTTTTAGGGTTTCTCGCTGCTCCCTTTGTCGCTCTGCTTCCCGCTCCCAACGTCTCCACTCTTCCTCCTGACGCCGGTTGAAATTCTCCTCCACCCGCTGCTCCATGTCTCCACCACTCCACTGCAGCTTACAGTGTCCGGTTTGCGGCAGCTCTCCTGTCGCCCCCCAGTCCTGGCGGCGCTCCCCTGCGGAGGAAGCAGACGGCTCTAAATCAGATGACAGTCGGGGCTCCGGTACAGGCAGGTAGTGCTCTGGTGCCTGCGCGGCCTCCTCCATGAGGACGGGTGTCGCTTCTTCTGTCTCAGCGACGGGGGCAGACAGCGGGTTCTGGGGTGCTGACGGTGCTGCGGTTTTTGCAGGAACGGGTGCCTCCACTGCGACAACGTCAACCGGATCACATTGCAAGGACTCCTCTACTAGAACGGGTGCCTCACCTTCCGGTACAGACACTTCAGGTAAGAGGGATTGGCGCCGCTCCAAGTTTAGTTTTAGGGCACGCCAGCTCGCTTCCATCCTGGCGACCTCCTCCCGGTGCCGGGCCAGGCCTCTTAGGGTATCCGCCGCTTCTTGCAGCGTAGGAGGGTTTCCAGGCCGGGTGCCCAACGGTGGTTCCGTGGCGATCGGGTCGCTTCCGTGGGGGGAGAGCTCTGACTGCTCCATCCCTTCACACTTCTGCTCGTGTCCATTAGCCATTCTGCCAAGTCACATGTGTCATTAGCATCAGGAGGGGCCCCTCTTTTGTGGGGAGGCGGGACCTTCGTGTTAGTTTCCACACACTGAGGAGGATGAGGAGGCGGAACTGAAGAGCTGTGGGGCACGATCTTACATTGCAGTACCATTTACAGTGGTCGGCCATCGTTTTCGCGGCACTGAGTGAGTGTACACCCACGAAGAGCACGCCCTTCTTCTTCACCAGTGCCTCGTCCTGATGCAGATATGGCGGAAAAAATGGCAAATACATTCTCTGATGATTTTAGCAATTCTCAAGCACAAAACCAGTTCAATTCAGGCACACAGGACTCGCTTATAGCGAGCTACAGAATCCTGTTCGTGACGCCCAAGTTGAGTCGCACAGAGCCAGAGGTTTTGGGGGTACTCGGCACCGAGCCCGTCGACTTCTATGGGGTATGTCACGGCTTTACCCAGCAATTGAATCAGAGTCTATTTTACTATGTAGAAGTGTATAAACTATAAATATATGTATATATATGTCACAATGACATGTATATATATATATATATATATATATATGTATTCTATGTGTGCATATTTTGTGTTTACAACGTAAGAAAGGGTTTTTTTTGTTGCGATATTTTGTTCCCATAGACTTACATGGGACTTCCGCTATCGAAATCGGATATCGACGATATTTAGTGCTATCGGCGATACAATTTCGATACGATATTTTTAGATATCGAGCACTATCGCTCAACACTAGTCATGATTAAGTAAGAATGACACCACTGGACACTTTAAAAGGAGGCTGGTGCTTGGCATCATTGTTTCTCTTCTGTTAACCATGGTTATCTCTAAAGAAACACGTGCAGTCATCATTGCAATGCACAAAAATGGCCTAACAGGGAAGAGTATTGCAGCTAGAAAGATTGCACCTCAGTCAACAATCTATCGCATCATCAAGAACTTCAAGGAGAGAGGTTCCATTGTTGCCAAAAAGGCTTCAGGGCGCCCAAGAAAGACCAGCAAGCGCCAGGACCGTCCCTTAAAAGGGTTTCAGCTGCGGGATCGGGCTACCAGAAGTGCAGAGCTTGCTCAGGAATGGCAGCAGGCAGGTGTGAGTGCATCTGCACGCACTGTGAGGCGGAGACTCTTGGAGCAAGGCCTGGTCTCAAGGAGGGCAGCAAAGAAGCCACTTCTCTCCAGAAAAAACATCATGGACAGACTGATATTCTGCAAAAGGTACAGGCAGTGGACTGCTGAGGACTGGGGTAAAGTTATTTTCTCTGATGAATACCCTTTTCGATTGTTTGGGACATCAGGAAAACGCCTCATTCGGAGAAGACAAGGTGAGCGCTACCACCAGTCTTGTCTCATGCCAACTGTTAAGCATCCTGAAACCATTCATGTGTGGGGTTGCTTCTCAGCCAAGGGAATCGGCTCTCTCACAGTCTTGCCTAAAAACACAGCCATGAATAAAGAATGGTACCAGAATGTCCTCCAAGAGCAACTTCTCCCAACCCTCCAAGAGCAGTTTGGCGATCAACAATGCCTTTTCCAGCATGATGGAGCACCTTGCCATAAAGCAAAGGTGATAACTAAATGGCTCAGGGAACAAAACATAGAGATTTTGGGTCCATGGCCTGGAAACTCCCCAGATCTTAATCCCATTGAGAACTTGTGGTCAATCATCAAGAGACGGGTGGACAAACAAAAACCTAAAAATTCTGACAAAATGAAAGCATTGATTGTGCAAGAATGGACTGCTATCAGTCAGGATTTGGTCCAGAAGTTGATTGAGAGCATGCCAGGGAGAATTGCAGAGGTCCTGAAGAAGAAGGGTCAACACTGCAAATATTGACTTGCTGCATTAACTCATTCTAACTGTCAATATAAGCTTTTGTTACTCATATGTTTGCAATTATTATATTTCTGTCTGTGATAAAAAACATCTGTCAAACACACATAAAAACCAGAGGGCAGCAGATCATGTGAAAATATAATATTTGTGTCATTCTCAAAACTTTTGGCCATGACTGTACACTTGCCAGCGAATAACTAGGAGATGGCCAATGGTTGTATTTTACAACATCCTTGATGTGTCAGCATGCAATTCATTTGTGTTGTGGACCCACATTCACCAAGGATGGAATTCAAAGAAAAAACACAAGCGGAGGATGTTTCTTGAGGAACTAGGAAGATCCCTTATCAAGGCGCAAATTGACCAAAGGGAACGAGTGCCCCGAGACCCAGCTGCTGCAGTCTTGGTCCGACAACTCCAGAGCTCAACAAGTGCTTTGTCCACACCCACAGCAACACAAAGAGCATCATCATCAGCATCCTCCTCAACCAGGCCTGCCTCAACATCAGCCACAACAGCCACAACCCCAGTGAGACCACCTGATTCTAAAAGAAAGAGGTGTCAGGTCTGCCCTAGCAATAAGGACAGAAAGACAAACACATCGTGCTTCGGCTGCAAAAAATACCTCTGCAAAGAACACACAAAAAGTGTCACTTTTTGCCACACATGAATCTAAATACTAATGCATCTAAAAACTAGTACTTGATTTCTGTTGATTTGCTTGATTGATTGTTGTTTGTTTGTTTGACCTAGAAAAGCTACTTTTTATTATTATTGCTATTAATGTTAATATAATTTTCATCTTTTATTTGTATTAAAGTTCTATAAAAAAAAATCAGTTTTTTGACTTTTTCATAAAGTAGTTAGATATGGGTCAAAATTGATAGATGTTACTAGAGTTAATAATATAAAATATATATATGTATACTTTTTTTTACATTTAAGAAATGTGTTCTAAAACCCTTCAGTAATAGTCAGGTAATATAACAAACTTTTTTAAGTTTATATTATTCTCTTGAGGTTCATTTGACAATATTTTTATATTGAAAATGAAGGGTATGCTCTCAAATGAAAGGCCCAGGGGGCCACAACAAAAATATATTAAAATCAATCCTTCCATGGATGAGAAACCCTAACAAGGTAACTAAGAGGTAAGAAACAAATTGGATCATAAATAACTGTTTTTAGGGTATCCTAGGGGTGATTTAAGACACGGGTCAAAACCGACCCGTTAACATAAGAAAGAGTAACAGAAAGCTAACACAAGAGGAAGGAAAAAAAACGCAAAGTGTATCTGCTCTACGTTAATTCGGGGCCACCATCAGGGCAGTAATGCCCTTACTGGCGTATGGGGCCCGATGAGTATAAGGGGCCCGCAGCGGGCCCCCGGGCCTCTACTCACTGGTCCCGCAGCAGCAGGATTCTGCCGGCTCAGTAACTGCCCGTGCATCCTAAGACACACTGGCAGTTAACATTTGTGGCCGTGTGGGACATTCCCGCACGGCAACAGTTAACAGCCCCCGGCCAATCTCAGGCCGGCAGCTGACGTCAGCGGGCATGTTGCTGGCGTATGACGTCACTGTCATACGCCAGAACAACTCTGCGCGCCTCAGATGTATCGAGCCGAGGAAGCAGCTGGAGCTCGGCCAGGGGAGAAGAAACTTTTTTTTATTTTTTTTTAAAGCCGCGGCATGCGGCTGCATTATACACCTATGGGGGAGCATTATGTTATGGGTGTGCATTATACCCCTATGAGAGAGCATTAAACCCTATGGGGGAGCATTTTACCCCTATGGGTGGAGCATTATACCCTTATGGGGGAGCATTATACCACTATGGGGGAGCATTATACCCCTATGGGGGTGCATTATACCCCTATTGGGGAGCATTATATTATTGGGGAGCGTTATACCCTATGGGGCTGCATTATATCCCTATGGGGGAGCATTATACCCCGATGGGGGAGCATTATACACCTATGAGGGAGCATTATTCACCTACGGGAGAGCATTATACCCCTATGAGGGAGCATTTTATTATGGGGGTGCATTATACCCCTATGGGGGTGCATTATATTCTGGGGTGCATTATACCGCTATGGGGCTGCATTATACTGTTATGGGACTGCATTATACTGCTATATATGACTATGGGATGCATTATACTCTTATGGATGACTATGAGGGCAATATGGAGAGACATGAGGCAGAATGGGAGGACATGTGTGGGTCCAGAATGTTTGATATTATTAATGTAGGGGCTAATTAAAGGATATTATTTTTGAGAATTTGGGGGAGGAGAGGTCCTGTTGCTGTGCAGGGTGACACGTTCGCTTTTTTCATCTGACGTAGTATAGATGTTGGGCAAAAATTGGGGAATGTGCTCTAGATAACTGTGTTATTTTATGCAGAGATGAGTCCTGGCTGGCAGAAGTGATGGCTGTCTGAACTGGATGAAGAAGAAAGCGAAGATCATCATCGGTGATTCAGTGTGTTACCTGAAGACTTACACTATATACTGTATACAGAGCTCTTGTGTATAATGTCACTAGTGACCATGGTATTACCTGTACACTGACACTATATACAGATCTCCCGTGTATAATGTCACTGGGGATCCATGTATTACCTGTACACTGACACTATATACAGAGCTTCTGTGTATAATGTCACTAGTGTTCAAGGCATTACCTGTACACTGTACTACATACAGAGCTCCTTTGTGTAATGTCACTGGGGATCCCTGTATTACCAGTACACTGACACTATATACAGAGCTCCTGTGTATAATGTCACTGGTGATCACTGTATTACCTGTACATGGACACTGTATACTAAGTACAGATCTCCTGTGTATAATGGCATTAGTACTGTTTTTTTTATTAATGATCAGTATTGTAGTGTTCAGTCACTATGTGGTGGTAATATGTGATCTGGTTATGGTGTGGCAGTATTTGTTCCTTGTATGTGCTATTATTCCGTCACTGTGGTGGTAATATGTAGTCTGGTCATGGTGTGGTGTTATTTATTCCCTGTGTGTGATAATGTTCAGTCACTATGTGGTGGTAATATGTGATCTGGTCATGGTGTGGCAGTTTTTGTGCCTTTTATGTGCTATTATTCCATCACTGTGGTGGTAATATGTAGTCTGGTCATGTTGTGATGTTATTTATTCCCTGTGTGTGATAATGTTCAGTCACTATGTGGTGGTAATATGTGATCTGATCATGTGCGGTGGTTTTTCTCCCTTGTATGTGATATTAATGGTCATTTAAAAAAAATAAAAAATTAAATAAAATATACCTAAAATTGTATTGGATATTTCAACAAATGTTTAATAATTTACAGTAGAGTAGAGCTCGGCCAGAAGAGTCTACCTTGTCTTGGTGGCGGATTAAAAAATCTTTTGGCCAAAACAAAAGCTGCTGGCTATGTATGTGATCTTGTGATGTGTGATTGGTGAGGACATGGTGCAGAAGTGGAGTTTTTCCAAGAGAGGGTGGTGGGACTGTGGAAGGTTCAAGGGGTGGAGGCAGGGCTTGGGTGGATCCTGGGCAGAGTTTCAAGGGGGCCCCGAAAATTTTGCCTGTATGGGGCCCCGAAATTCCTAGTGGCAGCCGTGAGTTAATTGACTTCTAGTCATACCTTAAATTGAATCTTTCATTAGGTTTTTGCAACTAATCTGAGAGCAGTGTAATGTAGAGATAGAAACCATGATTCCAGCAATGTTTCACTTACTAGATTATCACTAGAAGACTAGTTGTCTTGTGCCATTTAGTCCTCCTGCTCTGTATAACCCCACCTCCAACACTGATTGACAGGTTCCTTCCTATGCACAGTGTACACAGAACACTGCCAATCAGTGATGTGGGCTGGGATATACTCAGCAATCAGAGAACTGGTAGATCTGCAGCAGACAAAAACAAGAATTTTATCAAAACTGCAGCAAGCAGCCCAGTAAGTGACACATCGCTTGAATCAGAGTCTCTGCACCTAAGTTATGCTGCTCCCAAATGGGACAGGAAAAATTTGATGACACGTTCCCTTTAAGCTTTTGATCATTTTTACCTTGATTGTCCAAGATCAATTTCTACTACTTGATGGCAAGCAGAAATTCGAAATGAGAAATACCACTTGGTTGCTGGAGGTACATCCTCCTATACAGGAAAGAAGGGAAGGAGCTTCCCACTGCACATGCTCACAACCACCTTTCCTATTAACATTCTAGGTCAGGGTTTTGTCAGTGCAATGAGGCAGCGGCCACTTATGTCAATATTAATTACCTTTCTAGACAGAGATGTGCGATTTGCCTATTAAGGTATGTTGGAACTTATTGGGCAGCATGTTGGCTCAGTGTTTAGCACCATTGCCTTGCAGGTCTGTGGTCAGCGTCGGACTGGAGCACCTTGGGCCCACCAGAGAAAATCATTCTTGGGGCCCACTATATAGCTACATAGAAATAAATACAAGATCACCAATTGTGCGGTAAAACGCGCTAATATCAGGGTATAATATAAGGTAGTAATTATGTAGCAGGGGTTGGGGTAGCCCCTCTCATAGAATATAAAGTAGCCCCCTCATATAGTATAATGTAGCCCCCTCATATAGTATAATATAGCCCTCCTCATAGAATATAATGTAGCCCTCCTTATAGAATATAATGTAGCTCCCATAGAATATAATGCAGCAAGCATCATAGAGTATAATGCAGCCCCCCATAGAATATAATGCAGCCCCCTTCATATAGTATAATACAGCCCAACCACAGAATATAATGCAGCCCTCCTCATAGTTACATGCCCCCCCTCATACAGGGTATCATGCAACCAGGATAGATATATATATTGTGAGACAGTGAGAGTATGTGTGTTGAATGGGGTGTACATTTCACCTAGATACTTTGCTGACTGGTATAAGGGAAATGTATGGCTTTGTAAACCTAGTGGTAGAGAAAGGTCACTACACCTTACATTCAGTACACACTTGCAGCTCAGGCCTGAAACCACTCAGCTGTTAATTAGGAGACCAGAAGTAGGTGTCTGCGAACACAGACAGAGAGCTCGCTTAGTCTGGACAAGGAGTCCAGGCACAAGAAGGAGTCTCCAGGAGTATGAGCTGTCTCAGTCTGGGTGCTCGATGTACCCCGGACACAGGAGTAGTCTCTGTGAGAATCCATGCGGATAGCTGCTGAATAGGAGGGGAGCTCTCTCAAGTCTGGACGTTGAAGGTGCCTTCAGACACAAGGAGGAGACTCTGTGAAACTCCATGCTGGTAAATGCTGAACATATGTGTTGTTTTGGCCCAGGCTGTTAGAGTCTGGTCCCGGATAGATAGGGAAATCTATCTAAGTGTAGTAAGTGGCTGGACAAGCCCAGGTCTTATGTTTATGATTTGGTTTTGATTATGTTCTGTTTGCTGTGGACTTTAATAAAACTGGTTGCAGCCAGTTTTTACCAGAACTGCTGTCTGTGAATGAACTGTTTCCGTGCCACTCCGTCTACCCGGACGGCGATCCCAGAGCTATATCCCCTGAAAAGCTTACAATTGGTGCTGGAATGTGAGTGCAGCACAGTGGCTTAGAGACAGCAATAAAGGAGAGAAGTCTGTTGAAGCAGCAGCAGAGAAAAAAAAAGTGTGTCAGCAAAAAACGTCTGATTGGAGCAGTCTTAAAGAGACAGTAGCCCTAATAGACTTTGCAAAGAAAAAAAAATAAATAAATAAAAGTGTCTGCACAGCAAGGCTGAATTTTCTGTGGAAAAGACTGTGGAGTGTGTATGTCTTGAGTGAAGACTGCCGTGGTTGAGACAGATAAGTCCGGCAGTATGGAGGAGCTCGTTGAGTACCTGGTCCAGGCCCAGCGGAGCATGCAGCAGAGCATGGAGCGGCAGCGCCTGCAGCACCAGCAGCGCATGCAGCAGGCCCAGCAGCAATTCCTGCAGCAGCAGCAGGAGAATAACCGGTTGTTTTTTGAGCAGGTTGCAGCACTAGAAAAGACTTGCAGCGCATCGTCCCAAAGTAATGTTGCAAAGTCACCTGCATTGTCCGCTGTAAAGAAGGCGGTAAGACGGTCCCTGAAAAAGATGACACCTCGTGACGATGTGGAGGTATATCTCACTAGGTTTGAGGGACTGGCAGAGAAGGAGAATCTGCCCCTATCTGAATGGGCCATGATGGTCGCACCCTATCTGATTGGAGAACCCCAAAGGGCCTATGCTGACCTGAGCGAGCAGGACAGCCAAGACTATGCCAAGCTGAAAGCGGAGATTCTTACCCGGCTGGGTGTTGCGGTGACAGCCCGTGCCAGGGGAGTTCATGACTGGAGATGCAGTTGGGAGTCTGCAGTCAGCAAACCTGATTTGGAGTTGAAAAGGTGATAGTGGACCGCTACACCCAAGCACGTCCTCCTGAGGTACAGCCAGAGGTCGGACAAGGAGACCACCAGGACGCCAATCGTCTGGTCAGCCTGATGGAGAGGGCCTTCGCCACCAAAGACTGCCTCCGTGACCAGCCGTCTGAGAGGTCGTCACTTCAGAGTTCCTGGACGCCGAACTCTCCCGGTAAGAGCGTTCCAGCTGTTGGGGTCGTGTGGGTGGGAGAGTGTGATGGACAGTGTTGGAGATGTCGTGAAATTGCAGCCAACTGTCCAATAGAGGGGGAGCCTATGTGTTGTGATGTTGGCGGATCCCTCTTTCCCTGCACAGAGCCTGTGTGTGTGTCCACCTCAGCCGAAGAGACTGGACCACAGGGGTCCCCGGTGGTTGTAAATGACTGCCCAGCACAGGCCCTCTTGGACTCAGAGAGTCCAGTTACTTCCGTATGGGACAGCCTGATTGATAGGGACTTTATCCCTGATAAACACCTGAGTGTGGTGTGCGTCCATGGAGACACCAAAGTCTACCCAGAGACTGTCGTGGACTTGATCCCCAAACGCGGGGAGGTTTCATGTGAAGTGGGGGTAGTGAAGAACCTGGTGCACCCCGTTATATTGGGTAATGACTTTCCCCGGTCTAAGGATCTCTGGGGGAAAAATGTTTCTGATGGACAGTGTGATGAAGCTCCTACTGAGGGTGCGCAGTCCCGAGGGGCGGAACACAATGCTAGTGGGCCGTTAAACTTATGTGATAATAATGATGATGATAATGATAGTGATGATGATGATAATGATAATGATGATGATGATCATGATAATGATGATGACCATGATAATGATGCTGATAATGATAATGATGATGATCATGATAGTGATGATGATACTGATCATAATCATGATAATGATATTGATAATGATGATGACTGTGATAGAGATGAAATTCCTTTGCAGGTGATGGTGGGAGACGAGGATGGTGGTTCTCGGGAACCGAGTGTCCCTGACTTACCTGTGTCCTGTGACAATTTTGAGAGTGAACAATGGCGAGACCCCACTCTTAAAACGGCACAGGAAAATATAATTGTTCTAAATGAGGTTTCCCAAGAGCCTGGCTCTGAGGAGAGGTTTCCTCATGTTGCCATAAACACTAACCTGTTGTATAGGGACACTGAAGTCCAGGGAGAGGTCGTGAGCCAGCTCCTAGTACCTGAGCTATATGGAAGTATAGTGCTGGGGTTGTCACATAGTCACATACTTGAGGGACCACCTGAGGGAAACCAGGGACCAGATGGTGAAGTTAATGTTGTGGATGACATGTTAACTAAGGTTCCAGATCAAGATGTGAATGAGAATGAATTGTATAACCCTGACAGTGAGCAGGATGTGAATGAAAATGAAGTGTATAACCCTGAAAGTGAGCAGGATGTGAATGAGAATGAATTGTATAACCCTGACAGTGAGCAGGATGTGAATGAAAATGAAGTGTATAACCCTGAAAGTGAGCCAGATGTGGCTGAGAAAAAGGGGTCAGACAGGGATAGTGGTAGTGATAGTGAATCATCTGATGACAATCAAGCAACCAGTGCAAATGAGGAAGGCATGGTAGCAGAGGAGGTTGAGAGTCCTGAGAGGAAGGCTGATGCTGACCTTGCAGTCGGACAGAAGATGGCATCTGAAGATGTTTTACAGTTGGCCGGTTCCCTGGCGAAGACTAAGGTGAAAGGAGGAGAGCTGAGCTTTAAAGGCAGGACTCTGAAACTGAACACAGCCCAAGTAGATGCTGTTGGAAATGTGAAGTTACCAAGGTATGGTGTGGATCTGTATCGTGCCAAGGACTCTGAGGGAGATGCTGCAGAGGTGGAAAAAGCCATAGAAGTGGTAGTCACCAAGCCAGATGCCTCATCAGAAGCTGAGGTCTCAAGTGAAGCTGTGAGGAACAAGACTGAGGATGTGGGGAATGACTCTGCCCCGGAATATGTTTCTGCTGGAGACAGCGGCGTGGACGGTGTACTGTCCGGATCCGTGGCTGCGACTCGCGAAGCTCGGGCCGGAAGTTCAGCGCCCGGTGCGCCATCGGAGTTCCCGAGCGACCCAAAGGATCTGTAATGTATGTGATACAGTTCATATAGCGTCTTGTGCTTGGGTGCGATGAAAATACTTGAGACACAGGTTGAAAAAGAAAGTCTTGTATTGCTTCATACAAATTGGCAAAAATAAACACACAGGTTGCAAACACAGAAGCAGGAGACACAGCAGGCCAAAGTAATATAAGTTCATCAATAACTCTCCACAACAGATTCAGATCTTCTTCTATGTTACCGCAAGTCCATGCAACCGTGAGGCTCTCAAGAGCAGAGTTCAGAGTCCACAAGAGCTCCAGAGTTTCTCAGTAGAAATGGCTGGAGTACAAAGTCCAAGGCTTCAGGAGTCAGAACACAGGTTCACTGCAGGCCAGATTCTGAAGCACTGATTGCTCAGGTGTGGCTGTTTAAGAAGCAAACGGAGAGAATCAGGGCGGGAACATGCAAGCTGGAAAACTCCATTTTAACTGAGGGCAAGATAGCTGCAGCAAAACAGAAAGCAAAATGGCCGACGAACAAACTGAGTTTCAGAAACAGATATACAGAACCTTACATTACTCCCCCCTTAGGGGCAACCTCCGGATGACCTCAGACCAGGCTTATGTGGGTACCTCTGATGAAACTGACGGAGCAAGCGAGGAGCATTAACGTTATTGACTGGCTCCCATGAGTTGTCCTCCACTGGGTAGCCCTGCCATTTGATCAGATATTGTAACTGATTTCTATACAACCTGGAATCTAAAATCCTTTCCACCACAAATTCTTCCTGACCATCGACTAGCACTGGGTCAGGGCAAGGAGAAGAACGTCCAGGAAACGTATTGGGTGTTGCAGCCTTTAGTAGGGATACATGAAAGACAGGGTGAATTCTCATAGTTCTGGGCAATTGAAGACGACAAGCAACGGCACTTATAATCTTACTGATTTTATAGGGTCCAATGTACTTATGTCCCAACTTAGATGATGGAATCCTTAACTTAAGATTTCTGGTTGACAGCCAGACCAAGTCTCCTACCTTAAAAACTGGTGCAGGTTTACGAAATTTATCTGCTGCCTTCTTGTACCTTTCCTGAGCCGATTCCAGATTCTCCTTTAGAAGATCCATATTCTTCTGTAAAGTCGTGACTCTTTCAGCCACTGCTGGCAAAGGCGTCTCTATGGGAAATCGTGGTAGAATATTAGGATGATAACCTAAATTAGAGAAAAAAGGAGACTGTTTAGTGGAGGCACTCTGAGAGTTGTTGTAAGAGAACTCAGCCAATGGAAGTAGATCCACCCAATCATCCTGTAGGTGACAGATAAAACAGCGGAGATACTGCTCCAGGGTTTGATTGGTTCGTTCGGTTTGTCCATTAGTCTGGGGATGAAAAGCAGAAGAAAGGTTTACTTTAATGTCCAATGCTGCACAGAAATTTTGCCAAAACCTAGAAGTGAATTGCACCCCTCGATCCGAAATAACCTCATCCGGTACTCCATGTAAACGAAACACATCTTTAATCATCAAATCTGATGTCTGTTTTGCAGTGGGTAAGCCGACACAAGGGATAAAATGAGCTGCCTTTGTTAAACGATCAACCACCACTAGAATAGTGTTCTTCCCTTGAGAGGTTGGTAATTCGACAATGAAGTCCATAGAAATGGATCCCCACGGGCGGGACGGGGTGGGAAGAGGCTGTAACAGACCAGTTGGTGAAGAGCGAGGTGTTTTGCATCTTGCACAAACCTCACACGAAGTGACATAATCCAAAACATCCTTCCTACAAGTGGGCCACCAAAAGAAACGAGAAAGAAATTCCTGTGTCTTTAGAATTCCTCTATGCCCGGCTATTTTGGAATCATGAATGAGTTGCAATACTCTCAATCTGACTGTTTCAGGTATATACAGACGTTGTCCCAGAATCCACACACCATTCTTAAAGACAAGACTTACGTCCCTTGGGGGTTGAGCCAAAAAAGAATCCGCATGGTATGCTTCCTTGATGTCTTTAATTAGGTCTTGATGATGAATCACTCCTAGGAATCTAGAGTCAGGAAGAATAGTCTTAGGAGGAGTAATTGGACGTGTCTCTGCTGAGTAAATCCTAGAGAGTGCATCAGCCTTTCCATTGCGCGATCCTGGTCTATAAGAAATAATAAAATTAAATTGGTTTAAGAAAAGATTCCAGCGAGCCTGGCGAGGAGTCAGGCACTTAGCCGACCTGATAAACTCAAGATTACGATGATCTGTCAGAACGACTATTTGCTGTGCAGCTCCTTGCAGAAGGTGTCTCCATTCTTTGAAGGCGGCAATAATGGCCAACAACTCTCTATTGCCCACATCGTAGTTCTTCTCAGCCGAAGACAACTGCTGGGAAAAGAAGGCACAGGGATGCAAGACATTCTTCTCACCTGTTCTCTGAGAGAGTATAGCTCCCACGGCACAGTCTGAAGCATCCACCTCTATTATGAAGGCAAGCTCTGGGTTGGGATGTACTAGAATAGGTGCAGTGGTAAATTTATCTTTTAGACGGGAAAATGCTTCCTGGGCTTGGGGAGTCCAGGAGAACTTAGACTCTTTCCGGGTAAGTTGGGTGATAGGTGACACTACCTCAGAGAAATTTCTAATGAAACGTCTATAGAAGTTTGCAAACCCGATGAAGCGCTGTACCTCCTTCACATTTCTAGGACTTGGCCAATCATTGATGGCTTGGGTTTTACTTCCATCCATACTAATTCCTTGTGTAGACAGTACATACCCCAGAAATTGAATTTCGGTCTTATGGAATTCACACTTTTCAAGCTTGATGTAAAGATGATTTTGTCTTAGACGTTCCAAGACCATTCTCACATGTCCATGATGTTCCTCTGTGGAGTTAGAAAAAATTAAAATATCATCCAAATAAATTACCACGAATGTATCTAGGAGATCCCTGAAGATGTCATTCACCAAGTGTTGGAAAGTGGCTGGGGCGGTACTCAGACCAAAAGGCATAACCAGATATTCAAAGTGTCCATAGCGTGACCTGAATGCAGTCTTCCATTCATCCCAGGTCTAATACGGACTAAGTTATAGGCCCCACGAAGATCTAGTTTAGAAAAATTTTAGCATGTCGCACTCTCTCCAATAACTCAGGGATTAAAGGCAATGGATAACGGTTTCTAATAGTAACCTTATTAAGTTCCCTATAGTCTACGCATGGTCTCAGGGATCCATCTTTCTTCTTTACAAAGAATATGGGTGCCCCTGCAGGAGATGAAGAGGGGCGTATGAAGCCCTTGGCTAGATTTTCGTCTATGTACTCTTTTAAAGCCTTCAGCTCGGGCCCCGCCAGGGGGTAGATCTTACCAAAAGGTATCTCTGCTCCAGGCAATAATTCAATTGGACAATCATATGGACGGTGAGGAGGAAGCTGGTCAGCGTTCTTCTTGTCACATAAATCCACATAGTCCTGGTATACAGCTGGTAATTCAGGGACTGACATGGTTCCTTTAGGAACAGAGCAAGCTGAAATTTTTTGACTCATCTGTTTCTCTGGGAAGTGTAATTCCTTGGTCTCCCAGTTAATGGTAGGATTCTGAGCCTGCAGCCATGGTAGCCCTAGAATAATGGGAAAGTGAGGAGAAGAGATAAGCATAAAGGACAGTTTCTCTTGATGATCTTTACCCATAAGAACCTTTAAAAAGGGTCTGTTTCCTGATCCACTGGTCCAGAGGTCAGCAGGGAGCCATCCACAGTTTCCATCTGTACGGGAGCAGCCTTCTTCACTGAACGTATTCCTGTTTTAGAGCAAAGGAGACATCCATAAAATTTCCACTTGCACCTGAGTCGATCATGGCAGAGCTAGACACCCAGGCTGAGTCAACCCAGAGTTTGATGGAAAGAAAACAGTGAGAATTGTTTTTCTTACAACTCAGCTGGGACACCGCTGAGGAAACTTGAAAGATGGCAGCATTTACACAGTCAACGTCCTCAGAGGTAACGGAGTTTAAGTCCGAGAAATCAAGATCTGCTGCGGCAGCTATCTCTGGAGCCTGAGGCTCGGACCTGACAGATCCCCTCTCGCAACACTCACAATGAATGACTGCTGCAGTAGTCTTACGAGAACGGCTGGGACAGTTAATAATAAAGTGCCCTGACTTACCACAGTAAAAACATAGATTCTCCTTAAAACGATGTTCCTTGCGTGCATCACTAACCCGTCGTAGCAAAGAGTCTACCTGCATGGGTTCAGGTTCAGGTTCCCGTGTAATCCTATTCAAAGGTTCCTTAGCTGGGGAGGAAGGTAGGAAAAGGTTAGTACGATTGCTTTCGAACCATCTCTCTTGCCTGCGTTCAGTTAAACGAGTATCAATACGGATGCAGTAGTTAATAAAGTCACCTAACGCAGTGGGAGGGTCGGCACGAGCAAGTTCATCCTTAATTAGTGGGGATAACCCCTTTCGAAAAATAGATTTTTTGGCGGAATTGTCCCAGGTGGTATCAAGGGCCCATCTCCTGAAATCCAAGGCATATTCAGCTACTGAGTGCTTACCTTGGCGCAAAACTAACATGGCTGCTTCAGCTGTTGCACCTCGATTGGGGTCATCAAACACCTGCCCCATGGCTGAAATAAAGTCATCAAGGTGATTCAAACAATCATCCTCAGTCTCAATCAGAGGGTTTGCCCATATCAAAGCCTTGTTGGTAAGCAACATAATTATAGTAAGCACCTTAGATCGTTCAGTAGGAAATTGTGAAGCATGTGCAGAAAAAAAAAAATTACATTGATTAACAAATCCCCTGAATTTTTCACGTTCACCACCAAAACGAAAAGGGGGCAACTTGGGAATCCCAGAACTCGGGGCCATGGCAGGAGCCTGGACTCGCCCCTCTAGAACCTCAATCCTGGCTCGCAAATCCTGAGTAGTCTGTCCAACCACTTGCAAATTGTGATTATTTAGGTCCTGAAGATTTGTAAGACGGGTCTTTATATTCTGCAAATCTGCAAGGATATTATCAGTCACTCCACAAAGTTCCTTTATGCGGGCCTCCATTTTCCAGATCTTTTAAGACAGGATACTGGAAGAAGAGGAGAGAAAAAAAAACAATAGTGTTCACCTGTGGCAACACTGAAGAAAGAAAAAAACTTTAAGGGAACTGCTCACCTGGAATGGTTGTGAGAAGTCACAACCACTATCATCACAGAAAGCTTTCAACCAGACATCTGATATCCAGAGTTTCAGCAGACAAAAGAGAAGAGAAAAAAAAAAACAATAGTGTTTACCTGTGATAACTCTGCAGAAAAAAAACTTAAGGGAATTGCTCACCTGGAATGGTTGTGAGAAGTCACAACCACTGTTATCACAGAAAGTACAACCGGACATCCGATATCCACAGTACAGCAGACAAGCCTTTCCAGACCCAGCAGACACTAACGTTTGGCTTCAGAATCTTGTAATGTATGTGATACAGTTCATATAGCGTCTTGTGCTTGGGTGCGATGAAAATACTTGAGACACAGGTTGAAAAAGAAAGTCTTGTATTGCTTCATACAAATTGGCAAAAATAAACACACAGGTTGCAAACACAGAAGCAGGAGACACAGCAGGCCAAAGTAATCTAAGTTCATCAATAACTCTCCACAACAGATTCAGATCTTCTTCTATGTTACCGCAAGTCCATGCAACCGTGAGGCTCTCAAGAGCAGAGTTCAGAGTCCACAAGAGCTCCAGAGTTTCTCAGTAGAAATGGCTGGAGTACAAAGTCCAAGGCTTCAGGAGTCAGAACACAGGTTCACTGCAGGCCAGATTCTGAAGCACTGATTGCTCAGGTGTGGCTGTTTAAGAAGCAAACGGAGAGAATCAGGGCGGGAACATGCAAGCTGGAAAACTCCATTTTAACTGAGGGCAAGATAGCTGCAGCAAAACAGAAAGCAAAATGGCCGACGAACAAACTGAGTTTCAGAAACAGATATACAGAACCTTACAGGATCTGGATAAATCCCAAGATGAGATTTTGAGACCTCGGGTTGGCCTTGGTGAGCTCAGGCGCATTTTCATGGAGTCTACACTTGAACCATGTCCCAGTGAGTGGGAGGGGCGATGTGTCGCTCCGTTGCCGCTGCAGATACACGGGAGCTCAGATGGGATGCAGAACGTGGTGGAAAAGAAGACTGATGGTAGGGCTTCTGAGCATGTCCTACCAGAAGAGCCTGAAGAAAGGGCCGAAGACGTAAAGGACGTCCAACAACTACAGGAGAAGATGCGTAGCCATGAGGATCTCCTGGAGAAAGAAGTAAGAGCTCTGAGTCTTATGCAAAGTGAGCCTGTACCAGAAGAGGATAAATTATGTGTACCGACCAAGAAAAACGATCAGCTCCCTCTACAGTGCCAATCGTTTGAACAGTGTGGCTCGGAATGGTCAGAGACCATGACAGAGGCGCTTGGGTTCTGTGAGGTAGAATTTATGAATCAACTGATATTTAAGAAAGTAGATGTGCTCAAGAAAGTTCAGGGGGAATTAGAGAAAACCCCTATACCTCCTGTGACAGTTGGTGACACAGGGTCAGTGCCCCAAAAACAGGAGGTACGAAAGTTTCTGAGGAAGAATCAGCAGAGCTGTTCTGACGTGCCTGGTCGTACTTATCTGGTGAGCCACTATACCGAGACTGAGGCTGGCACTAAGGTCAAGATGAAACCGTGCAGGATACCCGAGGCCCGCAGAGAGTATAGGCCTGGGAGGGTACAGGGTAGTGCGGATGCTTCAGATGAAGAGAAAACTGATGTTGGCTATGACAGTGGTGAGGATGAAGCTGATGAGGGCCATGACTGGTCCAGAGTTCACTGTCTCTGTTGGATTGTTGACCAGCCCTTCGGTCTGGATGACCAGCCCTCCGGTCTGGAGAAGAGGGAGGGGATATGTGAGACAGTGAAGGAATATGTGGTGAATGAGGTGTATATTTCACCTAAGTACCTTGCTGACTGGTATGAGCGAAATGTGTGGCTTGGTAAACCTGGTGGTAAAGAAAGGTCACTACACCTGCCATTCAGTACACGCTTGCAGCTCAGACCTGAATCCACTCAGGTGTTGATTAGGAAGCCAGAAGTAGGTGCTTGGGAGCACAGTCAGAGAGCTCATTCAGTCTGGACAGGAGTCCAGGCACGGAAGGAGACTCCGGGAGGTGGGCTCTCTCTGTCTGGGTGCTCGAGGTACCCCGGACACAAAGAGGAGACTCTGCGACACTCCATGCTGGTGACTACTGAATAGGAGGTGACCTCTCTCAAGTCTGGATGTTGGAGTTGTCTTCAGACATAAAGAGGAGTGTCTGTGAAACTCCATACTGGTAACAGTGATCATATGTGTTGTTTTGGGCACAGACTGGTAGAGTCTGGGTCCCGGATAGAGAGGGCCATCTATCTAAGTGTAATTAGAGGCTAGACAAGCCCAGGTCTTTTGTTTATGCTTTGTTTTTATCTGTGTGCTGTGGACTTTAATAAAACTGGTTGCGGCCAGTTTTCACCAAACTGCTGTCTGAATGAACTGTTTCCGTGCCATTCTGTCTACCCAGACAGCGATCCTAGAGCTAAATACCCCTGGAAATGTTACAACACACATAAACAAAAAAGATAAACACTGGGGATTGGAGGATGGGGTTAAACAAAAGTAGGAAAAAAAGGGAATTATCACACATTCAAAACCTAACAACAGTCACAGATAAATCCATCAAACACCTTCTCCAGCAACAACCACCAACAGCCTCCAGCCATGCAGCATAAGCTTTCTCTGACAATGAGTGCAAGCCAGGGCCCAGATTATATAGGAGATGGGAGTGGCTAATAGTGCACAGTTGAGAGCCTTAACACAGGAAAGCTTCCAGGAGCTCTCAATTGAGCAGATTAACCCCTGAACAGCTATAATAAATTTAGACCCTTTAATATGAAGGTGAAGTGCTTCTAATCAGTGCAGTAGTAGGAGAAATCAGATGCTGCTATCTTCTGGTTCCTCTCTGTTGTGGTAAACCCATGATACTGACCTTCCGGATGTTCACAAGAGAAGACAAGTCACCTTGGCACCACAGAAATCTCCCAGAACCTCATGTAAACCAACTCATCCTTTAACTTGACCTTTTCTTATCTTTGACTCTGCAAAAACTCTCTACTAATTGGTCTCCCACTTTCTAAACTCTCCCCTCTCTACTCCATCCTGAATATAGCAACCAGGATCATAATTCTGTCCAACCCCTACACTGGTGCCTCCACTTTGTCACTCTCATTCACAAAGCTCTCCAGAGTTCTGTACTGTTTAAATCTCTTTCCTCATATTTGTCTACCACCCTACGGGAGTTATCTGTTCGGCTAATGATCTAAGACTACAAGTAATCAATAATCCAAACCTCACAATCCCGTCTCCAAGACTTCTCTCATGCTGAACTAATTCTCTGGAACGCATTACTCTGGACAATTTGATTGTTTCCCAGTATCCACAGTTTAAAGTGTGCCCTAAAAATGCATTTTTTTAAGACTGGTCTATCACCCCATTACTATAAGTATTCCCTTATTGCCCTTTCTAAATTTTCCTCTGAATCTTGTTCTAATCTGTTTCCACGTCTTCCATGCACTTATTAGCATTCTGTGTCTGTACTTGTACGCACACTGCCAGGTGACCGGTTCATGCAGCATTATTTGAGTACACTATTTAATATATATTGATGGCTGCACCGTATGCTTGTAAGCTTGCTAGCAGTTCCCTTACTTCTCTTGGTATCTGTTGTATTATGTGTTACTCTGTAGTATATTTATTGTCTGTAAAAGTCCATTCTGAAATGTAAAGTGCCGAGGAATATTTTGGCCCTATAGAAATATAATTTTTTTCATTTCCTGATGCCAAAAAGCCCAGAAGCAAAACCAAGGCACAGTGGATAGTACCTGTCTCAAAGAGTGTTATTGTATGATAAAATAGGAACCTAATTTGTATGATCTCCTTATGACAGAAGACAATTTGGTAAATTGGTCTAGTATGAAGTAATTGAATATTTGGTCTTCTTCTTTCCCAATCGACTGAGGCTTATGTTCAGTCTAGAAAAAAGAGTACGACAAGGGGTAAAAAGTAGAATTAAACTCTTTGGAATTTTATTGCAGGCTTTAAAACACATAGCCTAAATGTTTTTTGTCCATATTACTGGAAAAAGCTTGTAGAGATGTATGAGTAGAGCACTGTTGGTAAATCTTGTCCTTCATGTGCCGTGACTGTATTGCTTTGCAGACAATAATAAAATACTGCTAACACTGACTCATGCACCAAACTCAAAATGAAATTTTAAGAAATAATTTATATAAAAATGCAATAGCAGCTTGAGTATCTATATCTTCAAAGACTGCTTTTTAATCTTCTGGGCTTTTCTCGGGGTGCCATACATCTTTTAAATCTTGTAAGGGACTTATGTTGGCTCAACAAATTTTCGGAGTGACTTATAATACTGTGTCTTTAGCCATCTTCTTCAGTGTAGAGGATTTAGGAGCCATATTCTTTTAATCTAAATCCGGAAAGCTGATTTTTGACAAATAGTTTTTATATTATTGATTAGTTTATATTTCATACAAGAGTTCAATTTTACAGCAAAAGTCGGAATGTTCATCTGTACTTATTTCAACAGAGGTTTGGGCCATTGAAAGTTTCAGCTGTCCTATTTCTGGATCAACTCAATAATGAAAAATAAGCTTTTCGCTAATTCCTTATAACATTTGGCACAGTCACATTTGGCATTAAGTAAAATGTCTTGGACTTTTCAGTTCTTAGAAAAAGACTTTTTTTGTACATGTAATTACAAGGATTTTGAGAAGTTTTGTGTTATGTGGAGTACTGTTATACAGAACATCATGATCTATACTTCTAAGTAAACTAAAACATTGTAATGATTGTCTGATCTGGAACAATGTTTTGAGTCACACAGTTGCATTGGGCCAGACTTGATTAAGGTATGGAATCTAAGGGACTATCTCATCTTCACCCTTGCCTCTCGCAATGAAGGATAGTTCTGACTGCAGGAGAATCCCCATGTTGAGATCCACAGACTGGTCGATAAATGGTGGCAGAAGAAAAGAATAGCTAAAGTAGAAGTGTAAGAAAGAGGTAGAGATGATCAGATTGATCAACAGAGGATCGAGTTTGAGTCAAATTTCTTGAAATTCGTGGTTCCACGTGAATTTTATCACTCTGTGATTCTGTAAAAACTGCTTCTCAGCTGTCTGGGGTTTTGAAGCAAAGTTACTCATCTCCTATCCTTCACAGCTAGTTCGATCTCCTCTCCTACATATTGAGTTATCATGGTAATCTAACAAGCAAAAAGTACATCATTCTCCTAGATCATTTAAACCTGGCTCCAAGAGCAGAACTTCACCTAAATATTCTAGTAGTTGGCATTAGAGTTGAGCGATACTTTCCGATATCCTAAAGTATCGGAATCGGAATGGTATCGCCGATATCACTAAAATATCGGCGATACCCGATACCGATACCGGAAGTCCCATGTAAGTCTATGGGAACAAAATATCGCAACTAAAAAAAACTCATTCTTTCCTTGTAAACACTAAATATACACACATATTATTATTATTATTATTATACATTTATATAGCGCCATTTATTCCATGGCGCTTTACATATGAAAAGGGAAAAATATAGACAGATACAATAAACATGTGCTAGACAAGGGACACACAAGTACAGAAGGAGAGAGGACCCTGCCCGCGAGGGCTCACAGTCTACAGGGATGGGTGAGAATACACTAGGAGAGGGTAGAGCTGGTCGTGCGATGGTTCAGTAGACTGAGGATCATTGCAGGTTGTAGGCTTGTCGGAACAGGTGGGTCTTCAGGTTTTTCTTGAAGGTCTCCGTTGTTGGTGAAAGTCTGATGTTTTGCGGCAGGGAGTTCCAGAGTATGGGGGAAGCCCGGGAGAAGTCTTGTATGCGGTTGTGGGAAGAAGAGATGAGGGGGGAGTCGAGAAGGAGATCTTGAGAGGATCGAAGGTTGCGTGTAGGTAGGTAGCGGGAGACCATGTCACAGATGTATGGAGGAGAAAGGTTGTGGATGGCTTTGTATGCCATGGTTAAGGTTTTGAACTGGAGCCTCTGGGCAATAGGAAGCCAGTGAAGGGCCTGGCATAGTGGGGAGGCTGGGGAATAGCGGGAAGACAGGTGGATTAGTCGTGCAGCAGAGTGTAGGATGGACTGGAGTGGTGCCAGAGTGCTAGAGGGGAGGCCAGACAGTAGGAGGTTGCAGTAGTCGAGGCGGGAGATGATAAGGGCGTGCACTAGTGTTTTTGTGGTTTCATGGTTGAGGAATGAGCGTATCCGGGAAATATTTTTGAGTTTGAGGCGGCAGGAGGTGGCGAGGGCTTGGATATGTGGTTTGAAAGAGAGGGCAGAGTCGATGATCACCCCAAGGCACCGAGCATGTGGGACTGGGGAAAGCGAGCAGCCATTGACATTGATGGATAGGCCTGGTGGAGGGGTAGAATGAGGTGGGGGAAAGATGATGAATTCTGTTTTGTCCATGTTCAGTTTGAGAAAGCGAGCAGAAAAGAAGGCTGAGATAGCAGACAGACACTGTGGATTTTGGTCAGTAGGGAGGTGAGGTCAGGTCCAGATAGGTAGATCTGCGTGTCATCGGCATAGAGGTGATACTGCAAGCCATGGGATTGTATGAGCTGTCCCAGGCCGAAGGTGTAGATGGAGAAGAGTAGGGGTCCTAGGACTGAGCCTTGGGGAACACCGACAGACAGGGGGCGAGGTGAGGAGGTGGTGTGTGAGAGGGAGACACTAAAAGTTCGGTCTGTTAGGTATGATGAGATCCAGGATAGGGCCAAGTCTGTGATGCCAAGAGATGAGAGAATCTGTAGGAGGAGGGAATGGTCTACGGTGTCAAAGGCAGAAGATAGGTCCAGGAGAAGGAGGACAGAGTAGTGTCGCTTGCTCTTGGCGGTTAGTAGGTCGTTGGTGACTTTAGTTAGGGCAGTTTCAGTTGAGTGATGCGGTCGAAAGCCTGATTGTAACCGGTCAAAGAGGGAGCAGGAGGAAAGGTGGGAGGACAGTTCAAGATATACATGCTGTTCCAGTAGTTTTGAGGCGAAGGGGAGAAGAGATATCGGGCGATAGCTAGACGCTGAGGATGGGTCGAGGGAGGGCTTTTTGAGGATCGGGGTGATTGAGGCATGTTTGAAGGATGAAGGAAAGACACCATTTGTAAGTGAAAGGTTGAAGAGGTGTGTGAGAGTAGGGATGAAGACTGTGGCAAGGTTAGGGATGAGGTGGGACGGGAGTGGGTCAAGCGCGCAAGTGGTGAGGTGTGATCTTGACAGGAGAGTGGAGAGCTGATCTTCTGTCATGGTGGTGAAGCTGGTTTTGGAAGAACAGGGCTGAGTGGCTAAGAGGGCATTGGGGGCTGCGGGCCAAAGCCTTCTCTGATAGTATCAATCTTTTGCTTAAAGAAGGAGGCAAAGTCTTCGGCAGAAATGAGAGGAGAGGGAGGAGGTGCTGTGGGATGGAGTAGAGAATTGAAAGTGTTGAAGAGCTGTTTAGGGTTGTGAGACAGGGAGGATATGAGAGATGCAAAGTAAGTTTGTTTTGCGGCAGAGAGCGTGGACTTGAAGCTGGCAAGGGACTGCTTGTATGCGTTGAAGTGCTCGATGGAGTGGGTTCTCTTCCATCTCCGCTCGGTAACCCTGGAAGCCCGTCTCAGTTCTTTGGTCAGGCTGGTCAGCCATGGCTGCCTGTTGATTGTACGAGTTTTGCTCTGCATGAGGGGGGCGGCCGAATCAAGTGTGGTTTTTTTGTGGTGTTATAAAATGTGGCAGCAGCATCTGTGTCATTAAGTGAGGCTATGTCTGTGAGAGGGAGGAGGGACTCAGAGAGCGATTGTAAATTGAGGTGTTTGAGATTTCTGCGAGGGTGGGTGAGTTTGTGGAGTGGGGGATGCGTACTAACAGAGGAGAGGGAAGAGAATGTCAGTAGGTTGTGGTCAGACAGGGGGAGTGGGGAGTTAGTGAGATTAGTGAGGGAACAGAGACGGGTGAAGATAAGGTCCAGCGTGTGACCGCCTTTGTGAGTGGCCACAGAGGACCATTGAGTGAGGCCAAGGGAAGCTGTGAGCGAAAGAAGTTTAGAGGTTGCCGGGGTGGAAGTGTCAATGGGGATGTTGAAGTCGCCCATAATGATGGTGGGGATGTCAGCAGAGAGGAAATGGAGTAGCCAGGTGGTGAAGTGGTCGAGAAAGGTGGAGATGGCTAGTTCCGGGGGGCGGTAGATGACAGCCAGCTGGAGGTTGGAGGGGGAATAGATGCGGACGGAGTGCACTTCGAACGAGGGAATAGCAGCGGAGGGTGGAATTTGAATAGGGGTAAAGGAGCAGGTATCAGACAGGAGTAAGCCAACTCCTCCACCACGTTTGTTGCTGGGGCGAGGGGTGTGAGAAAGATGAAGTCCGCCATAGGAGAGCGCAGCTCTCATATATATATATATATATATATGTCATTGTGACATATATATATACATATATGTATAGTTTATACACTTCTACATAGTAAAATATCCTCTCATTCAATTGCCGGGTAAAGCCGGCTTCAGTGAAAAGACAGAAGCACCCGACATGAAATGACACTTGGTGTACATAGGGTTAACCATGTCTTTTCATGTCGTTTGCTATCTGATTTGCACAAACAATTAAATCAGACTATGTGTGCAAAATTTCACACCTGTAGGGTTAATTAAAGGTGTAAATTCGTTGTAAAAAAAACGGACTTTTTTTGCTACGAATTTACACCTTTAATTAACCCCTACAGGTGTGAAATTTTGCACACATAGTCTGATTTAATTGTTTGTGCAAATTAGGCTGGAGTCACACACAACCACAAAAAATCGGTCCGTTTTAGACGGTCGACAATCGGATCAAAATAAAAACATCACACATCCTTCTGGCATCCGATTTTCCTTCAAAGATGCGATTTAATCGCATGTGTGTGTACCTTGTAACATCCGATTTTCATCCGACTTGCGAGATTTTCTCGCAGGCTTGCAAAACTGACATATAATGGATCCAAAGAATAGTATTTAAATGCCAAAAGAAAGAATAGATATATACACATATATAATATATATATATATATATATATATATATATGTCATTGTGACATATATATATATACATATATTTATAGTTCTTACACTTCTACATACTGTTATAGCCGCTAATTCAATTGCCGGCTTCAGTGAAATCACAGAAGCCGACATGAAATGATACATTGTTTCCACACATTTAACCATGTAATTTCATGTATTTTTATATATGTTTGAAACATACAATTACATGAGTATATGTGTGCTAAATTTCAGACATGTAGGGGTTAATTAAAGGTGTAAATTCGTTGTAAAAAAAACGGACTTTTTTTGCTACGAATTTACACCTTTAATTAACCCCTACAGGTGTGAAATTTTGCACACATAGTCTGATTTAATTGTTTGTGCAAATTAGGCTGGAGTCACACACAACCACAAAAAATCGGTCCGTTTTAGACGGTCAACAATCGGATCAAAATAAAAACATCACACATCCTTCTGGCATCCGATTTTCCTTCAAAGATGCGATTTAATCGCATGTGTGTGTACCTTGTAACATCCGATTTTCATCCGACTTGCGAGATTTTCTCGCAGGCTTGCAAAACTGACATATAATGGATCCAAAAGAATAGTATTTAAATGCCAAAAGAAAGAATAGATATATACACATATATATATATATATATATATATATATATATATATATATATATATATATATGTCATTGTGACATATATATATATACATATATTTATAGTTCTTACACTTCTACATACTGTTATAGCCGCTAATTCAATTGCCGGCTTCAGTGAAATCACAGAAGCCGACATGAAATGATACATTGTTTCCACACATTTAACCATGTAATTTCATGTATTTTTATATATGTTTGAAACATACAATTACATGAGTATATGTGTGCTAAATTTCAGACATGTAGGGGTTAATTAAAGGTGTAAATTCGTTAAAAAAAAATGCGTGGGCTCCCGCTGTATTTTCTCCACCAGACAGACAAAGCAAGCGAGTGGGGGCAGATAATAATAGCCTAGGGAGGGTACATTTTTTTTGTGCCCCCCCCTGGCTACTAACATCTGCCCCCAGACACCCCAGAAAGGGCAAATCTATAATTAGATTCGCCCTTTCTGGCACTTTGCCCGTCTATTCCCATTGCCCTGTAGCGGTGGCGAATGGGTTAATAAGGGGTTAAAATGACCTTGCAATTGAAAGGTCACTTTAAGCCAGGTTAATAATTGATAGCTGTCAATTAGGCAACTATCAATTATTAATCCTATTGTATGAAAGAAAAATCAAACACACACACTTTAATAAAAAATAAGTTTAATTAAATAATCACACAGTTTTTGACCATATTTTATTTTCCTGCTAAAACCATTTCCTGTAATAAAAAATAAAATAAAAAAGCAAAATTATACTTACCAATCCGATGTACAGTCAGGTCCCACGGTGTAATCCATCAGAAAGGGTTAACAGGTTACAGGTCGCAGAGAGCTAATAATGCTGTCTCAGACCTGTATTCCCCTGAATGAATAAGTTCCTCTCCCAGCGAAAGTAGAGGAATAGATTCATGAATGGAGCTTAATTGATTTATTGGCAATTTAACTTTAGTGACCTGACCTAAAGGGAAAGTGGACACAATCAATTAAGCTTCATTCATGAAACACATCCTCTCCTGTCGCCAGGAGAGGAACTTATTCATTCATGAGCTTTGAGCTGAGCATGCAGGATTACTTGCACTGCTTGGCTCAAAGCTAGTTAACCCTTTGTGAAGGATTACAGCGTGGGACGTGACAGATCGGCGGAATAGGTAAGAATAATGTTGTTTTATTTCTTTTTCTTTATTTTAGGAGATCAATGGCTTCGCACGGATTTAGTGTAAAATAAAATATGGTCAAAAAAATGTGTTTTTATTTCATTAAAATTATTTATTCTTAAAATGTGTGTGTTTTTTTATTTACTTCAATAGGATTAATAATTGATAGTTGTCTAATTGACAGCTATCAATCATTAACCTGCCTTAAGGTCACCTTTCAATTGCAAGGTGACAGTAAGGTGAGATTAACCCATTCGCCACCGCTACAGGGCAATGGGAATAGACGGGCAAAGTGCCAGAAAGGGCGAATCTAATTATAGATTTGCCCTTTCTGGGGTGTCTGGGGGCAGATGTTAGTAGCCAGGGGGGGCACAAAAAAATGCACCCTCCCTGGGCTATTATTATCTGCCCCCACTCGCTTTGCTTTGTCTGTCTGGTGGAGAAAATACAGCGGGAGCCCACGCATTTTTTTTCAACGAAATTACACCTTTAATTAACCCCTACATGTCTGAAATTTTGCACAAATACACTCATGTAATTGTATGTTTCAAACATATATAAAAATACATGAAATTACATGGTTAAATGTGTGGAAACAATGTATCATTTCATGTCGGCTTCTGTGATTTCACAAAACCCGGCAATTGAATTAGCGGCTATTACAGTATGTAGAAGTCTAGGAACTATAAATATATGTATATATACATGTCACAATGACATGTATTATATATGTATGTGTTCTATGTGTATATATCTATTCTTTCTAGTCTTTATTAAAGCTGTCAGTGTGATTTTACAGTATAGCCGGGGATGAATTGCCGGCTTTTCTAAAGGACACCGATGCGATTTCATCGCAAGTCACACAGTGTGGTCCGTTTGTAATCAGATTTTTCATCGCTCCCATAGACTTGCATTGGCGATTGTCGACCGACAATCGGTGACAATCGCAGCATGCTGCGATTGTACACGGACGTTTAAAACGGACCACAAAAAATCTGATACTGGGAGCTGCTCCATAGATTAACATAGGTCCGACTGCAATGCGATATTTCATCGCATTGCAGTCGTCCGATTTTGTCGCCAGTGTGACTCCGGCCTTAGATAGCAAAGGACATGAAAAGACATGGTTAACCCTATGTACACCAAGTGTCATTTCATGTCACCCGACATGAAATGACACTTGGTGTACATAGGGTTAACCATGTCTTTTCATGTCCTTTGCTATCTAATTTGCACAAACAATTAAATCAGACTATGTGTGCAAAATTTCACACCTGTAGGGGTTAATTAAAGGTGTAAATTCGTTGTAAAAAAAACGGACTTTTTTGCTACGAATTTACACCTTTAATTAACCCCTACAGGTGTGAAATTTTGCACACATAGTCTGATTTAATTGTTTGTGCAAATTAGATAGCAAAGGACATGAAAAGACATGGTTAACCCTATGTACACCAAGTGTCATTTCATGTCGGGTTCTGCATTTTCACAAAAGCCGGCAATTGAATTAGCGGCTATTATACTATGTAGAAGTGTATGAACTACAAATATAAATATATATATATATGTGTCACAAATTCAATGACATGTATATATATATGAGGTGTAAAATTGCTGAAAAAAAATGCGTGGGCTCCCGCCCTATTTTCGCAACCAGACAGACAAAGCCAGTGAGTGGGGCAGATAATAATAGCCCAGAGAGGGACCATTATTTTTGCCCCCCCGGCTACTAACATCTGCCCCAGACACCCCAGGAAAGACAAATCTATAATTAGATTCGCCCTTTCTGGCACTTTGCCCGTCTATTCCCATTGCCCTGTAGCGGTGGCGAATGGGTTAATATGGGGTTAAAGCCACCTTGCTATTGAAAGGTGACCTTAAGCCAGGTTAATAATTGAGAGCTGTCAATTAGACAACTATCAATTATTAATCCTATTGCATGAAATAAAAATAAAACACACACACTTTAATTAAAAATCATTTTAATGAAATAAAGACACATGTTTTTGACCATCTTTTATTTTACTGCAAAAACCATTTCCTGTAATAAAAATAAAATAAAAAAGCAAAATTATTCTTACCTATCCCATGCACAGTCAGGTCCCACGGTGTAATCCTTCAGAAAGGGTTAATGTTTACTGCAGGGACCGCAGCTAATGCTGCAGCCTCACAGTAAACCCCAAATGAATGAGTTCCTCTCCTGCCTGACAGGAGAGTAAAGGCTGGGTGTCACATAACGATACACCAGCGATCCCGACAACGATATGCACTTGTCAGGATCGCTGGTGTATCGCTACATGATCGCTGCTGAGCTGCCAAACAGGCAGCGATCTGGGACAGCGACACTGCGGGTAACATCGCTTAAGGGCCCGTCTCACATAGCGATATCGCTACCGAGATCGCTGCTGAGTCACTAGTTTTGTGACGCAGCAGCGAGCTCACCAGCGATATCGCTGTGTGTGACATTCAGCGACGATCAGCCCCCTGCCGGGTATCGCTGATCGTCGCAGAAATGTCAGGACCTTTTTTTGATCGCTGGTTTCCTCTGACAGGCACGCATCGCTGCGTGTGACAGGCGGGAGACCAGCGATCCGCTGGTAACCAAGGTACACAGCGGGTTTCCAGGCACCGCGCAGCGCTTGGAAACCCGCTGTGTACCTTGGATACCAGCTCCCTGCATCAGGGCGCTGGTATCCAAGGTACACAGCGGGTTTCTAGGCACAGCCCCGCGCCTGGAAACCCGCTGTGTACCTTGGTTACCAGCGGATCGCTGGTCTCCCGCCTGTCACACGCAGCGATGTGTGCCTGTCAGCGGGAAACCAGCGATCAAAGGTCCTGACATTTCAGCGACGATCAGCGATACCCGGCAGGGGGGCTGATCGTCGCTGAATGTCACACACAGCGATATCGCTGGTGAGCTTGCTGCTGCGTCACAAAACTAGTGACTCAGCAGCGATCTCGGTAGCGATATCGCTATGTGAGACGGCCCTTAAGTGGAAAGCTTAATTGATTGCTTTCCACTTTCACTTCAGGTCAGCCAGGGACACAATCAGTGACGTCAGAGGGAACTGATTAACAAAAATAGGGGTTCCCTTCGAAAAAAAAATGGCGTGGGGTCCCCCCTATTTTTGTTAACCAGCCAGATGAAGCAGACCGCTGAGGCCTGGATTTTCAGGCTGTTAAGGAGCCAAGATCCATGGACCTTGCCAGCCTGATAATACCAGGCCACAGCAGTCTGTAATCTTGGCTGATTAACAAAAATAGGGGATCCCCTCGAAAAAAATTGTCGTGGGGTCCCCCCTATTTTTGTTAACCAGCCAGATGAAGAAAACCGCTGAGGCCTGGATTTTCAGGCTGTTAAGGAGCCAAGATCCATGGACCTTGCCAGCCTGATAATACCAGGCCACAGCAGTCTGTATATCTTGGCTGATTAACAAAATAGGGGATCCCCTCGAAAAAAATTGGCGTGGGTCCCCCCCTATTTTTGTTAACCAGCCAGATGAAGAAAAACCGCTGAGGCCTGGATTTTCAGGCTGTTAAGGAGTCAAGATCCATGGACCTTGCCAGCCTGATAATACCAGCCACAGCAGTCTGCATATCTTGGCTGATTAACAAAAATAGGGGATCCCCTCGAAAAAAATTGTCGTGGGGTCCCCCCTATTTTTGTTAACCAGCCAGATGAAGCAGACCGCTGAGGCCTGGATTTTCAGGCTGTTAAGGAGCCAAGATCCATGGACCTTGCCAGCCTGATAATACCAGGCCACAGCAGTCCTGCATATCTTGGCTGATTAACAAAAATAGGGGATCCCCTTGAAAAAAATTGGCGTGGGGTCCCCCCTATTTTTGTTAACCAGCCAGATGAAGCAGACCGCTGAGGCCTGGTTTTTCAGGCTGGTAAGGATCCAATATCCATGGACCTTGCAAGCCTGATAATACCAGGCCACAGCAGTCTGCTTAGCTTGGCTGGTTAACAAAAATAGGGGATCCCCTCGAAAAAAAAAACGGCGTGGGATCCCCCCTATTTTTGTTAACCAGCCAAGTAAAATGCAGACTGCTGCGGCCTGGTATTAAAAGACTGTCAAGGCCCATGGATTTTGGCCCTCAACAGCCTGATAATACCAGGCTACAGCAGCCCCACATTTGGCGCATCAAAAGATGTGCCAATTGTGGCACTTTACCCGGCTCTTCCCACTTGCCCTGTAGCGGTGGCAAGCGGGGTAAATAAGGGGTTATTGTCACCGTTGATTGCACGGTGACAATAAGCCCGGTTAATAATGGATAGGCGTCAATAAGACACCGATCCATTATTAATCCGAAAGTTATTAAATGTATAAAAAAAAGACACAGCAAGAAAAAAGTCTTTTAATGAAATAAAAGAGACAACACAGTTTTCATTTCTTTTATTATACACTCATTCCTGCGACGCCATCGATCTCCTGTAAAAAAAGAAAAAAAACAAACCAACAGTATACCACCTGTCCGACGCAGTCCATAACGATAGTCCCACGACGATCCAGCTCTGCTACATCGCAATGACAGGCAGAGCCTGTCATTGCAACGCAGCACAGCTGATTACCTGCTTCCCCGGCGGTGACGTCATCGGACTGACTGCTTTACGGCCGGGATTACCCAGCAGTCACTGCAGTTATCGCGAGAAACTGCATGTGACCGCCGGGAAAGAAGATGGCGGCCATGAAGCAGTGCAGGACGTGACCGCCGGAGATCTTCTGCCGGGTAAGTGCCGCTGACTCCTGACAGACCCGACCGACGGACACTGACAGTGACAGTGACAATCCCGATTCCGGTATCCGATAAGACGAAAATATCGGAACTCGGAATCGGAATTCCGATACAGCCAATATCGGCCGATACCCGATATTTGCAGTATCGGAATGCTCAACACTAGTTGGCATTCTACCACAGCAAACTTAATCTCTGCTACAAAAGCCTCTGCTGTTAGAATGCTGCTATTCAAGTCATTGTAATTCCAACGTGGCAACATCAGCCAATGCTGCTAAAACTGATATTCTGGTCATCATGATTGTTCCAGCTCTGCTTCATCAGTCATGTTGTTCCAGCTCTGCTTCATTATTTATTGCTGTTCCAGCTCTCCAACTCCTTTTCAGCAGAGAAAACAGGGCTTGAACCATAAACGGGCAGAAGGAGTTCATGCCGGCAATCAATTGGCCAACATGATGGAAAAATAAAGGTTATTCACATTGGAGGATACATTTACTCAGAATAAGCAGAAGATTTACCAGCTTTACATGGGTCCAGTAGGTAGTGGGCACCAATGTTACCTTCAAAGCAGATTCCTACATGGAGCAAGGGAAGCAACAAATCTGTAGCTTACAATTGCTGGTTAAGAACTTATGGAGACCAATTGACCCAATGTATTATTCATGAACAGGCCCTCTGCTGTCTATTTCCACCCCTGCCATTCTTCATTTATTGTGAGAGTCAGACATCAAACCATTTATTCGTCCTACTTCTTCATCCCCCTCATGGAGAAGATCATGATATTATCCCTGAAAATATCAAGATCACAATTACATATCCCATCGTTTTCATTATCATAAAGAAAAGCACTCAACTTTTGTAGTAGTACCTGGTTTTAATATTTCCAATTTTCTTCAGACCGTATATATCCCATATAATTAATGCAATAAAGTTCACTATAATAACTACAACTCCCTAGTGTTTTGTGGTTGTTCTTGATAGGTGGCTTTCTCAAAGAAAAGCTAGTTATTTTAATAAATGATCCTTGGGAACAAAAATAATGTAATAAAATATAGGCAGTAAACTAATAAAAGACAAATAAAATTATAACCAGCACTCAAAATTCCACGCCAGTGTATCATGTATCATAGTTAGAACAATTCTATTGTTGTATCGAATTTAATACCCTTCTTTTTTTATACATTTTTGTACTGATCTGTATAGTCCTTTCTGTATTGAATTTATAATATTAATTAGAAATACTTTATGTAAATTATTTATGTGATAACCAGAGATAAACAAATCCAAAATTAAAATTTGTTTGACTTGTTGAATTAAAAAAAAAAAATTATATTCACTACCAAAGCACAGTAAAGAATGCCAGCATCCGGAACAAGGAAGGTTTTTTGCACTTTCTATGTCGTATGGATGGACCATTATCCTTTAAGTCCCATCCACCACTTCGGTATTTGGATTCTTTACTGGTCAACAGTTCTATTTAAAATACTGCAGTAATTAAAATAAGGCTTAGTTCACATTTTCGAAAATTCCATAATTCATCTGGAAAAGTATCCATTTGCATACAATATGTAAACGGAAGTACACAGGTCACACTGATCATTATGAGTTTAATTTGGTTTTCGTATTATAGGGGTTTAGAATTAAAATAAAAAAATTCTGCATGAAAAATGAAGCAGTTAGAGGCTTTTAGAGGCAGATGATGGCTGATTACCACAGCCATCATCTGCCGGCAAAAGATGTGGGTTCAGCTTGTGATCCAATTCAGGACCCAATACATGTTGTACTGCTACATTATATATCAGTAAAGTGGTTAATAAGACATAAAAGCAGAAAGTTTACCTTACCTCCAGCCCAACAGCTCCGTACCCACATTTGTAATCATCTTGCTAATCCTACACTGTACCTTGCATGCATAGATTGATTCAATCATAGGCTTCACTCTACATTAATATTACATGTGCCTGGCTTTAATTCCCCAATTATGCATAATGTCACTGCCTACCCCTGTGGATTAGAGAATAGCGCCACCTGCCTCAGTCAAGATTGTCTTAATGAATTTGCATACCTTAGTTGAGCAATTGTGAGCTCGCGCCCAGACTGGATGGCGTGAGCGAGGATTGTGGCCCCACTGTGCCATAAAGCAGACTAACCCTGGAGGGTCGTGACTAAGCAGCTACCTTGGTATTCACTGGAGCCTCTAGTGGAGGTCAGGTTTGTGTGGCAGGTAGCTGCCAGGTACCTCTCCAGGGCGGCATCTGGCAGTAGCGCAGAACCCACAGGAACAGGACACTAAGATAGGTGCAGGCAAGTACAGAAGAAAGCTCAGGTTTAGAATGGCAAGTACTGGCGGGCACGGATGATTTACTGGCAGGCAGGCACGGTTAGCACTCTGGCAGGCAGGCGGGCACAGCTGGCACTCTGGCAGGCAGGCACGGCTGGCACTCTGGCAGGCAGGCGGGCACGGCTGTCAGGCAGGGGTTCAGACAGGAGGAACATGAACAGTTTCGGGAAGCACAGGAACACTGGCAGGTACGAGTGGATAAAGGAACAGTAGAATCAGTTCAGACTGGAGGGACAGGAACTGTTTTGGAAGGACAGGAAACACTGTGGGTATGAGTGGGATAGGGGAACAGGTAGGAACCAGTTCAGACTGGAAGGACAATAAGCCACAATATGCGGAAATAGGAGCAAGCAGTGCCACAGGATGTGGGAAGGGAACAGAACAGAGCCGCAGGATGGGGATGGGGGCAGAGCAGAGCCGCAAGTGTTTTTGAATAGGCTGGAAATTAGTTCTGAGCAGAAGCCTCCCTCTGGTGGTTACAAACGGTACTGGACTGTCCAGTGAAGATTGTGAGGATTGGAATCAGGTGTTACTGACTGGTCTTATATAAGGGAGTCACCTTCCCATCAGGGTTGCCGGTGAACAATTGTTCTGGCTCAATCCTTGATTCCTGTTTCCTTTGTAGCCTGCTGTGTTGTGGGCTGAATCTCCTGCTAACAGATAAGACATTTTCTTCTTTTTGTTTTTTTGCTTGATTTTGCATTTTGTCCTGCACTTCTTTGGGGCCTTCAGGTCCCCTCTGGGGCTTTTGCCCCTCATTCAGTTCAGCCACTGATGTTTGTACATTTGCTTTTTCCAGTTTTTTCAGTGGCTGCTCTTTTGTTTTTGGTTACACCAGAGAAAAATTTAGGTGGTAGAGGTTGTGTGATCTCAGGTGTTTTTGAAATTAGTAGAGTTGGTGCTTTCAGGTTTTTGGGATTGCAGTAAGTGCCCTTCCTATCCTTTTCTATTTAGTAAGTTTGGGCCCCAACGTTGCTCATACTATTTTCTGTCTGTGTCAGTAATTTCTTCTTGTCTAACCACCATTACATGTTTGGGGGCTTTCTATGTTCTTTGGGGATCTGCTCCGGGGCAGATAGCTTTCCTCTTCTATTTTAGGTGTAGTTAGTTTCTCAGGCTGTGACGAGGCGTCTAGGACCAACGTAGGAACGCTCCACGGCTGCCTCTAGTTTGGTGGTAGTCAGGGTACTGCAATCTCATAGTTTCCAACTGCTCTGGTGTATTTCCTTTTTTGCCTCTCTCCTCAGCTACCAAATCATAACAGTATCACCGGCCTAACTGAAAATTATATGGTACTCACAGAAGGGAAAAATATTGTGAAAGAAAAAAGTTGTCAAGTTGTCAGAGAATTTTTTTTTTTCTTGTTTTGTGCATTTTTTTTTTCCCTCTGTAATCTCTGGGTGCTGAAGGAATTTTTTCTCTCAATGGAGTTTGCACAGTTGTCTGGCCGTGTGATCAGCTTACCACTGAGGTTCGGAGTATTGCTACCTATCTTGCTAGGTTTGCCTGTTGTGGAACCTAGATTCCCATGCCAGATTTGTTTTTGGGGGATCGAGCTAAGTTTCTGAATTTCAAAAATAACTGTAAATTGTTTTTTGCCTTAAAATCTAAGTCCTCAGGGAATGCAGCGCAGCAGGTTCAAATTGTCATCTCTCTCCTGCGTGGCGACCCTCAGGATTGGGGGCTTTTTCCCTGACACCTGGGGATCCTGTTTTGAGTGATGTGATGCGTTTTTTCAGCTTTGGGGTTATTGTACGATTGAGCCTAAATGTTCACTGATCAAGCTGAAAAAACTTTGTTGGCATTAAGTCAGGGGCTTGAGGACGCTGAGATATACTGTCAGAGATTCCGTAGGTGGGCAGTCCTGACCAAATGGAATGACAGGTCTTGGCAGCTCTTTTCGGAAGGGACTGTCAATAATGTAAAGGATGTTAATGGGGATTCCCTGTTCCCTCTGGTCTCAATGATTCTAATGTCATTAGCGATTCAAATTGACAGACGTTTGCGTGAGCGGAAAGGTATGCGTGGAATAATGTTGTCTTGTGAACCTGCTTCTGATCCATGCAGTGTGATAGAGTGGTTTCGGGGCACAGCGTCATGAATTTCGAAAGCGCAATGGGTTAAGTGTTTCTACTGTGGTGATGCCTCTCATGCTATTTCTGTCTGCCCTAAGTGGGGAAGACGTTTTGCTCGCTCATTTGTCTTGGGTAGTGTTCAGACTAATTTTTGTTTAACTGTTACCCTGATATGCCTCTGTCCTCATTTTCTGCTCAGGCTTTTGTTGATTCTGGAGCAGCTATTAACCTGATGGATTTTGATTTTGCTAACGTTGTGGTTTCCCTTGATCCCCTACGGAAGTCTATTCCCCTACTGGGGATCGATTCTACCCCTTTGGCTGGAATAAAACCCAGTTCTCTACTCAGGTGATAATGAGGGTAGAACCTGATCATCAGGAGAGTTTGCAAATTTTTGGTTCTGTATAATCTGCATGACATTATCGTACTGGGGTTTCCCTTGGTTTACAGTCTCATAATCCTGTTTTGATAGGAAATCTGTGTCTGTTACCAGTTGGGGCTGTCAATTGTGTTAATACCAACACTCCTGTTTTTTCTGCCTCCCCCCAGGCTCAGATGTCCTGACTTTTTGATTGATTTTTCTGATGTGTTTTAGCGAAAGTAAATCTGCATCCTTACCCCCCATAGGAGCTATAAGACTGCGCTATTGAATTAGTGCCTGGTAGTAAATTTCCCTAAAGGTCGCCTTTTTAACTGTCTGTACCTGAACATGACGCTATGCGGTCTTATATCAAGGAGTCATTGGAGAAGGGTCATATCAGACCATCCTCTTCACCCTAGGTGCCGGTTTTTTTCTTTGTGGCCAAAAAGGATGGTTCATTAAGGCCGTGTATTGATTATCGTCTCTTGAACAATATTACTGTGAAATATCAATAATCCGTTACCCTTGATCTCTGATCTGTTTTCCAGGGTGAAAAACGCTACTTGGTTTACCAAGCTTGACCTCAGGGGGACATATAACCTTATTCGCATTAAGCACGGGGATGAATGGAAGACGGCTTTAATACCCCTGAAGGGCATTTTGAGTACCTTGTGATGCCCTTTGGGCTCACTAATGCTCCTTCTGCTTCCAGTCCTTCATGAATGACATTTCAGGGATTTTGTGGATAAATTTCTGATTGTTTATTTGGATGATAATCTTGATTTTTTCCAATGACTGGGACTCCTCATTGTAAAACATGTTCGGACTGTGTTCCAGATTTGAGAGAGAATGCTCTGTATGAGAAGGGATCAAGTGTCTTTTGGCGTTCAGAGGATCTCATTTCTGGGTTTCATTTTGTCCCCATCTGTTATTGAAATGGACCCGGTCAAAGTTCAGGCTATCTGTGATTGGTCCAACCTACTTCTTTAAAGGCTCTTCAAAGATTCTTGGGTTTTGCCAATTTTACGTAAAATTTATTGGTAATTTCTCTGTTTTTGTAAACCATTAACTGATTTGACCAATGGTCAAACTGAGAGAACAAACCAGACATTGGAGACTTATCTAAGATGCTTTGTGTCTGCTGATCAGATGACCGGTCTCTTTTTTGCCTTTGGCTGAGTTTGCTCTAAATAATAGGGCTAGCTCTGCCACTTTGATGTCCTCCATTTTTCTGTAATCTGGGTTTCACACCCTCGATTTTCTTCTGGACAGAACGGAGCTTCTGTCTGCCCAGGTGTTGACTCTGTTGTGAGCGTATGCAACAGATTGGGACCAGGTAGTGGAGAGGTGTCCCTCTCTCAGGAGAGGCCCACGTTTGCAACCGGCATAGGACTGATGGCCTCGGTTTAAATGGGACTGGTCTGGTTGTCCTCAGAAATATTCCTAGAGATGGCATCTCCTAATTTAAGCCTAGGTTCATTGGACCTAAAACATAAGATTCTTAACCCTTTTTTCTTTTCGTTGCTTCTTCCAGGACATTTAAATCCAAACTGTTCCACAAGTCCTGTTGAAGAGGTTTTTAGCCAGTGGTTTCCTACTAAGTGCCCCGACCCTTTTTGGTTGAGGGCAATCTGGGTAAAGTGGTTGAAAAAAATTTTTGAATTCTCGTTTTTCAGACGAAAACTCCATATTTGGGTTTTAAAGGAGAGGTTATGGTCAGGAAGACAACTTTGGTGTTTCTTCGACATCCATGCTAGGACCATCCGTGCGTATCAAAGAACTCATCCGACCGACCTGGTTGCCAAAGAGGGTTCGTGACCCCTCCTCAAGGGGGGTTACGTGGAAAGGCGGAAATGAGTTCTGAGCAGAACCCCTCTGTGGTTACAAACAACGGACTGTTCAGGAAGTTGGGATGGGAATCAGGTTTACGACGGCCTTATAAAGGGATCACCTTTCCCACAGGTTGCCGGGATCAATTGTTCTGGTCTCAACCTTGATTCTTTTTCCCCTTTTTAGGCCTGCGTGTCATGTTCTGAATCCCTGCTAACAGATAAGACTTTTTCTTCTTTTTTGTTTTTTGTGCTTGTTTTTTTTGCATTTGCCTGCACTTTTGGGGCCTTCGGGTCCCCCGTTCAGTTCAGCCACGATTTTGTACTTTGCTTTTCCATTTTTTTCATGGTGCTGTTTTTTTTTTGGTTACAACTTACTCTCAGGAAGGGGAAACACCCCATTGACCCAACCACTGCATTCAACATACACATCCACGGTGAGGCGGACCAATGGATGGTCCTAGCCAGGCTGGTAGAACAGGGGTACTATTGGATGGGAGGGGAAGGAGCCTTATCTGCTGTCTTTGTAGTAAGAATTGTTTCCTTTCCGCTTTCTTACACTCCAACTCCACTCGCACATACTCCACCATTGCTCACTCACATCTACGCCCTGGAAGGATAGCGTCATAACCTTAAAGACTTACACCAGCTGCACTACCCATCCCGCCAAGGACCGCACAGCACGCTGGTCCACCGACCAGGTAAACAGTGCGTCACGCAAACAACACAAACATTCTATCATCTCCTGGAAAATCCCACATTCCATGGCGACCAGGGCACGGACAACTGTCACCCCACATCCCCCATAGAAGTCACGGGCTTGGTGCCGATACCCCCAAAACCTGGGCCTGGCGACCAACTTGGGCACGAACAGGATTCAAAGCTCGCTATAACGAGTCCTGTTGCCTTTAATTGAACTGTTTTTTTTGCTTGAGATTGCAAAAATCACAAGACTGTATTTGCCATTTTTCCGCATTCTGCGCCACGAGGCACAGGGAAGAATAAGGCTGCTCCGTGGGCGAACACCCCGGGCGCGAAAACGATGTCCGCACACCTAAATGTACGCAATTAAAGATCGGCCCCACAGCCTGGATTTCCCCCCCTCCCTCCCAGTGGGCGGAAACGAACGCGAAGGTCCCGCCCCCTAAAAAGATGTCGCCTCCCGATACTAAACACATTGACTTGGCAGAGAGGAATGGACGGAGCAAGGGGAAGGGATGGAGGAGTCAACTCTCCCCCCACGGAAGCGACCCGATCGCCACGGAGCCACCGTTTGGCACCCGGCCTGGAAACCCTCCTACGCTGGAAGACGGAGGATACCCGAAACCTGGCCCGGCCCCGGGGGGAGGTCCGCCAGGATGGAAGCGAGCTGGCGGGCCCAAAACACAATTGGAGGGGGGCGCCAATCCCTCTTACCCCCGAAGTGTCTGACCGGAAGGAGGCCCCGTTCCAGTAGAGGAAGCCGGCGGGCATCCCAGCCCTTGCAATCAACCGGTTGCCAGTATCCATTGAGGCCCCTCCAGTACAGGACCGTGCGGGCATCCCAGCCCTTGCAATCTAACCGGTTGCCAGTATCTCTGGAGGAACCCTTCCATAGAGAAGGCCGGCGGGCAACCCAGCCCTTGCAATCAAACCGGTTGCCAGTTCACAGTGGGGCACCCGTCCTGCGAAAACCCGCACCAGCCCCCAATCCCGCTGTCTGGCCCCCGTCCTGAAGCAAAGAAGCGACACCCGTCCTCATGGAGGAGGCCGCGCAGGCACCAAGCCTACCTGCCTGACCGGAGCCCCGACCGTCATCTGTTCTAGAGCCGGCGCTTCCGCCACAGGGACGCCGCCGGGGCTGGGCGGGCGCCAAAGGAGCTGCCGAAACCGGACATCGAAGCTGGCATTTGAATTTTGGAGACATGGAGCGCTGGTGAGGAGAATTACAACCGGCTAGGGGAAATGAGACGTCGGAGCGGGAAGCAAGCGACAAAGGACAGCAGAACCCAAAAAACTCGGCAACGCACCTGGAGAAGGACCTGGCAGAGAAGGCAGAAGAAAGGAAAAATACGGGAGGGAGCCGCGGCGTAAGGGCATACGGAACTTTAAGTTAAAAGGGTGGTTGGGGGGGTTCACCAGGACCTAAACTTTATTTAGAAATTTTGAAACCCGGGGGAACGGGAGGCTCACCTCCCAGAAGGACCCCCGGGAGGGACCTGTTGCCAGGAGACTTGGGACTTACACCCCCACTGGGGTTACAAGGATGTACGCCCAAAGTTACCAGGTCACCCCCATCCCCAGAGTGTCAGAAACTACAACCCTACGAGCCTCAGCCTCCCCCAACCAGGCCTCTGCACAAGTCCCCCCCCCCCACGCCGAATCTCCCCACCTCCCTCAGTGGTCTCCCAGCAGCCCACATGGACAGAAATGATACTGGCCCTACCCGGCCCTGTTAGGCCCCCGGGTTCGACAGTCCGGGACAAGGGTTTCAGACCCGGAGGGAGACAAAGAGTGGCCCACAGACCCAGAAGCGGGTCACGACGTCACTGCAGGCCACACACGCATCAGCTGGGTGACCCTCCTGTCACGGATTTGGCAAACTCCAGAAAGTACCAGTGGACCGTAAGAGGCCAGCCAAGAAGTCAAAATAACCCGACAGGCTCTGTAGAAATAGTTAAATTTATTGGTACCCGGACGGGTGAATGTCCATAAAAAGAAGTTTATTGTTGCCTTAAAACCCAGGTTGGGAAAGGTTAATGACCCGGACGGGATGCAGAAGAACAATTTAAATTGTGCCTTAATATACCCAGTTGGGTAAGGGTTTCCGTAATGAAAATGGAACTTTGAAAGCCATGAACGGGTTCTGGCCACAAACTTTTCGAAATAGTTGCACTTCGGTGCTCCACTGGTTTTACAAAAAATTTACTGGCACAATTTTCACACCTAAAACTAAAACCCTTTTGGGTGGCCGAAAGGAGGTCTGCTCAAGGAAAGTCTTGCGCCCACCCAAACCACGTTGGGGGGTTGGGCGGGTCCCCACAAGCACAAGAAAGGACACGTGAAGTTACCCCCGGGGGTGTATCCTAAGAATCTCCCGAACTTCGGCACTAATGCTATTTTGCACTTTTTTGAATATTATTTATAACCACAGATAACACAAACAAGGGTATGAACAGTAACAAAACATTCACATAAATAAAGCCATTGCACTTTTGTAATGTTTATTATTAAAAATGTTTATTATCAACGTTTACCTTGAAGTTTTTTCCTGCTTTCTTACTACGTCCATAGTCCACTCTGCTACATCACTTTGCACCATTGCCTACTCACTCTATCTGCCCTGGAAGGAACGGTTCCTTAGAAGACTTTTCACCTACCCACAACACCACCCTTCAGAGGACCTCCAGCAGCGCTGGACACCCGACCGGACTACAGGTGGCGTCACGACAAACAACGAACATTCTACACCCCTTGGAAAATCCCACATTCCATGACGCCCAGGTACGGACCGAGCTTGCTACTCGTGACACCCCCTAAAGTCGACGTGATCGTGCCGAGTCCCACCAAAACCCCTGTCTCTGTGCACCCATCCCCACTGTCGGCACTTTACATTTCAATACCTCTGGGTATTTTTTTTGGGGGGTGGGGAACATTCATCTTTTGCTATGGGGCCCCATGATTTATATTACCCCCTTCGAGGCTGGTATTTAAAGGCTGTTAAAAGGGGCCAAATCCATGGACCTTCCACAGCGCAGACTGGTACCTTGGGCCCACCAGAAAAAATTATTCTTTGGGGGCCCCCCATCAACTTTTCCCAACCTTTGAAAAAGGAAAGAGGGACAAAGGGGTGTGGCACGCTGGCCCCGCTGCAGCAAATTTAGGCCATCCACTTTGCACCACAGACGCCAGGAGTTTGTGGGATGCTTTACCAGGTGTGGGAGGAGATCCCTCACGAGACCATCCGTCCGCTCATCAGGAGCATGGCCAGAATTGTAGGAGGCAACGCATACCCCCAAATTTGAAGACAGGAAAAGGATTAAAGGCTGCGGCGCGTGTTGCGCGCCGCGAAAAGTTAGGCCACGCCCCGACAACACCCATTTCACACTAATCACACCCATTTTTTTTAATCCCTCGCCCCAAGCAAAACCATTTAGCACTGCGACACACGACTGTAATAGGCAAGGGCTGGTACTGAGGAAAAGAAAGAAAGAGCAGCGGAGAGAAAGAAAAACGAGAAAAAAGAGAGAAAAAAGAAAAGAGAGAAAAAAAAGAACAGAGAGAAAAAAGAACGAAGCGAGAAGGAAAAACAAGAGCGGAAAAAAAGACAGAGAGAGAGCCATAGGCGTAGTAGGGTTTTGGTTTATGGGGCAAACTTCTGAGTGGGGCCCACACAAGAACCCACAAATACCGCGCTGTTTGGGCCCAAAAAAACTAAATAAAAAAAGACCAAAATTGATAAACCGCAAAGGTCTTGTTAAATAATACCAGTCCTACAGAACAATAAATTACACAAGGTACAAAAACTTACCGGATGTTTCTTTCTAATGAATTGTTCACTTTTCATGTCTTTTCCATCTGGCCCACACCGACATACACTTCTCCAGCCAGGACTCGACGCACCCCCTTAAAAAAAAAATCAAAAAAAAAACCCCACCCCCGCCCGGCTGCTCACTGTTCTCTTCCACTCGACGCGGGCGCCGGCAGGTGATGTTTTGCGCCCGCTGTCATACGCTGAAGGGGGATAAGGAAAAGGACGCCGCTCCTTCCTCTCCATGCGGTCAGCTTATCGGCTGGATGCCGATACAGCTGACCCCCGATGAGGTGGGGGCCCACGCGGCACCGGCCCCCCAACGCCTGTTCAGGCCCCATACTTCCGGGCGGCAGAGCAGGAGACGTTCTCCCCCCCTCTGCCGCAAATTAACGTATCGTACTCCGGGGGAGCCCCCTCAGAGCGCGGCCCCGGGCCACCGCCCCCTCTGCCCCCCCACGACCTATCCTTTCAAATAGGCCCACCACGCAGGGCGGGGCCCACCGAAGGTTTCTCCGGGGTCCCGGGGCCTCAGTCCCCCCCTTGCTTGCCCGCCTGATAAACCAGGCCACAGCATTGCATACTTGGGTGGTTAACAAAAAAAGGGGGTCCCCCGAAAAAAAATTTGGCTGGGGCCCCTTATTTTTTTAACCACCCGATGAACAGACGCTAGGGGCCCGGTTTTTCAGGCTGGGGAAGGATCCAAATCCATGGACCTTGCCACCTGAAAACCAGGCCCAGCACTGCAACTTGGGTGGTAACAAAAAAGGGGACCCCTCAAAAAAAAAAACGGCGTAGGGTCCCCCTATTTTTGTTACCACCAATAAAAAGCAGACTGCGCGGCCCGGTATTTAAAAAACTGTCAAGGCCCATGGTTTTTTCCCTCAAAACCTGATAATCCAGGGACAGCAGCCACACATTGGCGCTCAAAAGATGGCCAATTGGGCACTTTTAAACCCGGGCCCTTTCCCCGCCCTTGCGGTGGCAAGTGGGTAATAAGGGGGTTTAAGTCACCGTTGATTACACGGGGAAATAACCCTTTTAAAAAGGAGGTGCAATAAGACACCGAACCATTATTTAAACCAAAGTTTTAAATGTAAAAAAAAAAGACACAGCAAAAAAAAATATTTTAATAAATAAAAGAACAACACAGTTTTCAAAATTTATTAACTCTCTTCCTGGGCGCCCCCATCTCCTGTAAAAAAAGAAAAAAAAAAAAAAAAAAAACAGAACCACCTTCCGACGCAGTCCCCAGTAACGAGGGGCCCAGCGACCACCTGCACACGCAAGACAGGCAAGCCT
>JARQOD010000004.1:30576404-30614385 GCA_033576555.1 Oophaga sylvatica
TCCGGTTTTTCCCCCCTCATTGTCCTCCCTCATGTCTTAGCTTTCCCTGGTCCTGTTGTGTGTAAAAAATTGTGATTCTTCTTTTTTTGGCTTTACTCTTAGCCTATGAAAAACACCTGAGTAGTCTCGAAAGCTTTGAATTGTTACCATATTTTCAGTTAGCCATTAAACGTTATCAACCACAGAGGACTGTCAAGTATAAATATTTTCTATTCTTGAAATTGAAATTCATCATTTTATTGCCCGTAGTAAACTTCATTTTTTATCTTGTTTGAAGTACATACATTTGCAATGGCCACGTAAAAAGGCAATAACTCAATATTTTGTGCCTACACCCTCCTTGACCCTGGGCTTCAACAGCGCCAGTTGCTGCTCAGAAGTGTTAGATGCACAGATGAAAACAATCGCTGATGTGTTTGTGGGGTTCAGTAACGCCTGCTTTCCCCTGCTGTGTGTCTGGCAAAAATTACTGCTGCTAACTACAACTTCAACTTCAAACGTCTCATACTGGGCCTCTGCCTACACCCTCCTTGACCCTGGGCTTCAACAGCGCCAGTTGCTGCTCAGAATGTTAGATGCACAATGAAAACAATCGCTGATGTGTTTGTGGGGTTCAGTAACGCCTGCGTTCCCCTGCTGTGTGTCTGGCAAAATTACTGCTGCTAACTACAACTTCAACTTAAAACGTCTCATACTAGGCCTCTGCCTACACCCTCCTTGACCCGGGCTTAAAACAGCGCCAGTTGCTGCTCGGGAAGTGTTAGATGCACAGATGAAAAAAATCGCTGATGTGTTTGTGGGGTTCGGGTAACGCCTGCTGTTCCCTGCTGTGTGTCTGGCAAAAATTACTGCTGCTAAACTACAACTTCAACTTCAAACGTCTCCATACTAGGCCTCTGCCTACACCCTCCTTGACCCTGGCTTCAACAGCGCCAGTTGCTGCTCAGAAGTGTTAGATGCACAGATGAAAACAATCGCTGATTGTGTTTGTGGGTTCAGTAACGCCTGCTGTTCCCCTGCTGTGTGTCCGGCAAAAATTACTGCTAGCTACCTAATCATGGTGAAAAAAACATGACATCTCAAAGTGTCTAGTGCTACACATAGATATGAGGCTACACCATGATTTCTAAGCTGTAAACATTTGAAACGTCAACTTTCAAACCATAAAATGATTTGTCTTTGTCACAAATCCTGTAACAAAATAATTGTGACATATTATTACAGATATGCACATGTCGAAAACAAATGCAAACACAAAAGCCTACTTATGCTATAGGATACTGATGGTCAACCTTGTCACTCCATAGCTTAGACAAATCCAACTCACATCATGATGACTCAAATACTGCAATGTTGGAAGTGCATAATGTGGTTTGAACTTTGACAACTGCGCAGTGCGAAGGTTTATACTTCAGTGTTCTTGCCTTTGAAATAAAAGCATACAAGTAAATATAATATCCAAAGTGATTAAGGGACGTGATGTACACCTATAATATTGTGCAAACAATGCATGTGAATAGTCCTCTCAACATTACTTATATTTGTGTCATTTTAAAAAATACATATTTATTAGAAAGTTTTAACAGCCCATAAATCATAAAGGTCCTTCATGTAAACATGATAATCGCTAACAAAATCATGCATTACCTTGGTAAAGTCAATAGTGCATAGTACAATAGCAAAAATATTACCTGTAAGTGGTGCTGAAAGAACGACAACTGATAGAATAGGTGAATGATATCTATTTATCAGACTGATAGCGACACCTGTACAATGTCGATATAATACTGTACCTTAACAAAAACTGTGTCACACCTCACACGCATTTTTATTGTTAGCTTGTTATGTAATAGGGCACCATGCGTGTATGTTTCATCATAGGTGCATGTTTACTGAGTAAAGCAGTTCATGACAACGCCTTTGGTTGTCGGTACGCTTGCGATGATGAACGATGCGCACCGTGAATGTTAGTCTGCGTCATAAGACGCACAGACGCTCCAATACCCAACCGTCACAGCAGGAAGCCAGTCTGTGCGTCCAAACAAGGCGCAAGCATACATGCACGTACCCTTTTATAAAGCTATATAAAAAAAAGGATGTAGTAGTAACGCACACTTTATTGAGGTACAGTATTACATCGCCATTCACCATCTGTGGCTATGCAGTCTCATTCTATATATACCTATCTATCCGTTGTCATGCTTGCAAGTCCACAGTTCAGGCATAAATAGCTGTTTTCACTATGCACTTTTTAAAGGTTTTTTTTGTTAATATAAATGATTGGCACATTTATCAGTATTACATGATGGAAATTTTAGATATTTTTAAAAACTTTTTAGTGATATTATTCAGCAAATGAAAATGGTGTACATACTGTTACTTATCCATCATTAATGGATTCTGATAGTACTTGTATGCTTTTATTTAAAACCGTATAGCAGATTATTTAACCGATTTTTATTGTGGTTTCATTGCTTTTCACATGTTAATGTATGCGTTTATGTTTGTCAATTATTAATTTAATATATTTTTTAAAGTAAAATCATCATCTTATGGTACTAAAGGTTATATTTCTCTTTGTTTGGAGTATAGACATTTTTAATTGACACTAACAAGGAAAATACTTGATCTAGTATTTAAACATCCTCCTTGACCCTGGGCTCCCAACACCGCCAGTTGTTGCTTGGAAGTGCTGTTAGCACAGTCTACACTTGCTCCTGTGTTACTGGGGTTCAGTAATGTCAGCTGTTCCCCTGTTGTGAACGCAAACAGTCCTGCTGCCTCCACCATGTTCCTTCTCATCCCTGGGTTACAACACCGCAGTTGTTTCTCGGAAGTGCTGTTTGCACAGTTAACACTTGCTCCCGTGTTACTGGGGTTCAGTAATGTCAGCTGTTCCCCTGCTGTGTGAACGGCAAAAGTCCTGCTGCCTCCACCATGTTCTCTCTCACCCTGGGTTACAACACCGCCAGTTGTTTCTCGGAGTGCTGTTGCACAGTCTACACTTGCTCCTGTGTTACTGGGTTCAGTAATGTCAGCTGTTCCCCCTGCTGTGTGAACGGCAAACATCCTGCTGCCTCCACCATGTTCTCTTCTCATCCTGGGTTACAACACCGCCCAGTTGTTTCTGGAAGTGCTGTTAGCACAGTTAACACTTGCTCCTGTGTTACTGGGGTTCAGTAAAGTCAGCTGTTCCCCTGCTGTGTGAACGGCAAAAAGTCCTGCTGCCTCCACCATGTCTCTTCTCATCCCTGGGTTACAACACCGCCAGTTTTTTCTCGGAAGTGCTGTTAGCACAGTCTACACTTGCTCCTGTGTTACTGGGGTTCAGTAATGTCAGCTGTTCCCCTGCTGTGTGAACGGCAAAAGTCCTGTGCCCCCCCTGTTCTCTTCTCATCCCTGGGCCAACACCGCCAGTTGTTTCTCAAGTGCTGTTAGCACAGTCTACACTTGCTCCTGTGTTTACTGGGTTCAGTAATGTCAGCTTTTCCCCTGCTGTGTAACGCAAAAAGTCCTGCTGCCTCCACCCTGTTCTCTTTCTCATCCCTGGGTTACAACACCGCCAGTTGTTTCTCGGAAGTGCTGTTAGCACAGTCTACATTGCTCCTTGTGTTCTGGGGTTCAGTAATGTCAGCTGTTCCCCTGCTGTGTGACGGCAAAAAGTCCTGCTGCCTCACCATGTTCTCTTCTCATCCCTGGGCTACAACACCACCAGTTGTTGCTTGGAAGTGCTGTTGCACAGTCTACACTTGCTCCTGTGTTACTGGGTCAGTAAATGTCTGCTGTTCCCCTGCTGTGTGAACGGCAAAAAGTCCTGCTGCTCCCCACATTTCCTTCTCATCCCTGGGCTACAACACCGCCAGTTGTTGCTCGGAAGTGCGTTAGCACAGTCAACACTTGCTCCTGTGTTACTGGGGTTCGTAATGTCAGCTGTTCCCCTGCTGTGTGAATGGCAAAAGTCCTGCTGCCTCCACCATGTTCTCTTCTCATCCCGGGGTTACAACACCGCCAGTTGTTTCTCGGAAGTGCTGTTAGCACAGTCTACACTTGCTCCTGTGTTACGGGTTCAGTAATGTCAGCTGTTCCCCTGCTGTGTGAACGGCAAACAGTCCTGCTGCCTCCACCATGTTCTCTTCTCATCCCTGGGTTACAACACCGCCAGTTGTTTCTCGGAAGTGCTGTTAGCACAGTTTAACACTTGCTCCTGTGTTACTGGGGTTCAGTAATGTCAGCTGTTCCCCTGCTGTGTGAATGGCAAAAAGTCCTGCTGCCTCCACCATGTTCTCTTCTCATCCCTGGGCTACAACACCGCCAGTTGTTTCTCGGAAGTGCTGTTAGCACAGTCTACACTTGCTCCTGTGTTATGGGTTCAGTAATGTCAGCTGTTCCCCTGCTGTGTGAACGGCAAAAAGTCCTGCTGCCTCAACTTTAATTTCCATGGGTACCTTCTGCTACCCATCCGGTTCCAGTACCGTCAGCTGGTTCTCCGCAGTGCCTTTGGCCTAGGTGCCTCCATGTCGGTATCCGAGTTCCAGCAACGTCTGCTGGTCCTTGGTAGTGCTTTGGAGCACAGGTACCTCCTGCTTAGTAACCGGTCCCAGTAACGTCAGCTGGTCCTCGGTTGTGCCATTGGCTTTTTTCCTTCTGCTGACCCTCCGGGTTCCAGCACAGTCAGCTGGTCCTCGTTACTTTCATTGGCTCTTGTACCTTCTGCTACCCATCCGGGTTCCAGTACCGTCAGCTGGTTCTCCGCAGTGCCTTTGGCCTAGGTGCCTCCATGTCGGTATCCGAGTTCCAGCAACGTCTGCTGGTCCTTGGTAGTGCTTTGGAGCACAGGTACCTCCTGCTTAGTAACCGTGTCCCAGTAACGTCAGCTGGTCCTCGGTTGTGCCATTGGCTCTTTTCCTTCTGCTGACCTCCGGGTTCCAGCACAGTCACTGGTCCTCGTTACTTTCATTGGCTCTTGTACCTTCTGCTACCCATCCGGGTTCCAGTACCGTCAGCTGGTTCTCCGCAGTGCCGTTGGCCTAGGTGCCTCCATGTCGGTATCCGAGTTCCAGCAACGTCTGCTGGTCCTTGGTAGTGCTTTGGAGCACAGGTACCTCCTGCTTAGTAACCGTGTCCCAGTAACGTCACTGGTCCTCGGTTGTGCCATTGGCTCTTTTCCTTCTGCTAACCCTCCGGGTTCCAGCACAGTCAGCTGGTCCTCGTTACTTTCCATTGGCTTTTGTACCATCACCAACAGGACAAAGAAGGTTAAGACAAACTACAAGAACAGAACAAGAGACAGAAGAACAATAAGCAGAAGATCAAAAAGCAGAAGAACATTAAGTATAAGACCAAAATGAAGAGCAAAATATTAGCTCTAAATTCTAAGCAGAAGAAGACTAAGCAGTGTATGGGGTGAGTCCGTTCCTCCTCAGTGGTGCCCTGGAAAATGCCTGATGCTGCTGCAGGCTAAACTGAACGCGGACAAATACTGTTGTAATTAAAATCTTTCGTGACAGCAAGAACGGAAGGATGAAAATTCAGAGTTTTACAGATTACAAGTACAGGAATGTCTGTCACAAATAAGAATATGATGAAAAGGATGAATAGGAAGAAGATGAAGAAGTAGAATATAAGAATAATAACTGTTTAATAAGAACAATATAAGTAATGTTAACAAAAAGATGAATAGCAAGAATTTTAGAAGATTAAGAAGGTGAAATGAAGAATAATTTTGATGAGAAAGATGTGCTGCTGAAGATTATGAAGGAGAAAGTGTGTGAAAAGTTTAAAAAAGGTGAAGAGCAGGAAGTTGGAAACAACATATTTGACAAAATAGAAAAAAGGTTAACAACATTGTCAATATCTTCGTCAATCCAAACGTATTTTCAAAAAAAGAAATTTTTAATGCTATTCCATTGCATTGTGTTAAACATCTATGCCTTTAATGTCTCCTCAACCTCCCCCAATAAATTTACATTACTCTTTGTTGTTTTCCTTCATGTACAATTAACCAACAAGGCAAGAATGGGTTTTTTTTAATTCCGATATTTTGTTCCCCTAGACTTACATTGTAAATTTTGGTATCGGTATCGGGGATCGCCGATATTTTTGTGTATCGGCGATTTCCATTCCGATTCCGATACTTTTGGATATCGGAAAGTATCGCTCAACTCTACTCTTGAGGAATGAGTAGTACTGTTGTAAGGTATACTGGAGAAAAGTTTGCTATGGGATCTATCAGATTCTAATTACACCACTGGATGTACCATCCGCCTTCACGTCGGGTCTTCATATAACAACTCATACTCTAATCTCTGCTTGAGTCCTCCTTTTCTTAATAACACAACAGAAATAAACAGACTGAGCATTAGACATGGAGAGAATCTGATTGGCAAATAATATTATGTAGGGACCCCATGTACATGTCCTTCGAGGAAGGTCTGTCATTGACTGCAGACAATTTGGTCACACATGCATGAATAGCTCCCTGTTAACCAGAGTCTATTCATAGATCTATCTAAAAAAGCAACAAAAACAGTATGCTTGTGACAGATGTATGGAAGAAACAAGAAGAAAAGGTAAAATAAAAAGTGTTAAACAAAATAAAATGACTACATCTAGAACATGTGAAAAAAATGACCAGTACAAAGCATGGTATAATAAAGTCTCCAATGGGTATTATAATTAAGCTCAGATTAATGAAGTCATGTAGAATTAGTCACCAAAATTTAAATTTTGACTCACTAAACTCAATATAATACCCAGTCTACAATAAAGCACAATGATGGAGTTGATATGTTCTCCTGCTATTAGTATGAGAGACCTCTGGATATTCACATTTGCATCTATGCTGGAAATTCACAAAGAGTAAGTGGACTCAGCACCAGAAACGTGTCCCTTAGGCTCTGTGCGTAAAGAACGGGCATTTCTCCTGCAAACAAAGGAGCAAACGGAGCAGAGCGTAGAACAAATGAACACAGCCCAATGTTATCTTGTGGTGTGCTAATAAAATGTGTCAATGGTATTATCATGAGGAATATGTCTTGTGTATCACCCCAGTTTTGTTATTGCATGTATGCTTAATATTGCATTAGTTCCACTGAATATCAATATCAGACAGATGCCCCCCCCCAAACAAGGCAATGTATTTCAGACAAATCGTTCAGTTCACTTCTTTTTATACAATTGACAGTCTTGTGTATTTGTTCTGATTGTGTCCGTTCACTACTCAAAGGGCCGGTTTTAGACAAAGTGGGACCTGGGCAAAAGTTTAAAGTGGGGTCCTAAAATGCTCACATATTGCACCATCAGACAGAAAGATTTTGGTTGTATTTGCATGTGCTGAGTTCAGACCGTTACATCAGTGTGATCGACAATATTGAAGTCGTTCGACGTTTGTTTCCCGAACTCTTTACACAAGCCCAGGAAGAATGATGGGCACAGAATGATCACTAGTACAATCAATCTGTCCCCATACAGTATCATTTATCAGCAGCATATCTGTAGTTTTCACCGGGCGATGTGCTGCTAAGAACAATGATTTTTGTTTCTGGCCTGAACAGTGCAATCACTCAATGAATAAGCAGCATTTGCTCATGTATTATAAAGACACCCCATAGTATAATGCACCCCATAGTTCTCCATCCCCATAGTCCTCCATATAGTATAATACACTTTCCACAGTCCCTTCATATAGTATAATACACTCCCCATAGTCAACCATACAGTATAATTGCGCCCCTCCATAGTACTTCATATTGTACAATGACATGTAAAGGTTCGTCGGATGCAGTAAATAGCAGGAGACACAGAAGGGATTAATAGGGATTTACTTAGGCAATTACGGAATACGTATTCAAAGAAACCTCCACCCAGGCGGTGATTAGGCAAGTAGTGGACTACACAATAAAACGTAACAAGAAGGGGAAAAGTGAAATGTAATGACTTTATTATTATTTATTTATATAGCACCATTGATTCCATGGTGCTGTACATGAGAAGGGGTTACATACAAATTACAGATATCACTTACAGTAAACAAACTAAGAATCACAGACTGGTACAGAGGGGAGGACCATGCCCTTTCGGGCTTACATTCTACAGGATGGGGGACGGAGACAGCAGGTTGGGGGATTGCAGCAGTTCCGGTAGTGGTGAGGAGGCAGCGGGGTCATGCAGGCTGTAGGCTTTCCTGAAGAGATGAGTTTTCAGGTTACGTCTGAAGGATCCGAGAGTGGTTGATAGTCGGACGTGTTGGGGCAAAAGATTCCAGAGGATGGGGGATATTCGGGAGAAGTCTTGGAGGCGGTTGGGTGAGGACGAATAAGTGTGGAGGAGAGAAGGAGGTCTTGGGAGGACCGGAGATTACGTGAGGGAAGGTATCGGGAGATTAGTTCAGAGACATATGGGGGAGACAGGTTATAGATGGCCTTGTAGGTCAGTATTAGTAATTTGAATTGGATTCGTTGAGGGAATGGGAGCCAGTGAAGAGATTTGAAGAGGGGAGATGCGGAGGAGTAGCGATGAGAGAGATGAATTAGTCGGGCAGGCAGAGTTAAGGATGGACTTGAGAGGTGCGAGGGTGTTAGCAGGGAGGCCAGAGAAATAGGATGTTGCAGTAGTCGAGGCAGGAGATGATGAGGGCAAGCACAAACATTTTAGTAGATTGAGGGTTTGAGGAAGGGACGGATTCTGGAAATATTTTTGAGCTGGGGGCGACAGAAGGTAGAAAGAGCTTGGATGTGTGGTTTGAAGGACAGGCAGAGTCAAGGGTTACTCCGAGGCAGCGGACCTCCAGTACGGGGGAAAGCGTGGTGTTGTCAATTTTTATAGATAGGTCAGGTAAGGAAGATCTGTGAGATGGGGGAAAGATGATGAGTTCAGATTTGTCCACATTGAGTTTGAGGAAGCAGGAGGAGAAGAAGGAGGATATGGCTAATAGACACCAGGGATTCTGGACAGCAGAGAGGTGATGTCTGGGCCAGAGAGTAGATCTGAGTGTCCATCAGCATAAAGGTGGTACAGGAATCCGTGGGACTTTATGAGTTGCCCAGGCCAAGTGTATAGAATTGAGAAGAGTAGGGTCTCAGAACAGAGCCTTGGGGGACTCCAACAAGAGAGGGTGGGACGAGGAGGTAGTGTAGGAGTGGGAGACGCTGAATGTGCGGTTGGAAAGGTATGAGGAGATCCAGGATAGGGCAAGGTCCTTGATGCCAAATGAGGAGAGAATCTGTAGTAGAGGGCAGTGGTCAACTGTGTCGAAAGCAGAGGACAGGTCAAGAAGGAGGAGTATAGAGTATTGTCCGTTAGCTTTGGCTGTGAGTAGGTCGTTAGTAATTTTGGTCAGGGCTGTTTCAGTGTAATGATGGGGGCGGAAACCATATTGTAGATCGTCAAAGAGCAGTTAGATGAGAGATGGGAGGAAAGTTTAGCGTGGACGTGCTGTTCCAGGAGTTTTGGAAGCGAGTGGGAGCAGCGATATTGGGCGATAGCTGGACATAGCGGTTGGGTCGAGGGTTGGCTTTTGGAGGATAGGCGTGATTGTGGAATGTTTGAAAGCAGAAGGGAAGGTACCAGAAGTTAGTGATAGATTGAAGAGGTGGGTTAGTGATGGATAAGAGTGGTGGCGAGGTTGGGGGGAGGTGGGATGGATGGGGTCGAGTGCACAAGTGATGAGGTGTGATTTGGAGAGAAGATGAGCAAGCTTCCTTCCGTGATGTTGGGTAAGGAGTTATTGGGTTTGGCATTGGTCAGATATACAAAGGGGTTGTGGTGGTTGAATAATAAAGACCTGCCGTGTTTGGTCTATCTTGTTTTTGAAGTGCTTGGCGAAGTCCTCAGCAGAGATAAGGGAGGTAGGACGGGGCAGTGGTGGGTGGAGGAGGGAGTTAAAAGTATTGAACAATTGTTTGGGGATAAGGAAGATACAAGGGATGTAAAGTAGGCCTGTTTAGCAAGGTGAGAGCTGATTTGAATGCAAGTGTTGCTTGTTTGAGTGCAGTGAAGTCATCTTGTGAATGCGTTTTCTTCCAGCGCCGTTCAGCAATTCTGGATGCTTGCCGAAGCTTTTTTGTGGTTTATTGTGCCAGGTTGTCTATTGATTTGTCGCAGTCTGTTATGCATGACAGGGGCGACCGAGTCGATGGCTGATGCAAGAGTGGCATTGTAGAAACTAGTGGCAGTGTCTGTGTCGTGGAGTGAGGATATGGATGCCAGTGGTTAGAATAGAGTCAGAGAGTTTGTGGGTGTCTAGGTGAGCAAGGTTTCTGCGGGGGTACGCATGTTGCTGGACATGGGTGACAGGTGAGGAGGACAGGGATGAGAAAGTGAGTAGATGGTGGTCAGAAAGGGGAGAGGGGAGGTTGTGAAGTTAGATAGGGAGCAGAGACGGGTGAAGAATAGGTCGAGTGTGTGCTCGTGTGTGTGCTTGGCTGAGGAGGACCACTGGGTAAGTCCAAAAGATGATGTAAGGGACAGGAGTTTAGAGGCTGCCAACTGGTGGGTGTCTATAGGATGTTGAAGTCACCCATGATGATGGTGGGAATGTCAGCAGAGAGAAAGTGGAGGAGCCAGGTGGAGAATTGGTCAATTAAAGCCAGTGGTCGGCCCGGAGGTCGGTATATGACGCCACTTGGAGGTTGGAGGGAGAGTAGATGCGGACAGAGTGGAGTTCAAAAGAGGGAAGGAAGAGGTGGGATTGGGTTAAAGATACAGTTAGAAGAAAGGAAAGGCCCACACCTCCACCATGTCTCTTGCCGAGGCGGGGAGTATGGGTGAAGTGGAGGTCGCCGTAACATAGCGTAGCAGGGAAGGCGGTGTCGGAGTGTGTCAGCCATGTTTCAGTGAGGCCAAGAAGGTAAAATTATGAGAGGTAAAGAGGTCGTAAATCACATGGAGTTTATTGCAGACGGAGCGGGCATTCCAGAGTGATCCAGAGAGAGGGAGCAGGTGGTGGGCGTCAAGGGCACGGATTTGAGGTTGGAAAGATTTCGGGTGTTAATACTGGGTTGGGAGCGATAGGAGGGGTAATAATAGGAGGTATGAGCTGTGGGGGTCCAGGATGGACCGACCGACCGCCACATGGTAGCCCGGGGTATCAGGCTTATGATCCCACCGCTGCCACCAAGGTGACGATAAAAACACACACACAAAGGCTGCTGCCGTCAGACCCAATGTGTCAGGAATAATCTGCAGGGATTTTATATTTATCCCACTACCCATTTCCACTTAGGAACTTGCAGCTCTCTGGCACCCCCCTTACCCTCAGGTCAGTCAGGGAACTGCACCCAGGATAATTATCGCCGGATGGCCGCTTGGACGTGTACTGGCTATTGGGCACGCTGCAGTGAGGGAATTCTAATTATTCCGGGCCGCAGCCAGGCAATACACTTATAAAACCCGTTCCGTCACTGCCAATGCCACCCAATAGGTCAGCCCTTTACACACTAACTGCCACCAGCCTCTGGGTCTAGAATGTGGGGCAGAGGCCACCCCAATTTATCGATTGGAGTTTTGGTAGGGGGGTTTGGAACAGTTACCGACGGCGTCGCAATCCGTGAACCAGGTCTCTGGCTCTGCTGTGTAAAACGAGATGCACTGTCTCCTGACCGTGCCGAAGAATCCGGATCCATGGTCTTGAGTCGGTTGATCTTTGGTCCGTTGGAGCATTGGTACAGTTCCTTCTGCTGGTTCTTTAAGGAGGGGCACGGTACACCGGGAGCACAATGCCGTACAGGCCGCAGGGGGACAAGGCCTCGCACGGGATCACAAAGTTCAGGAAAAGACAGTACATCTGCTGCACTGCACATTATGGTCTGGTTCGTGATGGGACACTCGTAAAGTAATTGAGAGTTGGGCAGTCTGCAAAGGACTAGCGTCAGTGGCTGTAGTTGAGTAGAGGGAAAATCAACGCTCTTCCCGCTCTGCAGTCACCTTCCCACCAAATATCTCCTTTTCCCACGCTCAGCCCATTTTATGTCCTCCACACCCCCTTCTGTCAGGTGCTCAGGCTTTCCCCACACAGACAAGTTGTCCCCATGCAAAAGTGATGACGGTCCCGATAGTTCCAGAGTGTTGCTTGAACCGCAACAATGCTAGTGTTCATCTCCTTACATACACACTATGTTTCTTCATATAGCACAATGCACTCCACATAGTATAATGCCCCCATAGTCCTTCAATAGTATAATGCAGTCCCCATTGTCCTCTTTGCAATATTAGGAACTCCCCATAGTCCTCCATACAGTATAATGCACCCCATAGTCCTCGATAGAGTATCATGCAGTCACCATATATACATACAGTATAATGCACAGCAAATAGTCCTTGATAGAGTATAATGCAGCCGCCATATAGTATATACAGTATAGAGCACTCTCCATAGTCTTTAACAGAGTATAATAAAGGCCCTATATAGTATAATGCAGTCCCTGAGGAAGGAACAATCGAAACGCGCGTTGAGGCGACAGGGGCAGCGTTGGTGGATAGCCTAGTATATATCTTGGTATGTATGCCAAATGATGTGGTCATTGTTATTATTTTCATGATTTGATGTGGTGATTAATATTATTTATGATTTGATTGGTATACTTTGCCTTATGTTAGGTGTTTCACTGATGTCCATTATTATTTTTTTGGCATGTTCACATACGCTGCCTCCTGCATGTTTTTGGTATATGTCTCATGTGGTACTTTAAATTGTTTTCTTTTTGTGCTCTAATTTTTTGTGATATAAATAAAGATTATTTTCTACTTTTATACAACGGACCTTATGACTGTTTTTTCTGTGCTATTGGTTATTTCTAGATTATGCAGTTTGGTTTAATATAGTCGCTGCGGTTTTTCAACTTGTTAATTTATTTGATTAATTTCACATGTGACTGCAATGTGGATCTATTTCTGTTTGTGGCTATATAGAGCCTATATAGTACAATGCACTCCACATTGTCGGCACTACTGTGCAGGACCCGTCGGCACAACCTTGGTGGAGACTTTTTTTCTCCTGTAGCAAAATGGTGCCGCCAGTGTCATCTTAGTGGAGATAATTTTTTTCCTCTAGCAAAATGGCACAAGCGACGCTTGCACAGTAGCATCCATTGGATTGCTGATAAATGTTACTGCGCTGGCGCGGCCGACGCCATTTTGAGAAAAAAATTTTTTCTATACTTATAATATTCAGTATGTAAAATAAGGGGCAGATCACTGAGGGATCAGTGACCTGTCATAAGCCGTCAGTGTGAATACCTAAGCAGAGCACCACATAAAGACCCCCCACAGGCCGCCCCCAAAGAATGAGAATCTCATTAACTGAAAACTAGAAATAAGATTACACAACAACCACAAGACGGATTTCATTAACCAAGGTATCATTGTAATCAGTATAACAGCAGTATAATCCTGCTGACAGGATCCCTTTAAAGGGAATCTGTCAGAAGGTTTTTTGCTGTCTCCGTTGAGAGCAACATGATGTACACAAAAAGAAGCTGAAACCATCAATGTATCACTTAGTTTACTGGGTGCAGCAGTTCTGACACAATCGGAGCTCTTATATTTAAAATGAAGAAGACCTAAAAAAGATAACCTCGCCCACACCAGGCTCTATATGTCCTTAGACAGTGAGCTGCTTATCACAGAAGGGGGCGTGTCAGACTAGCATGCAGGAACTGCTGCTTCCAGCGATTATAAGCTTCTGGTAATGAAACAATCATTGCAAGCAAACCAAATCACAGAGCTTAATAAGAGAGGCATTGCTGGAATCTGTGTTTTGACTTCTACAGCATGCTGTCTTCAGATTACATAGCAAAAACCTGCTGTCAGATTCCCTTTAACTGTGCATAGAAAAATAAAAAGTTATGGAATGAAAAACAAAAGTGAAAAATGAAAAAAAATGTCGGTGGTACAAATGGTTTGTTATCTGATAATGCCAATTAGAAATCTACCCATTTTTTACTATACCTGCTGGTTGTCAGTGAATCGCATTCATATCCAGCAGCTTACATCCTGTTACATAAGTATAATGAGATACAATCTGGGCAGGAAATTATTCTGAGTCGTCACACTCTCCTATGAATTCATATATTAATGTCCCAGATTCTGTTTTTAGACTCTTTAGCGCCATAACCATCGAAGGCTGCCATGTTAATTAAAGGTGGATGATATTAATATTCATTATAATCAGCGGATGATGTAATCCGAGTAATAAAATATCTTCCATTGATAATTCTACACTTCCATTATAAGGAGCTATACACGTATTGGCAGTGCTGATTTTACAACCATTGCTCCCGCACCATATATCTCGTTGGAAGCCATTAATAATCTGTAGAAGCAGAGACAGATTGGGTTCAGTATAAATACTACTGATCAGCAATATAGAGTAGCTCATTGTAGCTGTCAAGGGGATGCATCACTCTCTGGTTAAGCAGTCCCTTACATGCATGGGGTTCTCAGAGCCGCTCTCATGAAATACATATTGGAGCCATGAAGGGTTAATAGCGGACTGTATCTGTTTGGATACACCTGGAACTACTGCTCCTCTGCGCCTTCACCTCCCTTTGATTAGAGGTTCCCATGCTTGACAGGCAGGTACACAGAGGGCTAATGACTCCCATAGGGAGTTTCGTGATGGTGAATGAAAGTCCTCATCAACCCGGGGAGGGTGCGTAGGGAGGGAGAAGCGCAGCAGTCCTGGGAGCATAAAGTGCACCACACAGTCTAAGGCCACAGAAAGGACATTACTTTTACAAGACTCTTCCTTCTATCACCTGAATTAGGCCTCAACCTCCTCTCCGATCAGAACATGTCCTGGTCAGTCTCCCTGGAAATAGAACTTATTAAGTTGCTGGTGTTTAGCACTTGTAATTCTGCATGTGTAGCGGCAAGGCTGAAAGTTTGTAGATCGTGATCTTGGAAAATATTTTCCTGTGTTTAAGACATGGAGTCAACGTGATAAAATCCTAGATTATTCAATTTTCTAATATAATTAGAAAAAGTTAGTTTTCCCTGACAAAATTTATTTTAAGCATTTACTCCTGGTCTACTCTGAAACTTTTTCACGCCTATCAGTGCACAGAAAAATTGCATCTCATACAGCTCATCCGTAAATTTGGTTTTGTATTAAAAAAAAGTTCCCATATGGATGTAAAAAAAGGAGACATTGACGGAATGTGAATGACAACACAGATGAAAATTCTTTGTTTTTTCTGGAACAAAATCGGACAATATTTTCTACACTCATCAGAGCCCAGCCTAATGTGCAATGCTTTACAGAGACAAGCACAGGAAAGTGTGCATCCACTTGAATGGAGAATACAGTGTTTCTTCTCAACCCCAAAAAAACCCTTAATAAATTTGATCTCTCTCTGGTCAACTCTGTGTGCAGATTTGTGCTAAGGCGTAGGTCACATTCTGGTGTAAATTATAGTAAATTTGTCAGGCAGCACAAGCCAATACTCTTTTCTCTCAGTCCGTCCACTACTGGAAAAATTAGCCGGAGTGGAAAAAAAATGCAAATTTTTGTGCTTCTTTCTAGCACAATTCGTGCACATGACAGCTAAAAAAATCCCCCACTCAGCAGATTAAAAGTTGTTTTATTTTACAAGAAATAGTAAATTTTAAGTTATTATTATGATATCCCAAATATCTGTAGATGTATGTCAATGACCCTGCTTACCTCCTAATGTGGAAATGAGCAACGGCAGAATAATCCTATAAAGTCAGATCACATGAAACTTTGAGTTGACTTGATGGTTATTACTAGAGATGAGCGACTTTGCCTCCGGGAGGGTCGAGTCGGGTTTCGGACCACCCGACTTTCCCAAAAGTCGAGTCGAACGAAATCGGCCGACTATCGGAAAAAATCGATGGTCCGACTGAATCTCGAACCGACCCCAATGCAAGTTAATGGGGAAGATAGGTCGTCAGAGAGTGGAGGACCGTAAATACACCTACAGTGCCCATTTCAATGGCAACGACATCAATTCTTATTACTTAAGCTTGTCAACCTTAATTTACTTTATAATAATAGTAACGCATTGAAAACTGGGGGTTGTTTGGCTAAAGTTGTAGGGGGGCAGGGCTGGCTACAGGTTTTCGTGGGCCCCGGGCGAAAGAGTCTCAATGGGCCCCTTTAACACATACCACAATTCATGATGCTCCGATACGGCAGAGAAATATAGGTATAGTACAATGCCAAATACTTCACTTCTTACATTACATGACTGATATCTATTGTAAATTCTACAAAAGCTCAATAACCGGACAGTATAGTCCTCCATACAGTATTATGGCCACCACATAGTGCGCCATATAGAACAATGAGCCCCATATATATTGCTCCATACATAATTGGTCCCATATAATGCTCCATACAGTATATGATGAGCTCCACATAATGCTCCAGTATATGATGGTCCCCATATAATGTGCCATACAGTATAGGACGGTCCCCATAGAGTATAATGAGCCCCACATATTGCTCCATACAGTATAATGAGTCGCATAAAAAGCTCCATACAGTATATGATGGGCCCCAAATATTGCTCCATACAGAATGGGCTCCATATAATGCTCCATACAGAATAGGCCCCATATGTGCTCCATATGATGCTCCATATATAAAGGGCCCTATATGATGCCCCATAAATAATGAACCCCATATGATGCTCTAGTATATGATGGGCCCCATATATGATGCGCCAGTGTCTGATGAGCCCCATATTTTGCTCCAAATATAATGGTCCCCATATATAATGCTCCATATATAATGGGCTCCATGTGATGCTCCATATATAATGTGACCCATATGATGTGCCATATATAATGGGCCCCATATGATGCTCCAGTATATGATGGGCCCCATGGATGATGCTCCAGTGTATGATGGGCTTATATAATGCTCCATATATAATGGGCCCCATATGATGCTCCAGTATATGATGGGCCCCATGGATGATGCTCCAGTGTATGATGGGCCTATATAATGCTCCATATATAATGGGTCCCATATGATGCTCCAGCATATGATGGGCCACATGGATGATGCTCCAGTGTATGATGGGCCTGTATAATGCTCTATATATAATGGGCCCCATATGATGCTCCAGTATATGATGGGCTCCATGGATGATGCTCCAGTGTATGATGGGCCTATATAATGCTCCATTTATAATGGGCCCCATATGATGCTCCAGTATATGATCGGCCCCATGGATGATGCTCCAGTGTATGATGGGCCTATATAATGCTCCATATATAATAGGCCCCATATGATGCTCCAGTGTATAATGGGCCCCGTATATGATGCCCCAGTGTATGATGGGCCCCATTTATAATGCTCCAGTGTATGATGTGCCCCATATATAATGCTCCAGTGTATATTGGGCCCTATCTATGATGCTCAAGTGTATGATGGGCCCCATATATAATTCTCCAGTGTATAATGCTCCCCATATATTGCTCCAAACATTAAAAAAATTAAATACCTCTCCTGGATGGGCACTGCTCTACTCTGGACTCATCAGCGTCGCCATCTTCCAGCTCCCTGCACTGTGACTGTTCAGGCAGAGGGCGCACAGATGTGACGACATCGCGCTCTCTGACCTGAATGTCACTGTCAGGAAACGCGGAAGAAGTCACAGCGGTGGAGCAGGGAAAGGTAAGTATTGCAAATGCTGGGGCCCTGAGCAAGCAGGGGGGGCCCACTCATGGGCGCCGGCACTGGCACAGGGCCCCTCATAGTACGCCAATGTCTCTGACGGTGAGTAGGCCCCCCCACCTGTTGAGGGCCCCGGCACTTGCCCGGGTGCACCAGGTGCTGACAGTGGCCCTGGGGGGGGTACAGCCCAGTTAGGGAGGTGGAAAAACTGGCATATATTGAGGTGTAGGCTGGACGTTCAGCAGCTGCAAATGGAAGAATTGGAGAAGTCGGAGGAAGAGGAGGACAAAGCGAGCCATCTTGCTGGCAACCTATGTGTCATCAGGGGAAGGTGGTACAAAATCCTTTGAAACCCAGGCATGGTTCATTTTAATGAAGGTGAGATCACCAACATTTTGGGTCGACAGCAGGGTCCTTCTTTCTGTCAGGATTGATCCAGCAGCACTGAAGACTCTTTCTGATAGCAGACTACCAGCAGGGCAAGCGAGCTCCTGTAAGGCATATTGTGCCAATTCAAGCCAGGTGTCCAGTTTACAGGCCCATTAGTCAAAGGGGAATGACCTGTGAGGGAGAACATCAATAAGGGAGGAGAGGTAATTTTGAACCATAGTTGACAACTGCTGTCTCCTGTCTGTTGCAATCGATTCAGTATTACCAGTTGTGTGAGCGTTACTCGAGAAATCAGTCCACAACATGGTCATGAAACCCCTGTCTCCAACACCACTTCGGCTGTGTGCACCATGAACACCTCTTCCATTTGGCCCAGTACGGTTCGTGGTAGAACCTGCACCGCTGCTCTGTGCTGGGAATGCCTCTAACAAACGGTTTACCAGAGTTGCTTGTTTGTTCGCCAATATTAGCTCTAGGTTCTCCTGTGGCATGATGTTCTGTAATTTGCCTTTATAGCGTGGATTGAGGATGCTGGCCAACCAGTAGTCGTCATCCTTCATAGGATCCGCAAGACATAATCACACATGTGGGCCAATGTTCCAGGTGTCAATAATGCACTGCCAGTGGTGGGTGGAGGAGCACTTTCTGCCAAATCCACATCCCTCCAGTCAAGCACAAACCCTGTATCTGACCTTGGCAAGCCAACATTTTCTCTTGCCCCCTGACAAGCATCCTCCTCCCCAAAAAATTCATTCCCCTCCTCCTCCTGCTCCTCTTCCTCTTCTTCCTCCACCTCGTCCAGGACAGTTCCCTGAGCAGACAATGGCTGACTGTCATCAAGGCTCCTCCTCCTCTTCCTCCTCCGCTGCAGACGCCTGATCCTTAATGTGCGTCAAAGTTTGCATGAGCAGACGCATAAGTGGGATGCTCATGCTTATGATGGGGTCATGTGCGCTTACCAGCCATGTGCATTCCACAAAACACTGAAGGACTTTACAGAGGTCTTTCAGCTTTGACCACTGCACACCCGACAACTCGATGTCTGCCTTCAAACTGCCTGCCCGTGTATCCTTCCACAAATGCATTACAGCCTACCTCTGTTCACACAGCCTCTCAACCATGTGCATGGTGGAGTTCCACTTTGTTGCAATGTCTATGATTAGGTGGTCCTTGGGGAGGTGGAGCGATCGCTGCAGCCTCTGCATATGACAGGAGTCTACGTGCGAGCGACGGATGTGCGTGCACAGTCTTCGCACTTTATGGAGCAGGGCTGTTAACTCCGGATAATTATTTAAGAAGCACTGCACCACCAGGATCAGGGTGTGAGCCAGGCAAGGTATGTGTCTGAGTTTTGCCAGGGCTATGCCCGCCACAAAATTACGGCCATTATCACTGACTACCTTGACTAGCTCAAGATGTAGACTGCCCAGCCATGACTCAGTTTCTCGCTGCAAGTAGTTGGCCAGTACCTCCGCGGTGTGCCTGCTGTCGCCCAAAGACATCATCTTTAAAACATCCTGCTGATGCTTACCACTAGCTGATCGATAGTGGGACACCTCGTGTGCAACACTGGGAGCTGCGGATGGAGTGCTCGTGCGACTGCGCTCTGTCGACGAGCTTTCGCTTCTGGAGGAGGAGGACGATGAGTAGGGACGAACGCCTACAGAAAACTGTTGCCTATACCGAGGGCTAGGCAGCACTGTCCCACCGCCGCTGTCCCCTGTGGACCCTGCGTCCACCACATTAACCAGTGCATGATGGACACGTAACAGCCCTGGCCATTCCTACTGTCCCATGCATCTGTTGTGAGGTGCACCTTTCCACTCACTGATTGTTTGAGTGCATGGACAATGCAGTCTTTCACATGCAGGTGGAAGGCAGGGATGGCTTTTCTAGAAAAGAAGTCCGACTGGGTAGGTCATAGCGCGGGACAGCGTAGGCCATGAGCACTCGAAATGCTGCGCTTTCAAACGAAAGGGCATCATCTCTAATGAGATCAGTTTGGCAATGCAGGCGTTCAAAGCCAGTGTACGCGGATGAGAGGATGACTACTTTCTTGTCCTACTCAGAGTGTCTGCTAGGGTGAGCTGGACTTGAGAGCTGCATATGGGGGAGCTAGTGGTGGACATGGCGGACTGAGAGAGGGTTGGTGATGGTGGTGGTGGTGGTGATGGCCTAAATTCAGTCTTTCGTTGGAAAAACATTGTGATTCACTGACTGCTTTGGCCTTGTCACGACACCTCAACATTTCTTGCTGGTGGTGTGCTAACCAGTGGGCTTACAGTGGGGGAAGTGATGTAGCGTTGCTGGCTACTTTCAGTCGGAGCAGGTGCACATGTGCTACCTGAGGTTTTGTAGTCCGTCCATGCTTGCAAGTGCATGGTGTTTAAATGTCTAAGCATGCAACTGGTATTCAAATTTAGGAGATTTTTCCCTCGGCTAAAGGTCCTTCTGCACTTCTTACAGATAACTTTTGCCTCATCAATAGGATTTTTGTCAAAAAAGTGCCACACTGCACTCTTCCTACTATGGTATAAATTTTCAGGGCTTGCACGCTGTGCTAAATTGACCATCTGGCCAAGCTGTCCTGCAGCGCTTTTTGTTTTTTTAACACCTTTTTCGACTGCTACGGGCTGCCAGATAACTGCAGCTGCGATGTCGATGCCTGATCCTCCTCCTCTTCTGAGCTATTGCCAGCAGCACCCTCTTCCCCAATGGATGCCAATCCGGGTGAACAACTGGGTCATCCATCACCTCCTCTTCAATTTCATCTGCACCTTCCTCTGTGTCACCGTGTAAGGTGGTAGAGCAGAGTATGCGGGAAGGTGCACCTGAGTTTCATCAGGGTTAGAATCTGGCTTAGTAGACTACGAGGGCAATGCAGTGCTCTGGGTGAATGTACCAGCAGAATCATCTAGCAGTGGCTGTGCATCAGTGCACTCCATGTCAGATTCATCTTGGACTGGGGAATTCAGGATTTCACTTGATAACCCAGGCATGGTATGTGAAAAGAGCTAAAGGGAGTAATCTGAAGTGTGGCCTGCCGCATCCTTCACTTTTTTGGGGGTGAAGGACACAAGGAAAGATGTCATTCCTGACCAGGAGCCTGCACTGACGACTCAGTGCTTGCATTTTTTGAAACTCCAGAAGAGGAGGCGATAGAGCTGGAGGCTGTTTCGGCAATGTAAGCCAAAACCTGTTCCTGATGCTCCGGCTTTAAAAGCGGTTTACCTACTCCCAGAAAAGGGAGCCTTCCAGGCCTTCTGGAGCCAGACGATGCTGCAGGCTCAACACCTCCTGCCTTAGGTTCTATTGTGCCTTTGGCACTACCAGCAGATGCAGCACCACCACCATCATCAGTACCAGCTGGCCCCCCCGCCCGTGTCTGCAACCTCTTCCACCATACTTCCTCATTTTGGGAAAATGTACCAAAAATACCAGCATATATATGGCACTGTATCAGAAGCGTACAGCTGTATACAGTGTAGGGGAAAATTGAAATCTCCGTATATATTTCCGGAATCACACACAGACGTTCACTCAGTATGGATTAGACCAGAGTACAAAAAGCAGAAAAACAGTACTGTATCAGAAGATACCAGCTGTATACGGTGAAGGGGAAAATTTAAATCTCCGTATATATTTCCGGAGTCACACACAGACGCTCTCTCAGTATGGATTTGACCGTAATACATAAGGCAGAAAAAAGGTACTGTATCAGAAGCTTACAGCTGTATGCAGTGTAGGGAAAATTTAAATCTCCGTATATATTTCCCGAGTCACTCACAGACGCTCTCTCAGTATGGATTTGACCGTAATACAAAAGGCAGAAAAAAGGTACTGTATCAGAAGCTTATAGCTGTATGCAGTGTAGGGGAAAATTTAAATCTCCGTATATATTTCCGGAGTCACTCACAGACGCTCTCTCAGTATGGATTTGACCGTAATACAAACAGCAGAAATACGGTACTGTATCAGAAGCGTACAGCTGTATACCGTGTAGGGGAAAATTTAAATCTCCGTATATATTTCCGGAGTCACACACAGTCAGCATGCATTTGTCCGTGATACCAGCCGGTACACGGTAGTGTGTGAGGAGCATACAGCTCTATACGGTGTGGGAAAAAATGAACGCTCGGTTACTGTGGAGAAAAAACAAATAAAAGTATTAGTGCTGTGTAAAAAGCAGTCTGCACAGCAGTATACACACAGCAATACAGCTATCAGGCAGCCTAATAACCAGCGCTGCTGCACACAAGAAAATCCTCCCCTGTCACTGAACACTAACTGTACAGCACAATTGCTATCAGCACAAGCACATAAGAACTTCTCTTTCCAGCCCTAACTCTCTCCCTACTGATAAACAGCGTCAGCAACCTCTCCCTACTGTTAAGATCGGCAGAAGTAAAATGGCTGTCGGCGGTCAGGGCTTTTATAGACACTATGACGCCCCCCAAAGCAAGCCAATCACTGCAATGCCCTTCTCTAAGATGGTGGTGGACGCTGCCCATATGGTCATCTCGTTGCCCACAGTGTACATCCTTGCTCATTGGCTGAAAAAAGGCGCCTGCAAGCATTATGGGAAAACTGACTTTGGCGCTCGTTTTGCCGAACGCATGGCCGACTTCACACTATGGTCGGGTTTCGCTCAGCGAAACCCGACTTTGGCGAAAGTCGGCGACTTATGAATCTGAGCGACCTGTTTCGCTCAACTCTAGTTATTACATCTATGACATCATGTAATTAACCCCTCTCTGACATTAGACGTACTATCCCGTCCATAAAACCCGTGCCATTCTGACCATGGACGGGATAGTACGTCATAGGCGATTAGCTGCGCTCCCTCCGGGAGCGCAGCTAATCGCCGCCGGGTGTCAGCTGATTATCACAGCTGACACCCGTGACTGTGTGTCAGGAGCGGTCATGGACCGCTCCCGGCACATTAACCCCTTGCACACCGCGATCAAACATGATCGCGGTGTACTGGGGGCACAGGGGAGGATCGCGCAGGGTGGGGGCTCCCTGCGCGCCCCCCTGAGACCCTCAGACCAGCGCGATGTGATCGCGCTGCTCTGAGGGCTTCCTCCCTCCCAGGACCCGGATCCAAGATGGCGCTGGGGTCCTGGAGGGAGGCGGCTTCCTCAGTGCCTGCCGAGAGCAGGCATGAGGAAGCGTCCTGCACTGCCTGTCACATCGCTGGTGTGACAGAGTGCTGTGCACACTGTCACACCAGCGATCTGATGAAATACAGTGATGTCCCACCCTGGGACAAAGTAAAAAAGTAAAAAAAAGTAAAAATAAACATGTGTAAAAAAAAATCCAAATAAAAAAAAAAAAAAAAAAATATTCCCCAATAAATTCATTACTTATTGTAAATAAAAAAATAAAACAATAAAAGTACACATATATGGTATCGCCGCGTCCGTAACGACCCCCCCTATAAAACTGTCCCACTAGTTAACCCCTTTTGTGAACCCCTTAAAAAATAAAAAATAAAAACGAAGCAAAAAATCAGTGCTTTATCATCATACCGCTGAACAAAAAGTGGAATAACACGCGATCAAAAAGACCAATATAAATAAACATGGTACCGCTGAAAACATCATCTTGTCCCGCAAAAAACGAGCCATCACACAGCATCATCAGCAAAAAAATAAAAAAGTTATAGCTCGCAGAATAAAGCGATTCAAAAATAATTATTTTTTACATAAAATTGTTTTTATTCTATAAAAGCGCCAAAACATAAAAAAATTATATAAATGAGGTATCGCCATAATCGTACTGACCCGAAGAATAAAACTGCTTTATCGATTTTACCACACGCGGAACAATAAAAACGCCTCACCCAAAAGAAATTCATGAATTGCTGATTTTTGTTCATTCTAACCTCCCAAAAATCGAAATAAAAAGCGATCAAAAAATGTCACGTGCTCAAAAATGGTACCAATAAAAGCGTCACCTCGTCCCGCAAAAATTAAGACCTCACTTGACATTGTGGGCCAAAATATGCAAAAATTATAGCTCTCAAAATGTGGCGATGCAAAAAACTACTTTTTGCAATAAAAAGCGTCTTTTAGCGTGACAGCTGCCAATCATAAAAACCGCTATAAATAATAAATCAAACCCCCCTTTATCACCCCCTTAGTTAGGGAAAAATAATAAAATAAAAAAAATGTATTTATTTCCATTTTCCCATTAGGGTTAGGGTTAGGGTTTCGGCTAAAGTTAGGGTTAGGGTTGGCGCTAAAGTTAGGATTAGGGTTAGAGTTTGGATTAGGGTTAGGGTTGGGATTAGGGTTGGGACTAGGGTTAGGGTGTGTTGGGGTTAGGGTTGGAGTTAGAATTGGGGGGTTTCCGCTGTTTAGGCACATCAGGGGCTCTCCAAATGTGACATGGCGTCTGATCTCCATTCCAGCCAATTCTGCTTTGAAAAAGTCAAACGGTGCTCCTTCACTTCTGAGCTCTGCCATGCGTCCAAACAGTAGTTTATCCCCACATATGGGGTATCAGCGTACTCTGGACCCCAAGAGTTATTGTGAAATTTGTCCTATTTCTTCTGTTACCCTTGGGAAAATAAAAAACTGGGGGCGAAAATATTATTTTTGTAAAAAAAATAAGATTTTTTTGTTTTTACGGCTGTACATTATAAACTTCTGTGAAGCACTTGGGGCTTCATAGCGCTCACCACACATCTAAATAAGTTCCTTGTGGGGTCTATTTTCCAAAATGGGGTCACTTGTTGGGGATTTCCACTGTTTAGGCGCATCAGGGGCTCTCCAAATGCGACATGACGCCCCCAGACCATTCCATCAAAGTCTGCAATCCAAAACGTCACTACTTCCCTTTCCGAGCCCTGACATGCGCCCATACAGTAGTTTTCTCCCACATATTGGGTATCAGCGTACTCAGGACAAATTGGACAACAACTTTTGGGGTCCAATTTCTCCTGTTACCCTTGTGAAAATAAAATATTGGGGGCGAAAAAATCATTTTTGTAAAAAAAAAAGGATTTTTTATTTTTACGGCTGTGCGTTATAAACTTCTGTGAAGCACTTCGGGTTCAAAGTGCTCACCACACATCTAGGTAAGTTCCTTGTGGGGTCTATTTTCCAAAATGGGGTCACTTGTGGGGGTTTCCACTGTTTAGGCGCATCAGGGGCTCTCCAAATGCGACATGACGCCCCCAGACCATTCCATCAAAGTCTGCAATCCAAAACGTCACTACTTCCCTTTCCGAGCCCTGACATGCGCCCATACAGTAGTTTTCTCCCACATATTGGGTATCCGCGTACTCAGGACAAATTGGACAACAACTTTTGGGGTCCAATTTCTCCTGTTACCCTTGTGAAAATAAAATATTGGGGGCGAAAAAAATCATTTTTGTAAAAAAAAAAAAGGATTTTTTATTTTTACGGCTGTGCGTTATAAACTTCTGTGAAGCACTTCGGGGTTCAAAGTGCTCACCACACATCTAGATAAGTTCCTTGTGGGGTCTATATTCCAAAATGGGGTCACTTGTGGGGGGTTTCCACTGTTTAGGCGTATCAGGGCTCTCCAAATGCGACATGACGCCCCCAGACCATTCCATCAAAGTCTGCAATCCAAAACGTCACTACTTCCCTTCCAAGCCCTGACGTGCACCCATACAGTAGTTTTCTCCTACATATTGGGTATCAGCGTACTCAGGACAAATTGGACAACAACTTTTGGGTTCCAGTTTCTTCTGTTACCCTTGTGAAAATAAAATATTGGGGGCGAAAAAATCATTTTTGTAAAAAAAAAAAAAGGATTTTTTATTTTAAGGCTGTACGTTATAAACTTTAGTGAAACACCTGGGGTTCAAAGTTCTCACCACACATCTAGATAAGTTCCTTGAGGGGTCTAGTTTCCAAAATGGTGTCATTTGTGGGGGTTTCCACTGTTTAGGCAGATCAGGAGCTCTCCAAACACGACATGGCGTCCAGCCAATTCTGCGTTGAAAAAGTGAGACGGCGCTCCTTCCCTTCCAAACTCTGCCATGCACCCAAACAGTGGTATACCCCCACATATGGGGTATCAGTGTACTCAGGACAAATTGCACAATAACTTTTGGAGTCTTGTTACCCTTGGAAAAATAAAAATTCGGGTGAAAAGATCATTTTTGTGGAAAAAATATGATTTTTAAATTTTACGGCTCTACGTTATAAACTTGTGTGAAGCACTTGAGGGTTCAAATTGCTCACCAAAGATCTAGATAAGTTCCTTAGGGGTCTAGTTTCCCAAATGGGGTCATTTGTGGGGGGTTTCCACTGTTTAGGCACATCAGGGGCTCTCCAAATGCAACATGGCATCCAATCTCAATTCCAGCCAATTTTGGTTGGAAAAAGTCAAATGGTGCTCCTTCCCTTCCGAGCTCTGCCGTGCGCCCAAACAGTGGTTCCCCCCCACATATGGGGCATCAGCGTACTCAGGACAAATTGGACAACAACTTATGTGGTCCAATTTCTCCTGATACCCTTGGGAAAATAAAAAATTAGTGACTAAAAGATAATTTTGTGGGAAAAAAAATAGGATTTTTTATTTTCATGCCCGGGCATTATAAACTTGTGTGAAGCACTTGGGGGTTCAAAGTGCTCACCAAAGATCTAGATAAGTTCCTTAGGGGGTCTAGTTTCCAAAATGGGGTCACTTGTGGGGGATTTCCACTGTTTAGGCTCATCTGGGGCACTGCAAACGGAACATGACCCCCATCAACGTCTGCATTCCAAAACGTTACTACTTCCTTTCCAAGCCCTGCCGTGCGCCCAAACAGTTTTCCACCCCCACATATGGGGTATCAGCGTACTCAGGACAAATTGGACAACAACTTTTGGGGTCCAATTTCCTTGGGAAAATTCAAAAATTTAGGACTAAAAAATCATTTTTGTGGAATTTTTTTTTTTTTTTTTTTCACACCCAGGCATTATAAACTTTTGTGAAACACTTGGGGTTCAAAGTGCTCACAACAGATCTAGATAAGTACCTTGGGGGGTCTAGTTTCCAAAATGGTGTCACTTGTGGGGGGTTTCCACTGTTTAGGCGCATCAGAGGTTCTCCAAGCGCGACATGGCATCCAATCTAAATTCCAGCCAATTTTAGTTTGAAAAAGTCAAACGGCGCTACTTCCCTTACGAGCTCTGCCGTGTGCCCAAACAGTGGTTTTCCCCCACATATTGGGTATTGGCGTACTCAGGAGAAATTGCATAACAACCTTATCTGTCCATTTTCTCCTTTTACCCTTGTGAAAATAAAAAAAAAGTTTGTAAAAGATCATTTTTGTGGCTAAAAAGTTAAATATTCATTTTTTCCTTCCACGTTGCTTTAGTTCCTGTGAAGGACCTGAAGGGTTAATAAACTTCTTGAATATAGTTTTGAGTACCTTGAGGGTGCAGTTTTTAGAATGGTGTCACTTTTGGGTATTTTCTGCTATATAGACCCCTCAAAGTGACTTCAAATATGAGGTGGTCCCTAAAAAAAATGGCTTTGTAAATTTTGTTGTAAAAATGAGAAATCGCTGGTCAACTTTTAACCCTTATAACTTCCTAACAAAAAAAAATTTTGATTCCAAAATTGTGCTGATGTAAAGTAGACATGTGGGAAATGTTATTTATTAACTATTTTGTGTTACATATTTCTCTGTTTTAAGGGAATAAAAATTCAAAGTTTGAAAATTGCTAAATTTTCAAAATTTTCGCCATATTTGCGTTTTTTTCAAAAATAAACGCAAGTTATATGGAAGAAATTTTACCACTAACATGAAGTACAATATGTCACGAGAAAACAATCTCAGAATCGCGAAGATCCGTTGAAGCGTTCCGGAGTTATAACCTCATAAAGAGACAGTGGTCAGAATTGTAAAAATTGTCCCGGTCATTAACGTGCAAACCACCCTTGGGGGTGAAGGGGTTAAGAACTGACTAGCTGAATCCTTCTAAGTTTTATGTAGAAACAAGAGGTCAGGTTTCCCTGCACAAGTCATGAATCACTGCAAAAGTCCCTGGCAGGGGAAAGAGGCAGCAGCTGGATCAGGAGATGAATAGGAAAGTGATTTCTGCAGGCACAAGAGCCTTCTTGTTTCTCCATATAGCATAGAAAAAGGAAAAATTAACTGGGAAGAATGGCAAAATGAGAAATTGTAAGTACACAGTGCTATATAATATGATGACTGCAATATATTAATAGGATACAAATTTTGATGGGAGAGCGTCTTTAATGATGTCTTTTGCACCTCACGGGATCATGGCACGTAGGGTATGGCACATGCTATTGGTGTCAATAACATGCATTGCACCCCATGTGACAGCGTGGGGCCTAATGAGGAACATCAGTCTTGAAAGTAAAGAAGATAGCAAACAGAAGAGAAAAGGCAAAAATACAAAAACTTTTAAACTAATTGGGAGACTGGTGATGGATGGGAGACGGTTGGGTATGGCCAAGGAGAGGTGAGTGTATGATTTTTTTAACTCTTTCTTGGCCAATTTGATTCGCATCAGATTTATCGAATGTTTGGGACAAATTTGAGCAAATCCGCTGAACTCGAATGTTATCAGATTCGCTCATCTCCACTGTAAACCTATTAGAGTCTGGGACAGATGCGAACAGTGGAAGTCTGCAGAATATGCATATGATGCATGTTAATCACGTCATCGGTGTCAATAATATCCATTGTGGCCAATGTGACAGTGTGGGACCTAGTGAAGAACATCAGCTTCGAGGACCCAGAAAGAGATAGCAGATGGAAGAGAAAAGACAACAGACTTGGGAACTTATCGGCGGACCGATGGTGGTGGGAGGTGGATGGGGAGGGCCAAGAAAAGGTGAATGTACCATTTTTTTAACCTATTTTCTGCTGATTTGTTTAGGACCAAATTTATTTTATCCAAATCAAATTTTTGCCAAATGTGAATGAATTTGTCGAAAAAAAATATTATTTTTTATTGTAGACCCGTTAGAGACAGGGATTGATGTGAATGTGGCAGTCTCCGTACAGGACTGTGAAATATGCTGCCGCTATGCAAGGAAGACAAAATAAAATAGATAAATAGGTCCACTATGACTCAAGTGGATTTATCAAACAGATTTACATTCATGTTGCCATATGAAAAGCTCTTTTTAGTTGAAGCTACTGTAGTTTATATATTATTAGACGTCCAAGTCCCCAAGTCACTGATGTGGATTTATACTTTTCATGTTGAAGTCAATTTCCCTGCATCATTATCACTAATTCCTTTTAAAAGAAGCCGCGCTATGTCCTGTTCTCTGCCAGAGACAGTCCAGCCTTGACTGTTATCTAAGTGACAGACCCTATTACTGCCAGGCGTGCCAGGAACAGTTGTCCAAACTCTGCTAGAATCTTACAATGGAGACTCGTGAAAACCATTTATCGGTGCGTATACATATCAGGCAGATTAGTAAAATTGCATTGAAGAGTGTAACGCATTTACTACTTCCTAAAAAAAAGCTGCTTGACTTCATTTGTTTTGTTTTTTTTGGCGAATTATTGCCAATACTTCAGTCACATCTCACTGATTCTAACTGGGAAGGATTGCATTTTATGACTTGGTGACAAATGACCCAACCAGAATATCTAATTAATTATCTAATCATCAATGTACAAGTGATCACACTTTCTGTCATCGATGTGGGAAAGAATTGATTTTATTATTCCAAGTGGCTTATTTCAACGGTGTAAAAAATAAATCAATGATAAAATATTGTTTCTCTGCAGTGAATTGTGTTTGAGGCTTCCTGTGTATGAAGAGCATTGTGGGAAAATATATGAAAAAGATTGTAAAGCATCATTACGTCTTACTTTTGGTTTTAAACTCATTTTGTTTTGCTTTTTGTTATTTTTCTATATTCAATAATAGATTACTGCTAGTGATGAGCGAGTATGCTCATTGCTCGGGTTTTCCTGAGCATGTACGGGTGTCCTCTGAGTATTTTGGGTGCTCGGAGATTTAATTTCTGTCGACGCAGCTGCATGATTTGTGGCTGCTTGACAGCCTGAATACATGTGAAGAATGCCTGTTTGTTAGGGAATCCCCACATGTATTCAGGCTGTCTAGCAGTCGCAAATCATGCAGCTGTGTCGACAGAAACTAAATCTCTGAGCACGCCAAAATACTTGGAGGACACCCGAACGTGCTCAGGAAAACCCGAGCAACAAGTATACTCGCTCATCACTAATCACTACCCCTATGATGGGGTAATCTGATCTTAGATGTAGTACCACGGGGGGGGGGTGGAGAATCATAATGCCCAATAAATACTTAGAAAAGTAATAAAATATTTCACACTTCATTTCTTAATCTCATTCTTTTCTTGATCCTTTTATGTGTCATGTTACAGTATTTAATGAAATGGCCTCCTACTTACCGACTGGCCATAAGATAACTGGCTGCAGCAGAAGTCTCTTCCATCTGCCTTTCCTGTAGAAGGACAAAAGATTGGTACCTCTTGGACAATAAGGCATGGCTTTAGCAGTTTACCAGTCAAAAATGGGACTGATTAGCAGGGGATGAACCCTTTATGATTGGGAAATAGTGATGAGCGAGTATGCTCGTTGCTCGGGTTTTCCCGAGCATGCTCGGGTGTTTTTCCGAGTATTTGGGCGTGCTCAGAGATTTAGTTTGGGTCGCCATAGCTGCACGATTTGCAGCTGCTAGACAGCCTGAATACATATGGGGATAGCCTGTTTGTTAGGAAATCCCCACATGTATTCAGACTGTCTAGCAGCCGCAAATCATGCAGCTGCGGCAACAAAAACTAAATCTCCGAGCACGCCAAAATACTTGAATGACACCCGATCAGTATCAACGGCGCCCCCCATTGATCAGCTGTTATTTGCTGTGGTGGTCAGATGTAAACACATTACATGGAGCTACCTTGCACAGCTCTATTCAATGTGTAGTGGCTGTTGCTGGGTACTGCAGAACTATTCCTTTACACAAATGCATAATGCACAAATTAATGTGACAGAACATAGATAGTCACACAGTGATGAGACAGCCTAAAGATAATACACATAATAAAGGGATAATGTATGCAAAACTGTAAAGTGCTACGGAATATGTTGGCGCTATATAAAAATAAAGATTATTATTATTATTATAATGAACTCAATTGGGTTGTAGCACAGAAGTCTTGCACAAAATGATATCAGAATAATGAGTTAATATCTAAGGTGATGTTAACGTATATGGATTATAAACAATGCTATCACAGTACACTTAACTGCACACAGTGATGTCACAGTACGGGGATAATGCACACAATGATGTCACAGGACAGGGATAATACACAGGTAAAAAACAGGGACACTGGCTCTTTAAATATTCAGCTGGTTTACTATATGGTGGCATAACCCAGCAAGAAGGGGAAAGTAAAGCACATCCCTTCAGGCAAAAACAGGAAAACAACAAAGAAAACAAATATGCTGTACACAGTCCATACATTTGCGAGAAGCTGCCCACTCTGGTGCAACACAGGTTCAGTCTTTCCTCTTCATGACACAAACTAGTGGAGATCCTCTTTCCAGTCCTGCTGAACCAAGACTGCTTCTGAAGCCAAGCTATTTAAGCCCCAGATCACACTCTGGGGTGGAGATAAGGTGGACACCCTCCCACCCGCTCTACGGCTATCCACATAAAAGCCATCTCATTATATAAATTAACTTAACCCCTCACGACACTTAGTGTGTTGGAGGTGTAGGGATCCGCTCTGGTAGGCAGGGGCCGGGCCGCAGTAATGAGGCATATACACAGGCTTTTAGTTCAAAGTTCAGTGGTTTTAATAACGGGTTCAACAAAAAGTCCAGATAACAAAATCAAAGCAAAACATAAATCACTCCAGTTTGGAGAACCGCTGGTCCCAGACTCACCCTTGCTTGGGACGGGCTTAACTAAGCGGCTGCGGGTCAGCAGAGACCGCCAGGTGCCATTCCGGGTGGTCTGGTACTTGCTTCCTGGTGCACACTGACACACTGTAACAAAAACAATCTTCCAGGCTGACTCCAGCCAAACTCATTCCTTCCTTCCACACCCATACTCCCACAGCTTCTTGTTAAATAGGCCTAGTCCACACCCTCAGGTGAGGTATACATCAGCTGACCTGATCACGTGACTATGACCTCATCACAGGTCCTTGTGATCATGGAAAATCCTGAGCAAACTTCAGTCTGCTAGAAGAAATATATCTCCCATCCAGCAAGATCCCCTTTGGTGTACCACATGCCTCCCCCCTTTGTTCAACCTTAGGAGGGTGGACACATGACATACAGTGAACTCTGGACAGTGCATCTGCGTTCCCCTGTAATTTGCCTGCCCGATGTTCTACTGAAAATTTAAAATTTTGCAGAGACAGAAACCACCTGGTGACTCGTGCATTTCTCTCTTTGGCTTGACTCATCCAAGTCAGAGGGGAATGATCAGTTACCAACCGAAACGTTCTCCCCAACAGATAGTAGCGCAATGACTCCAGTGCCCACTTGATGGCCAGGCATTCTCTCTCTACAATGCTGTATCTGGTTTCAGCTGGAGTAAGCTTTCGACTCAGGAAACTAATGGGATGCTCCTCCCCGTTAACCTCCTGAGACAACACGGCACCCAGACCTACCTCTGACGCATCAGTCTGGACAATGAATTCTCTTTTGAAGTCGGGTGTGATCAGAACTGGTGACCCACACAGTGCCCCTTTTAGTTTTACAAACGCTTCTTCAAGCTGATCATTCCATCGCACCATTACTGACTTCCTCCCTTTTAGGCAGTCAGTTAACGGCGCCGACAGGGTTGCAAAATTGGGAATAAACCGCCGGTAGTATCCCACTAACCCCAAAAACCCTTTCACTTGTTTTGTGGTGAGGGGACGGGGCCAGTTTTGGATTGCCTCCACTTTGTTTATTTGGGGTTTGATAACTCCTCTCCCAATCACATACCCCAGGTACCGAGCTTCCTCCAACCCTATGGAACACTTCTTTGGGTTGGCAGTTAGCCCTGCTTGTCTCAGAGAATCTATCACCGCCTGTACCTTGGCTAAGTGACTTTCCCAGTCTGTACTGTACACCACAATATCGTCCAGATAGGCCGCGGCATATCGGCGATGAGGACGAAGAACAACGTCCATTAACCTCTGGAATGTCGCTGGAGCGCCATGCAACCCGAAGGGTAGGACTATATACTGGAACAGTCCCTCGGGTGTTACAAAAGCCGTTTTCTCTCTCGCTGCTTTTGTTAGGGGCACCTGCCAATACCCTTTTGTGAGGTCAATGACTGAAAAATACCGGGCCTGCCCAAACCGCTCTATTAACTCATCGACCCGGGGCATGGGGTAGGCGTCAAACTTAGAAATTTCATTCAGTTTTCTGAAGTCATTGCAGAACCTTAGTGTCCCATCTGGTTTTGGTATTAGGACTATTGGGCTGGCCCACTCACTCTGGGACTCTTCAATGACCCCTAACTGCAGCATCTTCTTGACCTCTTCTGAGATGGCTTGTCGCCGGGCCTCAGGCACCCGATATGGCTTTAATCGGACTTTGGCCTGTGGCTCCGTGACAATGTCATGTTGAATTAGGGAGGTACGACCAGGAAGTTCCGAAAAAACATCGGTATTTCGGCTAACAAACTCTCGGACTTCCTGAACTTGTCTGGGCGACAAAGTGTCTGCTATTTTGACGGCGGAGAGGACTTCTCTTGCCTTCTCCTGAGGCAAGGAAGCCATCTCTACTGGAAATGCAGGCCGTGGACAATCCTCACCAAGCGGGTCTCTGTCTTTCCATGGTTTGAGCAGATTCACATGGTATACCTGTTCTGGCTTTCTCCGCCCTGGTTGGTGTACTTTATAGTTTACTGGTCCCACCTTCTCTATAATCTCGTAGGGTCCCTGCCACCTTGCAAGGAACTTACTATCCACTGTAGGCACAAGTACCAACACCCGATCCCCAGGGTTAAAGGACCTTACCCGTGCCTCCGGTTATAGACCTGCCTCTGTGACCTTTGTGCTGCTTCCATATGTTCTCGGACTAATGGTAGGACTGTCTCCATTCTCTCTTGCATTTTGGCCACATGTTCTATCACACTTTTGTGGGGAGTTGGTTGGTTTTCCCAGGCCTCTTTAGCTATATTGAGTAAGCCACGGGGATGTCTGCCATATAATAGTTCAAAGGGCGAGAACCCGTAGATGCCTGGGGCACCTCCCGCACTGCAAACATCAGGTATGGCAACAAGAGATCCCAGTCCTTACCATCTTTAGAGACTGCTTTTTTCAACATATTCTTCAGGGTTTTATTGAACCTTTCTACTAAACCGTCTGTTTGGGGATGATAGACCGATGTGCGCAACTGTTTAACACTTAACAAGTTGCAGAGTTCCTTCATGATTTTTGACATAAAGGGGGTCCCCTGATCTGTTAAGATTTCTTGAGGGATTCCCACCCGAGAGAAGATACCCATGAGTTCTTTTGCGATCAGTTTGGCCGAGGTGTGTCGCAGGGGAATAGCCTCAGGATACCTGGTAGCGTAATCTAGAACTACGAGGATGTGTTGGTGACCCTTTGCTGATTTATTAACCGGCCCCACCAGATCCATGGCTATTCTCTCAAACGGGACCTCTATAATTGGTAATGGCACCAAGGGACTCCGAAAATGAGGCTGCGGACTGGTTACCTGGCACACGGGACAAGAGTTACAATACCGTTTAACTTCTTCATAGACCCCTAGCCAGTAAAAACGTTGTAGAATTCTGTCTAGGGTTTTCTTTTGGCCCAAATGTCCCCCTAGTACATGCGCATGCGCTAAGTCCATTACCAACCTCCGATATGACTGCGGTACCAGCAATTGCTCGACAATTTCCCCATGTATTTTTTCAACCCGATACAACAAATCTTGGTTCAGCTCGAATCGGGGAAATACTGTAGCTGCCCCGGGGTGTTGGGTTCCCCATTGACAACCAGTACATTTTCCCGGGCTCGAGTCAACGTAGGGTCCCGAGTTGCGCCATACCAAAATTGTCACCTGCCACATTTAAGTCTGACAATTCTGGTCCCGGTGGCAAATCTTCCATCTCCCCAGCTAACACTTCTATAGGAGAGGGGTTTTCCTCCTCCCTTGAAGGCAAAGGTACTCCTACCGCCAGCACATCTTCCTCTGGGCCACCAGGTTCATGCCCGATTTCTGGAGAATGCAACCTGGTTGCCACTGGTGCCGACGACTGTTCTGTGGGAGGGGTAATTACCGGCCAAAGCACAGAAAATAACGGAAAATCTCTCCCCATTATTACCTCATAATGCAAATTAACCACCACCCCCACCTCGTGGCACCTCCTCCCCGCTGGCGTGTTTATCATCACCAGTGCGGTAGGATAATGTTTTAAGTCCCCATGTATACACAACACACCCATTTTCCGACCAGTATACTCGCTGATTTGGACGTGGCTGGCTCGTATTAGGGTCACGAGACTCCCTGAGTCCAGTAGAGCCACAGCAGGGTTACCCTCCACCTCCACTTTACACAAATGATTCATATTGGGTCCCTCTGGTTTACCCACTGCACACATGTGTTTGGCATAGTGAGACTGATAGTACCCATAGTTTGTGTCCATGGGTTCAGTCAGGTGGGGGCAATCAGCTCTCACATGTCCTGGTTCTTGGCACCGCCAACAGATTATGGGGCCCCTTTCGTCCCCAGACGTGTCCTGGGCGGCCTTCCGAGTCTCTGCTCGCCGAACGGCGGGTGAAGGTTTGGGGAATTTACTCATTACCTTCCGGGTAGTCTCTCCCTGTATCTCCTTGGTAGCCCCATATCTTTCAATGAGGTCTACCATTTGGAGACCATCAGTAGGGGCTGCCTGTCCAACCCAGGTTTGCAGGGTGTGGGGCAAAGTCCTCCAGAATTTATCAGTCACTATCCGATCCAGCATAGCACGGGTGACAACACCTCCGGCTGCAACCACTTTTCCATCAGATGTATCAAGTCATAATACTGGGACCGAGCTGGCTCGGAAGGGGAAAACTTCCACTGGTGTACCCGCTGGGCCCGGACTAACACATTTACCCCAAGACGTGCGAGTATCTCACCCTTGACGATCTCGTAGTCCGTCTGATGCTCGGGGGTAGGTCCCTATAGGCTTTCGCGGGTCCTGGAGCCAAAAACTGAGCCACGATCTCGGCCCACTGGTCCTGGGGCAGTCTCTCCCTCTTAGCCACGCCTTCAAACATCTCCAGGTATACCTCGACGTCATCTGATTGCTCCATCTTTGGGATCGCTGTACGCACCGCTTTCCGGACATCCTGGCATCCCGGGCAGCTCCTGCTGTCTGCGGCGCTGCGATGTGCTGCATCAGTAGACTATTGGTTTCCTGTTGCTGCTGCATAGCCTGCTGTTGCTGTCGCATGGCCTCCACCAGCATTTTTACTGTGCTCTCCATCTCCGGACAGTTATCCACCGGGTTTTGCGTCACTTTCTTCACCCAGGACATTTACTGTCATGCAGGGAAAAAAACATCCACACAAAAAAAACCAGCCTGACCTCACTGCGTATGCCCGCATTCTCCACCAATTGTAGGGATCCGCTCTGGTAGGCAGGGGCTGGGCCGCAGTAATGAGGCATACACACAGGCTTTTAGTTCAAAGTTCAGTGGTTTTAATAACGGGTTCAACAAAAAGTCCAGATAACAAAATCAAAGCAGAACATAAATCACTCCAGTTTGGAGAACCGCTGGTCCCAGACTCACCCTTGCTTGGGACGGGCTTAACTAAGTGGCTGCGGGTCAGCAGAGACCGCCAGGTGCAATTCCGGGTGGTCTGGTACTCGCTTCCTGGTGCACACTGACACACTGTAACAAAAACAATCTTCCAGGCTGACTCCAGCCAAACTCCTTCCTTCCTTCCACACCCATACTCCCACAGCTTCTTGTTAAATAGGCCTAGTCCACACCCTCAGGTGAGGTATACATCAGCTGACCTAATCACGTGACTATGATCTCATCACAGGTCCTTGTGATCATGGAAAATCCTGAGCAAACTTCAGTCTGCAAGAAGAAATATATCTCCCATCCAGCAAGATCCCCTTTGGTGTACCACAGAGGATAAAACTCTGGGCTTTATGTCACTGACTCCATTAAGCGCAGTGACACATATCTTACCCTCCAGCACTTTACCAGTGACTTTGTCACAACACACAGTGGTTTCACAGTACACACAGTGATATGATAGTATAGGGAAAATAAACACAACAATGTCACAGTACAGCAGGGGTCTCAAACTCAATTTACCCGGGGGCCGCTGGAGGTAGAATCTGGGTGAGGCTGGGCCGCATCAGGTTTTCCACAAGAAAAGCTCTTACAAAAACATTCCAATGTTATCAAATGTCCCAATGGGGACAGTGTTGATGATGTATGTATAGTGCTGTGGAGTTAATAGCGCAATATCAATGAATAAATATTATCCTTAATATTATGTTACAATACCAGGATCTGAGGATTTTCTGTTTCGAGGTCAAGAGCTCTCTGATGTGATGTTGCTGCCTGTCTCGCTGTCTTCCTCTTTTGACACTGCAGTGTGGTGGACAAGTAAACATTAACTGGTTAACAGCAAGAAGTCATTCCCCCCAGTGCTCATTCTCCCCCAGCGCTCATCCTCCCCAGCGCTCATCCTCCCCAGCGTTCATCCTCCCCCAGCGCTCATTCCCCCCCCATTGCTTTTTCCCCATCACTCCCATCATTGCTTTTCCCTCATCACTCCCATCATTGTTTTTCCCCCATCACTCACATCATTGCTTTTGCCCATTGCTTTTCCCCATTACTCCCATCATTGCTTTTCCCATCACTGTTTTCCCCATTGCTTTTCCCCATTACTGCCATCATTGCTTTTCCCCATTGCTTTTCCCCATTACTGACATCATTGCTTTTCCCCATTGCTTTTCCCCATTACTCCCAT
>JARQOD010000004.1:30614485-30697968 GCA_033576555.1 Oophaga sylvatica
CGTTGCTGGCTACCTTCAGTCGGAGCAGGTGCACGTGTGCTACCTGAGGTTTTGAAGTCCGTCCACGCTTGCAAGTGCATGGTGTTTACATGTCTGAGCATGCAACTGGTATTCAAATTTCGAAGATTTTTCCCTTGGCTAATGGTCCTTCCGCACTTCTTACAGATAACCTTTGCCTCATCAATAGGATTTTGGTCAAAAAAGTGCCACACTGCACTCTTCCTACTATGGGAAAAATTTTCAGGGCTTGCACGCTGTGCTAATTTGACTGTCTGGCCAAGTTGACCTTAAATCTTTTTGTTTTTTTAACACGTTTTTTGGACTGCTACGGGCCTGCCAGATAACCGCAGCTGCGATGTCGATGCCTGCTGCGGATCCTCCTCCTCTTCTGAGCTATTGCCAGCGGCACCCTCTTCCCCTAATGGATGCCAATCCGGGTCAACAACTGGGTCATCCATCACCTCCTCTTCAATTTCATCTGCACCTTCCTCTGTGTCACCATGTAAGGTGGTATAGTATGCGGGAAGGGGCACCTGAGTTTCATCAGTGTCAGAATCTGTCTCGGTAGACTGCAAGGGCAATAAGTGCTCTGGGTGAATGTACCAGCAGAATCATATAGCACTGGCTGTGCATCAGTGCATATTCATCTTGGACTGGGGAATTCAGGATTTGACTTGATAACCCAGGCATGGTATATGAAAAGAGCTCCAGGGAGTAATCTGAAGTGTGGCCTGCCGCATCCTTCACTTTTGGTGGGGGTGAAGGACGCAAGGAAAGGTGTTGTTCCTGACCAGGAGCCTGCACTGACGACTCAGTGCTTGCATTTTTTGAAACTTCAGAAGAGGAGGCGATAGAGCAGGAGGCTCTTTCCGCAATGTAAGCCAAAACCTGTTCCTGATGCTCCGGCTTTAAAAGCGGTTTACCTACTCCCAGAAAAGAGAGCCTTCCAGGCCTTCTGGAGCCAGACGATGACACAGGCTTAACACCTCCTGCCTTAGGTGCTATTGTTCTTTTGGCACTACCAGCATGTTTGGGAAAATGTACCAAAAATACCAGCAGATATATGGTACTGTATGAGGAGCGTACAGCTGTATACGGTGTAGGGAACAATTTAAATCTCCGTATATATTTCCGGAGTCACACACAGACGCTCTCTCAGTATGGATTTCACCGTAATACAAACAGCAGATATACGGTACTGTACCAGAAGCGTACAGCTGTATACGGTGTAGAGGAAAATTTAAATCTCCATATTTATTTCCGGAGTCACACACAGACGCTCACTCAGTATGGATTTGACCGTAATACCAGCAGATATACGGTACTGTATGAGGAGCGTACAGCTGTATACAGTTTAGAGAAAAATTTAAATCTCCGTATATATTTCCAGAGTCACACACAGATGCTCTCTCAGTATGGATTTCACCGTAATACAAACAGCAGATATACGGTACTGTGTTGTGAATACTCTGGAGGCGACTTCTGAGCTGGGGCTCCCTCCGGTGGTTGCTGAGGGTAATGAACTAATTGCTAAATGGCCTTCAGCTGGCTCTGAATGGTCTGATATAAGTGACCTGAACTCCCATCAGCATTGCCGGTAAACAATTGTTCTTCCAGGTCTTCCTTGGAGCTCAGCTTGCATTCCTGCTCTCATTCAGATAAGTGATTTGCTGTTTTTTTTTTCCTCTGCTTGGATTTTCCTTGCTGGTTTGCTGCTTAGCAGTAGACTTCAGTCTGGTCCGCTTTTGGGGCCTGGCGCTGCAATTGTGCTCAGTTTGTGTTTGTACTTTTGCTCTGTTCCTGTGGCACTTTTATTTGCTTAATTGCTGTGTGTTACACCAGAGATCTGATTTAGGTGGTAGAGATCGTGTGATCTCAGGTTTTTTGTTAATCAGAAGTGTTGGTATTTTTGTTAGGGTTTTTTTGGGTTGCAGTCAGAATTCTTTCCTATACTTTTCTATCTAGACAGAATTGGGCCCCAGCGTTTGCTCATTCTATTTTCTGTCTGTGTTCGTATTTTCTTCTTGTCTAACCGCCAATACATGTTGGGGGCTTCCTATTTCTTTGGGGGTTCTGCTACGGGGCAGTTAGTTTTCATCTTTCTGCCTTTAGATGCAGCTATCTCTCCGGCTGTGACGAGGCGTCTAGGATCACCGTAGGTACGCTCCACGGCTACTTCTAGTGTTGCTTTTAGTTCAGGGTCCTGCAACTCAATAGTTTCCAGCCTCTCTGGTGTATTGCTACTTTGCTATTTTTGCTATTTCTCCTCAGCTACCGAAACATAACAGTACTGTATCAGAAGAATAAAGCTATATACGGTGTAGGGAAAAATTTAAATCTCCGTATATATTTCCGGAGTTACACACAGACGCTCACTCAGTATGTATTTGACCGTGATACCAGCACATATACGGTACTGTATGAGGAGCGTACAGCTGTATACGGTGTAGGGGAAAATTTAAATCTCTGTATTTATATCCGAAGTCACATACAGACGCTCACTCAGTATGGATTTGACAGTAATACCAGCAGATTTACGGTACTGTATGAGGAGCGAACAGCTGTATACGGTGTAGGGAAAAATTTAAATCTCCATATATATTTCCGGAGTCACACACAGATGCTCACTCAGTATGTATTGGACCGTGATACCAGCACATATACGGTACTGTATGAGGAGCGTACAGCTGTATACGGTGCAGGGGAAAATTTAAATCTCTGTATTTATATCCAAAGTCACATACAGAAGCTCACTCAGTATGGATTTGACAGTAATACCAGCAGATATACGGTACTGTATGAGGAGCTTACAGTTGTTTACGGTGTAGGGGAAAATTTAAATCTCCGTATTTATTTCCGGAGTCATACACAGACGCTCTCTCAGTATGGATTTCACCGTAATACAAACAGCAGATATACAGTACCGTATCAGAAGCGTGCAGCTGTAAACGGTGTAGGGAAAAATTTAAATCTGAATATATATTATTATTATTATTTATCTCTATAGAACCATTGATTCCATGGTGCTGTACATGACAAGGGGTTACATACAAATTACAGGTATCACAGTAAACAAACTAACAATGACAGACTGATACAGAGGGGAGAGGACCCGGCCCTTTCGGGCTTACATTCTACAGGATGGTGGGGAAGGAGACAGCAGTTCCGGTGTTGGTTGAGGCGATATCTCCGGTAGTGGTGAGGAGGTAGCAGGGTCATTGCAGGCTGTAAGCTTTCCTGAATAGGTGGGTTTTCAGGTTCCGTCTGAAGGATCTGAATGTGGTTGATAGTCTACCGTGTTGGGGCAAAGAATTCCAGAGGATGGGGGATATTCGGGAGAAGTCTTGGAGGTGGTTGGGTGAGGAGCGAATAAGTGTGGAGGAGAGAAGGAGGTCTTGGGAGGATCGGAGATTACGTGAGGGAAGATATCGGGAGATTAGTTCAGAGATATATCTAGGAGATAGGTTATAGATGGCCTTGTAGGTCAGTATTAGTAATTTGAACTGGATACGCTGAGGGAATGGGAGCCAGTGAAGAGATTTGCAGAGGGAAGAAGTGAAGGAGTAGCGAGGAGAGAGATGAATTAGTCGGGCAGCAGAGTTAAGGATGGACTGGAGAGGTGCGAGGGCGTTAGCAGGGAGTCCAGAGAAAAGGGTGTTGTAGTAGTCGAGGCGGGAGATGATGAGGGCGTGTACAATCATTTTAGTAATTGAGGGTTGAGGAAAGGATGGATTCTTGAAATATTTTTGAGCTGAAGGCGACAGGAAGTAGAAAGAGTTTGGATGTGCGGTTTGAAGGACAGGGCAGAGTCAAGGGTTACTCCGAGGCAGCGGACTTCTGGTACGGGGGAAAGCGTGATGTTGTTAATTGTGATAGATAGGTCAGGTAAGTAAGATCTGTGGGATGGGGGAAAGATGATGAGTTCAGATTTGTCCACATTGAGTTTGAGGAAGAGGGAGGAGAAGAAGGAGGATATGGCTGATAGATACTCAGGGATTCTGGACAGCAGAGAGGTGACGTCTGGGCCAGAGAGGTAGATCTGAGTGTCATCAGCATAAAGGTGGTGCTGGAATCCGTGGGACTTTATGAGTTGCCCCAGGCCAAGTGTATAGATTGAGAAGAGTAGGGGTCATAGAACAGAGCCTTGGGGGACTCCAACAGAGAGAGGGAGGGACAAGGAGGTCCGGAGTCACACACAGACGCTCACTCAGTATGTATTTGACCGTAATACAAACAGCAGATATATGGTACTGTATGAGGAGTGTACAGCTGTATACGGTGTAGGGAAAAATTTAAATCTCCGTATATATTTCCGGAGTCACAGACAGACGCTCTCTCAGTATATATTTGACCGTAATACCAGCAGATTTATGGTACTGTATGAGGAGCGTACAGCTGTATACGGTGTAGGGGAAAATTTAAATCTCCGTATTTATTTCCGGAGTCACACACAAATAGTCAGCATGTATCTGTCCGTGATACCAGCCGGTACACGGTAGTGTGTGAGGAGCGTACAGCTCTATACGATGTGGGAAAAAATGAACGGTCGGTAACTGCGCAGAAAAAAAGAATAAAAGTATTAGTGCTGAGTAAAAAGCAGTCTGCACAGCAGTGTACACACAGCAATAAAGCTATCAGGCAGCCTTATAACCAGCGCTGCTGCACACAAGAAAATCCTCCCCTGTCACTGCACACTAACTGTACAGCACAATTGCTATCAGCACAAGCACATAAGAACTTCTTATATCTTTACAGCCCTAAGTCTCTCCCTACTGATAAACAGCAACCTCTCCCTACTGTTAAGATCGTCAGAAGTAAAATGGAGGTCGGCGGTCAGGGCTTTTATAGACACTATGACGCCCCAAAGCAAGCCAATCACTGCAATGCCCTTCTCTACGATGGTGGTGGATGCTGCACATGTCATCTCATTGCCCACAGTGTACGTCCTTGCTCAATGGCTGAAAAAAAGGCACATGCAAGCATTCTGGGAAATCCGACTTTGGCGCTCGTTTTGCCGACCGCATGGCCGACTTCACGCTATAGTCGCGTTTCAGTCGGCGAAACCCGACTTTGACAAAAGTCTGTGAGACGGCGACTTATGAATCTGGCCAACCTGTTTCACTCAACTCTATAGATAACTAGACTCTGATAGAAATACATCTATAGGATATATACATGCACTGTATATGTACAGTGGGGAAAATAAGTATTTGATACACTTGACGATTTTGCAAGTTTTCCCACCAGCAAAGAATGGAGAGGTCTTTAATTTTTAATTTCAACTGTGAGAGATAGAATCTAAAAAAATCCAGAACATCACATTGTATGATTTTTACATAATTAGTTTGCATTTTACTGTAGTGTGGGCTATATATTTAGGAGTAGTCTAAGGGTGCACGCATGTGTGGGGTGCACGCATCACAGAAGCAAAGCATCATAGAAGTCAAGCATCGTGTAAACGGCAGTTATCCATGGCAAAGAATTAACATTAATCTTCTCTCTTCACACAGGTAATCAAATCATTCAACCTCTGAATTGTCCTGTCTGCATGTATGCACTGCATTCATTGTTAGCAAGCAGCTGAATGGTACAATCCCCACCTCTGCTGGCTGTCTTTCTACTGCAATATATCCTAATGGTAATCAAATCATTCAACCTCTGAATTGTCCTGTCTGCATGTATGCACTGCATTCATTGTTAGCAAGCAGCTGAATGGTACAATCCCCACCTCTGCTGGCTGTCTTTCTGCTGCAATATATCCTAATGGTACAACTCCATACTTCTGCTCACTGTCTGTCATCTGCTGCTTTACCATTTTGCTACATATTTTAATGTGCCTGCTAAAGCTTTAGTATAATTCATTTTAGCACTGTGTAATACTTACTGCTTCATATCCTGTGAATTTGGCCTCTGTAGATCTAATCAGGTGGAAGGTGCTAAAGCATATAGATGTTGCCAGGTCTAGGCCCTTGATCATTTAACCACCCCCTGGTGTGCTGGCCCCAGCTGCCAAATTATCCCAAACCAGCTCCCACAATCCCACTCTCCTAACCCTGTAGTGTGGGCTATATATTTAGGAGTAGTCTAAGGGGTGCACGCATGTGTGGGGTGCACGCATCACAGAAGCAAAGCATCATAGAAGTCAAGCATCGTGTAAACGGCAGTTATCCATGGCAGTTAATCAGGGCAGGAATCAGGTAGCCCACACTTTACTTTCTTTTTAATTATGAAAAACAAAATTTGATCAAAATTATGTTTACCAAATACCCTTATTATTATTATTACAACCTCATGCATGTTTTGCAAATATTTTTTATTTTATTTTAGGATATTTGTTTCTTGTTTTTTGTTTTCTTTTTAATTATGTACATTACCTCTATCCTCCTGTGTTCCCTTGCCATCCACATTCACCGCCCCATCCCCCCTCCATCACGACTCATACACATCAGCCCCTCCATACTTACCTCTCCCATGTACAGCTCCCATGCACTCCTCACCTTCCTGAGAAACCTCAGCCCATCTTGCCCAAACACATCACAGAAAAAAACCTACTTACAACTCCAACAACTACCTGCTCTTTATCTTCCTACTCCTACTGATTTCAGGGGATATCTCCCCCAACCCTGGTCCACCATCCCCCAACCTCAATCCCTACCCTACCTCATATCGAAACCATAATAATCTATTAATATTACTTGCACTCCCTCATCTCCTTTGTTTAATTGTGCCCTCTGGAATCCACGGTCTGCATGCAACAAGCTAACCTTCCTTCACAACTACTTTCTGAACAACTCTCTTCATCTGTTGGCCCTCACTGAAACCTGGATTCAGGATTCTGACACGGTCTCCCCTGCTGCCATTTACTATGGTGGCTTACAGTTCTCCCATTCCCCGAGACCCGCAAACAGACATGGTGGTGGAGTCGGCATACTCCTGTCCCCACAATGCACTTTCCAGGTCATCCCCCCAATTCCATCACTCTCATTCCCTTCTTTTGAGGTCCACACCATCAGGCTCTTTCGTCCCCTCTCCCTCAGAGTAGCGGTCATATATCGGCCCCCAGGCTCGCCCACCCAGTTCCTTGACCACTTCTCTGCCTGGCTGCCGCACTTCATGTCCTCAGAACTACCAACCCTTATCCTTGGAGACTTCAACATCCCCATTAACAGCCCTACTTCCACACCTGCATCTCAGCTTCTAGCACTAACCACTTCTCTAGGTCTCTCACAGCTTTCAACCTCTGAGACAAACAAGGATGGTAACACCCTTGACCTGGTCTTTGTCCGCCTCTGTTCAATCTCCAAGAAGAAAAGGTAGCACACTGTAGCGCTATAGCTTGCAAACACGAAATATGAAAAATATGAAAAATGAATTACATCATTACCTTAGAAATATGAAAAATTGAGAAGTCTTAGCGCATAAGATGGCCAAATTATGTGAGCCTGATAGCCACGTCAAGGCTCTTCTCGTATATCAGGTCCCTAACTAATGCCTATCCTCGCTTTAGAAAAGTCTGTCTGCATGGGAACCTATGAATCCTCTTTTCAGACTAAAATCTACATCTCTGTGGAGGGTGATGAACCTGCTGTAATTAAAAGGCCTGTGACCACCAGGTGGAGTGCTCAGGCAGAAGGTAAATGAATACATATCAAAAAACTGACCGGCACATCCAAACTTAGATTCAGTGTGAACAGGTGCTAAACCTAGAGTCACCAACTCATATACATACAAGAAGAAAAGGTAGCACACTGTAGCGCTATAGCTTGCAAACACGAAATATGAAAAATATGAAAAATGAATTACATCATTACCTTAGAAATATGAAAAATTGAGAAGTCTTAGCGCATAAGATGGCCAAATTATGTGAGCCTGATAGCCACGTCAAGGCTCTTCTCGTATATCAGGTCCCTAACTAATGCCTATCCTCGCTTTAGAAAAGTCTGTCTGCATGGGAACCTATGAATCCTCTTTTCAGACTAAAATCTACATCTCTGTGGAGGGTGATGAACCTGCTGTAATTAAAAGGCCTGTGACCACCAGGTGAGTGCTCAGGCAGAAGGTAAATGAATACATATCAAAAAACTGACCGGCACATCCAAACTTAGATTCAGTGTGAACAGGTGCTAAACCTAGAGTCACCAACTCATATACATACAAGAAGAAAAGGTAGCACACTGTAGCGCTATAGCTTGCAAACACGAAATATGAAAATAATGAAAAATGAATTACATCATTACCTTAGAAATATGAAAAATTGAGAAGTCTTAGCGCATAAGATGGCCAAATTATGTGAGCCTGATAGCCACGTCAAGGCTCTTCTCGTATATCAGGTCCCTAACTAATGCCTATCCTCGCTTTAGAAAAGTCTGTCTGCATGGGAACCTATGAATCCTCTTTTCAGACTAAAATCTACATTCTAGCACCTGTTCACACTGAATCTAAGTTTGGATGTGCCGGTCAGTTTTTGATATGTATTCATTTACCTTCTGCCTGAGCACTCCACCTGGTGGTCACAAGCCTTTTAATTACAGCAGGTTCATCACCCCTCCACAGAGATGTAGATTTTAGTCTGAAAAGAGGATTCATAGGTTCCCATGCAGACAGACTTTTCTAAAGCGAGGATAGGCATTAGTTAGGGACCTGATATACGAGAAGAGCCTTGACGTGGCTATCAGGCTCACATAATTTGGCCATCTTATGCGCTAAGACTTCTCAATTTTTCATATTTCTAAGGTAATGATGTAATTCATTTTTCATATTTTTCATATTTCGTGTTTGCAAGCTATAGCGCTACAGTGTGCTACCTTTTCTTCTTGTATGTATATGAGTTGGTGACTCTAGGTTTAGCACCTGTTCACACTGAATCTAAGTTTGGATGTGCCGGTCAGTTTTTTGATATGTATTCATTTACCTTCTGCCTGAGCACTCCACCTGGTGGTCACAGGCCTTTTAATTACAGCAGGTTCATCACCCCTCCACAGAGATGTAGATTTTAGTCTGAAAAGAGGATTCATAGGTTCCCATGCAGACAGACTTTTCTAAAGCGAGGATAGGCATTAGTTAGGGACCTGATATACGAGAAGAGCCTTGACGTGGCTATCAGGCTCACATAATTTGGCCATCTTATGCGCTAAGACTTCTCAATTTTTCATATTTCTAAGGTAATAATGTAATTCATTTTTCATATTTTTCATATTTCGTGTTTGCAAGCTATAGCGCTACAGTGTGCTACCTTTTCTTCTTGTATGTATATGAGTTGGTGACTCTAGGTTTAGCACCTGTTCACACTGAATCTAAGTTTGGATGTGCCGGTCAGTTTTTTGATATGTATTCATTTACCTTCTGCCTGAGCACTCCACCTGGTGGTCACAGGCCTTTTAATTACAGCAGGTTCATCACCCTCCACAGAGATGTAGATTTTAGTCTGAAAAGAGGATTCATAGGTTCCCATGCAGACAGACTTTTCTAAAGCGAGGATAGGCATTAGTTAGGGACCTGATATACGAGAAGAGCCTTGACGTGGCTATCAGGCTCACATAATTTGGCCATCTTATGCGCTAAGACTTCTCAATTTTTCATATTTCTAAGGTAATGATGTAATTCATTTTTCATATTTTTCATATTTCGTGTTTGCAAGCTATAGCGCTACAGTGTGCTACCTTTTCTTCTTGTATGTATATGAGTTGGTGACTCTAGGTTTAGCACCTGTTCACACTGAATCTAAGTTTGGATGTGCCGGTCAGTTTTTTGATATGTATTCATTTACCTTCTGCCTGAGCACTCCACCTGGTGGTCACAGGCCTTTTAATTACAGCAGGTTCATCACCCCTCCACAGAGATGTAGATTTTAGTCTGAAAAGAGGATTCATAGGTTCCCATGCAGACAGACTTTTCTAAAGCGAGGATAGGCATTAGTTAGGGACCTGATATACGAGAAGAGCCTTGACGTGGCTATCAGGCTCACATAATTTGGCCATCTTATGCGCTAAGACTTCTCAATTTTTCATATTTCTAAGGTAATGATGTAATTAATTTTTCATATTTTTCATATTTCGTGTTTGCAAGCTATAGCGCTACAGTGTGCTACCTTTTCTTCTTGTATGTATATGAGTTGGTGACTCTAGGTTTAGCACCTGTTCACACTGAATCTAAGTTTGGATGTGCCGGTCAGTTTTTTGATATGTATTCATTTACCTTCTGCCTGAGCACTCCACCTGGTGGTCACAGGCCTTTTAATTACAGCAGGTTCATCACCCCTCCACAGAGATGTAGATTTTAGTCTGAAAAGAGGATTCATAGGTTTCCATGCAGACAGACTTTTCTAAAGCGAGGATAGGCATTAGTTAGGGACCTGATATACGAGAAGAGCCTTGACGTGGCTATCAGGCTCACATAATTTGGCCATCTTATGCGCTAAGACTTCTCAATTTTTCATATTTCTAAGGTAATGATGTAATTCATTTTTCATATTTTTCATATTTCGTGTTTGCAAGCTATAGCGCTACAGTGTGCTACCTTTTCTTCTTGTATGTATATGAGTTGGTGACTCTAGGTTTAGCACCTGTTCACACTGAATCTAAGTTTGGATGTGCCGGTCAGTTTTTTGATATCTGTTCAATCTCCCACCTAAACAACTCACCGCTTCCACTCTCTGACCACAACATTCTCTCCATCACGCTCACAAATCCTCGACCACCCAGCGCACTCCTACCTACCACACATTCAGAAATCTACAAGCCATTAACCCTCAGACACTTTCAGACTCCCTACACTCATCACTGTCCCCAATCTCCTCTTTTTCTTGTCCTAATCTGGCTGTTCATCACTACAATGACACTCTTAAGGTACTGCCACACTACACAATCCCGCTAGCGATCTCGTTAGCGTCGCATACTAATGAGATCGCTAGCGGGATTGTTTCTATATCGCTAGTAGCTACCTAATTTAGCGATATCGTTAAGGACGCTATCGCGGTTAGCGATCTCCTTAACGACTTTAGCGGTACAAAAGTACCGCTAAATCGCTAAAAAAGGTGCCACACTCAGCGATTAGATACTTACCAGCGGGACGCCAGCGATGAAAATAGGGTCCGGAACGATCAGGACGACGGACGAGATCACAGCAGGGGCCACGTCGCTGGTAGATGCCGCACACAACAACATCGCTAACGGGATCGCTAAATAGTGAGTTTTTTAGCGATCCCGTTAGCGATGTTGTTTAGTGTGGCATACCCTTTAGAAGCACCCTTGACCAAGTAGCACCGCTCACCCTCAGAACTTCCAAGCACACAGTAAAACAGCCCTGGCTCACATTGCAAACTCAACTTCTACAGCGATGCTCTAGGAGTGCTGAACGCCTTTGGAGAAAAACCCGCACACCAGAAGACTTCATCCACTTAAAATTCATGTTAAGAAATTATAATGCTGCCCTTTACCTCTCCAAACAGACCTACTTCACCACCCTGATCTCCTCACTAGCCAACAACCCCAAGAAACTTTTTGACACTTTTCACTCCCTCCTCAGGCCAAAAGCACAAGCCCCTATCACAGACATTTGTGCTGACGACCTGGCCTCCCATTTTACAGAAAAAATAGATACTATCCGTCAGGAAATCTGCTCTCAACCACCAAGGGCTGTGACTCCCATCCCGCCCTGCTGTTCCCCTGGCTCACTTTCCACATTTGATCCCATCACAGAAGAAGAAGTCTCCAGACTCCTCTCTTCCTCTCATCCGACTACATGCACTACCGATCCCATCCCCTCACATCTCCTCCAGTCTCTCTCTCCAGTTGTCACAACTCACCTAACTACAATCTTTAATCTCTCACTCTCCTCTGGCATTTTCCCATCCTCCTTCAAACACTCCATCATTACTCCGCTACTAAAGAAACCCGCTCTCGACCCTTCCTGCACAAAAAACTACAGACCGGTCTCCAATCTCCCCTTCATCTCTAAACTTTTGGAGCGCCTAGTCTACTCCCGCCTTACCCGTTACCTCTCCACTCACTCCCTCCTAGACCCTTCACAGTCCGGCTTCCGCCCCCTACATTCGACCAAAACTGCACTCATTAAAGTGACCAATGACCTTCTTACAGCAAAACGTAACGGTGACCACTCTCTGCTCATTCTTCTCGACCTTTCTGCAGCTTTCGACACTGTTGACCACCGTCTCCTACTGTCTAGGCTCCACTCACTAGGTATTAAGGACACTGTTCTCTCCTGGTTCTCCTCCTATCTTTCTGACCGTTCCTTCAGTGTTTCATTCTCTGGCTCCACGTCATCTTCTCTTCCTCTCACTGTCGGTGTACCCCAGGGCTCAGTCCTTGGCCCCCTTCTCTTCTCTCTTTACACGGCCCCAATTGGACAGACCATCAGCAGATTTGGCTTTCAGTACCATCTTTATGCTGATGACACACAACTATACACGTCATCCCCCGACCTTACCCCCGCTGTACTACAGAACGCCACCGACTGTCTGTCCGCAGTCTCCAACATCATGTCCGCTTTCTATCTGAAACTCAACCTCTCCAAAACTGAACTTCTTCTGCTCCCGCCGTCTACTAACCTCCCTAAATTTGACATATCCCTCTCCGTGGGCGGCACCATAATAACACCCCGGCAGCAGGCTCGCTGTCTGGGTTTATGTTTGACACCAATCTCTCCTTCACCTCCCATATACAATCTCTTGCCCGCTCTTGCCGCCTACACCTAAAGAACATCTCTAAAATCCGCCCTTTTCTCACCTTGGAAAAAACAAAAACCCTCACTGTAGCATTGATCCACTCCCGCCTGGACTACTGCAACGCTCTATTACTTGGCCTCCCCATTACTCGACTATCCCCTCTCCAGTCCATACTTAATGCAGCAGCCAGGGTCATCCATCTGGCTAATCGGTACTCGGACGCGTCCGCTCTTCGCCAGTCCTTACATTGGCTGCCATTCATTATAGGATACAATTCAAAGTACTTGTTCTCACCCACAAAGCTCTCCACAGTGCAGCACCCCCCTACATCTCCTCCCTCATTTCTATCTATCGGCCTAACTGACTGCTGCGCTCTGCAAACGACTTTCGACTAGCATCTGCACTAATCCGTACCTCCCACTCCCGACTCCAAGACTTCTCCCGCTCTGCGCCAATCCTCTGGAATGCTCTACCCCAAGAAATTAGGACTATCCACAATTTTCATGGTTTCAGGCGCTCCCTCAAAACACATTTGTTCAGAGCGGCCTATCACATTCACTAATCAAAGTCATTCTATGTGTAAGTGTGTGTGTGTGTGTAGCCCATTCACTATCTCCATCCATCCCTCACTCCCATAAGATGGTTGGACCATCATTGTAAATGCACCATTGTATATACACACCTGTACTTTGTATCTCCCCACCTCATTGTAGATTGTAAGCTCTCACGAGCAGGGGCGGCTTATTTTGCTTTAATTATTGTATTAACGTTGTTACTTATGACTTGTGTTCTGAAACTATTAAACTGTAAAGCGCTGCGGAATATGATGGCGCTATATAAATAAAGATTATTATTATTATTATTATTATTATTGAAATAAGTATTTGATACAATAGAAAAACAGAACTTAATATTTGGTACAGAAATCTTTGTTTGCAATTGCAGAGGTCAGACGTTTCCTGTAGTTTTTGATCAAGTTTGCATGCATTGCAGCTGGGATTTTGGCCCACTCCTCCAAACAGATCTTCTCCAGATCTTTCAGGTTTCGGGGCTGTATCTGGGCAACATTGAGTCTCAGCTTACTCCAAAGATTTTCTATGGGGTACAGGTCTGGAGACTGGCTAGGCCACTCCAGGACCTTGAAATGCTTCTTACGGAGCCATACCTTAGTTGCCCTGGCTGTGTGTTTTGGGTCATTGTCATGCTGGACGACCCAGCCATGACTCATCTTCAATGCTCTTGTTGAGGGTAGGAGGTTGTTGGCCAAAATCTCATGATACATGACCCCATACATCCTCCCTTCAATACTGTGAAGTCGTCCTGTCCTCTTTGCAGAAAAGCACCCCCAAAGTATGATGTTTCTGTTACTCACAATTACAGACCTCTCCATTCTTTGTAGATGGAAAAGCTTGCAAAATTGGCAGTGTATCAAATACTTATTTATCTCTCTGTATATTACCATTGCACCTAGAATTTGGAGTGCTGCCATTTTTTTGAGTTGTGTTATCTAATTAACCAGTAAATCAGAGTTTCATCGATAAAAAGAGAGTGTTGTGAATGGGTTTGAGATGAGTTCTGAGCAGAGGCTCCCTCTGGTGGTTACAAGCGGTACTAGTGAGGATTGTGAGGACTGGGAATCAGGTGTTACTGATTGGTCTTATATAAGGGAGTAATTTTCCCATCAGGGTTGCCGGTGATCAATTGTTCTGGTCTGAATCCTTCTTTCCAGTTTCCCTTGTAGCCTGCTGTGTCGTGTCTGCATCTCCTGCTATCAGATAAGACAATATTTTATTTTGTGTTTTTGCTATATTTTTGCATTTTGTCCTGCACTTCTTTGGGGGCCTTCAGGGTCCCCTCCGGGGGCTTCAGCCCTCTCAGTTTAGTTCAGCCACTGAGTTTTGTTCTTTTGCTTTTTCCAGTTTTTTCAGTGGCTGCTGTTTTGATTTTCTTACACCAGAGAACTAATTTAGGTGGTAGAGGTCGTGTGATCTCAGGTGATTTTGAAATTAGTAGAGTTGGTGTTTTTCAGGGTTTTCTGGGATTGCAGTAAGTACCCTTCCTGTCCTTTTCTATTTAGATAGTTTGGGCCCCAGCGTTTGCTCATACTATTTTTTTTTTCTGTGTCAGTATTTCCTCTTGTCTAACCGCCATTACATGTTTGGGGGCTTTCTATTATCTTTGGGGTTCTGCTCCGGGGCAGATAGCTTTCCTATTTCTATCTTTAGGTGTAGTTAGTTTCTCAGGCTGTGACGAGGCGTCTAGGACCAACGTAGGAACGCTCCACGGCTGCCTCTAGTTGCGGTGGTTAGTCAGGGTACTGCAATCTCATAGATTCCAACTGCTCTGGTGTATTGCCTTTTTTACCTGCACTCCTCAGCTACCGAAACATAACAGTATCACCGGCCTAAAAATTGTATGGTACTCACAGAAGGGAAAAAATATTTTGAAGGAAGAAAAGTTGTCAGAGATATTTTTCTGTTTGTTGCATTTTTTTTTTTTTTTTTTTCCCTCTGTATCTCTGGGTGCTGGGGAGGATCTTTTCTCCCAATGGAGTTTGCACAGTTGTCTGGCCGTGTGGATCAGCTTGCCACTGAGGTTCGGAGTATTGCTATCTATCTTGCTGGGTTGCCTGTTGTGGAACCTAGGATCCCCATGCCAGATTTGTTTTTAGGGGATCGAGCTAAGTTTCAGAATTTCAAAAATAATTGTAAATTGTTTCTTGCCTTAAAATCTAAGTCCTCAGGAAACGCAGCGCAGCAGGTTCAAATTATCATCTCTCTCCTGCGCGGTGATCCTCAGGATTGGGCTTTTCCCTGATACCTGGGGATCCTGTTTTGAGTGATGTTGATGCGTTTTTTCAGGCTTTGGGGTTATTGTACGATGAGCCTAATGTCACTGATCAAGCTGAAAAAGCCTTGTTGGCATTAAATCAGGGGCTTGATGATGCTGACTTATACTGTCAGAGATTCCGTAGGTGGGCAGTCCTGACCAAGTGGAATGACGACGCTTTGGCGGCCCTTTTCCGGAAGGGTTTGTCGGATAATGTAAAGGATGTTATGGTGGGATTCCCTGTCCCCTCTGGTCTCAATGATTCTATGTCATTAGCGATTCAAATTGACAGACGTTTGCGTGAGCGGAGAAGTATGCGTGGAGTGGTGTTGCCTTGTGAGCCAGCTGCTGAGCCCATGCAGTGTGATGGAGTGGTGTCTGGGGCACAGCGTCATGAGTTTCGAAAGCGCAATGGGTTATGTTTCTACTGTGGTGATGCCTCTCATGCTATTTCAGTCTGCCCTAAGCGGGGAAGACATTTTGCACGCTCAGTTGTCTTGGGTAGTGTTCAGACTAAGTTTTTATTAACTGTCACTCTGATATGCTCTCTGTCCTCATTTTCTGCTCAGGCTTTCGTTGATTCTGGAGCAGCTATTAACCTGATGGATTATGATTTTGCTAAACGTTGTGGATTTCCCTTGATACCCCTACAGAAGTCTATTCCTTTACTGGGGATTGATTCTACCCCTTTGGCTGAGAATAAACCCCAGTTTTCTACTCAGGTGATAATGAGGGTTGAACCTGATCACCAGGAGTGCTGCAAATTTTTGGTTCTATATAATCTGCATGACATTATAGTGCTGGGTTTCCCTTGGTTACAGTCTCATAATCCTGTTTTGGATTGGAAATCTGTGTCTGTAACCAGTTGGGGCTGCCAATGTGTTAATACCAACACTCCTGTTTTTTCTGCCTCCCCCCAGGCTCAGGATGTTCCTGACTTTTTGTTTGATTTTTCTGATGTGCTTAGCGAAAGTAAATCTGCATCCTTGCCTCCCCATAGGAGCTATGACTGCGCTATTGAATTAGTGCCGGGTAGTAAATTCCCTAAAGGTCGCCTTTTTAACTTGTCTGTACCTGAACATGACGCTATGCGGTCTTATATCAAGGAATCATTGGAGAAGGGTCATATCAGACCATCCTCTTCACCCTTAGGTGCCGGTTTTTTCTTTGTGGCCAAAAAAGATGGTTCATTAAGGCCGTGTATTGATTATCGTCTCTTGAACAATATTACTGTGAAATATCAATACCCGTTACCCTTGATTTCTGACCTGTTTTCCAGGGTGAAAAACGCTACTTGGTTTACCAAGCTTGACCTCAGGGGGGCGTATAACCTTATTCGCATTAAGCACGGGGATGAATGGAAGACGGCATTTAACACCCCTGAAGGGCATTTTGAGTACCTTGTGATGCCCTTTGGGCTCACTAATGCTCCTTCTGTCTTCCAGTCCTTCATGAATGACATTTTCAGGGATTTTGTGGACAAGTTTCTGATTGTTTATTTGGATGATATCTTGATTTTTTCTAATGACTGGGACTCTCATGTGAAACATGTTCGAACTGTATTCCAGATTTTGAGAGAGAATGCTCTGTATGTGAAGGGATCAAAGTGTCTTTTTGGCGTACAGAAGATCTCATTTCTGGGATTCATTTTGTCCCCATCTGTTATTGAAATGGACCCGGTCAAGGTTCAGGCCATCTGTGATTGGGTCCAACCTACTTCATTAAAGGCTCTTCAGAGATTTTTGGGTTTTGCCAATTTTTATCGTAAATTTATTGGTAATTTCTCGGTTATTGTTAAACCATTAACTGATTTGACCAGAAAGGGTTCTGATGTGGTGAATTGGCCTCCTGAGGCAGTCTCTGCGTTTCAGGAACTTAAGCAGAGATTCACTTCTGCTCCTGTTCTACGGCAGCCTGATGTTTCTCTGCCATTTCAGGTGGAGGTTGATGCCTCTGAAATTGGGGCAGGTGCCGTTTTGTCCCAAAAGATCCAGAGACCTCTAAAAGTAACCCTTGTGCCTTTTTCTCTCGAAAATTTTCTCCTACTGAACGTAATTATGACGTGGGTAATCGGGAGTTATTGGCCATGAAGTGGGCTTTTGAAGAGTGGAGACATTGGCTGGAGGGAGCCAAACATCAGGTGGTGGTCCTTACGGACCATAAGAATCTGGTCTATCTGGAATCTGCCAAGCGACTCAATCCTAGACAGGCCAGGTGGGCCTTGTTTTTCACACGTTTTAATTTTGTGGTTTCCTTTCTTCCTGGCACTAAGAATGTTAAGGCGGATGCCCTCTCGAGGAGTTTCCTTGCGGACTCTCCTGAGCTATCTGATCCCTCTGTTATTTTGAAGGAGGGTGTAGTTCTTTCCGCCATCTCGCCCAATTTGAGACTTGCTCTGGAGGGGTGTCAGGAGGATAGGCCCGAGCGCTGCCCTGTTGGAAAGTTGTTTGTCCCGGACCAGTGGAAGAGGAGTGTGATGTCTGAGATTCATTGTTCCACATTGGCTGGGCATCCGGAATTTTTGGTACCAGAGACTTGGTTAGTCGGTCCTTTTGGTGGCCTACCTTGTCTCGCGATGTCAGGGAATTTGTGCAGTCCTGCGGGACTTGCTCTCGCTCCAAGCCTTGCTCTCGCTCTAGTGGTTTGTTGATGCCATTGCCTGTGCCCAAGAGACCATGGACCCATATCTCAATGGATTTCATTTCCGATCTTCCTGTTTCTCAGAGAATGACCACCATCTGGGTAATTTGTGATAGGTTTTCCAAAATGATACATCTTGTGCCATTACCTAAGTTGCCTTCCTCCTCTGAATTGGTGCCGTTGTTCCTTCAGCACGTGGTTCGTTTACACGGCATTCCTGAGAACATTGTGTCTGACAGAGGAGTCCAGTTTGTTTCCAGATTTTGGAGGACTTTTTGTTCTAAACTGGGTGTTCAATTGTCTTTCTCCTCGGCATTTCATCCTCAGACCAATGGTCAAACTGAGAGAACAAACCAGACATTGGAGACTTATCTAAGATGCTTTGTGTCTGCTGATCAGGATGACTGGGTCTCTTTTTTGCCTTTGGCTGAGTTTGCTCTTAATAATAGGGCTAGCTCTGCCACTTTGATGTCTCCGTTTTTCTGTAATTCTGGGTTTCACCCTCGATTTTCTTCAGGACAGACGGAGGCTTCTGTCTGTCCAGGTGTTGACTCTGTTGTTGAGCGTATGCAGCAGATTTGGGACCAGGTAGTGGAGAGGTTGTCCCTCTCTCAGGAGAAGGCCCAGCGGTTTGCTAACCGGCATAGGACTGATGGTCCTCGGTTTAAAGTGGGGGACTTGGTCTGGTTGTCCTCAAAGAATATTCCTATGAGAGTAGCATCTCCTAAATTTAAGCCTAGGTTCATTGGACCTTATAAGATCATGGAGATTATTAATCCTGTTTCTTTTCGTTTGCTTCTTCCAGGGACATTTAAGATCCATAACGTGTTCCACAAGTCCTTGTTGAAGAGGTTTGTTGAGCCAGTGGTTCCTGCTGCTGTGCCTCCTGACCCTGTTTTGGTTGAGGGCAATCTGGAGTATGTGGTTGAGAAAATATTGGATTCTCGTTTTTCTAGACGAAGACTCCAGTATTTGGTTAAATGGAGAGGTTATGGTCAGGAAGACAATTCTTGGGTGTTTGCTTCGGACATCCATGCTAGGAGACTTATCCGTGCGTATCATAGAACTCATCCTGACCGACCTGGTTGCTCAAATGAGGGTTCGGTGACCCCTCCTCAAGGGGGGGGTACTGTTGTGAATGGGTTTGAGATGAGTTCTGAGCAGAGGCTCCCTCTGGTGGTTACAAGCGGTACTAGTGAGGATTGTGAGGACTGGGAATCAGGTGTTACTGATTGGTCTTATATAAGGGAGTCATTTTCCCATCAGGGTTGCCGGTGATCAATTGTTCTGGTCTGAATCCTTCTTTCCAGTTTCCTTTGTAGCCTGCTGTGTCATATCTGCATCTCCTGCTAACAGATAAGACATTTTCTTCTTTTGTTTTTGTGCTTGATTTTTGCATTTTGTCCTGCACTTCTTTGGGGGCCTTCAGGGTCCCCTCCGGGGGCTTCTGCCCTCTCAGTTTAGTTCAGCCACTGAGTTTTGTTCTTTTGCTTTTTCCAGTTTTTTCAGTGGCTGCTGTTTTGATTTTCTTACACCAGAGAACTAATTTAGGTGGTAGAGGTCGTGTGATCTCAGGTGATTTTGAAATTAGTAGAGTTGGTGTTTTTCAGGGTTTTCTGGGATTGCAGTAAGTACCCTTCCTGTCCTTTTCTATTTAGATAGTTTGGGCCCCAGCGTTTGCTCATACTATTTTCTTTCTGTGTCAGTATTTCCTCTTGTCTAACCGCCATTACATGTTTGGGGGCTTTCTATATTCTTTGGGGTTCTGCTCCGGGGCAGATAGCTTTCCTATTTCTATCTTTAGGTGTAGTTAGTTTCTCAGGCTGTGACGAGGCGTCTAGGACCAACGTAGGAACGCTCCACGGCTGCCTCTAGTTGCGGTGGTTAGTCAGGGTACTGCAATCTCATAGATTCCAACTGCTCTGGTGTATTGCCTTTTTTACCCGCACTCCTCAGCTACCGAAACATAACAGAGATATAGTATATCCATAGCCACGTGGCTACCAGAAAGATGAAATCCCTACTATAAATATACATTTATGTATACATATTGTAACATTTCCAGGGGATATAGCTCTGGGATCGCCGTCCGGGTAGACGGAGTGGCACGGAAACAGTTCATTCACAGACAGCAGTTCTGGTAAAAACTGGCCGCAACCAGTTTTATTAAAGTCCACAGCAAACAGAACATAATCAAAACCAAATCATAAACATAAGACCTGGGCTTGTCCAGCCACTAATTACACTTAGATAGATTTCCCTATCTATCCGGGTCCCGACTCTAACAGCCTGGGCCAAAACAACACATATGTTCAGTAGTTACCAGCGTGGAGTTTCACAGAGTCTCCTCCTTGTGTCTGAAGGCACCTTCAACGTCCAGACTTGAGAGAGCTCCCCTCCTATTCAGCAGCTATCTGCATGGATTCTCACAGAGACTACTCCTGTGTCCGGGGTACATCGAGCACCCAGACTGAGACAGCTCATACTCCTGGAGACACCTTCTGTGCCTGGACCCCTCCTGTGTCCAGACTAAGCGAGCTCTCTGTCTGTGTTCGCAGACACCTACTTCTGGTCTCCTAATTAACAGCTGAGTGGTTTCAGGCCTGAGCCTCAAGTGTGTACTGAATGTAAGGTGTAGTGACCTTTCTCTACCACTAGGTTTACAAAGCCATACATTTGCCTTATACCAGTCAGCAAAGTATCTAGGTGAAATGTACACCCCATTTAACACACATATTCTCACTGTCTCACATATCCCCCCCGTCTTCTCCAGACCGGAGGGCTGGTCATCCAGACCGGAGGGCTGGTCAACAATCCAAAAGAGACAGTGAACTCTGGACCAGTCATGGCCTTCATCAACTTCATCTTCACTACTGTCATCTGTATCTTCACCTGAGCCATAGCCAACATCAGCTTTCTCTTCATCTGAAGCATCCGCACTACCCTGTACCCTCCCAGGCCTATGCTCTCTGCGGGCCTCGGGTATCCTGCACGGTTTCATCTTGACCTTAGGGCCGGGTTCAGTTTCGGTATAGTGCCTCCTCAGAGAAGTACGACCGGGCACGTCAGAACACCTCTGCTGATTCTTCCTCAAAAATCCTCGTACCTCCTGTTCTTGGTGCACTGACCATGTGTCACCAACTATCACAGGAGGTATAGGGGGTTTTTCACTTTTCTCTAGTTCCCCTTGTACCTTCTTTACTTCATTGAGCTTCTCCAGAAGATGCTCATGGCTCTCATCACGCTCCTTCATCACAGTTGGGAGTTTTTTCTGAGAAGTAATCAATTCATCTGGTACCTGTTGGACGTCTTTTATGTCTTCGGCCCCTTCTTCAGGCTCTTCTGGTAGAACATGCTCAGAAGCCCTACCGTCAGTCTTACATTCTACCTCTTCAGTCACATCATTATGGTCTCCAATATTTCCATTTATTCCGGCTTTCAAGTTCTCCTTGATAGCTGCATCTGTATATTCAGAACCCGCCGGATTCTTTTCTTCCACCACGTTCTGCATCCCATCTGAGCTCCCGTGTGTCTGCAGCGGCAACGGAGTGACACATCGCTTTTCCCATTTGTTGGGACGTGGCTCCGATGTAGACTCCATGAAAGTGCGCTTGAGCTCACCAACGCCAGCCTGATGTCTCAAAATCTCATCTTGTGACTTATCCAGATCCTTGGTGTCACTCGGGAACACCGCTGGGGCTCCGGGCGCCGAACTTCCAGCCTGAGCTTCACGAGTTGCAGCTACTGATCCGAACCGCAACCCGTCCACGCCGCTGTCTTCGGCAGAAACAGATTCCTGGACAGAGTCAGTCCCCATATCTTCAGGCTTGTTCCTCACAGCTTCACTTGAAACCTCAGCTTCTGATGAGGCATCTGGCTTGGTGACCACCACTTCCATGGCTTTTTCCACCTCTGCAGCATTACCTTCAGAGTCCTGGGCATGATGCAGCTCCATACCATACATTGATAACTTCTCATCTTCAACAGCATCCACTTGTGCTGTGTTCAGTTTCAGAGTCCTGCCTTTAAAGCTCAGCTCTCCTCCTTTCACCTTAGTCTTCGCCAGGGAACCGGCCAACTGTAAAACATCTTCAGATGCCATCTTCTGTCCGGCTGTAAGGTCAGCATCAGCTTTCTTCTCAGGACTCTCAACCTCCTCTGCTACCATGCCTTCCTCATTTGCACTGGTTGCTTTATTGTCATCAGATGATTCACTATCACTACCACTATCCCTGTCTGACCCCTTTTTCTCAGCCACATCCGGCTCACTTTCAGGGTTATACAATTCATTCTCATTCTCATCCTGCTCACTTTCAGTGGTATACAATTCATTCTCATTCACATCCTGATCTGGAACCTTAGTTAACATGTCATCCACAACATTAACTTCACCATCTGGTCCCTCAAGTATGTGACTATGTGACAACCCCAGCACTATACTTCTATATAGCTCAGGTACTAGGAGCTGGCTCACGACCTCTCCCTGGACTTCAGTGTCCCTATACAACAGGTTAGTGTTTATGGCAACATGAGGAGACCTCTCCTCAGAGCCAGGCTCTTGGGAAACCTTATTTAGAACATTTATATTTTCCTGGGCCGTTTTAAGAGAGGGGTCTCGCCACTGCTCACTCTCAAAATTGTCACAGGACACAGGTAAGTCAGGGACACTCGGTTCCCGAGAACCACCATCCTCGTCTCCCAACATCACCTGCAAAGGAATTTCATCACTATCACAGTCATCATTATTATCAATATCATTATCATTATTATGATCAGTATCATCATCACTATCATGATCATCATCATTATCATTATCAGCATCAGCATCATTATCATGGTCATCATCATTATCACATAAGTTTAACGGCCCACTAGCATTGTGTTCCGCCCCTCGGGACTGCGCACCCTCAATAGGAGCTTCATCACACTGTCCATCAGAAACATTTTTCCCCCAGAGATCCTTAGACCGGGGAAAGTCATTACCCAATATGACGGGTTGCACCAGGTTCTTCACTACCCCCACTTCATATGAAACCTCCCCGAGTTTGGGGACCAAGTCCACGGCAGTCTCTGGGTAGACTTTGGTGTCTCCATGGATGCACACCATACTCAGGTGCTTATCAGGGATGAAGTCCCTATCAATCAGGCTGTCCCATACGGAAGTCACTGGACTCTCTGAGTCCAAGAGGGCCTGTGCTGGGCAGTCATTTACAACCACCGGGGACACCTGTGGTCCAGTCTCTTCAGCTGAGGTGGACACACACACAGGTTCTGCGCAGAGAGAGAGGGATCTGCCAACATCACAATACATAGGCTCCCCCTCTATTGGACAGTTGGCTGCAATTTCACGACATCTCCCAACACTGTCCATCACACTTTTCCACCCACATGTCCCCTGGGGCCTGAACCCGCTTATCAGCATACCCCATGTCCCCAACAGCTGGAACGCTCTTACCGCGAGAGTTCAGCGTCCGGGAACTCTGAAGTGACGACCTCTCAGACCGCTGGTCACGGAGACAGTCTTTGCTGGCGAAGGCCTTCTCCATCAGGCTGACCAGACGATTGGCGTCCTGGTGGTCTCCTTGTCCGACCTCTGGCTGTACCTCAGGAGGACATGCTCGGGTGTAGCGGTTCACTATCACCTTTTCAACTCCATAATCAGGTTTGCTGACTGCAGACTCCCAACTGCATCTCCAGTCATGAACTCCCCTGGCACGGGCTGTCACCGTAACACCCAGCCGGGTAAGAATCTCCGCTTTCAGCTTGGCATAGTCTTGGCTGTCCTGCTCGCTCAGGTCAGCATAGGCCCTTTGGGGTTCTCCAATCAGATAGGGTGCGACCATCATGGCCCATTCAGATAGGGGCAGATTCTCCTTCTCTGCCAGTCCCTCAAACCTAGTGAGATATACCTCCACATCATCACGAGGTGTCATCTTTTTCAGGGACCGTCTTACCGCCTTCTTTACAGCGGACAATGCAGGTGACTTTGCAACATTACTTTGGGACGATGCGCTGCAAGTCTTTTGTAGTGCTGCAACCTGCTCAAAAAACAACCGGTTATTCTCCTGCTGCTGCTGCAGGAATTGCTGCTGGGCCTGCTGCATGCGCTGCTGGTGCTGCAGGCGCTGCCGCTCCATGCTCTGCTGCATGCTCCGCTGGGCCTGGACCAGGTACTCAACGAGCTCCTCCATACTGCCGGACTTATCTGTCTCAACCACGGCAGTCTTATGTTGCACATTAACTTGCGCCATTTGTTCAAACAGCGCCTCCATGCTGTCATCCATGCTGTCAGACTTCTCTGTCTCAACAACGGCAGTCTTCACTCAAGACATACACACTCCACAGTCTTTTCCACAGAAAATTCAGCCTTGCTGTGCAGACACTTTTTTTTTTTTTTCTCTGCAAACTCTATTAGGGCCACTGTCTCTTTAAGACTGCTCCAACAGACGTTTCTCCTTTATTGACACACTTTTTTTTTTTTTTCTTTGCAAAGTCTATTAGGGCTACTGTCTCTTTAAGACTGCTCCAATCAGACGTTTTTGCTGACACACTTTTTTTTTTTTTTTTTCTCTGCTGCTGCTTCAACAGACTTCACCTTTATTGCTGTCTCTCGCCACTGTGCTGCACGCACATTCCAGCACCAATTGTATCAGCTACTGTGCTGCCCCAGCATTCTCCGCCAATTGTAACATTTCCAGGGGATATAGCTCTGGGATCGCCGTCCGGGTAGACGGAGTGGCACGGAAACAGTTCATTCACAGACAGCAGTTCTGGTAAAAACTGGTCGCAACCAGTTTTATTAAAGTCCACAGCAAACAGAACATAATCAAAACCAAATCATAAACATAAGACCTGGGCTTGTCCAGCCACTAATTACACTTAGATAGATTTCCCTATCTATCCGGGTCCCGACTCTAACAGCCTGGGCCAAAACAACACATATGTTCAGTAGTTACCAGCGTGGAGTTTCACAGAGTCTCCTCCTTGTGTCTGAAGGCACCTTCAACGTCCAGACTTGAGAGAGCTCCCCTCCTATTCAGCAGCTATCCGCATGGATTCTCACAGAGACTACTCCTGTGTCCGGGGTACATCGAGCACCCAGACTGAGACAGCTCATACTCCTGGAGACACCTTCTGTGCCTGGACCCCTCCTGTGTCCAGACTAAGCGAGCTCTCTGTCTGTGTTCGCAGACACCTACTTCTGGTCTCCTAATTAACAGCTGAGTGGTTTCAGGCCTGAGCTGCAAGTGTGTACTGAATGTAAGGTGTAGTGACCTTTCTCTACCACTAGGTTTACAAAGCCATACATTTGCCTTATACCAGTCAGCAAAGTATCTAGGTGAAATGTACACCCCATTTAACACACATATTCTCACTGTCTCACAATATTATATATATATATATATATATATAATATATATATATACAGGGTGGTCCAAAAGTAGGTGGACAGTATGTGTAATAGGGTTATGAAGGGGAAGATTTATCAAACATGGTGTAAAGTGAAACTGACTCAGTTGACCTTAGTAACCAATCAGATTCCATCTTTCATTTTCAAAAGAGTCTGTGAAGAATGAAAAGTGGAGTCTGATTGGTTGCTAAGGGCAACAGGACGACTTCACAGTATTGAAGGGATGTTTGATAAATCTCCCCCTTCATTACCCTATTACACATACTGTCCACCTACTTTTGGACCACCCTGTATATATATATATATATATATATATATACATATATATATGTATATATTTATATATATTTATATATATATATAGAAGGGGTTTCAGCAGTCTGGTAGCCATGTGGGTACGTGCAAGGTTTTTATATCAAAACTTTATTATCCTTCATAAACTCTACAGCTCCAAAATGAAAACAACCTTTCTTAGGCACAAATAAATAGCAAAACAGTCCTCTCTGTAGGTAAGGAAATGTAAATCACATAGTCTCACCGTATTATGGGGTCCTCTATAGCTGCAGTACAGACTATTCATCAGCTCTGTCTTTCTCCACCCTGAGCACACTACTACCAGTGTTACATCAGGTGCATCTTATTAAGCCAGTAGTACCCGAACAGGAGTAAAGGAGCAACCTTTCCCACCAGGCTCTTTAGGTCACTCCTAATTCCTGGACCCAAAATCCAGTTACTTAGTCTGTTTCAGTAGGCTCCACAATCATGGGGAAGACTGCTGACTTGACAGATGTCAAGAAGACAGTCATTGACACACTCTACAAGGAGGGTAAGCCACAAAAGGTCATTGCTAAAGAAGCTTGGCTGTTCACAGAGTTGCTGTATCCAAGCATATTAATGGAAAGTTGAGTGGCAGGAAAAAGTGTGGTAAAAAAAGGTGCGCAAACAACAGGAATAACTGCAGCCTTGTAAGGATTGTTAAAAAAAAGCCATTCAAAAATTTGGGGGAGAGTCACAAGGAGTGGACTGTTGCTGGAGTCATTGCTTCAAGAGCCACCACACACAGACGTATCCAGGACATGGGCTACAAGTGTTGCTTTCCTTGTGTCAAGCCACTCATGACCAATGTACAACGCCAGAAGCGTCTTACCTGGGCCAAGGAGAAAAAGAACTGGACTGTTGCTCAGTGGTCCAAGGTGTTGTTTTCAGATGAAAGTAAATTTTGCATTTCGTTTGGAAATCAAGGTCCCAGAGTCTGGAGGAAGAGTGGAGAGGCCACAATCCAAGCTGCTGGAGGTCTAGTGTGAAGTTTCCACATCAGTGATGGTTTCTGGAGCCATGTCATCTGCTGGTGTAGGTCCACTGTGTTTTATCAAGACCAAAGTCAGCGCAGCCATCTACCAGGAAATTTTAGAGCACTTCATGCTTTCCTCTGCCGACAAACTTTCTGGAGATGGAAATTTCATTCTCCAGCAGGACTTGGCACCTGTCCACACTGGCAAAAGTACCAATACCTGGTTTAAAAACAACATCATCACTGTGCTTGATTGTCCAGCAAACTCGCCTGACCTTAACCCCATAGAGAATCTATGGGGTATTGTCAAGAGGAAGGTGAGAGAAACCAGATCCAATAATGCAGATGAGCTGAAGACTGCTATCAAAGCAACCTGGGCTTCCATTACACCACACCAGTTACACAAGCTCATCACTTCCATGCCGCGCTGCATTGATGCAGTAATTGATGCGAAAGGAGCCAAGACCAAGTATTGAGTGCATTTACTGAACATACATTTCAGTAGGCCAACATTTCGGATTTTAAAATAATTTTTCAAGCTGGTGTTATAAAGTATTCTAATTTACTGAGATAATGACTTTTGGTTTTTCATTGTCTGTAAGCCACAATCATCAACATTAGCAGAAATAACCACGTGAAATAGATCACTCTGTGTGTAATGACTCTATATAATATATGAGTTTCACTTTTTGTTTTGAAGAACTGAAATAAATTAACGTTTTGATGATATTTTAATTTTGGAAGAAGCACATACATATATAAAATAATTAGGAAAAAAAATGGAACATCACTTCTAATAAATGGGTGCAAAGCCTCCCAGCAATTAATCCATATACCGTATTATTCGGACTATAAGATGCTTTGGATTATAAGACACATCCCAAATTTTGAGGAGAAAAATAGATTTTTTTTAATAAAATCGTGGTGCTTCTTATAATCCATGTGTCTTACTGCTTACCGGGGGTTGTGGCTGCGGTGAAGCGGGGTCCCTGGGTCGCTGCTGGAGAAGGCAGGAGTGGGGTGATGCTGCAGGCCGCAGGCTGGGTTGAGGGGGTGTTCCGATATGTGGTGCACCACTGCGGATGTTCGACGCTGCTGCCTGGTGCTGCTGCGGATGTCTCCGGTGCTACGACGGATGTCCGGCGGTGCTGCTTGGTGCTGCTGCGGGTGTCTCCATTCTGAGATCTCATCTCCCAAGATCTTGGTGCCAAGATCTCCATCTGCGTATGCGCCGCCCCCGGTGGCCATTTTTACGGAGTCCACCGCACAGGAAACCATGCAACTGCCGGGGCTCTGGCCTTTCACAAAATGTCGGCAGAGTCCCGGCAGCACCAGAGACACCCGCGGGAGCAGCGGGCAGCAGCGCCGGACACCCCCGTAGCACCACAGACACCCAGCAGCACCAGGTAGCACCACCTGCGGCCTACAGCAACGGTACCGGTAAGGTATATGCGCTTTATAAGACTCACCCCAATTTTCCCCCAAAATTTGAGGGAAAAAAAGTGCATCTTATAATCGTAAAATATGGTACTTGCCAATAATCAACAAAGAAAAAAAATGGAAAGCAGCGACTCCAAAATTTTCAAAGTTAAGGTGGACTTTATTAGGTCACATGGCGCGGTGACGTTTCGGCTTCAAAAGCCTGACTGCTTGAGGAAGGAATTTGAAGCTGAAACGCTGCGCCATGTAGACCTAATAAAGTCCACCTTAACTTTGAAAATTTTGCAGTGCTGCTTTCCATTTTTTTCTTTATATATACAATAGATTAGATAGATAGATAGATAGATAGATAGATAGATAGATAGATAGATAGATAAATTCCATAGATATACTGTGTACCATGTGTATCAGGCTATCTGGTCAAAATAGACAATATAGCTCAAAAAATGTCAGCACTCCAAAATCTAGGTATAAAATGAAAGTGTCTTTGTATAACCTATGACATACAGCAGCAACATGTCAGTTCCATCTGAAACCTCTCAGATATCTATCTATCTACTGTATCTATCTATTTATCTTCACTTTTCCAGGATGCCCATATATTCTCATTTTGGGATATTTGCAGTTTATGCATTCTGTATTTCTGCAAGAAGAATACAACCTTCTCTCTTTTTGATGTGGTTTGTTTTCTGAGCATTGCAGGTTTTTGGAAGCTTTCAATCAATTTCTTGCTTAAAATGGAGTGCAGAGTATGAGTCCTGTGATTGACAGCAATCCTTTTTATATTCATTTCCAAAAGTTTTCCTCGACTCATCTCATTTTGTATGCAGATTAGGCATCACTAAGCCTTCTACAGGTACAATGCACCAACAGCTGTCACACAATCCTTAATGGACTGCTTCTCTTTCCCAGCAATAATTAAAGCTCCTTTTAAATATTACAAATAACTCTGTATTAGGGATTTCTATTTTTTCTTTTTCCAAGCATGGCTCACTTAAACTGTGTTTTTCCACGGCTGAACTGGGAAATATCAAATTAATAGGTAAAAAAAAATACAATCATTTGCATTTGTTCATCTATTATCAAGAAAGCAATGGGAGTTTTTTTTCCTTTATCATCATTAGAAGACATTTGACAAGTCTATGTCGGAGCTGTAGACTCTGCACTTTTCATCATATTTAAAAGTTCTCTGATAAATGTGATTGTGTTTACTTCTTTTCTCCCATGGAACTAACAGTAATTTTATTTCCTAGTCTGTGGCTGGAATAAAGCTAATGAAACAAGAGAAAATAATTACAATACATCATGTAAATGAGTATACTTTGCTTTGAAATTACATTGAATTAAAGCTCAATAAACCTGCCGTAATGAATGAAGCGAGAGGGAAAAAACAACGATAATCAATAAAAATAACACTGCCATTATTAATGTGGCGCTGTCATCAACTTGTCTGAGTGTTTGACTTTTTTAAGTGCAGTCAGTGCAAAGTGGTCATAGTTGTTTAATTGAGAACTATGTGAAATGTATTTTTTTGGAGCAAAGAGGCTGTGCACAGAGGCGTAGTGGGGGTACTTGATTGGGACACAATGGAGTGGACACAGGATAGGTGTGCCTGGAGAGGCGCTTCTTGACTCTTGTCTGTTCTCCTTTCAGGGGTAGTCCAGTTAAAACAAGTAATCACAAATCCCCAGGGGTGCACTTACTTTCACCCTTTCATCCTTCTTACAGTGACCTGAATTTATGCAGGGGCCGCTGGTTTTGGGCCACAGAGTCATCTGCTGGCTGATAGTGTAGGCTGGCAGTCAGGGCTGGATTTTCGACAATGTAGAGTCCTGGTCAAAAGCCCTGAATGCTCACATACTGTACAAACATTTTGGTTGCATTTACATGTGCTGAATTCAGGCCTTTAATTAAGAGCAATCGACAATATTAAAGACGCTCGGCGCTTGTTTCTCGGCCTCTTTACACAGATTGGCAAAGAACGACGGGCGCAGAACGATCACTAGTAGATTAATCTGTCCCCATACATATCATGTTATCAGACGCACATTTGCAGTTTTCACCAGATGATGTGCTGCCGAGAACAATGATTTTTGTTCCACCATAAACAATCTAATCACCTGTTGAATGAGCAGCATTTTGCTTGCTCGTTGCCAACATGTTTACACCTATGAACACTCATCTGCGTGGCTGGGATTTATAAATGTGGATGCTACATACTCACACAGTATGTAATACATACACTGTATGTTACACATAAATATGTATACACATGAATTTACACTGCAGGCTCGCTGTCTGGGTGTTATGTTTGATACCAATCTCTCCTTCACCTCCCATATACAATCTCTTGCCCGCTCTTGCCGCCTACACCTAAAGAACATCTCTAGAATCCACCCTTTTCTCACCATAGAAACAACAAAACCCCTCACTGTAGCACTGATCCACTCCCGCCTGGACTACTGCAACGCTCTATTACTTGGCCTCCCCATTACTCGACTATCCCCTCTTCAGTCCATACTTAATGCAGCAGCCAGGGTCATCCATCTGGCTAATCAGTACTCGGACGCGTCCGCTCTTCGCCAGTCCTTACATTGGCTGCCCATTCATTATAGGATCCAATTCAAAGTACTTGTTCTCACCCACAAAGCTCTCCACAGTGCAGCACCCCCCTACATCTCCTCCCTCATTTCTATCTATCGCCTAACCGACTGCTGCGCTCTGCAAACGACTTTCGACTAACCTCTGCACTAATCCGTACCTCTCACTCCCGACTCCAAGACTTCTCCCGTGCTGCGCCAATCCTTTGGAATGCTCTACCCCCAAGAAATTAGGACTATCCACAATTTGCATAGTTTCAGGCGCTCCCTCAAAGCACATTTGTTCAGAGCGGCCTATCATGTTCACTAATCAAAGTCATTCTATGTGTAAATGTGCGTGTGTAGCCCATTCACTATCTCCATCCCTCACTCCCTCAAGATTGTAAATACACCATTGTATATACACACCTGTACTTTGTATCTCCCCCACCTCATTGTAGATTGTAAGCTCTCACGAGCAGGGTCATCTTATTTTGCTTTAAATGGTCCTCTCTCCTTCTGTACTTGTGTGTCCCTTGTCTCGCACATGTTTATTGTACTTGTCTATATTTCCCCTTTTCACATGTAAAGCGCCATGGAATAAATGGCGCTATATAAATGTATAATAATAATAATTATTGTATTGTTAACATTGTTACTTATGACTTGTGTTTTGAAACTGTTAAACTGTAAAGCGCTGAGAAATATGTTGGCGCTATATAAATAAAGATTATTATTATTTTTATTATTATTACACTAGAGCCTGGTTTTTGAGTGTCCCAGGCAAAAGAGTCTCAGTAGCCCCTTTAACACATTCCACAAATCATGATGTACAGATACGGCAGAGAAATATAGGTATAGTACAATGCCAAAGATTTCACTTACTTCTTAGATTACATGAATGATGTCTAATGTAAACTCTACAATAGCTCAAAAAATGGTGAATCCTCAGTGCACAGTCCTGAGGGATTCAAAAGTCTGCAGTCAGAGTGACTGCAGACTTTTCATTTTCAATCAGACAGTATAGTCCTCCATACAGTATTAAGAGCACCACATAGTCCTCAATACAGTATTAAGAGCACCACATAGTCCTCCATACAGTATTAAGAGCACCACATAGTCCTCCATACAGTATAATAGGCACCACATAGTGCTCCAAACAGAATAATGTCCATACAAAATGAGCCCTATATAATAATCTATACATAATGGGCCCATATTATGCTCCACACAGAATGGGTCTCATATAATGCTCCATATAGAATGGGCCCCATATAATGTCTATACACAATGAGCCCCATATAATGATTCCTACATAAAAAAAAATCAAATATTCACCACTCCTCATTCATTGATGTCTGCAGCTCTGTTCTTCTCAATATCTTCTGACCCTCTGCACTGCTCAGCGCAGAGGGTGAGCTGTAGTGATATCACCATGCCCTCTGCCCTGAGACATCACAGAGTCAGAAGATGCGAAAAAGACAGGAGCTGCAGAGGAACAGGGAAAGGTAAGTGTTTCGAAAAGTTTAAAGTGCGATGTGGGGTGGGCAGTAGCAGTGGCTATGCTGGAACTGGGCCCCTCTGACTCATGGGCCCCATAGAGTGCCGGTGTCCCCGATGTCGAGTGGGCCCATTTACTTGCTCAGGGCCCCGGTACTTGCCCGTGTGCGACCTGTGGTGATGATGGCCCTAATGTATACACAAAGAATAAACACACAAATCTCAGAGGCTGGACAGATTCTGTACTGCCCCAGTCTCTATGCCGCCTCCATCTAGTGATCTGGTGTTGCCCACAGAATGTGTATGAAGGCACCTTTTGATAGGACCAGACTTCGCCAGGGTTGTTAACATGACTTTTTATTTTCTCTGGACAGCAAAAACAATATTTTTTACGGACACATTGATAAAACATAATAAATCATTATATTATAAGTGATACATGTCTGTAGCCCAAAATTCTGATCAGAAGACATCAGCTGCATTCACTGTAAATTATAAAATGATAATTACATTCAAAATAACTGCCAGCGGCGGATCTTGATAATTTACTGCCCAAGTGCATTGCTCAAACAACCATTAATGACCTCATTGATGGCACATTGAGGCTTGTAAATGTATGTGTTTCTGTGTGTGTCGCTCTTACACAATACTGAATAAATTGAGATGCTTATATTTCCAGTTTTTCAGCATTTGCATATCCTTAACAGGTCTATCCATCCGGTAATTTCTGTAATTCCACGGCTTTTCTTTTTTGGTTTTGCAATTTCAATGTTGAAGATGGAGTGTACTTGAGGTGTGATAGTACTATTTATGTATGCAATATGATTGTGTGTATCTTAAGTTATATTTTGTGCATATGTGTGTGTATACATGTATGTTGTGGGGGCACTCAATAGAGCTTATCTAAGCTGGGGGCCCAACAAATATGTAAACACACATATATGCACAAAATGTAGCATAACATACATACAAGTGTAGTGCACACATGAATAGTATCGCTATACCTCACACATCACATTTTTCAAAACAACCCAAGTTATTCAATATCGAGTATGAGCACCATGCACAGAAATACACACATTCACATGCCTTGGCAAGCTACTAATGAGGTTATTAAAGGGTTATTTGAGGAATATTCTGCTCCTGTAAATCAATTGCACACAGAAATCATCAAAATCTGCCGGTGGCAGCTCCCTTTGTAATTGCTAGTTAACAAGATCCCATCTCTATAATGGGACAGCACAATACATTTAAAGGGAATGTGTCAGCAGGCTTTCCTATATAATCTTACAGCAGAATAATGGCTTAATGTAGCACAAAAAAGCTTGATTTCAGGGATGTTTCACTTACTGGGCTGCTTGGTGTAGTTTTTGATGGAATACCTATTTTGTCCGATGTAGACTTCTGGGCTTTGTATAACTCCACCCACTCCCCTGATTGACAGCTTCCTGTGTACAGTTAATTATCAGCAAGTTTCCACTCATGTTGCCTATACTGCCTGTGAGCGGCGCTATCGCTGACCGCTCAAAGGCAGCACGTGACCCAGCGCTGACGTCACAACAGTGAGGCGTGACTCAGCACTGGGTCCCCGCTGTGGCTGCTCGGTTGTCATGTCTACAGCTCCTCTGCATACATTAAGTTTAATAAAGATAATCTGAGACAGACTAATTTTTTTTACAAATCTTACTTTTTTTAATAATTAATTTAAGTGGCACATTATAAAAATATTTTTTGGATAGAACTAATTTTATTTAGGACGATTTCAATTACGTCTATACTTAATAGAATATGTTAGGATCACCCAACTTCAACCTTGTAAGTCAATTGGCGAATTGGTAAATCTCAGCAGAATCAAAGGCGGACATATCATTGGTGCAACCTGTTCAGCTGCACAAGGGGCCAAGAAGCAGAGGGGCCCATTTCTACCTCCAAAACTGGTGAAATTATACATTATTCTAGGGTCACAACCAGGCTGTGACCGCCTACAGGAGAATAGGAGAATCCCCTGGTAGGCCTTTGTGAAGGAGTGGTAATGAGTAGTCCTAGTACACTTGATTCACATTTGCAGAAAAAGGTAACAGCTAGTGTTGAGCGATACGATGCTGCAAATATCGGTATCGGCCGATATTAGCTCTATCGGACTTTCGATTCCGAGTTCCGATATTGTCTTCTTATCGGATACCGGAATCGGAATTGTCACTGTCACTGTCAGTGTCCGTCGGTCAGGTCTGTCAGGAGTCAGCGGCACTTACCTGGCAGAAGATCTCCGGCGGTCACGGCCTGGACTGCTTGATGGCCGCCATCATCTTTCCCCGGCGGTCACATGCAGTTTCTCGCGATAACTGCAGTGACTGCTGGGTAATCCCGGCCGTAAAGCAGTCAGTCCGATGACGTCACCGCCGGGGAAGCAGGTAATCAGCTGTGCTGGTTGCGATGACAGGCTCTGCCTGTCATTGCGATGTAGCAGAGCTGGATTGTCGTGGGACAGTCGTTACTATGGACTGCGTCGGACAGGTGGTATACTGTTGGTTTGTTTTTTTCCTTTTTTTACAGGAGATCGATGGCGTCGCAGGAATGAGAGTACAATAAAAGAAATGAAAACTGTGTTGTCTCTTTTATTTCATTAAAAGACTTTTTTCTTGCTGTGTCTTTTTTTTATACATTTAAAAACTTTGGGATTAATAATGGATCGGTGTCTTATTGACGCCTCTCCATTATTAACCGGGCTTATTGTCACCGTGCAATCAACGGTGACATTAACCCCTTATTACCCCACTTGCCACTGCTACAGGGCAGTGGGAAGAGCCGGGTAAAGTGCCACAATTGGCACATCTTTTGATGCGCCAAATGTGGGGCTGCTGTAGCCTGGTATTATCAGGCTGTTGAGGGCCAAAATCCATGGGCCTTGACAGTCTTTTAATACCAGGCCGCAGCAGTCTGCATTTTACTTGGCTGGTTAACAAAAATAGGGGGACCCCTACGCCGTTTTTTTTTCGAGGGGATCCCCTATTTTTGTTAACCAGCCAAGCTAAGCAGACTGCTGTGGCCTGGTATTATCAGGCTGGCAAGGTCCATGGATATTGGATCCTTACCAGCCTGAAAAACCAGGCCTCAGCAGTCTGCTTCATCTGGCTGGTTAACAAAAATAGGGGGGACCCCACGCCAATTTTTTTTCGAGGGGATCCCCTATTTTGTTAACCAGCCAAGATATGCAGACTGCTGTGGCCTGGTATTATCAGGCTGGCAAGGTCCATGGATCTTGGCTCCTTACCAGCCTGAAAAACCAGGCCTCAGCAGTCTGCTTCATCTGGCTGGTTAGCAAAAATAGGGGGGACCCCACGCCAAATTTTTTCGACGGGATCCCCTATTTTTGTTAACCAGCAAAGATAAGCAGACTGCTGTGGCCTGGTATTATCAGGCTGGCAAGCAGGGTCGGACTGAGCCACCGGAGAAACCTCCGGTGGGCCCCAGCTCCTGCGTGGTGGGCCCTGATTTGAAAGGATAGGTCGCGGGGCAGAGGGGGCGGTGGCCCCGGGCCCCGCGCTCTGAGGGGGCCCACCCGGAGCTACGCTACAGTAACTGTATCGGCGTGCACAGCGGCACATTCTGCGGCAGAGCAGGGAGAATCGATCTTCCTGCTCTGCCGCCCAGAAGCTATGGGGCCTGAACAGGCGTTGGGGGGGCCCGGTGCCAGCAGTGGGCCCCCCCACCCATCATCGGAGGGTCAGCTGTATCGGCATCCAGCCGATACAGCTGACCGCATAGAGAGAGAAGGAGCGAGCGCTCCTTCTCTCCCATAATCCCCCTCTCAGCGTCTGACAGCGGGCGCGATGACATCACCTGCCGGCGCCCGCTGTCAGACGCTGAGAGGGAGAACAGTGAGCAGCACAGGAGCCGGGAGGTGAGTATTGTTTTTTTTTTTTTTAATGGGGGTGCATTATACTACAGAGGCTGTATATGGGGGGTGCATTATACTACAGAGGCTGTATATGGGGGCTGCATTATACTACAGAGGCTCCATATTGGGGTGCATTATACTACAGAGACTCCCTATGGGGATGCATTATATACAGAGGCTGCCTATGGGGGTGCATTATAATATAGCGGCTGCCTATGGTGGTGCATTATATTATAGACTCTGCCTATGGGGGTTTATTATAATATAGAGGCTGCCTATGGGGGTGCATTATACTATATTGAGGACTATCTGGTGTATTATGCTGTATGGATGCTATCTAGGGGCCATCATACAGTGTTGGACCCATTAAATAGTTTGGGGACATTAAGGGGTCAGTATATATCCAGTGAGGGGCATTATTCTGTGTATAGGGGAGATGTACAGGGGGAGACTTGGGACATTATTAAATGTAAAGTGGACACTTATTGTTATAGGGGAACTCGGGTTACTGTGACTGTCAAAGGGGCACACAGGGCATTATTACAGTCTAGGGGACAAAATGTGCTCACTGTTTTCTAGGGCACTTGCACCCGGCATTACTATATTCTAGAGGGGTGCTTTAAAATTTAGAGGTCACACAGAACCACACAGCAGGTGCAGTAATAGGGACACATACGGCAGCAGCAGCAGCTCAGTATTGGGGTATCACGTGCAGTAATAGGGACACATACGGCAGCAGCGGCTCAGTATTGGGGTATCAGGTGCAGAAATAGGGACACATATGGCAGCAGCGGCTCAGTATTGGGGTATCAGCAGGATGAGGAGTTTGTGCAGGTTGAGAATAGTCCAATTGGTGACCAAGACAGTGCTAAAAATATGAGAAGTGAAATGTGTCTTTGTTGAAATCTCTGCAGTCGAGTCCTGGCTGGAGAAGTCGTCATGTCGGTCTGGGCCAGATGGAAAAGAAATGAAAAGTGAACAATTCCATTAGAAAGAACATCAGCGGTAAGTAGTGTTGAGCGATACTGCTCGATATCTAAAAATATCGGATCGGAATGGTATCGCCGATATCACTAAATATCGTCGATATCCGATTCCGATACCGGAAGTCCAATGTAAGTCTATGGGAACCAAATATCGACATTAAAAAAAACCATTCTTGCCTTGTTGGTTAATTGTACATGAAGGAAAACAACAAAGACTAATGTAGAATGTATTGGGGGAGGTTGAGGAGACAATAAAGGCATACATGTTTAACCCAATGTATTGGAATAGCATTAATATATATTTTTTTGGAAATACGTTTGGATTGCTAACAAATTGACAATGTTGTTAACCTTTTTTCTATTTTGGCAAATATGTATGTTTCACAACTTCCACGCTCTTCACCTTTTTAACTTTTGCCAGTGCCACACTTTCTCCTTCATAATCTTCAGCAGCAGCATCATCTTTCTCATCAAATTATTCTTCATCTTCACCTTCTTAATCTTCTTCTTAAACTTCTTGCTATTCATGTTTTTGTTTACATTACTCATATTGTTATTATTAAACTAATTAATCTTCTTCATATTCAAATTCTTCATCTTCTTCCTCTTCATCTTCTTCATCATATTCTTATTTGTGACAGAGATTCCTGTACTTGTAATCTGTAAAAGTATGAATTGTTCATCCTTCCGTTCTTGCTGTCACAAAAGATTTAAATTACAACAGTATTTGTCCGTGTTCAGTTTAGCCTACAGCAGCAGGCATTTTCCAGGGGCACCACGAGGAGGAACGGACTCACCCCCATACACTGCTTAGTCTTCTTCTGCTTAGAATTTAGAGCATATATTTTGCTCTTCATTTTGGTCTTATACTTCATGTTCTTCTGCTTTTTGATCTTCTGCTTATTGTTCTTCTGTCTCTTGTTCTGTATCTTGTAGTTTGTCTTAACCTTCTTTGTCCTGTTGGTGATCTTCTTCTGGGTAATCTTTTATTTTTTCTTTGTGATGGTGTTCAGGCTGGTTGGCTTCATGCTCGTCGTCCTTGTTGTCGTCATCTTCTTCTGGGTGGTCTTTAAGGTCGTCTAATTTCCGAGAACCAGCTTACGTTACTGGAACCCTGACGGGTATCAGATGGAGCAAGAGACAATGGAAGTAACGAGAACCAGCTGACTGTGCTGGAACCCAGAGGGGCAGCAGAAGGAAAAGAGGCAATGTCACAACCGAGTACCAGCTGACGTTACTGTGACACGGTTACTAAGCAGGAGGTACCTGTGCTCCAAAGCACTACCAAGGACCAGCAGACGTTGGTGGAACTCGGATACGGAGATGGAGGCACCTAGGCCAAAGGCACTGGGGAGAACCAGTTGACGGTACTGGACCCCGGACGGGTAGCAGAAGGAAAAGAGGCAATGTCACAACCGAGTACCAGCTGACGTTACTGTGACACGGTTACTAAGCAGGAGGTACCTGTGCTCCAAAGCACTACCAAGGACCAGCAGACGTTGGTGGAACTCGGATACGGAGATGGAGGCACCTAGGCCAAAGGCACTGGGGAGAACCAGTTGACGGTACTGGACCCCGGACGGGTAGCAGAAGGAAAAGAGGCAATGTCACAACCGAGTACCAGCTGACGTTACTGTGACACGGTTACTAAGCAGGAGGTACCTGTGCTCCAAAGCACTACCAAGGACCAGCAGACGTTGGTGGAACTCGGATACGGAGATGGAGGCACCTAGGCCAAAGGCACTGGGGAGAACCAGTTGACGGTACTGGACCCCGGACGGGTAGCAGAAGGAAAAGAGGCAATGTCACAACCGAGTACCAGCTGACGTTACTGTGACACGGTTACTAAGCAGGAGGTACCTGTGCTCCAAAGCACTACCAAGGACCAGCAGACGTTGGTGGAACTCGGATACGGAGATGGAGGCACCTAGGCCAAAGGCACTGGGGAGAACCAGTTGACGGTACTGGACCCCGGACAGGTGACAGAAGGAAAAGAGGCAATGTCACAACCGAGTACCAGCTGACGTTACTGTGACACGGTTACTAAGCAGGAGGTACCTGTGCTCCAAAGCACTACCAAGGACCAGCAGACGTTGGTGGAACTCGGAAACGGAGATGGAGGCACCTAGGCCAAAGGCAATGGGGAGAACCAGTTGACGGTACTGGACCCCGGACGGGTAGCAGAAGGAAAAGAGGCAATGTCACAACCGAGTACCAGCTGACGTTACTGTGACACGGTTACTAAGCAGGAGGTACCTGTGCTCCAAAGCACTACCAAGGACCAGCAGACGTTCGTGGAACTCGGATACGGAGATGGAGGCACCTAGGCCAAAGGCACTGTTGAGAACCAGTTGACGGTACTGGACCCCGGACGGGTAGCAGAAGGAAAAGAGGCAATGTCACAACCGAGTACCAGCTGACGTTACTGTGACACGGTTACTAAGCAGGAGGTACCTGTGCTCCAAAGCACTACCAAGGACCAGCAGACGTTGGTGGAACTCGGATACGGAGATGGAGGAACCTAGGCCAAAGGCACTGGGGAGAACCAGTTGACGGTACTGGACCCCGGACGGGTAGCAGAAGGAAAAGAGGCAATGTCACAACCGAGTACCAGCTGACGTTACTGTGACACGGTTACTAAGCAGGAGGTACCTGTGCTCCAAAGCACTACCAAGGACCAGCAGACGTTGGTGGAACTCGGATACGGAGATGGAGGCACCTAGGCCAAAGGCACTGGGGAGAACCAGTTGACGGTACTGGACCCCGGACGGGTAGCAGAAGGAAAAGAGGCAATGTCACAACCGAGTACCAGCTGACGTTACTGTGACACGGTTACTAAGCAGGAGGTACCTGTGCTCCAAAGCACTACCAAGGACCAGCAGACGTTGGTGGAACTCGGATACGGAGATGGAGGAACCTAGGCCAAAGGCACTGGGGAGAGCCAGTTGACAGTACTGGACCCCGGACGGGTAGCAGAAGGAAAAGAGGCAATGTCACAACCGAGTACCAGCTGACGTTACTGTGACACGGTTACTAAGCAGGAGGTACCTGTGCTCCAAAGCACTACCAAGGACCAGCAGACATTGGTGGAACTCGGATACGGAGATGGAGGCACCTAGGCCAAAGGCACTGGGGAGAACTAGTTGACGGTACTGGACCCCGGACGGGTAGCAGAAGGAAAAGAGGCAATGTCACAACCGAGTACCAGCTGACGTTACTGTGACACGGTTACTAAGCAGGAGGTACCTGTGCTCCAAAGCACTACCAAGGACCAGCAGACGTTGGTGGAACTCGGATACGGAGATGGAGGCACCTAGGCCAAAGGCACTGGAGAGAACCAGTTGACGGTACTGGACCCCGGACGGGTAGCAGAAGGAAAAGAGGCAATGTCACAACCGAGTACCTGCTGATGTTACTGTGACACGGTTACTAAGCAGGAGGTACCTGTGCTCCAAAGCACTACCAAGGACCAGCAGACGTTGGTGGAACTCGGATACGGAGATGGAGGCACCTAGGCCAAAGGCACTGGGGAGAACCAGTTGACGGTACTGGACCCCGGAAGGGTAGAAGAACGCACCCATGAAAATGTAAGTTGACAGGACGCAAGCCGTCCGCAGTTACCGAATCACACAGTCCTACAGTGGGTGCTTGTCCTATTGTCACAATGGAAACCGCCTTTATTTACATATCCCACAGCACACATAGGAATCACCTAAACTGCAGGCACCATAGAGTCGGCTAACCCGAATGCAACACGACAGCACAACTTATTGGAGGATAATTGACGTTCACACTGCCAGGAAACAGCTGTCGTGCTGTAACCAGGCTGGCCATGAGTCAGTACCCCTGCCAATTACTTACGAGCAACAAATGGCGGTGTTGTAGCCCAGGGAGTAGAGTTCAGGTGGTAGAAAGATGAACATAACAGGAGACATGGAAAACGTTGCCAAACAGTTATTTAATCTGAAAACGGACAGGCAAATTCAGGTGAGATCCATGCCTTGTTCATTTTCAGAAAAGTAAGCCGGTCTACATTCTCTGAGGATAGTCGCATGCGACGGTCTGTTACTACACCACCTGCAGCACTAAAGACACGCTCAGATAATACACTGGCAGCAGGGCAAGCCAGCACCTCCAATGCATACTGGCTAAGCTCTGGCCATGTATCCAACTTAGAGACCCAAAATTTGAAAGGGGAAGAGGCATCTGGGAGTACACTTAGAGGGAAAGCCAAGTAGTCTGTCACCATCTTACGGAAACGTTTCTTCCTGGTGACTGGAGCCGTCTCGGATGGTGTAGACCTTGCTGGCGCTGTCACAAAACTTTGCCACATTTGTAACATACAGCTCTTGCCCTGTGCAGAGGCGCTGCTTCTGCTCCCTCTTGTTGTAGAGGTGTCTACACTGCCTCGACGCACAGAGCAGCTCTCTCGGCTGGAATGTACAACAGTATGGATTGCACCAGTGTGTCTTGGTACTCCTGCATTTTACGGTCCCGGTTCACCGGTGTGATGAGGGTTTGTAAGTTGTCCCGGTAGCGAGGGTCTAGGAGGGTGTACACCCAATAATCTGACGTGGTGAGAATGTGGGCGATGCGGCGGTCGTTTCTCAGGCACTGAAGCATGAAATCAACCATGTGCTGCAGACTCCCAACTGGCCAACAAAGGCTGTCCTCTGAAAAAGGCGTCATCTCTGCCTCCTCTGCATCACCCCACCCTCGCTCTACATACTGACTAGAGCGTTGTGTACCTCCCTCTGTAGGGATTTCTTCCTCCTCCATTGACTCCTCCTCCTCATCCTCCTCACAAAGTGAGCCCTGCCCAGCCCTTTGTGAGGAACCACGTTGCGCTGACTGTCCTGAAGGTAATTGAATTTGTGACTCCTCATCCTCCACCTCTTCCAAAACCTCTTCCTTTAGTGCTTTCAGTGATTTCTGAAGCAGGCAGATAAGGGGGACAGTCATGCTGACTAGTGCATCATCTGCACTCGCCATCCGCGTTGAGACATCAAACGCACGCAAAACGTCGCAGATGTCCTTCATAGAGGCCCACTCAGTAGTGGTGAAGTGTGAACGGCGCAAATTGCGAGTTGATTGCGCCTGTTGCAGCTGATACTCCATTACTGCTGGCTGCTGCTCACGCAACCGCTCCAACATATGTAACGTGGAATTCCACCTGGTGGGTACGTCACATATGATGCGATGTTCAGGAAGGCGAAATCTGACTTGCAGAGCTGCAATGCGCGATCTGGCCATGCTGGAACGTCGCAAGTGAGCGCACTCTAGGCGGACCTTGTGCAGCAGTGCATCAAGATCCGGATAGTCCCTCAAAAAACTCTGCACGACCAAGTTGAGCACATGTGCCAGACATGGTATGTGAGTGAGGTTGCCAAGGCCCAGAGCTGCCACCAGATTTCGGCCATTGTCACACACTACCAAGCCTGGCTGGAGATTAGCTGACAAAAACCACACGTCGCTCTCCTGCTTGATGGCATCCCAGAGCTCCTGCGCTGTGTGGCTTCGATTCCCCATGGAAATTAATTTCAGGACGGCCTGTTGACGTTTGGCCACGGCTGTGCTCATATCGGTCGCAACAGGTAAGCGTTCACTGGTCCATGTGGAGGTATACAGTGACGGCTCGTGCAGCGATGATTCTGAGGAACTGGAGTAGGAGGAGGAATCAATGTGTACAGACTGGAATCCTGCAATCCTTGGAGTTGGCAGAACACGTACAGCGCCACTGGCAAGATCTGTACCCGGCTCCACAACATTGACCCAATGGGCAGTGAGGGAAAGGTATCGTCCTGGCCATGGGTACTGGTCCACGCATCGGTGGTCAGGTGGACCCTGCTACTGACGGCGTTTAGTAGCGCATGTTTAATGTTTCCCTCGACATGTTTTTGCAGAGCAGGGACAGCTTGCCTGCTGATATAAAATCGGCTTGGCACATTATATTGTGGGACTGCCAATGCCATAAAGTTCCTGAAACTGTCAGTCTCCACCAGCCTGAATGACAGCATTTCAAGGGACAGGAGTTTTGCAATGCCACATTCAGAGCCTGTGCTCGTGGATGGTTTGCCGAGTATGGCCGTCTTTTATCCCATGCCTGTGGTACCGATGGCTGTTTTTTGTTCTGGGAGTGTGACGATGACTGTGAACTTGGTGCTGTGGGTGGAATAACAGTTTGTCTATGGACAACAGTGACCGAGGTTCTTCCATGGAGATCCTGTGAGGAAGCCGAACCAGGTGTGTGTGAGCTGGAGGTAGAGGCTCGAACACGACCTGAAGATGTAGGTGCTGCTGTAGGTTGGCCTACATCTCCAGTGTGTCTTTGTAACTCAGCTACGTGCTTTGTCCGTACATGTTTCCACATATTTGTGGTATTCAGGTTACTGATATTTTTACCTCTTTTAACTTTTTGCTTACACAGCTTGCATTGAACATAGCAAATATCATCTACAAGTCTGTCAAAAAAGGACCACGCAGTGCAAGTCATGGGAGCGCCAATTTTGACATTTCTAAGAAAACTGCTCCCAACAGGTGCCAAACTGGAGGCTACAGGCAAGCGAGTCTGCAGCCTACCTCTCCCTCCTCTTTGTACCGTTGGGACAATCTCTTCCTCAGAGCTGCTCCCACCACCTTCCTGTTGCTCACGCCATGTTGGGTCTCGGACTTCATCATCTCCACTACCCTCTTCCAACACCTGCTGCTGTTGGATGGTCTGGGCAGCACCATGCTCCACAAAACCTGGCACCTGAGTCTCATCATCATCATAAGATGCGTTCTGCGGTGTGCTGTCCATCGGCACTGGCTCACCCGCCTCTTCAGATTGAGAGAGACACAGCTGTTGCGCATCACTGCATACTCCCTCTTCTTCAAATTGCAGAATGCTGCTTGCCTGTGCCCGTGTTTGCGAGCCAACAGATTCTGAGAACAGAAGCAGAGACTCAGCTGGCTCCTGTACAGAACTCTCTGACTGCCTGGGCAATTTGACAGGCGGTGAACAGACAGATGGTTGCTCAACAGTGTTGTGTTCCTGAGAGGAGGTGGAAGGAATTGAAGTCGATGCATTGGCTGCCATCCAACCAACAACGGCTTCAATTTGTTCTTCCCGCAGCAGGGGGGCACGCCGAGCTCCTACCAAAGTGCGCATAAAGGAACGCTCATGGGTAAAACTGGTGGATGCTGTGTCACTGAGGGCGGCAGCAGCCACAGAATCCCCACGTCCTCTCCCTGCTGAAACTCCACGGCCACGACCACGTGCCTTACTCACTGACTTCTTCATCTTGGTAGATTGATAAAGAAAGTCAGAAAAGTTATAAGGCCTAAGTGTGGTTATTACGCAGAGACTGAAGTGAACACTGAAACACAACTGTTCACAATCTGTGAAAGGCTACTCATTTGTCTACTTCTATAGTGTTTGCAACCAATGTATTGGATACGGATGGAAGCGCGTCACACTAATAGATTATATTTTAAATGGAATGGAGCAGAACCAATTGGAGATAAATGAAAAGGATGAGGCACTGAGACACGCTCAGCAGAGTACAAGCAGCAGTGCTTGAACAAGTAACTGGAGCGTGATGTGCACTCAAAAAATAAAAAACACAGACTGAAGTGAACACTGAAGCACAACTGTTCACAATCTGTGAAAGGCTACTCCTTTGTCTACTTCTATAGTGTTTGCAACCAATGTATTGGATACGGATGGAAGCGCGTCACACTAATAGATTATATTTTAAATGGAATGGAGCAGAACCAATTGGAGATAAATGAAAAGGATGAGGCACTGAGACACGCTCAGCAGAGTACAAGCAGCAGTGCTTGAACAAGTAACTGGAGCGTGATGTGCGCTCAAAAAATAAAAAACACAGACTGAAGTGAACACTGAAACACAACTGTTCACAATCTGTGAAAGGCTACTCCTTTGTCTACTTCTATAGTGTTTGCAACCAAAGTATTGGATACGGATGGAAGCGCGTCACACTAATAGTTAAATTGCATGGAGCTGCAAGAATTACACTGAAGAAAAAAAAAAGAGTCTGTGAGTGACACGTGCAGATGCCTACAGACAGCGTTGCATGCAGAGCAAACTGCAGCATCACCTGCACTCACACACACCTTGCAGAGCTGTTAAAACAACACTGCAGGCAAAAGGAAGCTTTACACAGCGGTTGGTGCTAGCCTGCCTACAGCACAGTACACTAAATCGCAATCTCTAACTGTCCCTCAGAGTCAGCACAGCAGCGTTCTGTCCCTTACTGAATTCACAGCACAGTGACGCTAAAATGGCGGCGGCGCCTTTTATAGTGCATTCTGACATCATTTCAGCATCCAATCACAGCCATGCCATTAGTTAACATGACCGCAGCAGTACAGGATGTGCCCACACTTCTTAGGATTCCTCATTGGCTGACTAAAATTACATTGCCTCTCAAAGAATTATGGGAACTTCCGATTCCGGTATACGATATATGGAAAATATCGAAACCAAGTATCGAAAGGCCGATAGAGCTAATATCGGCCGATACCCGATACTTGCGGTATCGTATCGCTCAACACTAGCGGTAAGTCATTATCTGTACCTGTGCTGTAATCTATTATATGTTCTGTAGGACTGGTATTATTTACCACAGACCATATGGCGGTAATATCAATATTGGTCTTTTTATATATAGATTATTTTTGGCAACAGCGCGGTCATTTGCTGCGGTTCTCTGATTAGGGGCCCACTCAGAAGTTTCGCCCCACTAAACCAAAACCCTAGCTACGCCTCTGGCTCTCTCTCTAGTCTTTCTTTCTCTCTCTAGTCTTTCTCGCTCTCTGTTCTTTCTTTCTCGCTCTCTGTTCTTTTTTCTCTCTGTTCTTTCTTTCTCTCTCTCTTTTCTTTCTTTCCTCTCTTTCTTTCTCTGTTTGTTCTTTCTCTCTCGCTGCTCTTTCTTTCTTTTCCTCAGTACCAGCCACTGTGCCCTCATTACCAGTCAGTGTGATCAGCAGTGCTAAATGGGTACGCTTGGGGCCAGGATATGGGTGTGATTAGCTGTTAAATGGGTGTGGTCGGGGCGTGGCCTAAAATTTGCAGCGACGCCCTACGCGCGCCGCAGCCTTTAACCCTCTTTCCTGTCTTCAAAATTTGGGAGGTATGCTGTATGACCTCACTACAACTTCTGGTCATGCTCCTGATGAGCGCGACGGATGGTCTCCTGAGGAGCTCCTCCCACACCTGGACTAAAGCATCCACCAACTCCTGGACAGTCAGTGGTGCAACGTGGCATGGCCTAAAATTTGCTGCAGCAGGCACAGCGTGCCACAGCCTTTGTCCCTCTTTCCCTTCTTCAAAGGTTGGGAAGTATGATGATGGGCCCCAAGAATATTTTTTCTCTGGTGGGCCCAAGGTACTCCAGTCCGACGCTGCTGGCAAGGTCCATGGATATTGGCTCCTTAACAGCCTTAAATACCATGCCTCAGCAGCAGGGCGTACATAGAAATCATGGGGCCCCATAGCAAAAGTCTGAATGGGCCCACCCCCAAAAAAAAAACCCAGAGCCATTGTAAATGTAAAGTGCCAGCACAGTGAGGGGACACATTAAACAAAAAAATGTATTATGCCCCCATAGATTGTGCCCCCATAGATGCTCCATAGTATAGGCCCTTATGCTGCCGCAGCTGCTGCAACCAAAGAAAAAAAAAAGACATACTCACCTTTCGTCGCTGGGGGCCAGGTGCCGGTGTCCTGAGCAGGGGGTGACACCAGGTGCCGATGTCACCGCTCACTCAGGGCCCCGGCACCTGAGATATTTACCTGTCCTCTCTCCACTGCTGAGTGCCGCTGTCTTCGGGGTCCTCCAGTAGTGAACGATCAGGCAGAGGGCGCGGCGCGCACTAACGACGTCATCGCGCCCTCTGACCTGAACATTGCAGCAAGAGGACGCGAGCAACGGTGGAACGGGACTGGTAAATATCCCTTATACTCACCCTTCTGCCGGCGCGGTCTGTGCAGCCCCTGCTCTTCTCCCACGGTCTCCGCCGCCAGTGTTCAGCGGTCACGCGGGACAGCTCATTAAAGTCATGAATATGTGCATATTCATGACTGTAATGAGCGGTACCACCTGACCGCTGAACACAGGCGTCGGAGACCGTGGGAGAAGAGCAGGGGCTGCAGAGACCGCACCAGGAGGGGTGAGTATATAGAAGAGCTGCGTTCCCCTCCCCCGCCGACCCCCTGGTAGTACTGTGTCAGCACAGCTACCCGACCGTCGAGGGCCCCCTCACCTGTCCGGGCCCCATAGCAGCTGCTTGGTCTGCTTCATTCACGGTAAGCCACTGCTCAGCAGTCTGCTTCATCAGGCTGGTTAACAAAAATAGGGGGGACCCGACGCCATTTTTTTTTCGAAGGGAACCCCTATTTTTGTTAATCAGTTCCCTCTGACATCACTGATTGTGTCCCTGGCTGACCTGAAGTGAAAGTGGAAAGCAATCAATTAAGCTTTCCACTTCCTCTCCTGTCAGCCAGGAGAGGAATTCATTCATTTGGGGGTTTACTGTGAGGCTGCAGCATTAGCTGCGGTCCCTGCAGTAAACATTAACCCTTTCTGAAGGATTACACCGTGGGACCTGACTGTGCATGGGATAGGTAAGAATAATTTTGCTTTTTTATTTTATTTTTATTACAGGAAATGGTTTTTGCAGTCAAATAAAAGATGGTCAAAAACATGTGTCTTTATTTCATTAAAATGATTTTTAATTAAAGTGTGTGTGTTTTATTTTTATTTCATGCAATAGGATTAATAATTGATAGTTGTCTAATTGACAGCTCTCAATTATTAACCTGGCTTAAGGTCACCTTTCAATTGCAAGGTGGCTTTAACCCCATATTAACCCATTCGCCACCGCTACAGGGCAATGGGAATAGACGGGCAAAGTGCCAGAAAGGGCGAATCTAATTATAGATTTGTCTTTTCTGGGGTGTCTGGGGGCAGATGTTAGTAGCCAGGGGGGGGCCAAAAATAATGGTCCCTCTCTGGGCTATTATTATCTGCCCCCATTCGCTGGCTTTGTCTGTCTGGTTGCGAAAATAGGGCGGGAGCCCACGCATTTTTTTTAAACAATTTTACACCTCATATATTATATTAATATATATATATATATATATATATATATATACATGTCATTGAATTTGTGACACATATATATATATATTTATATTTATAGTTCATACACTTCTACATAGTATAATAGCCGCTAATTCAATTGCCGGCTTTTGTGAAAATGCAGAACCCGACATGAAATGACACTTGGTGTACATAGGGTTAACCATGTCCTTTGCTATCTGATTTGCACAAACAATTACATCAGTCTATGTGTGCAAAATTTCACACATGTAGGGGTTAATTAAAGGTGTAAATTCATAGCAAAAAAGTCCGTTTTTTTTACAACGAATTTACAACTTTAATTAACCCCTACAGGTGTGAAATTTTGCACACATAGACTGATGTAATTGTTTGTGCAAATCAGATAGCAAACGACATGAAAAGACATGGTTAACCCTATGTACACCAAGTGTCATTTCATGTCGGGTGCTTCTGTCTTTTCACAGAAGCCGGCTTTACCCGGCAATTGAATCAGAGGCTATTTTATATTTTATGTAGAAGTGTATAAACTATACATATATGTATATATATATGTCACAATGACATGTATATATATATATGTATTCTATGTGTGTATATTTTGTGTTTACAAGGAAAGAAAGTGTTTTTTTAGTTGCGATATTTTGTTCCCATAGACTTACATGGGACTTCCTGTATCGGAATCGGATATACCATTCCGATCCGATATTTTTGGATATCGGAAAGTATCGCTCAACTCTAGTAACAGCTAATCATTCATTAAACAAGTTAGCCAAAACTAATATTACATAGAAGCAAAAGTAAATTTATGTTCCAGGTTCAGGTTAATATTTGCATGTAGCTGAACAGTGGGGTCCAAGAATCAATGTTACTGGTGGGCCTTTGCTAATCCAGTCCTCACTGGCCAGTGTGTATTCTCTCATCTGAGAGACTCTGGCAGATTATGCTAATCACACTCTGATTAGAGTTTGATCAGAGTGTTAGAATATTGTGATCCAATTCTCATGGATGAGGAGAAGATGGAGAAAAAAATGTCTCCATCTTCTCCATTGTGTCAGTCTGTAGAAATCAGATTTCCAAATGGAGTCCTATAGTTTTCACGGACTTATTGACTTGCTTGGCTGAGTGTGATGCGAATACTGAATCCAATTTGGGAATGCTGTGATTTTTTACTCATACCGGCTTGGTCCAAGGAAAATATCTGGCATCTACACGGCCCCATAAAATAACATTGGTCTGGTACGATCCAATGTTGTATCGGATCTAACTTGGACAGAAATATGGTCATCTGTGCAAGCCTTTATAATGAGCTATTGGACTGGAAAGGGCCCACATGTTGTTCTTGCACAGCGGCCTTCTTTTGTCATGATTTAGAGCTAGTGTATCTCGAAACGCGTCGACCGTTATCATGTTTTTTAATTTTTCCTTTTCATGTTTTAATCTACTAATAAATTTGATGTTTTATGACTTTTGCTGGATTTTCCCATTTTTTTCATGGTTCACTTACTCAGGAAACCAGCCTGAAGTCTCAGTGCACCGCACCCTTATTCCAGAAATTTCTCAACCTGGTGAGCTGATGGTTGCTCCATTGCGTTTTTCGCCCTTTTCTGTCTCTTTCCACCAGTAAGCAGAGTTGTGATGCCATGTGACAATAGAAAAATTCTATACATGTGGGAATAATGCCTAATTCGTCAAACAGACTATATCCCAGGCACACAATACCAAAGCTTATAAAGATGTTAATTTCAAATGTCAAAATGCAATTAAACCAGCCATGCAATCCTGAAAATACCTCCAGGTGGGTGACCTTATAAATGTAAGAAACAGTACATCCATTTATTCTGTATATTAAATATGGATACAGTACATGTGTGTTAACTCTGTATTACTGTTTCTAGTCCAGTCTCCAAGGAGAAGCATTTCTGCTCTTGCAATGCGGGAGTTAACTGATTAACATTTACAAAGTAAGCTGGAATTTATATTTCTGAAACTCTACAAATAATCTTCACATTTGTGTGGATTAGACTTCTGTTTGCACTGATTATCTTATTTTTTACACTGTAATTTCCCTCTGCAATGCAATCCAGATTCCTTGCCCTGAGCGTTTAGCATGTGGAATCTGACGAACAGACATTTCTTTGCCTAGATATATGCAGGTGATTAAACATAACCCTCATCCTTTACATCTGCTTTGCTGTAAAATTCTCACCTTGGTTTCTAGTTTTAAAGAGCTTCGAAAAAAAAAAGAATAAGAAAAGAGAGAGAGAGAGAGAGAGAGAGAGAGAGAGAGATACGGCTGCAAAAGATTCAGTCGCTGACATTTCTTAGTACCAATTCCAACTTATTAAACCACTATGTACAAGAAGAAATAATGGTTGCGTCAGGGAAGAAAGGTATTTTTACAGAAATTCTATAAATTAGCTGAATATATCACACAGTGCCGTTCACATTATGGTGATACTTGATTGCGCAAGTATGGTGATACGTGCTGCTCGAGAAGTTCTGCGTGAAGTTCTGTTTCATGGACTTCGTTTTTACGTTAAAGCATTGAAATCCATGTTTCGTGGAAGAATGATCTGTTATAAAGAATTCAATGGACTCTATGAAGACAAAAAATTGATCAAAACTCAATTTTTGATCCAAATGGTCCAACTGAAATTTATGACCACTAGTAAGGCCTCGCTCCTACTTACATACAAAATTGGCGAGTGCAACGTGAGAAAACATCGCATTGAACTAGCACCAATGATGTTAAAAGAATCAGGGCTTATCTGTGAGTCTTTCCTCAGCTCTCATCAAACTGAGCAAAAAAAACATAGCATGCTGTGATTGACGGTGTATTTTGGAAGGGACCTAATGCAAGTTGCTCATATAGGGTGGTGGGGGCTGAATCGTGCAAAGTGGCCTACCTGGAGATTCACCTCTTCTCCTTTGGGCCAGTCCGAGCCTGACCACACTTATGTAGGATCAGTTCCAGATTACAGATCTATAGTGCTTGTGTAATAGTTTGGGAGACAAGTAAACAGTACTGAGGAAGAGGATGAGGATGAGAAGTACGGTCAAGTATGTGGAGCAGACAGAGATAGTTTATCTAGCTAAGTCATGCTGCACTATAGTTAGTGAAGTCACAGTCCCCAATGTAAGCTCTGGTTATGGAGGAGTAATAAGAAACAATATAGAGGAGCGGGCCTGAGTTCCCACCAAAGGGAGGCGGCGTAGTTCCAGACAGGGGACTTCTGTACTCTAGGCAATGTCCAGTGGCCAAAAGACAGACAGTAGTGGAGTTCGAAGAGGAGAGCCAAATAACCGCCCTAAGGCTTGTAGAAGAATTGAGCCAAGGAGAGGACCGCTTTGTGATTAAGTGACAATTGATGGCACAGGTGTAGAGTTTCATGAATGTTGATGTTTGGAAGGTTAATTAATACCTAAAGAAAACTGCTAATTTTTTTCATTTTTGATCTTTCGTTTTTTTCTCCTCTTCTTTAAAGAGCCATACATTTTTATTTTTCCATTGACATATCCGTATGAGGGCTTTTTTTTGTGGGATGAGTTGGATTTTTTTTCCCACTTCTCATTGACAAATGAGCTGGTAACATGACTCTCCGGCTCAGTTTAATTACAGAAATGCTAAACATATATACTTTTTAGGTTATTTCAGTGGCTTAAGAAATATTTATGTATTTGGTAGAAAAAAATTAGATTTTTGTTGCCATTTTCTGAGACCCATGACTGTGTGGCTTGGACAGGTTGATACCTTTTTGGGCTAGATCCTTTGCTTGTATCACTTTTTATTTCATTTTTTAGGAGCAGCAGGAATTTAAAAAAACAGCAATTGTAGATTATTTTGTTTTTTTTTCGATTGCAAATCGGATTTTTTTATACTGTATGTATCTTTATTTTTAACTGGGCAAAAAGAGATAGATAAAATGTTATCAATTTTAACATTATTTTTAGTCTTCAAAGATTACTTGAACCTGCGATCAAATGATTGCTTGTACTACCGTATTTTTCGGACTATGAAACGCACCGGACTATAAAACGCACCCAGGTTTTAGAGGAGGAAAATAGGGAAAAATATATTTGAAGCAAAAAATGTGGTAAAATATTTAATAACATAAATAAAATAACATACTATTATATGTGGTGTTATTATATATAACAGCATGTTATTATGTTGGAAGCTACGGGTAGAAGATGCTGCTGCGGGACCAGTGTGGTGTCTGTAAAGTACTATGTGAAGACGCTGGAGGGTGAGTATAAGGCCGGGGTCACACATGCGAGAAATTTGCACGATTTTCGTGCGAGTCTCTTGCATGAACACCCGGCACTGCCACCGGCACTCATACTGGAGCATGTGGCTGCATAGAAATACATGCTGCATAGAAATACATGCAGCATAGAAATAAATGCAGCCGCACGCTCGGTCCGAGTGCCGGCGGCAGTGCCGGGTGTTCATGCAAGAGACTCGCACGAAAATCGTGCAAATTTCTTGCATGTGTGACCACGGCCTAAGAATGGGGGCATAGGGCTTATATTTAAAGCCACACTTCAGCACTGATAACACTGGAGTGCTGCTTTAAGATCCCATGGGAGAACTATAACTCTCAGCATGTCCTGCAGATCCTATGGCATGCTGGGAGTTATAGTCCACCACAGGATGGCAGAGTGCTTTTTTATGTGCTGTCATTACTAACCTTTTAATTAATTATTTCTTGTACAGTGCGTCTGCAGGACCTGTGATGACATCATGAAGAGGCAGGGCTTTGTGTGGTCATGTGATGCTCCCGCCCGCCCTCTTCATGACCTCATCACAGGTCCTCCACAGGAGCATTCAGCATGGCATCAGCACAGCCCCTGTGCTGTCAGGTCTGCGATGACTCCTGCTGCACTCTGCTCCTGCCGCCTCCTTCTCCTTCCAACACACATCTCCCGGTTGCTGCAGGAATCAGGCGCTGGGGAACCATGTGGCTCTGTCATTTGCTGCTCCCTGCTCACTGCTCAGCTGATAGGTGGGCGGAGAAGCGGCTAATGAATATTCACTGCACTTAAGTATCGGGACCAGTGGTTTCCCCAGCACTGGATTCCTGCAGCGGAGGAGATATTTTCCTGCCTCCTGCGATCTCACTCCACCGCTGCCCCCTGCCCTCCTCCCCACGTTACATTCAGACCATAAGACGCACCCACACTTTCCTCCCAAATTTGGATGAAAAAAAGTGCGTCTTATGGTCCGAAAAATACGGTATATACTGCAATAATTGAGTATTGCAGTTTAGAAGTTGGTCTTTATAGGAGCATCAACGTGGCCGGGATGGAGGCCTTTAGCAGGCCACATTACAATGAAATATTGCTGCACATGGACTGTCATTACTAACCTTTTAATTAATTCTTTCTTGTACAGTGCGTCTGCAGGACCTGTGATGACATCATGAAGAGGCAGGGCTTTGTGTGGTCATGTGATGCTCCCGCCCGCCCTCTTCATGACCTCATCACAGGTCCTCCACAGGAGCATTCAGCATGGCATCAGCACAGCCCCTGTGCTGTCAGGTCTGCGATGACTCCTGCTGCACTCTGCTCCTGCCGCCTCCTTCTCCTTCCAACACACATCTCCCGGTTGCTGCAGGAATCAGGCGCTGGGGAACCATGTGGCTCTGTCATTTGCTGCTCCCCGCTCACTGCTCAGCTGATAGGTGGGCGGGGAAGCGGCTAATGAATATTCACTGCACTTAAGTATCGGGACCAGTGGTTTCCCCAGCACTGGATTCCTGCAGCGGAGGAGATATTTTCCTGCCTCCTGCGATCTCACTCCACCGCTGCCCCCTGCCCTCCTCCCCACGTTACATTCAGACCATAAGACGCACCCACACTTTCCTCCCAAATTTGGATGAAAAAAAGTGTATCTTATGGTCCGAAAAATACGGTATATACTGCAATAATTGAGTATTGCAGTTTAGAAGTTGGTCTTTATATGAGCATCAACATGGCCGGGATGGAGGCCTTTAGCAGGCTACATTACAATGAAATATTGCTGCACATGGACTGGGGACACCTCACAAATTTAATAATGAGCCCATAACCTGATCTGGGACCACACTATAGCTTCCTTGTTTCTGATTCTAGACACACAAGGGTTTTCTATATTTAGTGTTTTCATGAGAAAGAAAGCATGGCATAATATGCCATATTAAATAGGTATTTTTCCTTTAGTGGCAATGCTTCTACAAGCCTCAGATATAGACTGATTGGAACTCTGCAGGACTATGGACTTGGGACTAGGAATGATGGGCGCCTATCTAATCCCTCGAACTAGGGGGCAGCCTAGTCTATCCCTGTCCCCGGATTACCCCCGGAAGGTGGAGAAGCCAGGATCACAAACCTTGCTATACTCCTATCTTAAACCTTATCTGTTCTCTTCTCACAAAACAACAGAGTGGAACAAAAGGGAGAGATAGGTAGGAGAAACCAAATAGGAGAGGATGAGGATTATTATGCAAATCCAGCTCCAAGCAGAAATATGTGGAACAACTCTTCAATCGCCTACTCCAAACACTGAATTTCTCTTCCAGCACCTAACCAGGAAGTAAGAACTATCACTTGCTATTCGTAAGTGCCAGTGGTGAGCATATATACCAGAGGGAAGTAGCCAATATTGAACAGCTGAGGCAATTCAGGATAGAGAGCTCCAGGAGATGAAATGAATTTATTTACCCATGCAATAGCAGAGCAAAGATAACCTGTAATGTTTAAAGGACAAATGAAGCAGTTCTAATTAGTACAGGATTTCGTGTGACCAGACGCTGAGATCTTCTGGCTACTTTCTGTGGCGGTATAACCATCACAGTCTTGTGTATCAACCATATGGGCAGTTTTATAAGAAGATAATAAAACTACTGATACAGTAAATAATTTAATTTAGAAATTTTCATGCTAAAAGAATTGTATGACATGACATACCTATCTCCCAATTCCATTTCGTACCTCTAATATTAGATGATTGAACTCATAGCATCATGAATGTAAATGCAAGGGAAGCAGGCATGCCATCTGCAATGGGTACCAGAAACTGCATGTGGGAATGACTTGATTCATCAAAGCTTTTATATCAGAAAAATGGTGTAGAAGATTTGAAAAGTCACAAATATTGTGCACAATTGGGAGTTGCACAAAAAATTTGCAACTTTTGGTGTTTTCACGCCAGTTTGAATAAGCTACATCAAAACAGTAGGAACCATGAAAGATCTGAGGTCAGGGTCACTCTTTCCAGCCTCCTATCAATTTTTTTAAATGTGTTGTCATTTTTGTAGTCCCTTACAGAATTATAATTTCTGGTGCATTCCACAGAGTCCAACATCACTCAGAAGAGGAGCCAAATTAACTAAAGGCGTTGTCCACCTTTAATTATTTTGGATTAATTAGGGAGACATTGGTAAAGTGCATGTGCAATAATTATGGCTCACTGTGAATCTCCTAATGCTGTGAACTCACAAATAATGACACTATGCCAGTGTAAGGAGGAAGACCAGACTGGCTGTGGGTGCTGACAGAGCACCGGGTCTGGAAATGCTGGGATCGCGCCTCTTGTTGCAGGGGTGGGAAGGAAATTGAGGATGGTAGGACCCATGACCTGCAGAGAGAGGGCATGGTAAGCCAGAGGAAGAGAGAGAGTTGAGCTCAGTAAAAGGCAGAGAGTTCCAGCTGCAGGGAAGAGAGAGCAGGGATCTGCTGCACGCTGCGGAGCGAGTTGAAGTGCAGAGCAGAGACCCAGGATGGGGTCAGTGAAAACTCCTGGATACCGTTAGGTGCACAGAGAGACGGGCGCCAAGTGAACAGCGCGGTGCAGGCATTCAGGTACCAGTGGGTGTACCGAGGGATGAATGCCAAGTGAGACATCGTGAGTGCATGCATCCAGCTGTTGGCAGGTGCTCAGGGGAGAACATGCTGATTAGAGACTTGTGCAGAGCTTCACAATTCGGCTCTGCAATTCAATGGACTAGAGGCTCAGAGGGCAAAACCGGAGACTGCCCGCTGCTGCCAGAAGCATGACCGTGTGTTGGGCGGGGAAGCCTGAAGACGAAGTTTCGGCCTCCACCGGCATTCCATCATCTTTCGGACTGCAAGCAACTAAGGGACAGCAGAGTCACAATAAGTTAAAGTTGATAGATAAACTGTTGTGTTTGAACCACAATTACACTGTTTATTCTGTTTTTCCCCTTCCTGTTATTTCCCTGCGAGGAGTACATTATTGTTAATTACACCACACTCCTGTTAACCTTGTTCTGCGCCTTTGCATTACTGCATCCGCTTACCTGCTTTACACGAGCATGGTACATGTGCATATATCAGTCACAATTGACGAAGCTTACTCATAATAAAGTGCAAGTGCAGGATCCCATTTTACTGACGTCTCCTAGACTAACCTATATATCTAAGGGATTCATATAAGTGGTGAGTCAGGCTATTCTGCATACTGAATTAGTCTCCCGTTTCTAGGATTTGTTGGTCTGTGCATTGCAACTTATGACACTTTTTGCCCATTTAGTAACAAAAAAGGGTCCTGAATAAACCCTTTAAGTGACATGCACCTTTTAATGAATTTGGCTTTGTCTACTTCAGCAAGACAGGCTTATTGCAAGCATGTATTAACTGGTCTTGATGAATCGGCCAATATGTCCACATGGAACTGCAAACTTTCTTCAGTTAAACAGTGCTGTGTGGTTGTATTCCCACACCCCTGACAAATCTGCCATAAAATATGCAAATATTCTAAATAATTCAAGGATGGACAATAGAATGAAATTGACTGGGACATCAAAATGAAGCAGAAAATACAAAAAGGAAACAATTTTTCAATGGCCAACAACTATGTGACATTGGAGATCATTAATGTGGAATGGAACTACCATTCCACGGTTACTCCATAATTTTCTGTAGAACATTACCGTTAGCAAATGCATAAAGCTCAATGGCTAGTGAGACAGTTCCAAAATATAAAGCTAAACCAGTATAGAAATTAATTATAAACAACATGCCATTTTTGGTAACGTTTCCTATTACTATTGAGTATTGACAGTAATGTAATTATACAGTAAGTGATGAATGACATACCAAAGCTGTAGAGAAAGACATGGGCAGCAAATCCAAATCATATACATTGTTCTATTGCACCTAAATGAAAATTTGCAAAACTGAACAAGGTACTTAATGTAACTTTCTGATCTGGCGCCTGTGTGGGTGGTGTAATCTGGAGCCATGGGGTCTTTACCTTGTGGCATGGGTGATGAAGGCATAGGGTTGCTCCCACTGCTGGTTCGCTACCACTCTGGCACTGGTTGGCGCAAAAGGTTTGCCATAACGTGGCAGTGGGCTTCATACAGGCTGATCAGAATGCTCAAATTTTGCCAGGAATGTCAATTTGAGACATACAGTGTAGTTATTCAATGTGAATCAGATGTACATTATTATGCTCTAAGGAGTCTCCAGACTATAGAAAATGCGGTAAAACAACAACAGCCCCCAATTGTACTACTTCATATCGCTGCTCACAATCTTTTTTGATCTGGTCACAAGAGCGGTATTCAAAGGGCCATGTTTGACATCTGGTGCTCCCCGAATCTTTTATGTTGCCTTAGCTGAGAAATCAGAATGTTGCATGACGCACGCTGCATGATATCTTGATGTGAATCGTTTTATGTCACAGCTTGGACGACGCAGGAGACACTGAAGATGTAAGTTGCTTGGAAATGGAAAAGGTGTCTCAGTGTAGACCACACCAATGACCAGGCCAAAAAGATGGCTGGACTGGAGCATGGCTGCACAGCGAGATAGGTTAAAGCTTGGAAAGTATAATGTTAATAACTTTTACCCTTCTTAGCTCTATATATTCCAACAAAATGGTGGCCGGACAGGCATATTTTTGCTCAATTTGCGCAAATCGAATTGCAAGAAAAATTGGATTTTGGGGAATCCAAACTTTTTTCGTGAAATTCAATTTCTCTCAAAGTGATTCAGCCATCACTAGTCATTGCACTAGCAACTACTATGAGGTGTATAAATAAAAGATTTCAGAAGTACTATAGCAGCAGAGGCGGCAATGATACAGGACTGGGCTCAGTTGGATTTTACTACATAAAGGCAATACTCTAGCAATTCAGATAAGCGTTGTGACATATGCTGAATTGACATCTAAGATTTGTAAGCAAAATCATAAATGCCAATGGCTCTTATTTAAATGAAGAAACAAAAAACAATCCCCAGAAGAACAATGTAATATAATGGCTAAACTCCTCCTAAAATTTACCAACTCCACTTCTTATGAAATTGTAAAATCTGAAGTTTTTCAGATTAAGGTCAGCTTAGTACAGAAAGTGTTAAATTTGCATGCGTCTCTCCACTCCATACACTCTCAGCTCCTGCCCCCTTTTTCTCTGGGGCTATAAATCACTGTCTCGGCAGAAACACTGGCGGCACATCCTCATTTAGGGTATGTATGTATTTGTGTATTTCTTTTGACATTTTTATTATTACAAGATAGTTCCCCTGAAGGGGAAATGAATAATGAAACATAAGCGTTTGCATTTATAAGAATCGGTAAGCAAATTTGGAAAGCGATCCCGTACAGAGGTGCGAGAAGGAAAATAAACAGCAAAATAAAAAGTAGGCCAAGAGCTTTTTCTTAGACCCTTTATTTGCCAACTTTTTTTTAACAGAGCTGCAAAAATTTACATTTATTTCTGAGTTAAAAGAAAACTTTATCTTCAAAAATGAATCTAGGAATATCATAGATTTAATCAATTACTAACAACAAAGAATCTAGACATCAAAAAATCTGACTCTCGGAAGATCAAGGAGTCCTAAAAAAAATTCTTCAATTATTATGATGTGTCTGTAAAACAAAGATCAGACGTTTCCAGAATGTGGCTTTTTATGGATGGAAAAGGTGGACAAGAAGCAGAAATCACTTATACATCGATTCATGAAAGTGAATTTGTCCACAGGTTTTCCCAACATAAAGTAACTCCGCCACCCTTAAGATTTCCTTTATAGGATTCTACTAAGCTGTATGTAAGTATCCAAGCCACTTAATAAAGCACAAAAAGTGCTTTTATTACTTGGCCATAGGGTGTGCTCAGATCCAATGGGTCTCTCATCTTGATCTGTCTCTTGTCTTCCTGTTGTCCTCTTTCCCTGCTTCATGTGCATGACGCATCCTATGTCATCCACATAATGTCCGCCAATTCCACTACTGCGCAGGATCACTTTGCCCTGTTGAGGGAAGGGCAGAGCAAAGTGCGCCTGTGGAGGAGTGCAAATGGGAGAAACTGTGTGGATGATGTAGGACACATCAAACAGAAGGACGGTGATTATAGGAACAGAGGAGGCACCAGATCAAGACCAGCGACGCCCACTGGTTGCGTCATCTGTGCGTATAATAAAAGCTCTTTTTCGTGCTATGCATTGGGGTTTGAGGACATACATACTAGCATACTAGAATGCTGTAAATAAGCCTTAAAGGTGGTGGCCATATTTTGTATTGGGAAAACCATATGACAAGTTCCTCTTAAAGCAAACCTGACACAGTATACACGCTGTCGAATCCACACGCAACAGGTATCAGACGCTGGCTGCATGATTTCAGTCATAGATATTTGACTCTGAAACACTGAGGCATTTTAAGAAGAACATAATTTAATAGAGGTTTCTCCCAGTCCACTCCCCTTGAGTGATAGGTCTTTTCTAGTGATGCGCAAACATGCTCAGACAAGGTGTTATCCGAGCATGCTCGTGTGCTAACCGAGTGTCTTCAGCGTCCTCGAAAAGTATGTTCTAGTCTCTGCGCCTGCATGACTCGTGGCTGTCGAATAGTGGCAAGACATGCAGGCTTGCGGACTCGAGCATATTTTTCAAACATGCCGAAGACACTCGGTTAGCATACGAGCATGCTCGGATAACATCTTATCTGAGCATGTTTGCTCACCACTAGTCTCTTCCTATATACACACACAGAGAGGCTCTTTTACTCCAGGGCAGTAGACAGGAAGAATTCGCTGGAGACCCACCTGTATGACCTGTATACAATTCAATACTGTATTATTCCTAAGTCATGGGGCAGGGCGCACAGTATCAGCTGTCAGGTTCTCTATAAGACTCGTTTTTGTATACAGATTAACTTCCCGTTATAGGGTGAAGACCAATGAGAATAGCCCTTAAACAGTAACCTGTCACCAGGAATAACACTGATATCCTGCAGATATGGGGTTAATCTGCAGGTTAATCTGCTGCCTGGCACCTGCACATAACCAAGTGCAGCAGGGAGAAAATTAACTTTATTCTCCCCGCCAGCATTCAATTTTTAGTCATGGAGGCGGTGCCGGTTCAGTCACTGCTCTGAATATACAGAGCAGACTCTGCAGCAGCGCCCCTGACACTGGCTCTACATTGAGGCTGACTGTCAATCAGGGCCGGGGGGCACGGCTACAGCATCTGCTCTGTATATTTAGAGCGTTGACTGAACCGACACCATGACTGAATACTGAATTCTGGCGGGGAGAATAAACTTAATTCAGCTAAATGCAGGTGCCGGGCAGCATACTAACAGTGTTAACCTGCAGATTAACCCCATATCTGCAGGTTAACAGCGCTGTTCCTGGTGACAGTGTGAGCAGGTTGCTGGATGCAGTGACGGTCAGGAAGCAGAGCAAGGGTTAACAGATTTATTAACAGGGGAATTCTCCACGCAGTGAGGTAATAGGTTAAACAGGGGAAAAACAGTATAATTGCAAAGGATATTGGGAGGTAAGGGATAAAGAATCAGATAACAGCAGTTCCTGTGAACCACATGTGTCAGGAGTTCCTTAAACTGTAACTCCTTCTGGAAACTCAACAGTGCCGGCAACGGCTGGTGCGGTGTCTTTTCCTGAAAGGTCCTGTGGGCAACAAAACCCCATCTTCTGGTGACAGCGGTCGGTCTCCGGTACCTTCCGCTGCCCTAGTCCATAAACTGGTGTGGTCGGGGGAGCGTGGGCACGGCACTATCTAAGCCCGACATGGCCCCTGCACAACTCTCCTCAAAGTCTCTGTCAGTGGTGGCAGTGGCATTACTTGGGCGCAGGCCTACGCTGTACGGATGCTTTGGGACCGGAGCACTCACTGGTCCCTGCAGCAATGACTGACAATGGTACGAGCCACAGTTCTGTACGAGGCCATCGTGGCTTGGCAAATATAAACTAGCAAAGTCAGGGTGCAAGTGCCTGGGCAGATAATCACTAGCAAAGTCAGGGTTTAGATAACGGTCACGCATGCGGTCTCTTTCAGGCAGCAAGTGTGCAGGACTCACGGACACTGAGCGTACGGTGCCTTTCTCTTTGGTAGTCACCGACACATTGCACCTTCTCTCTGTAGTCACCGGCACACTGCACCTTCTCTCTATAGTCACTGGGCACACACTGCACGTTCCTCTCCCTCTCTAGTCCCCGCTACTGGCAACGGGAGATGGCAGGCGCTGGACTGTACGATGCTGGTGCTCCCAGTACGGAGCACTCCTCTGCCTGGCTGCTGCTGCTGCTCCTTTCCTTGCAGCGGTCCCTCTCTGGACAGTAAGGCCCTGCCACAGCGCCGGTACTCTGTGGTGGGGGAAGGGGCAGCAGAGCGCACAGCTCTGCGTTGGTGCCAAACTGACCTGCTGTGCACGCTTTTCTCTTTCCTGCTCTCTCTCCCTGCCCTCCTGGGTCTGCAGGAAGATCCCTCTGGCTCAAGCTTCCCTCAGGTAAAAGGGGAAGGTCTGTCTTACTAAAGCTTCCCCCCGGGAACAGGGGATGCAGCCTCTATAGTTCCGGACCCGGCATGCAGGTACCCGTGGTCCGGTCATCCCCTTACAACAGGTTCCCTTTAAGTGATGAAATGTATCACAGTATTCATGTGTGCATTACAATTTAGAAAATAACTTGACATTTAATTTTGGATAAATGTTTGTTTTAGAGATATTTATGAGAAAAAAGGGTTACTGGATGCTGAAGAAGACACTAGGCTACAGTAAAAGACATAGGGCTGTTCCATTTTATTGGGTCAGAATCTAGAATTATCAAATATACGAATGAAGTTCATTCAAAGGGCAAAATAGAAAAAAAGCCATAATGTTTGTATGAAGATCTTTTTTAGTGGTAGTACTATTTATTTTATATGAATAGTTCCCAGCGAAAGTCCTCATAATGGCCACCTTCTCGAATATCATTACCAAATTCTTTTTTTTTAACTTTCACTATTAATTTATTTCATTATAAACTAACTTTAACTCCAAGCAGTAGCAGAACTGTGTGAAGTCTCTATCAAATTGATATTTTACCTATCCCCTAGAGGGCTATTTACCATAGTCTCATTGTGGGACAACCTATGGGCAAAATCTAAAAAGCAAGGATGCTAGTAGACGTAGCTTTCATGAAAAGTCTTGCACATATTTTTGGTCCCAATGTTACGGCAGTGGAAATTTAATTGCTTCCATTGGGATTTAATTTCATGTGGAAAAAAACAAACAAATATACAATTTATTTTATTCATTTTAAAGATGAAAATGTTACACTGATATTTTATATGGACCCTATCCTTGTGTATTGGGAGAAACCTGTCAATGAAGCTAAGCTGTGTGAGAACAAGCCAGAGGGGGAAATGCCTACTGGACTGTTCCCCCTGTCCCATATTTTTTTCTCTAAAGAAAAAAAGATGTAAAGCACAGCTTTCTGTAATGAGGAAACATATCCTTGGTTCTGGCAGCATGAATCTTCTGACAGTAGCATGAACGACCACCTCGCAATCCTAGTAGCATTAATAGTGTCCAGTTCCCTGGAAAGAGCCCACCTGATGGACCTGCATCTATGCGACATAGATTTAACATATAATGTGTATAAGCTATTAATGTTCAAGCTGGGCAGAGGCCTAAAATATTGGAAGTTTTCTTTCTTTGGTAAGGAGCCATAGATTCATTGGGCCCTACCTGTACAGCTTTTTGCAGACTTTTGGTGCTGTTTAGACGGAGGGATTCCACCTGAATTCTATGAATTAATAATAATTACTGCTGGTACTGCATCCAAACCTAGAAGGAGAACGTAATTTAGCCAGGGCCATTTATATATATTTATATATATGTATTTATACAGTATATATACAGCTCTGGCAAAAATTAAGAGACCTCTGCACAGTTTTATAAAAATCAGCTTCTCTACATGTCTGACAGCCATTCCATTCCAGTGTCAGTTGAATTCCATCCAGAGTACATCTCATTCTACTTAATGTGCTTCTGATTAGGTGATCACCTGAACCAAATCTTAATTAACGAAGGAAAGTATAAAAAACACTGCTGTGGTGTTCACAATCCTCTTGCAATAGCACAAGCTGGATGGCAAAACAAGTGCTAGCAATATCCCAAAAGTAATAGGAATGAAAAAATAACCTTTAACCATGCCAAAGGAGTTGAAAAGAAAAGTCTTGAGTGAGGAAAAGAAGGGCTCAATTCTGGCTTTACTAGCAGAGGGATACAGTGAGCATCATGTTGCCTCCATCCTTAAAATTTCTAAGACAGCAGTCCATTACAGCAAGGTCAAGCAGTAGATACTGGGGACAGCAAAGCTACAGACCAGCAGAGGGCGAAAATGACACTCAATTGACCGGGAAGACCGTCATCTTATTTGAATGTCACTAAGCAACGCAGGATGACATCAAGTGACCTACAAAAGAAATGACAAATGGCAGCTGGGGTGAAGTGCATGGCAAAAACAGTTTGTAACAGGCTCCTAGAGGCAGGTGTTATGAATGTGCTAGAGATGGTTTCTGAGCAGAGGCTCCCTCTAGTGGTTACAGACAGTCTTACCAAGTCTGATCAAATGACCAAATGCACTAGCAGGATCTCCAGCCTTTATCTATGGGAGCCTGCTGCATCCTGCTAGTGCATTTGGTCATTTGATCAGACTTGGTAAGACTGTTTTTCATGATGTGTTTTTGCTAAAAAGTTTTTAATGTGATTTTTTGAATTTATGTCTAGTTAGTGACTCGCAATAAAATGGGGACCCTTGACGTTGGGTTGCGAGCTTATCTGCTTTGGCCAAAATAGTAACTAATACCTCATTTGATGCATTTATCATATGCATCATTTTTTGCACTTTTTATCATTTTTTGCAGGGTGCACCCAGGCTCCTTTTTGATGGCTTGGTTTATTGTGTTGTGCACATTCAGTGCTGACCAGCCCGCCTTCCATCATAGGCGTTTAAAATAGGCGTAATCCAGACACTGTGCATGACATTCATGTCCTAAGCAACTTACATTGTGTGCTTTTTTCCCACTAAGCAGTTAACACCTTCATCATCACTGTTTTTGTGATAGGGTGGCTGCTTTTATCAGTGGTAAGCACCTGTTGCTTCTCCAGCCTTTATCTATGGGAGCCTGCTGCATCCTGCTAGTGCATTTGGTCATTTGATCAGACTTGGTAAGACTGTTTTTCATGATGTGTTTTTGCTAAAAAGTTTTTAATGTGGTTACAGACAGTACTGAACCTTTCAGCGAGGAGTGGCAATCTGGAATCACGGACTGGTCTGATATAAGGGAGGTTCCCTCCCATGATGGTTGCCGTGATCAATTGTTCTTGTCTCAATTGTGGTTCCTGGTTCATTTGGAAGTTTGCTGGAGTCCTGCCTGCATCTCCTGCTTTCAGATAAGATATTTTTTGCTTTTCTTTTTGTGCTTGCTTTTTGCATTGTTTTCTGCTCTTTTGTGGAGGTCAGCCAGGTCCCCTCCTGGGGCCTAAGCTCCTCACAGTTTTTCTGCAGCCACTGTTATTTGCTCATTTGCTTTTTCCTGTTTTTTCAGCGGCTGCAGCTTGGTTTTTGTTCACACTGAGATTGATTTAGTGGGTGGCGAGATCGTGTGATCTCAGTATTTTTGTAATCAGAATTGTTGGATTTTTGTAGGGTTTTCTGGGTTGCAGAAAGTAATCTCTCCTGTCCTATACTATTTAAGAAAAAAAGATGAACAGCGCTCCATCCAGGTGAGTTCAGTAGAAAAAAACTTTATTCAAGCCATAAAACACGACGTTTCGACCTGTCAAGGTCTTTCTCAAGTATGACCAAACATCTAAAAAGGGCGGTGTTAAATAGTGTGGGGCATAAGCAAATGCACCAATCACCTAATAACACACGCCCAAACATTCAACATATACAAATAACCATATGGTACAAAAAATCTTAATACATCATAAAATAGCGATCAAATGTGTACAAAAATATGGATCAACAAATAAAGTATAACAGATCAAAAAACATATAAATTTCATTGCATGAAAACACACATCATCCTCAATGTTATTGCGCTGTCACGTACATAAGGAACGTCACCGATCATTGTTGTAGTGTTGCCATAGATGCGGGAGCCAATCCAATTCCTCCTCATAAGTATCACCGATTCGCATCCAATAGAATAGAGGGCGCCAAAACCTTAAAAAACCTATCATACATCAAGATACATATTGTTATGTTAACGTAATCGCCCACATACCAATCCAGTGATCCAAGACAACCAGCGCTGGACGCTAGACACGTCATCCACGAGCGTCACACATGTTGTAAAGGAGACTGATCACATAGTGAGGCTAAAGCGCATGCGCTAAAGAGACGTCATAAAGACCGCCCATAACCTGATGACGCATCCGCGTCTAACAGGAAACGTTACCATGGCAAAAGGCACGAAACACAGCATCACAAAGCCCGCCCATAACCTGATTCCGCATCCGCGTCTAACGGCAACGTTACCATGGTGAAAGGCACAAAGCACAGCGCCTGTGTAATACATTTAAAGGTCATAACAAATAGCGTTATTGTATCACAAACATATCAAATGTAATCAATAGATTAATGTCACCCAAATTAAGTACAGCACACAACACACGATAGAAAAAATAGGTAATGAACCAATGATACAATAAAACATCATATCCCAAGGAAAGCGTCGCACTGATCATAATGAGGATAATGGCCCCACTAAAACCACCAAATCTCATTGCCATGGTGATTAAACAGTCAAATGCAAGAAATATATAACTATGGGGAACAAGGGGAAGGAAAACAAAAATAAAAAATATACTTAAAGAAAAAATATATACAAAAAAATTTTTTTGGCACGTGGTAATGAAGCTATATACGAAAGCCAACCCCTTGTTAATCATAGTAACCTGAAAAATAAAGAAAGAAAAATAAGTATACAAAATATAATAAAAACATAAAATCGTTAGATATTATTCAGATTAAATTCAATGTTCAATCCAATTGGTTGTAAAGTGCCTAATCTATGAATCCACCTCAATTCCTTCTTCCTAAGCAATTTAGTCCTATCTCCTCCTCTTCTCAATTGCGGCACGCTGTCTATAACTCTGAATCTAAGTTGATTCACAGAATGTCGATTATCAATAAAATGTCTAGGAACTGGCAAATCTATAAGTTTAGTTCTGATTGTGCTCTTATGTTTGCTAATGCGCGCCCGCACCTCCATGGTTGTTTCGCCGACATAGACAAGTCCACAAGGACAAACTATCATGTACACAACAAAACTGGATGTACAAGAATATCTTTCTCTCAAAAAGATTTTTTTACCAGTTTGAGGGTGATAAAAAAAGTCACACTTCAACATGTTATTACAGCATGCACACCCCAAACAGGGGAAGTTGCCAAAACGAGGGGAACTTAATGTCCGTTGGATAAATGATCCAACTGGACCAAAATCCGATTTGACCGATTTTTAGATGTTTGGTCATACTTGAGAAAGACCTTGACAGGTCGAAACGTCGTGTTTTATGGCTTGAATAAAGTTTTTTTCTACTGAACTCACCTGGATGGAGTGCTGTTCATCTTTTTTCCTTGAATTGCATTTCCGAGCTGGTTCCTTGGACCTGGTACGTGCGCCCCACTGCTGAGAGTGCTGTCGACTGCTTTCTTTTATTCTCATGTCCTATACTATTTAGTCAGCTTGTGGCCACCAGGTTTGCTCAGTCTATTTTCTGCCTATGTTTGTATTTTCATCTTGTCTAACCGCCATTATATGTTTGGGGGCTTCCTATTTTCTTTGGGGATCTGCTCCGGGGCAGATAGTTTTCATCTTTCTGCCTTTAGGTGTAGTTATCTCTCAGGCTGTGACGAGGCGTCTAGGATCAACGTAGGAACGCTCCACGGCTACCTCTAGTTGTGTCGTTAGTTTTAGAATCTGCAACCCATCAGTTACCAACATCTCAGGTGTTCAGCTGCCCTGCTGTTGTTCCTGTCCTCCTCAGCTACCGAAACATAACAGTATCACCGGCCATAACTGAAAATTATATGGTACTCACAGAAGGGAAAAAAAAAGTTTGGAAAGATAAAAGTTGTCAGAGATTTTTTTTTTCTGTCTGTTGCATTTTTTCCCTCTTTTTCTCTGGGTGCTGAGGAGGATTTTTTTTTCTCTCAATGCAGTTTGCACAGTTGTCTGGCCGTGTGGATCAGCTTGCCACTGAGGTTTGGAGTATTGCTACCTATCTTTCTGGTTGTGGAACCTAGGATTCCCATGCCAGATTTGTTTTTGGGGATCGGGTTAAATTTCTGAATTTCAAAAATAACTGTAAGTTGTTTTTTGCCTTAAAGCCTAAGTCTTCAGGTAACGCAGCACAGCAGGTTCAAATTGTCATCCTCTCCTGCGCGGCGATCCTCAGGATTGGGCTTTTTCCCTGACCCCTGGGGATCCTGTTTTGAATGATATTGATGCATTTTTTCTGGCTCTGGGGTTATTGTACGATGAACCTAATGTCACTGATCAAGCTGAAAAAACCTTGTTGGCATTAAATCAGGTCTTGAAGACGCTGAGTTGTACTGTCAGAAATTCCGAAAGTGGGCAGTCCTGACCAAATGGAATGATGATGCTTTGGCAGCCCTTTTTTGGAAGGGGCTGTCAGAGAATGTAAAGGATGTTATGGTGGGATTCCCTGCTCCCTCTGGTCTCAATGATTCTATGTCATTAGCTATTCAAATTGACAGACGATTGCGTGAGGCAGAGGTATGCGTGAGATAGTGTTGCCTTGTGAGCCAGCTTCTGAGCCCATGCAGTGTGATAGAGTGACTTCTGGGGCTCAGCGTCATGAGTTTCGAAAGCGCAATGGGTTATGTTTCTACTGTGGTGATGCCTCTCATGCTATTTCAGTCTGCCCAAAGCGGGAAGACGTTTTGCACGCTCAGTTGTCTTGGGTAGTGTTCAGACTAAATTTCTGTTGACTGTTACCCTGATTTGCTCCCTGTCCACATTTTCTGCTCAGGCTTTTGTTGATTCAGGAGCAGCTATTAACCTGATGGATTTTGACTTTGCCAAACGTTGTGGGTTTCCCAAGATACCCTGCGGAAGTCTATTCCCCTACTGGGCATTGATTCTACCCCTTTGGCAGAGAATAAACCCCAGTTTTCTACTCAGGTGATAATGAGGGTTGAACCAGATCATCAGGAGAGTTGCAAATTTCTCGTACTGTATAATCTGCATGACATTATTGTACTAGGTTTCCCTTGGTTACAGTCTCATTATCCTGTTTTGGATTGGAAATCTGTGTCTGTGACCAGTTGGGGCTGCCAATGTGTTAATGCCGACACTCCTGTTTTTTCTGCCTCTCCCAAGTCTCAGGATGTTCCTGACTTTTTGACTGATTTTTCGGATGTATTTAGTGAAAGTAAATTTGCATCTTTGCCCCCTCACAGGAGCTACGATTGCGCTATTGAATTAGTGCCTGGTGGTAAATTTCCTAAAGGTCGCCTTTTTAACTTTCTGTACCTGAACACGATGCTATGCGATCTTATATCAAGGAGTCATTGGAGAAGGGTCATATAAGACCATCCTCTTCACCCTTGGGTGCCGGTTTTTTCTTTGTGGCCAAAAAGGATGGTTCATTGAGGCTGTGTATTGATTATTGTCTCTTGAATAAGATCACTGTGAAGTATCAATATCCATTACCCTTGATTTCTGACCTGTTTTCCAGGGTGAAAAGTGCTAGTTGGTTTACCAAGCTTGACCTCAGGGGGCGTATAACCTTATTCGCATTAAGCACGGGGATGAATGGAAGACGGCGTTTAGTACCCCAGAGGGGCATTTTGAGTACCTAGTGATGCCCTTTGGGCTCACTAATGCTCCTTCCGTCTTCCAATCCTTCATGAATTATATTTTCTGGGATTTTGTGGATAAATTTCTGATCGTTATTTGGATGATATCTTGATTTTTTCCAATGACTGGGACTCTCATGTGAAACATGTTCGGACTGTGTTCCAGATTTTGAGAGAGAATGCACTGTATGTGAAGGGATCAAAGTGTCTTTTTGGCGCACAGAAGGTCTCATTTCTGGGATTAATTTTGTCTCCGTCTGTTATTGAAATGGACCCGGTCAAGGTTCAAGCCATCTGTGATAGGGTCCAACCTACTTCATTAAATGCTCTTCAGAGATTTTTGGGTTTTGCCAATTTTTATCGTAAATTTATTGGTAATTTCTCCGGTATTGTTAAACCATTGACTGATTTGACCAAAAAGGGTTCTGATGTGGTGAATTGGCCTCCTGAGGCAGTCTCTGCGTTTCAGGAACTTAAGCAGAGATTCACTTCTGCTCCTGTTCTACGGCAACCTGATATTTCTCTACCGTTTCAGGTGGAGGTTGATGCCTCTGAAATTAGGGCAGGTGCCGTTTTGTCCCAAAGAGATCCAGAGACCTCTAAGAGTAACCCTTGTGCCTTTTTCTCTCGAAAATTTTCTCCAACTGAATGTAATTATGTTGAGGGCAATCTGGAGTATGTGGTTGAGAAAATATTGGATTTTAGTTTTTCTAGACAGAAACTCCAGCATTTGGTTAAGTGGAGAGGTTATGGTCAGGAGGACAATTCTTGGGTGTTTGCTTCGGACATCCATGCTAGGAGACTGATCCGTGCCTATCACCGAGCTCATCCTGATCGGCCTGGTTGCACAAGTGAGGGTTCGCTGACCCCTCCTCAAGGGGGGGGTACTGTTATGAATGTGCTAGAGATGGTTTGTGAGCAGAGGCTCCCTCTGGTGGTGACAGACAGTACTGAACCTTTCAGCGAGGAGTGGCAATCTGGAATCACGAACTGGTCTGATATAAGGGAGGCCCCTCCCATGATGGTTGCCGGTGATCAATTGTTCTTGTCTCAATTGTAGTTCCTGGTTCATTTGGAAGTTTGCTGGAGTCCTGCCTGCATTTCCTGCTTTCAGATAAGATATTTTTTGCTTTTCTTTTTGTGCTTGCTTTTTGCATTGTTTTCTGCACTTTTGTGGAGGTCAGCCAGGTCCCCTCCTGGGGCCTGAGCTCCTCACAGTTTTTCTGCAGCCACTGTTATTTGCTCATTTGCTTTTTCCTGTTTTTTCAGCAGCTGCGGCTTGGTTTTTGTTCACACTGAGATCTGATTTAGTGGGTGGTAAGATCGTGTGATCTCATTATTTTTGTAATCAGAATTGTTGGATTTTTGTAGGGTTTTCTGGGTTGCAGAAAGTAATCTCTCCTGTCCTATACTATTTAGTCAGCTTGTGGCCCCAGCGTTTGCTCAGTCTATTTTCTGCCTATGTTTGTATTTTCATCTTGTCTAACCGCCATTATATGTTTGGGGGCTTCCTATTTTCTTTGGGGATCTGCTCCGGGGCAGATAGTTTTCATCTTTCTGCCTTTAGGTGTAGTTATCTCTCAGGCTGTGACGAGGTGTCTAGGATCAACGTAGGAATGCTCCACGGCTACCTCTAGTTGTGTCGTTAGTTTAGGAATCTGCAACCCATCAGTTACCAACATCTCAGGTGTTCGGCTGCCCTGCTGTTGTTCTGTTCTCGTCAGCTACCGAAACATAACAGGCAGGGCTCAAGTCATGTAAAGCTAGAAAAAAGCCTGTTATCAATGAGAAGCAAAGGAGAGCCAGGCTGAAGTTTGCCAAAGACTATAAGGATTTGACCATACAGGACTGGAGTAAGGTAATCTACTCTGATGAGTCTAATTTTCAGCTTTGCCCAACACCTGTTCTTCTAATGGTTAGACGGAGACCTGGAGAGGTGTACATGCCGAAGTGTCTTGCACCCACTGTGAAATTTGGTGGAGGATCGGTGATGACCAGGGGATGCTGGAATTGGGTAGGTTATTCTTTGCGAAGGACGAATGAATCAAGCCGCATACAAGGTTATCCTGGAAAAACAGCTGATTCCTTCTGCTCTGGCAATGTTCCCCAACTCTGAGGACTGGTTTTTCTAGCAGGACAATGTGCCATGCCACACAGCTAGGTCAATCAATGTGTGGATGATGGACCACCACATCAAATCCCTGTCATGGGCAGCACAATCTCCAGACCTGAACCCCATTGAAAACCTCTGGAATGTAATATAGAGGAAGATGAATAGTCACAAACCATCAAACAAAGAAGAACTGCGTAAATTTTTATACCAGGAGTGGCATAAGGTCACCCAAAAGCAGTGTGAAAGACTGGTGGAAAGCATGCCAAGACGCATGAAAGCTGTGACTAAAAATCATTGTTATTCCACAAAATATTGATTTCTGAACTCTTACTGAGTTAAAACATTAGTATTGTTGTTACTAGAGATGAGCGACTTTGCCTTTTTTAGGGTCAAGTCGGGTATCATGAAACCCGAATTTCTCAAAAGTCGAGTCGAACGAAATCGGCTGACTATCGGGAAAAGTCGAGGTCTGACTGAAACACGAAACCCAATGCAAGTCAATGGGAAAGCAAAGTCGGCAGGGAGTGGAGAACAGTAAACACACCTACAGTGCCCATTTCAATGCCAACGACATCAATTCTTATTACTTAAGCTTGGCAACCTTCATTTACTTTATAATAATAGTTACGCATTGAAAACTGGGGGTTATTTGGCTAAAGTTGTGGGGGGGTAGGGCTTGCTCCAGGTTTTCGCGTGCCCAGGGCGAAAGAGTGTCAGTGTACCATAATTCATGATACTCCGATACGGCACAGAAATATAGGTATAGTACAATGACAAATACTTCACTTCTTACATTACATGACTGATATCTATTTTAAATTCTACAATAGCGCAAAAACCGGACAGTATATTACTCCATACAGTATTATGGCCACCACATAGTGTGCCGTACAGAATAATGAGCCCCATATATTGCTCCATACAGAATAATTGGTCACATATAATGTTCCATACAGTATATGATGAGCTCCACATAATGCTTCAGTATATGATGGTCCCCATATAATGTGCCATACAGTATAGGACGGTCCCCATACAGTAGAATGAGCCCCACATATTGCTCCATACAGTACAATGAGTCGCATATAAAGCTCCATGCAGTATATGATGGGCCTCATATATTGCTCCATGCAGAATGGGCTCCATATAATGCTCCATACAGAATAGGCCCCATATGTCCTCCAAATGATGCTCCATACCCTATATGATGCCCCATAAATAATGAACCCTATATGATGCTCCAGTATTTGATGGGCCCAATGGATAATGATCCAGTGTATGATGGGCCAATATAATGCTCCATATATAATGGGTCCCATTTATAATGCTCCATTGTATAATGGGCCCCGTAAGTGCTGCTCCAGTGTCTGATGTCCCCCATTTAGAATGCTCCAGTATGTGAAGGACCCCATGGATGATGCTCCAGTGTATGATGGGCCAATATAATGCTCCATATATAATGGGCCCCATTTATAATGCTCCAGTGTATAATGGGCCTCGTAAATGCTGCTCCAGTGTCTGATGTCCCCCATTTAAAATGCTCCAGTATGTGATGGGCCCCATGGATGATGCTCCAGTGTATGATGGGCCAATATAATGCTCCATATATAATGGGCCCCATTTATAATGCTCCAGTGTATAATGGGCCCCGTAAATGCTGCTCCAGTGTCTGATGTCCCCCATTTAGAATGCTCCAGTATGTGATGGGCCCCATGGATGATGCTCCAGTGTATGATGGGCCAATATAATGCTCCATATATAATGGGCCCCATTTATAATGCTCCAGTGTATAATGGGCCCCGCATATGCTGCTCCAGTGTCTGATGTCCCCTATTTAGAATGCTCCTGTATATGATGGCCCCACGGATGATACTCCAGTGTATGATGGGCCAATATAATGCTCCACATATAATGGGCCCCATTTATAATGCTCCAGTGTATAATGGGCCCCGTAAGTGCTGCTCCAGTATCTGATGTCCCCCATTTAGAATGCTCCAGTATATGATGGGCCCCATGGATGATGCTCCAGTGTATGATGGGCCAATATAATGCTCTATATATAATGGGCCCCATTTTTAATGCTCCAGTGTAAAATGGGCCCTGTAAATGCTGCTCCAGTGTCTGATGTCCTGCATTTAGAATGTTCCAGTATATGATGGGCCCCATGGATGATGCTCCAGTGTATGATGGGCCAATATAATGCTCCATATATAATGGGCCCCATTTATAATGCTCCAGTGTATAATGGGCCCCGTAAATGCTGCTCCAGTGTCTGATGTCCCCCATTTAGAATGCTCCAGTATATTTAAAATGGGCCCCATGGATGATGCTCCAGTGTATGATGGGCCCCATATATCATTCTTGAGTGTATAATGCTCCCCATATATTGCTCCAAACATTAAAAAAAATGAAATACCTCACCTCGCTGGGCACTGCTCTACTCTGGACTCCTCAGAGTCACCATCTTCCAGCTCTCTGCACATGGACTGTTTAGGCAGAGGGCGTACAGACGTGACGTCATCGCGCTCTCTGACCTGAATGTCACTGACAGGAAACGCGGAAGACGTCACAGCGGTGGAGCAGGGAGAGGTAAGTATTGCAAGTGCTGTGGCCCTGAGCAACTGATCAGGGAACCGGCACTTGCCCAGGTGTGCCTGGTGCTGACGCCAGCCCAGGGGGGGTACATCGAAGTTAGGGAGGTGGAAAAACTGGCATATGTTGAGGTGTAGGCTGGACGTTCAGCAGCTGCAAATGGAGAAATTGGAGAAGTCGGAGTAAGAGGAGGACAAAGCGAGCCATTTTGCTGGCAACCTATGTGTCATCAGGAGAAGGTGTACAAAATCCTTTGAAACTCAGGCATGGTTCATTTTAATGAAGGTTAGATCATCAACATTTTGTGTCGACAGATGGGTCCTTCTTTCTGTCAGGATTGATCACGCAGCACTGAAGACTCTTTCTGATAGCACACTACCAGCCGGGCAAGCAAGCTCCTGTAAAGCATGTTGGGCCAATTCAGGCCAGGTGTCCAGTTTACAGGCCCAGTAGTCAAAGGGGAATGAACTGTGAGGGAGAACATCGACAGTGGAGGAGAGGTAATTTTAAACCATAGTTGACAACTGCTGTCTCCTGTATGTTGCAATCGATTCAGTATTACCAGTCATGTGAGCGTTACTCGAGAAATCAGTCCACAACATGGTCATGAAACCCTGTCTCCAACGCTACTTCGGCTGTGTGCACCACGAACACCTCTTCCATTTGGCCCAGTACGGCTCGTGGTAGAACCTGCACCGCTGTTGTGTGCTGGGAATGCCTCTAACAAACGGTTTACCAGAGTTGCTTGTTTGTTCGCCAATATTAGCTCTAGGTTTTCTTGTGGCATGATGTTCTGTAATTTGCCTTTATAGCGTGGATCGAGGATGCTGGCCAACCAGTAGTTGTCGTCTTCATAATTTTGGCAATGCGGGGGTCCCTTTTTCGGATACGCAAGACATAATCACACATGTGGGCCAATGTTCCAGGTGTCAATGATGCACTGCCAGTGGTGGGGGGAGGAGCACTTTCTGCCAAATCCACATCCCTCCAGTCACGCACAAACCCTGTACCTGACCTTGGCAAGCCAACATTTTCTCTTGCCCCCTGAGAAGCATCCTCCTCCCCAAAATAATCATCCCCCTCATCCTCCTCCTCCTCTTCCTCTTCTTCCTCCACCTCGTCCAGGACAGTTCCCTAAGCAGACAATGCCTGACTGTCATCAAGGCTTCCCTCCTCCTCCTCTTCCTCCTCCGCTGCAGACGCCTGATCCTTAATGTGTGTCAAAGTTTGCATGAGCAGACGCATAAGTGGGATGCTCATGCTTATGATGGCTTTGTCTGCGCTTACCAGCCGTGTGCATTCCTCAAAACTCTGAAGGACTTTACAGAGGTCTTTTAGCTTTGACCACTGCACACCCGACAACTCCATGTCTGCCCTCAAACTGCCGGCCCGTTTATCCTCCCACAAATGCATTACAGCCTGCCTCTGTTTTCTGCCTCTGTTCGCACAGCCTCTCAACCGTGTGCATGGTGGAGTTCCACCTTGTTGCAACGTCTATGATTAGGCGGTGCTTGGGGAGGTGGAGCAATCACTGCAGCCTCTGCATACGACTGGAGTCTACGGGCAAGCGACGGATGTGCGAGCATAGTCTTCGCACCTTATGGAGCAGGGCTGGTAACTCCGGATAATTATTTAGGAAGCACTGCACCACCAGGTTCAAGGTGTGAGTCAGGCAAGGAATGTGTCTGAGTTTTGCCAGGGCTATGGCCGCCACAAACTTACGGCCATTATCACTGACTACCTTGCCTGGCGTAAGATGTAGACTGCCCAGCCATGACTCAGTTTCTCGCTGCAAGTAGTCGGTCAGTACCTCCGCGGTGTGTCTGTTGTCGCCCAAAGACATCATCTTTAAAACAGCCTGCTGATGCTTACCACTAGCTTTTCGATAGTGGGACACCTCGTGTGCAACATTGGCAGCTGCTGATGGAGTGCTCTGTCGACGAGCTTTCGCTTCTGGAGAAGGAGGAGGGTCGAACGCCTACAGCCGACTGTTGCCTATACCGAGGGCTAGGCAGCACTGTCCCACCGCCGCTGTCCCCTGTGGACCCTGCATCCACCACATTAACCCAGTGCGCAGTGATGGACACGTAATGGCCCTGGCCATGCCTACTGGCCCATGCATCTGTTGTGAGGTGCACCTTTCCACTCACTGATTGTTTGAGTGCCTGGACAATGAGGTCTTTCACATGCAGGTGGAGGGCAGGGATGGCTTTTCTAGAAAAGAAGTGCGGACTGGGTAGGTCATAGCATGGGACAGCGTAGGCCATGAGCTCTCGGAGTGCTGCGCTTTCAACCAAACGGAAGGACATCATCTCTAATGAGATCAGTTTGGCAATGCAGGCATTCAAAGCCAGTGTACGCGGATGAGAGCATGAGTACTTTCTTGTCCTACTCAGATTGTCTGCTAGGGTGAGCTGGACTTGAGAGCTGCATATGGGTGAACTAGGGTTGGACATGACGGACTGAGAGGGGGGTTGGTGATGGTGATGGTGGTGGTGGTGGTGATGGCCTAGATTCAGTCTTTCGTTGCAAAAACATTGTGATTCACTGACTGCTTTGGCTTTGCGACGACACCTCAACATTTCTTGCTGTTATCATGCTAACCGGTCGGCTTACAGTGGAGTGTTGCTGGCTACCTTCAGTCAGAGCAGGTGCACATGTGCTACATGAGGTTTTGTAGTCCGTCCACGCTTGCAAGTGCATGTTGATTAAATGTCTAAGCATGCAACTGGTATTCAAATTTTGGAGATTTTTCCCTCGGCTAAAGGTCTTTCCGCACTTACAGATAACCTTTGCCTCATCAATAGGATTTTGGTCAAAAAAGTGCCACACTGCACTCTTCCTACTATGGTATAAATTTTCAGGGCTTGCACGCTGTGCTAATTTGACCGTCTGGCCAAGCTGTCCTGCAACTCTTTTTGTTTTTTTAACACGTTTTTGGACTGCTATGGGCCTGCCAGATAACTGCTGCTGCAATGTCGATGCCTGCCGTGGATCCTCCTCCTCTTCTGAGCTATTGCCAGTAGCAACCTCTTCCCCCAATGGATGCCAATCCGGGTCAACAACTGGGTCATCCGTAACCTCCTCTTCAATTTCATCTGCACCTTCCTCTGTGTCACCGTGTAAGGTGGTATAGTATGCGGGAAGGGGCACCTGAGTTTCATCAGGGTCAGATTCTGGCTCAGTAGACTACGAGGGCAATGTAGTGAATGTACCAGCAGAATCATCTAGCAGTGGCTGTGCATCAGTGCACTCCATCTCTGATTCATGTTGGATTGGGGAATTCAGTATTTGACTTGATAACCCAGGCATGGTATGTGAAAAGAGCTCCATGGAGTAATCTGAAGTGTGGGCTGCCACAACCTTCACTTTTGGTGGGGGTGAAGGACACACAAGGAAAGGTGTTGTTTCTGACCAGGATCCTGCACTGACGACTCAGTGCTTGCATTTTTTGAAACTTCAGAAGAGGAGGCGATAGGAGGCTGTTTTGGCAATGTAAGCCAAAACCTGTTCCTGATGCTCCGGCTTTAAAAGCGATTTACCTACTCCCAGAAAAGGGAGCCTTCCAGGACTTCTGGAACCAGACGATGACGCAGGCTTAACACCTCCTGCCTTGGGTGCTATTGTGCTTTTGGCACTACCAGCAGATGCACCACCACCACCATCAGTACCAGCTGGCCCCCCCCGCCCACATGTATATACCAGGTGTATATAGTATAGTGAAAATATTGTAAATCTCCGTATATATTTTAGGAGTCTGACACAGACACTCTCAGGCTCAGTATGGATTATACCAGAATATAAAAAGTAGGAAAAGGGTAATGTATCAGAAGCGTACAGCTGTATACAGTCTAGGGGTAATTGTAAATCTCCGTATATATTTCAGGGGTCAGACACAGACGCTCTCAGGCTCAGTATGGAGTAGACAAGAATATAAAAAGCAGAAACAGGGGTACTGTATCACAAGCGATCAGCTGTATACAGTTTAGGGATAATTGCAAATCTCAGTATATTTCAGAAGTCAGACACAGACGCTCACAGGCTCAGTATGGATTAGACAAGAATATAAAAAGCTGAAAAAGGGTACTGTATCACCAGATACCAAGTATATATAGTATAGTGAAAATATTGTAAATCTACGTATATATTTCAGGAGTCACACACAGACGCTCTCAGGATCAGTATGGATTATACCAGAATATAAAAAGTAGGAAAAGGGTAATGTATCAGAAGCGTACAGCTGTATACAGTCTAGGGGTAATTGTAAATCTCCGTATATATTTCAGGGGTCAGACACAGACGCTCTCAGGCTCAGTATGGAGTAGACAAGAATATAAAAAGCAGAAACAGGGGTACTGTATCACAAGCGATCAGCTGTATACAGTTTAGGGATAATTGCAAATCTCAGTATATTTCAGAAGTCAGACACAGACGCTCACAGGCTCAGTATGGATTAGACCAGAATATAAAAAGCTGAAAAAGTGTACTGTATCACCAGATATCAGGTGTATATAGTATAGTGAAAATATTGTAAATCTCCGTATATATTTCAGGAGTCACACACAGACGCTCTCATGATCAGTATGGATTAGACCAGAATATGAAAAGCAGAAAAAGGGGGACTGTATCACCAGATGCCAGGTATATATAGTATAGTGAAAATATTATAAATCTCTGTATATATTTCAGGAGTCAGACAAAGATGCTCACAGTCTCAGTATGGATTAGACAAGAATAGAGTTGAGCGATACTTTCCGATATCCAAAAGTAACGGAATCGGAATTGTATCGCCGATACCCAAAAAATATCGGCGATACCCGATACCGATACCGGAAATCCAATGTAAGTCTATGGGAACAAAATATCGGAATTAAAAAAAACCCATTCTTGCCTTGTTGGTTAATTGTACATGAAGGAAAAGAACAAAGAGTAATGTAGAATGTATTGGGGAAGGTTGAGGAGACATTAAAGGCATAGATGTTTAACCCAATCAAATGGAATAGCATAAATATTTTTTTTTTAAAGATGTTCGGATTGACGAAGAAATTGACAATGTTGTTAACGTTTTTTCTATTTTGGCAAATATGTATATTTCACAACTTCCATGCTCTTCACCTTTTTAACTTTTGACACACTTTCTCCTTCATAATCTTCAGCAGCATCATCTTTTTCATCAAATTATTCTTCATCTTCACCTTCTTTATCTTCTTCTTAAACTTCTTGCTATTCATCTTTTTGTTAACATTACTCATATTCTTCTTATTAAACTATTATTCTTATTCATATTGTACTTCATCTTCTTCATCATATTCTTATTTGTGACAGAGAATCCTGTACTTGTAATCAGTCAAAGTATGAATTTTTCATCCTTCCGTTCTTGCTGTCACAAAAGATTTAAATTACAACAGTATTTATCCGTGTTCAGTTTAGCCTGCAGCAGCAGGCATTTTCCAGGGCACCACGAGGAGGAACGGACTCACCCCCATACACTGCTTAGTCTTCTTCTGCTTAGAATTTAGAGCATATATTTTGCTCTTCATTTTGGTCTTATACTTCATGTTCTTCTGCTTTTTGATCTTCTGCTTATTGTTCTTAAGTCTCTTGTTCTGTATCTTGTAGTTTGTCTTAACCTTCTTAGTCCTGTTTGGTAATCTTTTATTTCTTCTTTGTGATGGTGTTTAGGCTGGTTGGCTTGATGCTCGTCGTCCTTGTGGTCGTCATCTTCTTCGGGGTGGTCATCAGGGTCGTCGTCTTCATTGTTGGAGATCCAGAGTGATTACCCAAAAAGCATTGAAAAACTCTTCAATTTGTAAATGTAGCAGAAGGTACAAGAGTCAATGCAAGTAACGAGGACCAGCTGACTGTGCTGTAACCCGGAGGGGCAGCAGAAGGAAAAGAGCCAATGGCACAACCGAGGACCAGCTGACGTTACTGGGACACGGTTACTAAGCAGGAGGTACCTGTGCTCCAAAGCACTACCAAGGACCAGCAGACGTTGCTGGAACTCGGATACCGAGATGGAGGCACCTAGGCCAAAGGCACTGCGGAGAACCAGCTGACGGTACTGGAACCCGGACGGGTAGCAGAAGGTACAAGAGCCAATGCAAGTAACGAGGACCAGCTGACTGTGCTGGAACCCGGAGGGGCAGCAGAAGGAAAAGAGCCAATGGCACAACCGAGGACCAGCTGACATTACTGGGACACGGTTACTAAGCAGGAGGTACCTGTGCTCCAAAGCACTACCAAGGACCAGCAGACGTTGCTGGAACTCGGATACCGAGATGGAGGCACCTAGGCCAAAGGCACTGCGGAGAGCCAGCTGACGGTACTGGAACCCGGACGGGTAGCAGAAGGTACAAGAGCCAATGCAAGTAACGAGGACCAGCTGACTGTGCTGGAACCCGGAGGGGCAGCAGAAGGAAAAGAGCCAATGGCACAACCGAGGACCAGCTGACATTACTGGGACACGGTTACTAAGCAGGAGGTACCTGTGCTCCAAAGCACTACCAAGGACCAGCAGACGTTGCTGGAACTCGGATACCGAGATGGAGGCACCTAGGCCAAAGGCACTGCGGAGAACCAGGTGACGGTACTGGAACCCGGACGGGTAGCAGAAGGTACAAGAGCCAATGCAAGTAACGAGGACCAGCTGACTGTGCTGGAACCCGGAGGGGCAGCAGAAGGAAAAGAGCCAATGGCACAACCGAGGACCAGCTGACGTTACTGGGACACGGTTACTAAGCAGGAGGTACCTGTGCTCCAAAGCACTACCAAGGACCAGCAGACGTTGCTGGAACTCGGATACCGAGATGGAGGCACCTAGGCCAAAGGCACTGCGGAGAACCAGCTGACGGTACTGGAACCCGGACGGGTAGCAGAAGGTACCCATGGAAATTTAAGTTGACAGGCCGCGAGCCGGCCGCAGTTACCGAATCCCACAGTACTACAGTGGGTGATTGTCCTATTGTCACAACGGAAACAGCCTTTATTTGCATATCCCGCAGCACACATAGGAAGCACCTAAACTCCAAGCACCATAGAGTCGGCTAACCCGACCGCAACACGACAGGACAACTTATTGGAGGCTAAGTGACATTTACACTGACAGGAAACAGATGGCGTGCTGTAACCAGTCTTGGCAGGAGTGAGTACCCGTGCCAATGACACTTCCGAGCAACAACTGGCGGTGTTGAAGCCCAGGGATGAGAAGACAACAGGGTGGAGGCAGCAGGACTTTTTGCCGTTCACACAGCAGGGGAACAGCTGACATTACTGAACCCCAGTAACACAGGAGCAAGTGTAGACTGTGCTAACAGCACTTCCGAGCAACAACTGGCGGTGTTGTAGCCCAGGGATGAGAAGAGAACATAGTGGAGGCAGCAGGACTTTTTGCCGTTCACACAGCAGGGGAACAGCTGACATTACTGAACCCCAGTAAAACAGGAGCAAGTGTAGACTGTGCTAACAGCACTTCCGAGCAACAACTGGCGGTGTTGTAGCCCAGGGATGAGATGAGAACATGGTGGAGGCAGCAGGACTTTTTGCCGTTCACACAGCAGGGGAACAGCTGACATTACTGAACCCCAGTAACACAGGAGCAAGTGTAGACTGTGCTAACAGCACTTCCGAGCAACAACTGGCGGTGTTGTAGCCCAGGGATGAGAAGAGAACATGGTGGAGGCAGCAGGACTTTTTGCCGTACATACAGCAGGGGAACAGCTGACATTACTGAACTCCAGTAACACAGGAGCAAGTGTTGACTATGCTAACAGCACTTCCGAGCAACAACTGGCGGTGTTGTAGCCCAGGGATGAGAAGAGAACATGGTGGAGGCAGCAGGACTTTTTGCCGTTCACACAGCAGGGGAACAGCTGACATTACTGAACCCCAGTAACACAGGAGCAAGTGTTGACTGTGCTAACAGCACTTCCGAGCAACAACTGGCGGTGTTGTAGCCCAGGAATGAGAAGAGAACATGGTGGAGGCAGCAGGACTTTTTGCCGTTCACACAGCAGGGGAACAGCTGACATTACTGAACCCCAGTAACACAGGAGCAAGTGTAGACTGTGCTAACAGCACTTCCGAGCAACAACTGGCGGTGTTGTAGCCCAGGATGAGAAGAGAACATGGTGGAGGCAGCAGGACTTTTTGCCGTTCACACAGCAGGGAACAGCTGACATTACTGAACCCCAGTAACACAGGAGCAAGTGTAGACTGTGCTAACAGCACTTCCGAGCAACAACTGGCGGTGTTGTAGCCCAGGATGAGAAGAGAACATGGTGGAGGCAGCAGGACTTTTTTGCCGTTCACACAGCAGGGGAACAGCTGACATTACTGAACCCCAGTAACACAGGAGCAAGTGTAGACTGTGCTAACAGCACTTTCGAGCAACAACTGGCGGTGTTGTAGCCCAGGGATGAGAAGAGAACATGGTGGAGGCAGCAGGACTTTTTGCCGTACACACAGCAGGGGAACAGCTGACATTACTGAACCCCAGTAACACAGGAGCAAGTGTTGACTGTGCTAACAGCACTTCCGAGCAACAACTGGCGGTGTTGTAGCCCAGGGATGAGAAGAGAACATGGTGGAGGCAGCAGGACTTTTTGCCGTTCACACAGCAGGGGAACAGCTGACATTACTGAACCCCAGTAACACAGAGCAAGTGTTGACTGTGCTAACAGCACTTCCGAGCAACAACTGGCGGTGTTGGAGCCCAGGATGAGAAGAGAACATGGTGGAGGCAGCAGGACTTTTTGCCGTTCACACAGCAGGGGAACAGCTGACATTACTGAACCCCAGTAACACAGGAGCAAGTGTAGACTGTGCTAACAGCACTTCCGAGCAACAACTGGCGGTGTTGTAGCCCAGGGTTGAGAAGAGAACATGGTGGAGGCAGCAGGACTTTTTTGCCGTTCACACAGCAGGGGAACAGCTGACATTACTGAACCCCAGTAACACAGGAGCAAGTGTAGACTGTGCTAACAGCACTTCCGAGCAACAACTGGCGGTGTTGTAGCCCAGGGATGAGAAGAGAACATGGTGGAGGCAGCAGGACTTTTTGCCGTTCACACAGCAGGGGAACAGCTGACATTACTGAACCCCAGTAACACAGGAGCAAGTGTTGACTGTGCTAACAGCACTTCTGAGCAACAACTGGCGGTGTTGTAGCCCAGGGATGAAAGAGAACATGGTGGAGCAGCAGGACTTTTTTGCCGTTCACACAGCAGGGAACAGCTGACATTACTGAACCCCAGTAACACAGGAG
>JARQOD010000004.1:30698068-30728428 GCA_033576555.1 Oophaga sylvatica
GTGTATTTTCCCCGGAACCCACAGGACAATGCAAGCCCTCCGGGGGCTTGGCCGTTCAAGTGCCAGGGTTGGGGAGTACATAGAACAACTAGTAGAAACCAATAAAAAGCTGAATTTTGTCTTAACTTTGTTTTAAAACCGTAGAAGGGGCCAGGCGGACCAAAATGGCACCAAAACTGCCCCTCAGGACCGCCTTTAAAGGGGAATTATGACCCATTTTTTTTTTGGGTTTTTAGATGAAAGGAAGGGGGGAGGGATTTAGTTCGCCCCAAAAAAAGAGGGATTTTTTAAAAAGGATAAAACTAGTTATGCCAGGGAAATTTTTTTCTCTGGCCACTGCTTGCTCGAAATTTAAAAAAGTGGGGGGGGTTGAAAAACTTCGAGAAGGGACCAAGGAGACGCTGGCCCCCCAACCCCCCTGTGGCCCAGAGCACGATGACAAACACACCTGGTAATTGATTTTACCTTCTGCTTATATTTTTTCCACCAATTGTATTTGTATATCTGACCATTGATTGTAAATCTTTGTATATTTGGTATTGTCAGTGTCCCTTAACCCCTTAAATTTTTTTTTAATCGAGCTGCTCTTTTATCTTGTCCCGAATCCACCGCCCTTTTTCCATTTAATTTTCCATGCTACTTGGGCTATTTCTGTCTTGATAAACCCCTTAACAGACCAGGTTAAACTAACGAGCCCGGGAACCCTCCCCGGCTGGCAGCACTCTTGCCCCGGGGTGCTAGTGATAGAGGTCTCTCACCCGTCGGGTTGTGATGAGTGGTTGGTCAAAAATGTGTGGGCCCACTTTCCCCCCCGAGCCTACTTGGGCCCGTGGCACATGAGGTGCTGTTAAAATTACTAGGTGATTTACGTGTCTTCAGGGGTCCAGAAGCCCTTGGGGGAAAGTGGGAAGACCCCATTACGGCCCTCTGAAAAAATAGGAGTCGTGTCGGCGGGGGGGGGTTATTTTACGGAGGGGGAGTGCAGGAAAAAGGAAATACACCGAGAAATTTTGGAACTAGAATTGCAGTACCCCCACAAAACCACAATAAGGAAAACCCTGGAGCGTTCCTACGTTGGCCAGACCCCGCCAGCCTGAGAAACTAACTACCCTAAAGATGAAAGGAAAGCTATCTCCCCGGACGAACCCCCCAAAATAAAAAAAGCCCCCCAAAAAGTATGGCGGGGTTTAAAAAAAGGAAATACTGACACAGAAAAAAATGTTGACAAACGCGGGGCCCAAACATCTTAAAAAAAAAGGACGGAAGGGTACTTACTGAATCTCAAAAAAACCCCCAAAAAAACACCAACTCTACTAATTCAAAATCACCCCAGATCCACGACCTTTTTCCCCCTAAATTGTTCTCTGGTGTAAAAAAAAATCAAAACAGCAGCCACTGAAAAAAAAACTGGAAAAAGCAAAAGTACAAAACACAGTGGCTGGACTAAACTGAGAGGCAAAAGCCCCGGAGGGGACCCAGAAGGCCCCACAGAAGTGCAGGACAAAATGCAAAAATATAGCAAAAACACAAAATAAGGAATTGTCTTATCTGATAGCAGGAGATGCAGACACGACACAGCAGGCTACAAGGGAAACTGGAAAGAAGGATTCAGACCAGAACAATTGATCACCGGCAACCCTGATGGGAAAATGACTCCCTTATATAAGACCAATCAGTAACACCTGATTCCCAGTCCTCACAATCCTCACTAGTACCGCTTGTAACCACCAGAGGGAGCCTCTGCTCAGAACTCATCTCAAACCATTCACAACAGTACCCCCCCCTTGAGGAGGGTCACCGAACCCTCATTTGAGCAACCAGTCGGTCAGGATGAGTTCTATGATACGCACGGATAAGTCTCCTAGCATGGATGTCCGAAGCAAACACCCAAGAATTGTCTTCCTGACCATAACCTCTCCATTTAACCAAATACTGGAGTCTTCGTCTAGAAAAACGAGAATCCAATATTTTCTCAACCACATACTCCAGATTGCCCTCAACCAAAAAAGGGTCAGGAGGCACAGCAGCAGGAACCACTGGCTCAACAAACCTCTTCAACAAGGACTTGTGGAACACGTTATGGATCTTAAATATCCCTGGAAGAAGCAAACGAAAAGAAACAGGATTAATAATCTCCATGATCTTATAAGGTCCAATGAACCTAGGCTTAAATTTAGGAGATGCTACTCTCATAGGAATATTCTTTGAGGACAACCAGACCAAGTCCCCCACTTTAAACCGAGGACCATCAGTCCTATGCCGGTTAGCAAACCGCTGGGCCTTCTCCTGAGAGAGGGACAACCTCTCCACTACCTGGTCCAAATCTGCTGCATACGCTCAACAACAGAGTCAACACCTGGACAGACAGAAGCCTCCGTCTGTCCTGAAGAAAATCGAGGGTGAAACCCAGAATTACAGAAAAACGGAGACATCAAAGTGGCAGAGCTAGCCCTATTATTAAGAGCAAACTCAGACAAAGGCAAAAAAGAGACCCAGTCATCCTGATCAGCAGACACAAAGCATCTTAGATAAGTCTCCAATGTCTGGTTTGTTCTCTCAGTTTGACCATTGGTCTGAGGATGAAATGCCGAGGAGAAAGACAATTGAACACCCAGTTTAGAACAAAAAGTCCTCCAAAATCTGGAAACAAACTGGACTCCTCTGTCAGACACAATGTTCTCAGGAATGCCGTGTAAACGAACCACGTGCTGAAGGAACAACGGCACCAATTCAGAGGAGGAAGACAACTTAGGTAATGGCACAAGATGTATCATTTTGGAAAACCTATCACAAATTACCCAGATGGTGGTCATTCTCTGAGAAACAGGAAGATCGGAAATGAAATCCATAGAGATATGGGTCCATGGTCTCTTGGGCACAGGCAATGGCATCAACAAACCACTAGAGCGAGAGCAAGGCTTGGAGCGAGAGCAAGTCCCGCAGGACTGCACAAATTCCCTGACATCGCGAGACAAGGTAGACCACCAAAAGGACCGACTAACCAAGTCTCTGGTACCAAAAATTCCGGGATGCCCAGCCAATGCGGAACAATGAATCTCAGACATCACACTCTTTTTCCATTGGTCCGGGACAAACAATTTTCCAACAGGGCAGCGCTCGGGCCTATCCTCCTGACACCCCTCCAGAGCAAGTCTCAAATTGGGCGAGATGGCGGAAAGAACTACACCCTCCTTCAAAATAACAGAGGGATCAGATAGCTCAGGAGAGTCCGCAAGGAAACTCCTCGAGAGGGCATCCGCCTTAACATTCTTAGTGCCAGGAAGAAAGGAAACCACAAAATTAAAACGTGTGAAAAACAAGGCCCACCTGGCCTGTCTAGGATTGAGTCGCTTGGCAGATTCCAGATAGACCAGATTCTTATGGTCCGTAAGGACCACCACCTGATGTTTGGCTCCCTCCAGCCAATGTCTCCACTCTTCAAAAGCCCACTTCATGGCCAATAACTCCCGATTACCCACGTCATAATTACGTTCAGTAGGAGAAAATTTTCGAGAGAAAAAGGCACAAGGGTTACTTTTAGAGGTCTCTGGATCTTTTTGGGACAAAACGGCACCTGCCCCAATTTCAGAGGCATCAACCTCCACCTGAAATGGCAGAGAAACATCAGGCTGCCGTAGAACAGGAGCAGAAGTGAATCTCTGCTTAAGTTCCTGAAACGCAGAGACTGCCTCAGGAGGCCAATTCACCACATCAGAACCCTTTCTGGTCAAATCAGTTAATGGTTTAACAATAACCGAGAAATTACCAATAAATTTACGATAAAAATTGGCAAAACCCAAAAATCTCTGAAGAGCCTTTAATGAAGTAGGTTGGACCCAATCACACATGGCCTGAACCTTGACCGGTCCATTTCAATAACAGATGGGGACAAAATGAATCCCAGAAATGAGATCTTCTGTACGCCAAAAAGACACTTTGATCCCTTCACATACAGAGCATTCTCTCTCAAAATCTGGAATACAGTTCGAACATGTTTCACATGAGAGTCCCAGTCATTAGAAAAAATCAAGATATCATCCAAATAAACAATCAGAAACTTGTCCACAAAATCCCTGAAAATGTCATTCATGAAGGACTGGAAGACGGAAGGAGCATTAGTGAGCCCAAAGGGCATCACAAGGTACTCAAAATGCCCTTCAGGGGTGTTAAATGCCGTCTTCCATTCATCCCCGTGCTTAATGCGAATAAGGTTATACGCCCCCCTGAGGTCAAGCTTGGTAAACCAAGTAGCGTTTTTCACCCTGGAAAACAGGTCAGAAATCAAGGGTAACGGGTATTGATATTTCACAGTAATATTGTTCAAGAGACGATAATCAATACACGGCCTTAATGAACCATCTTTTTTGGCCACAAAGAAAAAACCGGCACCTAAGGGTGAAGAAGTTGATCTGATATGACCCTTCTCCAATGATTCCTTGATATAAGACCGCATAGCGTCATGTTCAGGTACAGACAAGTTAAAAAGGCGACCTTTAGGGAATTTACTACCTGGCACTAATTCAATAGCGCAGTCATAGCTCCTATGGGGAGTAAGGATGCAGATTTACTTTCACTAAACACATCAGAAAAATCAAACAAAAAGTCAGGAACATCCTCAGCCTGGGGGGAGGCAGAAAAAACAGGAGTGTTGGTATTAACACATTGGCAGCCCCAACTGGTTACAGACACAGATTTCCAATCCAAAACAGGATTAATGAGACTGTAACCAAGGGAAACCCAGCACTATAATGTCATGCAGATTATATAGAACCAAAAATTTGCAGCACTCCTGGTGATCAGGTTCAACCCTCATTATCACCTGAGTAGAAAACTGGGGTTTATTCTCAGCCAAAGGGGTAGAATCGATCCCCAGTAAAGGAATAGACTTCTGTAGGGGTATCAAGGGAAACCCACAACGTTTAGCAAAATCATAATCCATCAGGTTAATAGCTGCTCCAGAATCAACGAAAGCCTGAGCAGAAAATGAGGACAGAGAGCATATCAGAGTGACAGTTAATAAAAACTTAGTCTGAACACTACCCAAGACAACTGAGCGTGCAAAATGTCTTCCCCGCTTAGGGCAGACTGAAATAGCATGAGAGGCATCACCACAGTAGAAACATAACCCATTGCGTTTTTGAAAATCATGACGCTGTGCCCCAGACACCACTCTATCACACTGCATGGGCTCAGCAGCTGGCTCACAAGGCAACACCACTCCACGCATACTTCTCCGCTCACGCAAACGTCTGTCAATTTGAATCGCTAATGACATAGAATCATTGAGACCAGAGGGGACAGGGAATCCCACCATAACATCCTTTACATTATCCGACAGACCCTTCCGGAAAAGGGCCGCCAAAGCGTCGTCATTCCATTTGGTCAGGACTGCCCACCTACGGAATCTCTGACAGTATAACTCAGCGTCATCAAGCCCTGATTTAATGCCAACAAGGCTTTTTCAGCTTGATCAGTGACATTAGGCTCATCGTACAATAACCCCAAAGCCTGAAAAAATGCATCAACATCACTCAAAACAGGATCCCCAGGTATCAGGGAAAAAGCCCAATCCTGAGGATCGCCGCGCAGGAGAGAGATGATAATTTGAACCTGCTGCGCTGCGTTTCCTGAGGACTTAGATTTTAAGGCAAGAAACAATTTACAATTATTTTTGAAATTCTGAAACTTAGCTCGATCCCCTAAAAACAAATCTGGCATGGGGATCCTAGGTTCCACAACAGGCAACCTAGCAAGATATGCAGCAATACTCTGAACCTCAGTGGCAAGCTGATCCACACGGCCAGACAACTGTGCAAACTCCATTGGGAGAAAAGATCCTCCCCAGCACCCAGAGATACAGAGGGAAAAAAAAAAAAAAAATGCAACAAACAGAAAAATATCTCTGACAACTTTTCTTCCTTCAAAATATTTTTTCCCTTCTGTGAGTACCATACAATTTTTAGGGCCGGTGATACTGTTATGTTTCGGTAGCTGAGGAGTGCAGGTAAAAAAGGAAATACACCAGAGCAGTTGGAATCTATGAGATTGCAGTACCCTGACTAACCACCACAACTAGAGGCAGCCGTGGAGCGTTCCTACGTTGGTCCTAGACGCCTCGTCACAGCCTGAGAAACTAACTACACCTAAAGATAGAAATAGGAAAGATATCTGCCCCGGAGCAGAACCCCAAAGATAATAGAAAGCCCCCAAACATGTAATGGCGGTTAGACAAGAGGAAATACTGACACAGAAAGAAAATAGTATGAGCAAACGCTGGGGCCCAAACTATCTAAATAGAAAAGGACAGGAAGGGTACTTACTGCAATCTCAGAAAACCCTGAAAAAACACCAACTCTACTAATTTCAAAATCACCTGAGATCACACGACCTCTACCACCTAAATTAGTTCTCTGGTGTAAAAAAAAATCAAAACAGCAGCCACTGAAAAAAAACTGGAAAAAGCAAAAGTACAAAACACAGTGGCTGGACTAAACTGAGAGGGCAAAAGCCCCCGGAGGGGACCCAGAAGGCCCCCACAGAAGTGCAGGACAAAATGCAAAAATATAGCAAAAACACAAAATAAGGAATTGTCTTATCTGATAGCAGGAGATGCAGACACGACACAGCAGGCTACAAGGGAAACTGGAAAGAAGGATTCAGACCAGAACAATTGATCACCGGCAACCCTGATGGGAAAATGACTCCCTTATATAAGACCAATCAGTAACACCTGATTCCCAGTCCTCACAATCCTCACTAGTACCGCTTGTAACCACCAGAGGGAGCCTCTGCTCAGAACTCATCTCAAACCCATTCACAACAGGGTGCCAAGGGCCCAACAGTAACATTGACTTTGGGAGGCCCAATTTTCAACTGCATACAAATATTACACTACCCCCATTCACAAATTTACCTATATCTCTATATAATAATAAACTGGATAATTTGGTTAATGAATGATGAGATGCTGCTTTTTCTGTACAGAGTGAATCAAGTGAATTATGCCAAGTACTGCCCATATAGTGGGGTGGGTGGCCCAGCTCTGCACAGGGGCCCACAGGGGGATTCCTCTGTTACTTTATGGGCCAGTCTGAGCCTGAGTGATGTCATGAGGGGTGAAAATGTTCATCACATGTGGTGGCAATGGTGGGATTCTGCCTGATTTCTCCGGTATCATTCTTCACAATATCTATCTATCTAATATCTTTCTATTTCATATCCGTCTAAAGTATCTCTCTATCAAGCTATCTATCTAATATCTATTTGTCTATCTAGTATTGATATGGCTGTGATTGGCTGGTGACACCCGTGACCCGGCCTGTATAACCGTCGGCTCAAGGGCTGCGATGCTGCTCGAGTGAAAGTGTAAAATAAATAAATAAAAAAAAACAACATGCAGCCACCCTTATTTTTAATAACTAGCCAAGGGAAATCATACAGCTGTGGGATGGTCTTATTATTCTGGGAAGGGGCCAATGTCCATAGACCTATACAGCCTATTAACATTAGCCCTCAGCTGTCTGCTTTGCCTTCGCTGCTTATTAAAAATGGGGGGACCCCCTTAGAAAAGAATGTGTAGTCCCCCTATTTTTAATAACCAATTAAATAACAGTTCCTGAATTGCTGGTGTTTGTTCATTCTGCCTCATAAAAATCAGAATAGAAAACGATAAAAAAGGTTATGTGCCTGATGGTACTGCCTTCACATGACTCTGTTGGCTGAAATATGACAAAAATATAGCTTTTAAAATATAGCGATGCAAAAACTAGTTTTTGCAAAAAAAAAGTCTTTCAGTGTGTGATAGCTGCCAAACATAAAGAAACAATATCAATCTGGTATTGCTGCAATCGCAGAATAAAGTCATCTGATCACTTATACCGCACGAGGAACGGCGTAAAGAATAAATAAATCCAATTGTTCACTTCCTGTTGATTTGTTTATTCTTACTCCAAAAGATCGCAGTAAGGATCGGCTCACATTTATGCTGAGCTCTACGCTGCGCGCTTACACCGGGGTTTCTGTGTAAATCTCTATCTGTGATAAAGATTGTGTAAATCTCTAAAATACGTGATTCAGATGGAACCTTAGGCGGAAGAATCCCTATAATAAGGCAGATGTCCCTCTTTTTAGGCGAGCATAAAAGTACAGTCAGCCACAGTTTTGTACCCTTCTGAAAAGAAGGACAACGCTGAACAGAGGCCAGACGGAATCGAGAGTAACTCTGCTCCCTCATTATAGTGAGTGACTCCCTCAGGGGTTTAATCTGAATCACATCACTCAGATATTTAGATGGAAACCCCAATATAAGTGCTCAATGTAGAGCGCAGGATAAATGTGATCCCAAAAGTTATGAAAAATGTTCCTAACAAAAGCTTCAAATCAATCCACAAAAAAAGCGAGTGTCAGGTCTGTCATCTGTCAACGGAAATATAGGGGCTTCCACATTACTAGTAGCACAAAGGCTCTGGAAAAGCACTATGGCTCCTCACCCCCCCAAAAAAACAAGCAAAATCTGTGTTCCCAAATACAAATGACTCCCTCCCTTTCTGAGCCCCACAGTGTGCCTAAACTGCAGTTATCGTCTATATGTTTGGTATTTCTGCGGCGATGAGAGTCACCTAATTTACGGGTTCATATTTCCAGAAGCACGAGCTGGGCACAGCGTACTGGTCACTACAATGCACTGATTACTTCAACGTACTGGTCACTGCAATGACAGTTTGCAATTTTCACTCAGCAACATCCACTATTGCTTGTTTCTAGAAAACACCCATGGAGTTAAAATCGTCATTGCACCTGTAGACAAATTGCCAAAAGGGTATCATTTCCAAATTGGGGTCACTTGAGGGGATAATTTGCTCTTCTAGCACTTAGAGACTCTGTATATGGAGTCGGGAAACTATTCTACAAAAATCTGTGCTTCAGGAAGAAAATAGCGCTCCGTCCGTCTCTCCCAAATCTCACCGTATGACTAAGCAGTACTGTACAGCCATATATAGGGTATTTATACATTCAGCAGAAATTGTGGAACAAATTTTGGAGTCATTTTTACCCATTAACCAGTGTAAAACTGTAAAATCTGGGGCTATAACAAAATTGTGGTAGTAAAAATGTAACAAAAAAAATGTTTCACTGCCAAATGGCAAAAAATTCTGTGACACACTTTGGTGTCAATATGATCAATATACCCCTAGATGAAATTATTTAGCGGTGTAGTCTGTAAAATGGTGTCTCTTATAGGTATTCTGCTGTTCTGACACCTCAGGGACTCGGCAAATATGACAGGGTTGCCTCAAACCAGTCGAGCAAAATCTCAATTACAATATGGCACTTCTTCCCTCTCAAGCTTTGCGCTGTGAATCAAAAGTAGTTTTCAATCACATTTGAGGTATTGGCGTACTCAGAAGAAATTGCACGATAGATATATTCCTTGAGGGGTCTATTTTCCAAAATGGGGTCAGTTATGGGAGGTTTCCACTGTTTAGCCACATATGGGGCTTTCCAAATGCAACATGACACCTGCAGACCATTCTATCAAAATCTGCATTCCAAAATGTTACTCCTTCCATTCTGATCCCTGCTGTGTGTTTAAATAGTTTTTCACCACAAATGGGGTATCTGCATACTCAGAAGAAATTGCAAAGCAAATTTTGAGGTCCATTTTCTCCTGTTACCTTGTGAAAATGAAAGTATTTGGGACTAAAATACTAAATACTAATAATAAAGTACTAAATGTCCAACTGGGGGTCTGTATGTGGGGGAGACCGGGCAAAAACTGAGAACAAGGATGAATTCTCATCGCCACACGATAAGAGAAAAAAGAATGGATTTACCTGTGGCAAAACACTTTTGTATGCCCGGTCATAGCATAATGGATATGGAATTACTGGTATTAAAATCTAACTTCAAATCTGAGAAAGATAGAAAGGTTTGGGAATACAAACTTATGATGACCTTTGACACTCTTAGTGCTGGGATGAACGTGTCACATGGATTCATGTCATTCTATATCAATTAAGGAATCTGCGTCTCTGACCTTCTAGGGGCATCAAAACACAACACCAGACCCCAATCAGAGGGTAATAAAACTCTCTCCTTATCTATGATCTGTTCCAATATTTATGTTTATTCCTCTGCCATAATGACAGTTCTGCTTCATGTCACTTGTCTTACCTATTGCATTATTCCTGTGTCCTCTTGTGTATAAATATGTGATTCTTCATTTTTTGTTTTACTCTTAGCCTGATGAAGAGACCGGAGTAGTCTCGAAAGCTTGCAATTTGTTACCATCTTTTCAGTTAGCCATTAAAAGGTATCAACCACTGAGGACTCTCAAGTCTAAATATTTTTCTATCTACTGGCTAACACGGTACGAAGATACACATCTTTCCTATATGGGACTAAAAGAAAATTTTTGTTTGAAAATGTGATTTTTTTTTTTCAAGGTTCTATGTTATAAACTTCTTTGAAGAATCTGGGGGTTCAATGTGCTCATCACACATCTAGATATGCTCCATGAGGGGCTTAGTTTCCAAAATGGTGTCACTTGTGGGGGGTTCCACTGTTTACACACATCAGGGGCTCTCCAAACACGACATGACGTCCGTTATTTATTCCAACAAATTTAGTATTCAAAAAGTCAAATGGCGCTCCTTCCCTTCCGAACATTGCCATGTGCCAAACAGTAGTTTTCCCCCACATATGGGGAATCGGCATACTTATGAAAAACTGCACAACAAATTCAATAGTGCAATTTCTCCTGTTACACTTGTGAAAATGCAAAATTTTCCTACCAAAAATGTTTGTGTTTCAAAATTTGTTCTGATGTAAAGTAGAAATGTGGGAAATGTTATTTATTGATTATTTTGTGACATAACTCTTTGATTTAAGACATACAATTTTGTGTGACATAACTCTTTGACATAAAATTAAAAGTATGAAAATTGCTAAATAATTTTGTGTATTTCATCTCCTGTGCACATCGTTCTTTACCTCCTCCAATCCCTGCTGTCATAATGTCATCCATCCTGCTGCTTGCAAGACTCTGGAGCGTACCACATCCTTACTCATCATGTCGTTCTGTCAGCTTCACCAATGCCCGGTGTCCAAGTGCCCACTAAGACTTGGAATTTTGTGGGTCCACCTCACCTGGTGAGCCTGAACACATTGGCAGTAATGGCATGAGCATGATGTATACGAGTATTCCTATGGTTGTGCCCTCAGCCAGTCCCCACTACGGATTATCTTGCTTCTTTTTAAGGTTTCGGTAAAGCATCATCATTGCTTTTAACTACTGATTTGTCCTAAACACAAGATTGTTCAAGCTAGATCAAATTAGATATAGCTTTATTGTCTAAATAAAAAAACAACGTGATCAAAACCCAAATGGTTGAAAGCTGGAAAACTCACATGGTAGGGAAACATGTAAAATACATAGAAATATGTTGAGGACCATAACACTGTCATGAGCAGTAACTGTGATCAAAGTTGAATCAAGAGCATTCTGGGTAATGATATGCAAATATATCCTTCTTGTCTAACTACAATCTATGTATATAGTTAGTTGTCACAGAGTTAATTGTCACATGTACAAGACATCAAAAATCCTAAGGTAGGGAAAAAAGAAAATTGCACTATTTTCTGCCATAAGTTACACGTCTTCTTTCATCTCCTTTACTTTGTTGGTAACTTCTGTGTCAGCTAGATATCGATTGCCCTTTACTTATAAAGATATTTTCATCCTTTTAAGTAGAAATACTAGATAAATTACTGGGAAATGTATAATATATTTCATTCCTACATAGAGAAGAAATAGCTATAAGCCTTGTAGCTCAGAACTCTCAGAAGTGTTCCTGAACGCAAAGACACAATAACCATAGTAAAGATATTATAACCTAATAATTGCTCCAAAACCCAAATATAGATTCATTATTTTATTAAAAATGTCAAAATACCCTCAGATGCTCGTTCATCCAATAGCTATTCTTCCAAACTCTAAGTTTGTAAAAGGTTCAAGACAAGGCAACGGTACTTTCCCCAATTTGTGACACAGGCATATTATGTTTTTCTATTTTTTAATACAGGCATTTTAATAACTCAAACTTTTTTTTTTCTCACTTGGCTATACATTTTTTTGCCTCTTTTTCTTGTGACACATGTGGTCTAATTTTTATGTCATTTTTACTGTCATATTTAATTTATTTTTTATCGATATTTGTAGAAACAAAGAAATAAAAGGTAGCATCTCTTTTTCAAGGTGTTTCCATTTTTTTTAAGACTAAACTAGACTAAACTAAGAAGTGACTAAACTACATTATACATTGTGTTTCTTATCTCCTATGGGGAAAAAATATGCATATTTAACCCCATACTAATAGCTGCCTTAAAGGTGCAGCAAAAGTCGCTAGTTGGTGCATAGAGTAGACTCCCTGACAGAAGTTATGTCGCTTATCCATGTTATGTAAATAAAAGCTTATAACCTGACGTTAAATTCATCCATTGGTTGTATGAATTATTCTTTTGAAAGCTGAAACCCTCCAAAATGTGGTTTAGGTTAAGAAAATAAATTGGCATCAATGCAGAAATATTGATCATTTAATGGACACAGAATGGTCAGATTATGGCAAGACAAACGTTTTGTCCCCCACAGAAAGTAATGTGATATTCAAACAAATAATTATCTTAAAATACAAATATATGTTACATAACCTTGGTGAATGAAGTTGTGGTGCTATTAGAGTCATATTTAATATTTTGTGTGACTTCCATGAGCTTGAAGGACTGCATCCATGCGGTTCAACAATGATTCATACAATTTATTAATGAAGTCATCAGGAATAGCAAAGAATGCAGTCTTACATGCCTCCCAGAGTTCATCTAGATTCTTAGGTTTTGTCTTCCAAGCTTCCTCTTTCATCCTACCCCAAACATGCTCAATGATGTTCATGTCTGAAGAAGAACCTGAAGACCCACCTGTTCCGACAAGCCTACAGCCTACAATGATCCTCAGTCTACTGAACCATCGCACGACCAGCTCTACCCTTTCCTAGTGTATCCTCACCCATCCCTGTAGACTGTGAGCCCTCGCGGGCAGGGTCCTCTCTCCTTCTGTCTTGTGTGTCCCTTGTCTAGCACACGTTTATTGTACCTGTCTATATTTTCCCTTTTCATATGTAAAGCGCCATGAATAAATGGCGCTATATAAATGTGTAATAATAATAATAATGTCTGGTGACTGGGCTGGCCAATCCTTGACCACCTTGATCTTTTTTGCCTGGAGGAACTTTGCTGTAGAGATGGATGTATGAGATGGAGCACCATCCTGCTGCAGAATTTGACCCCTTTTTATGATTTAGAATATAAGAGGTAGCTAATACTTCTTGATATTTTAGGCTATTGATATTGCCTTCCACCTTGCAAATGTTTTGCCCACCCTCATACTAAATGTAACCCCAGACCATGATCTTTCCACCATCAAATTTAACTGTTTTCAACAAACTGGCAATCCCCACATGTATTCAGGCTGTCTAGCAGCCGCAAATCATACAGCTGCGGTGACACAAATTAAATCTCCGAGCACGCCCAAATACTCAGAGAACACCCTAGCATGCTTGGGAAAACCAGAGCAACGAGTATACTCGCTCATCACTAGATCTAATAACTACAGTGAAAAGTATAAAAAAGTTCTAAAAAATATGAAAAAATACAAAAAATAAAAGTTTGAATCTCCCTGCATTTCCACTATTAAAATAAGAATAATATATATTTTTAAAAAATATACATATTTAGTATTACATCCATAAAGGTCCAATCAAAGAATAAGAATAATTATCACGATTGGTAAACACTAAACACTGTAAACAGGAATAAAAAATTCATTATTGCAAATCTTTTTGAACAATGGGAAAACAAGGTTGTAAGAATTGATCAAAATTTATTATGTATCTCAAAATAAAAACGGTGTCTCACCCCACAAAAATGAAACCCTCACACAAAAATCTATCAAAAATGAAATAAAAAATGAAAAATGAAATGAATAATGAAAACGTTACAAGTCTCAGAAAATGGCGACACAATAATTATTATTTTTTTCTTTTACAAATTTCCCCCCCAAAAAATAGTCCTCCATATAGTATAATGCACCCCCATAGTCCACTATACAGAATAATTTAACATGGTTATTAAGGTTGAAGGAAGACTTTAAGTCCATCTAGTTCAACCCATATCCTATCCTAACCTGCCCTAACATGTTGATCCAGAGGAAGGCAAAAAAAAACCCAAGTGGCAAACAGTAAGCTTCACATTGGGGAAAAAAAATTCCTTCCCGACTCCACATACGGCAATCAGACTAGCTCCCTGGATCAACGCTGTATCTAGGAAACTAGTGAATATAGCCTGTAATATTATACTTTTCAAGAAAGGCATCCAGTCCCTTCTTAAATTTTAGTAAGGAATCACTCATCACAACATTAGACGGCAGAGAGTTCCATAGTCTCACTGCTCTTACAGTAAAGAATCTGCGTCTGTGATTATGACTAAACCTTCTTTCCTCCAGATGTAGAGGATGCCCCTTGTCACAGGTCTAAGAGTAAAAAGATCATTAGAAAGGTCTTTGTACTGTCCCCTCATATATTTATACATTGTAATAAGATCACCCCTAAGCCTTCGTTTTTCCAAGCTAAATAACCCCAAGTGTAATAACCTGTCTTGGTATTGCAGACCCCCCAGTTCTCTAATAACCTTGGTCGCTCTTCTCTGCACCCACTCCAGTTCAGCTATGTCTTTCTTATACACCGGAGACCAGAACTGCACACAGTATTCTAAGTGTGGTCGCACCAGTGACTTGTATAGAGGTAAAATTACCGTATATACTCGTGTATAAGCCGACCCGTGTATAAGCCGTCCCCCTAATTTTGCCACAAAAAACTGGGAAAACTTATTGACTCGTGTATAAGCCGGGTGTATAAACTGCCCTCCTGCTCTGTGCTGCCCCATCCTGCTCCTTGCTCCCCCATCCAGCTCTGTGCTCCCCCATTCTCCACTGTACTCCCCCCTCCTGCTCCGTCCTCCGCTGTGCTCCCCATTCCTTCTCCGTTCTCCTGTGCCCCCCATCCTGCTCCGTGCTCCTCTGTGCCCTCCATCCTCTCCCCCCGTCCTGCTCGGTGCTCGTCTGTGCCCTCCATCCTCCCCCCGTCCTGCTCCTTGCTCATTGTCCTCCTCCATGCTTCTCCCGTCCTCCGTTCTCCCCCCCGTCCTCCTCCATGCTTCCTCCGTCCTCCCCCGTCCTGCTCCATGCTTCCCCGTCCTCCTCCATGCTTCCCCCGTCCTCCGTTCTCCCCCCGGTCCTCCTCCATGCTTCCCCCGTCCACCGTTCTCCCCCCCCGTCCTGCTCCATGCTTCCCCGTCCTCCTCCATGCTTCCCCCGTCCTCTGTTCTCCCCCGGTCCTCCTCCATGCTTCCCCCATCCAGCTCCGTGCTCCTTGTCCTCTCCTCCATCATACTCACCCCTCCCCGTGCCATCGCTGAGCGTCCCTGCAATCCTGCGTTCTCACCTGCTTCCTGCAGCTCTCCAGCGCTGAGCGGTGACGTAATACCGCTCATTAAGACCATGAATATGAAGGCCACGCCCATGGGAGTGGCGTCGCGTCCATATTACATGACCTTAATGAGCGGGTATTACATCACCGCTCAGTGCTGGAGAGCTGCAGGAAGCTGGGGAGAACGCAGGATTACAGGGACCCTCAGCGATGGCACGGGGAGGGGTATGATCCCAGCCACCGGCTCCTGCCGTGGCATCCCCTCCCCCGCTGGTTTCTGCCCTATGACTCGTGTATAAGCCGAGGGGGCATTTTCAGCACGAAAAAGGTGCTGAAAATCTCGGCTTATACACGAGTATATACGGTATGTTCTCCTCATGAGCATCTATGCCTCTTTTAATGCATCCCATTATTTTATTTGCCTTGGCCACTAAATGTGAGTTTGTCGTCCACCCATACACCCAGGTCTTTTTCAGTGACAGTTTTGCCCAGTGTTTTACAATTAAGCACATAATTATACATCTTGTTTGTTCTACCCAAGTGCATGACCTTACATTTATCCCCATTAAAGCTCATTTGCCATTTATCAGCCCAAGCTTCTAGTTTACATAAATCCTCCTGTAATATAAAATTGTCCTCCTCTGTATTTATTACCCTGCAGAGTTTAGTGTCATCTGCAAATATTGAAATACTACTCTGTATGCCCCCTACAAGGTCATTAATAAATATGTTAAAGTGAAGTGGCCCCAATACTGACCCCTGTGGTACCCCACTGCTAACCGTGACCCAGTCCGAGTGTGCTCCATTAATAACCACCCTTTGTTTTCTATCCATGAGCCAGTTCTTAACCCACTTACACATATTTTCCCCTATCCACATTGTTCTCATTTTATGTATCAACCTTTTGTGTGGCACTGTATCAAAAGCTTTTGAGAAGTCCATGAACACCACGTCCACTGCATTCCCTTGGTCCAGTCCTGAACTTACCCCTTCATAAAAGCTTATCAGATTAGTTTGACAAGAACGGTCCCTCGTAAACCCATGCTGATACTGTGTCATGAGGTTATTCAGCCTCAGATACTCCAATATAGTATCCCTTAAAAAACCCTCCAGGATTTTACCCACAGTAGATGTTAAGCTCACTGGCCTATAATTTCCAGGTTCAGTTTTTGCCCCCTTTTTGAATATTGGCACCACATTTGCTATACGCCAGTCCTGTGGTACAGACTCCGTTATTATGGAATCTTTAAAGATTAAAAATAATGGTCTATCTATGACTGTACTTAATTCCTGCAGTACTCGGGGGTGTATCCCATCCGGGCCCGGGGATTTGTCAACTTTAGTGATTTTTAGACGCCGCCGTACTACCTGCTGGGTTAAGCAGGTGACATTTAATGGAGAAATTTTTTTATCTCTGATCATGTTATCTGTCATGGGATTTTTTTGTGTAAATACAGTTGAAAAAAAGTCATTTAGCATATTGGCTTTTTCCTCATCCTCATCCACCATTTCACCCAGACTATTTTTAAGGGGACCAACACTATCATTTTTTAGTTTCTTGCTATTTATGTAGTTAAAGAATATTTTGGGATTATTTTTACTTTCTCTGGCAATGAGTCTCTCTGCCTCAATCTTTGCTGTCTTGATTTGCTTTTTACAGAATTTATTCAGTCTTCTGTATTTATTTAATGCCTCATCACTACCTACTTGCTTTAATTCCCTAAACGCTTTCTTTTTGTCCCTTATTGCGCCCCTTACAGCTCTATTTAGCCATAGTGGTTTCCTCCTAATTCTAGCATGTTTATTCCCATAGGGTATATACTGTGCACAGGTCCTATTCAGGATGCTAATAAACGTCTCCCATTTTCTTTGTGTATTTTTATGTCTCAGGATATCGTCCCAGTTTATTGCACCAAGATCATCTCTCATCCGTTGGAAATTTGCCTTCCTGAAGTTTAGTGTCCTTGTAACCCCTCGACTACACATCTTATTAAAGGATACATGAAGGCTTATTATTTTGTGATCACTATTACCCAAGTGACCCCCAACCCTTATATTTGATATGCGGTCTGGCCTGTTGGTTAATATTAGGTCTAGCAGTGCCCCCCTCTTGTTGGGTCCTGAACTAGTTGTGAAAGGTAATTGTCTCTCATAGTTGTCAGAAACCTATTACCTTTGCTGGAACTACAGGTTTCTGTTCCCCAATATATATCAGGGTAGTTGAAGTCCCCCATAATAATGACTTCTCCTTGAGTTGCTGCTTCATCTATTTGCTTTACGAAGATATTCTCTGTTGCTTCCATTATTTTAGGAGACTTATAACAAACCCCTATCAGTAATTTATTATTTTCCCCCTCCCTAATCTCCACCCACAGAGACTCTACATCTTCATTAGATTCACAGATATCACGCAGGATGGGTTTTAAGGATGATTTTACATATAAACACACACCCCCACCTCGCTTATTTTTACGGTCATTTCTAAACATACCCCCATACGTCCCCCATAGTCCTTTATATAGTGTAATGCACCTGTCATAGTCCTCCATATAACATAGTACACCCCTCATAGTCATCCATATAGTATAATGCACCCCCCATAGTCCTCCACATACTGTAATGCACAGGCCATAGTCCTCCATATTGTAAAATAAAAAGCCCATAGTCTTCCATATAGTATAATGCACTCTCCTTTGTCTTCTATATAGTATAATGCACAGACAATAGTTCTCTAAATAGTATAATGCACAGCCCATAGTGCTCCATATAGTATAATGCACAACCCATTATCATCCATGTAGTAGTATGGCCACAATGTGCTCACTAATTAAAAAAAATAAATACTCACCTCCCATCCACTCTCCCGCCACGTGGCATCCTCTCTGAAGCTGGCAGCTAACATCAATGTGCAAGTGAATGGAGCAGATGGTGCCACTGCCATACACCCCCAGTCACGTACACGCCGACATCAGGTGCTGGCCTCTGATTCGCCGGCAGCGTACATTGCTGTGCAGGGACCCAAAGGGTCTGTGTGCTGCAATACACTTCAGCTGAATGTGCATCCGAGGAAGCACATCCAGTTGAAGTACTTGCTGGCATCAGTGGGCTCGTTGCCACCGGGCTTGGTAGCTATGGTGATGCCAGTAGTTATGCCCTAGACAAAAAAAAACCTGACTGGCACATCCAAACTAATGTGAATAGGTGCAAACCAGGAGGAGCTACCCTCATATACAACAGGTGGTGGTTTTAATTACAGCAGGTCCCTACTTACCCATAAAATGCAGGCATTGCTGACAGAGGTGTCCACATTCACCCAGGAATTCATATATCAGCCTAGAGAGGTATTCATACAGGTCAGGGACCCATCAGATTTGAGACCACCTTGATGATGGTTGGTGGGCAAATAATATTTGGCCAAATTTTATACTAAGTGTCTCAAATTTTTCCTAATGCTCCAAAGCTGTGTTGCTATAAAAAATTTCACATATTCCATATTGACATGCTTCAGTATGATAGAGTGCAGCCTTTTTTGTAAATAGTTATGCCCTGTGACAAAGTCACTGGCGTAGTGCTGGAAAGGAAGTTATGAGTCACTGTGCATGTTGGCATCAGTGATGTGAAACCAGAGTAGTTTCCTCCAGCACGCTATGTGTTGGGAGTAGTGTTGAGCGATACTTCCCGATATCAAGAAGTATCGGATCGGATTGGGTATTGCCGATACCCAAAAAGTATCGGCGATACCCGATTCCGATACCGGAAATCCAATGCAAGTCTATGGGACAGAAATATCAGAACTAAAAAAACCCCTTTCTTTCCTTGTAAACACTAAATATACACACATAGAATACATATAATATATATATGCATATATATATATATACATGTCATTGTGACATATATATATATACATATATTTATAGTTCATACACTTCTACATAGTAAAATAGCCTCTGATTCAATTTCTGGGTAATGCCGGCTTTTGTGAAATACAGACGCACCCAACATGAAATGACACATGGTTTACATAGAGTTAACCATGTCTTTTCATGTAGTTTGATATCTGGTTTTCACAAACAATTACATGAGTGTATGTGTGCAAAATTTCACACCTGTAGGGGTTAATTGAAGGTGTAAATTCGTTGTAAAAAAAGGACTTTTTTGCTACGAATTTACACCTTTAATTAACCCCTACAGGTGTCAAATTTTGCACACATACACTCATGTAATTGTTAGTGAAAACAATATATCAAACAACTTGAAATGACATGGTTAACTCTATGTAAACCATGTGTCATTTCATGTCGGCTTCTGTATTTTCACAAAAGCCGGCAATTGAATTAGCGGCTATTATACTATGTAGAAATGTATGTACTATAAATATAAATATATGTATATATGTGTCACAAATTCAATGACATGTATATATATATATATGAGGTGTAAAATTGTTGAAAAAAAATGCGTGGGCTCCCGCCCTATTTTCTCAACCAGACAGACAAAGCCAGCGAGTGGGGGAAGATAATAATAGCCCAGAGAGGGACCATTATTTCCCCCCCCCCTGGCTACTAACATCTGCCCCAGACACCCTAGAAAAGACAAATCTATAATTAGATTCGCCCTTTCTGGCACTTTGCCCGTCTATTCCCATTGCCCTGTAGCGGTGGCGAATGGGTTAATAAGGGGTTAAAGTCACCTTGCTATTGAAAGGTGACCTTAAGCGAGGTTAATAATTGAGAGCTGTCAATTAGACAACTATCAATTATTAATCCTATTGCATGAAATAAAAATAAAACACATAAACTTTAATTAGAAATCATTTTAATGAAATAAAGACACGTTTTTGACCATCTTTTATTTTACTGCAAAAACCATTTCCTGTAATAAAAATAAAAAAGCAAATTTATTCTTACCTATCCGATGCACAGTCAGGTCCCACGGTGTAATCCATCAGAAAGGGTTACTGTTTACTGCAGGGACAGCAGCTTATGCTGCAGCCTCACAGTAAACCCCCGAATGAATCTTCTCCTGGCTGACAGGAGAGGTAGTGGAAAGCTTAATTGATTGCTTCCCACTTTCACTTCAGGTCAGCCAGGGACACCATCAGTGTCGTGAGAGGGAATCCCGGCTGACCTGAAGTGAACTGATTAACAAAAATAGGGGATCCCCTCGAAAAAAAAAATGGCGCGGGGTCCCCCTATTTTTGTTAACCAACCTGATAAAGCAGACTACTGAGGCCTGGTTTTTCAGGCTGTTAAGGAGCCAAGATCCATGGACCTTGCCAGCCTGATAATACCAGGCCACAGCAGTCTGCTTATCTTGGCTGGTTGACAAAATTAGGGGATCCCTCGAAAAAAATGGCATGGGGTCCCCCCTATTTTTGTTAACCAGCCAGATGAAGCAGACTGCTGAGGCCTGGTTTTTCAGGCTGGTAAGGATCCACTATCCATGGACCTTGCAAGCCTGATAATACCAGGCCACAGCAGTCTGCTTAGCTTGGCTGGTTAGCAAAAATAGGGGATCCCCTCGAAAAAAAAAATGGCGTGGGGTGTTAACCAGCCAAGTAAAATGCAGACTGCTGCGGCCTGGTATTAAAAGACTGTCAAGGCCCATGGATTTTGGCCCTCAACAGCCTAAAAATACCAGGCTACAGCAGCCCCACATTTGGCGCATCAAAAGATGCGCCAATTGTGGCACTTTACCCGGCTCTTCCCACTTGCCCTGTAGCGGTGGCAAGCGGGGTAATAAGGGGTTAATGTCACCGTTGATTGCACAGTGACAATAAGCCCAGTTAATAATGGAGAGGCGTTAATAAAAAAAAAAAAGACACAGCAAGAAAAAAGTCTTTTAATGAAATAAAAGAGACAACACAGTTTTCATTAATTTTATTACACGCTCATCCTGCGACGCCATCGATCTCCTGGAAAAAAAGAAAAAAAACAAACCAACAGTATACCACCTGTCCGACGCAGTCCATAGTAACGAGTGTCCCACGACGATCCAGCTCTGCTACATCGGAATGTCAGGCAGAGCCTGACATCCCGACGTAGCACAGCTGCTTACCGGCTTCCCCGCCCGTGACGTCATCGGACTGCTTTACGGCCGCGATTACCCGGCAGCACGTGCAGTTATCGCGAGAAACTGCACGTGACCTCCAGGGAGAAGATAATGGCTGCCATCAAGCAGTCCAGGACGTGACCACCGGAGATCTTCTGCCAGGTAAGTGCCGCTGACTCCTGACAGACCCGACCGACGGACACTGACAGTGACAGGAACATTCCGATTCCGGTATTCGATATGACAAAAATATCGGAACTCGGAATCGGAATTCCGATGCAGTGAATTTCGGCCGATACCCGATATTTGCAGTATCGGAATGCTCAACACTAGTTGGGAGGGTAAAGTTAAAGTTACATTATGGGCTCGTGTTTAGTGGACATTCATAGAGCGGGTGGGAGAATGTACACCATATCTCGACCTACAGAGCTGGGCACTGCTGTTTGCTAGCAGGACCTGTGTGATGTTACAGTCATGTGTTCAGTCACATTGGTGAAATAGTCATATGGTCTGGGGCTTAAATTACTGGGCTCTAGAGGCAGTCAGCGTTAAACTAGACTGGAGGGAGGTTCTTCAGTGGTTTTGTGTCCTGAAGAGAGTCTGAACCTGTATTGCTCCAAAGTAGGGTGCTACCCGCATACGTATGGACTGTGTTGCAGTGAGTTTTTTTGTTGTTGTTTTCCGTTTTAGCCGGGAGGGCTGTGTTTATTTTCCTTTCTTGTTGGCTTATGCCGCACAACAATAAACCAACCAAAGATTTAAAGAGACAGTGTTCCTGTTATCTACCTCCTTATACCACCACGGGAGTTGAACTACCACAGCCCCTTTTGGTGACTTTTCTGGTTTTTCTTGGACAGATTCATATGCTCAGATTTTCTATCATTTTGTTAAATATACTGAACTCCTAATGGAAACCTACAAATGTTAATATGAGCAGAGTCTAAGATATTTTTGCACAGTTCAAAAGGAGAATGAATAGTATTGCTCCCTCTGAAAATCTGTTGTTCTGCCAACCATAGAGAGTGTTAGTCTGTAACTGTACAGATCTGGATCTTACATGGTTGATGTAATGAGTTGGGAATATCAGGTGTCAAAGAGTTCAGTCTCCTGACTGGTACTAACACTGATGATGGGACTAATTTGTCAGGAGAAAGACATTCCTTACAAAATAAGTTGTTCCTTTATGTCATATTCTTTTTAGTAAAAAGCTTCATAATATACTGTAGCAAATATCCCATTAGCGTTGTATTTAAACCAGCTCCTAAATTAGCCTTTTGGCCATCAATGTTCTCACTACATTTTTCATCATTATGTTATGAGAAAAATCTGAAGTAACAATAAGTAACAATAAGTGATAAAACTGTCCTACCTTCGGCAAGAAATTTTCAAGCGAATTGCAAAATAATTAAAATGAGTCATACTCACCGGCTCCAACCTCACTGTGGCACCAGCGCAGTTGACTCCTCACTTCTGCATCAGATTGGAAGTGGCGGTGTACCTTTCTTTTGTCACCTGACCTGCCCACTGTCTGGTTTTCAAGGCCTCTCTCCACAGTCGTGTACTGGTATCTTCACTCTAGGACAGGATTTCTGGTAGTAAGTTCACGGCGTGTCTTTTTGAGCCATGAGCTCCAAGGCATACTCGTAGCTGGAAACCCTGTTCTACAGCAAAGACACCGACACATGTATGTGGAAAGAAGAGACCCTGAGGCTGGTTATGGGCAGTAGGTATTGGTGGTAGCGAGCATGATGTGAAAGAGGAGAGGTGAGATATGTATTATGATTTTTTGTTATTTTTTTACTTTATGTTTATTATGCTCTGGGTTCTAGAGCTACCACACAGGATAATTTTGAATTTTAAATTGCAGAAAATAACTTCATTGCAAATCAAAATTCTTGGTAAATTCTGCTCAATTTGGAAAATTCAAATCTCACCAGATTCGCTCATTTTTACTCCCCACCAATCATCAAACCACCACCTGAGTTGCCTGTGCCAGATGTGTAGCCCAGCTGTGACTGGAGCCACATGTTACCCAGGAGGATGCACGGAAAGGTAAATCCACGATAACCCATTGCACACAACATTTCACATTTTCCCTGGTACCACCAGAGGGAGCCCTTGAAATGACAGCAGTGAGATGAAGACAGTCTAGCTGAACGTTAGCTAGTCGTTGGTTTTACCTCAGAACAGCAGAACACCTCAGAGAGTGAGAAGGAGAGAGACATTCCTGTCAGACGAGACGGAAGAAAACGAGCTAGTTACCTCAGACATGCTGAGAGGGAACTCTAGCCAGAAAGAAAGACTTATCTGAAAGCCTGAGGACTTCAGGAATCACTCAGCTTATATAGTGGAGTCCAGTGTAGTGGAAAGGATTGCCACTTGGTCTGGTCAAGGTTGAGTCCACTGAGAGTCCAACAGTGAGCGTTTTAGTAAGTAAGCGTGCCGACGCTTGGAGAGCGGTGAAGAAAAGAAAGCTGACATCTGCTGCTAGTTTGTGCTTATGATAGTGGTGAGAGTAGGACGACAGGCAAGTGGAAAAGGGAAAGAGAGTGACCGAGGTCACCCAGCATTGATAGCTTACCTCGACTCTGCACCACCGGACACCGGGTCCGCGCTTACCAGCATCTGCACGACTGGTAGGAGACACCGGAGACCCTGCTGGACTACAAGTCACAGAGGGGCCCTTCAGTGCTGATACGTAACCGGGGTCAGGAAGAACAAGAGTCTAGCAGGGCCCTGCATATAGAGACTAGTTCTGTCCAAAAGAAGGCTCCACCACAAGATCAGCCGGGCGTAGCAAAGAGAACGGAGTTAAACTTTGTTTTATGCAAGTTAGAAACTCACACTCATAAAGACGTAAGGAGGCCTTACACCTACTCAGTGGATTACTGGACGTGCATCCTCCACCCTGAGCAGCTTCCCGGGACGTGCCTGCAAATATCACCAGTAAAGGTACAGAAATGAGACTTTATTGTGTGTGTCTGCCTTATTGCCCTGCACCCCTACATCGCCATATACCTCGAGGGATCAGTCTCGCCTGTGGGAGACTTAACACCTTGCTGCCCAATAACAACCCCTCAGAGGATTCACCCTGCAGCGCTGGTCACCCTGATCAGGAACCACAGGTGGCGTCATGAACATTTCTATAAATCTACAATCCCCTGTAAATATCCCCCTTTAGTGAGCGCCCAGGGCAACGGACCGAGCTGCGCTACCCGTGACATCCCCTATTGAAGTGAACGGGCTCGGTGCCGAGTACCCCAAAGCCCTGGTACGTGCGACTCACAGACATGTCATATTACCTGGTTTTACAGGGAGTCTGTCACCCAACCTCACCTGGATACCCTATCACAGTGTTCCCCAACTCCAATCCTCAGGGCCCACCAACAGGTCACGTTTTCAGGATTTCCTTAGTATTGCCCAGGTGATAACTGCAGTATATATTAACCACTTTACGACATGGCCAAGTTCGGTTTTGTGTTTTCGCTTTTTCCTCCCAGAGCCATAGCTCCTTTATTTTTCTGTCCACATAGAGGGCTTGTCCATATGTGAGGGCTTGTTTTTTCGTAGGACGAGTTGTACTTTTGAATGACACCATTAATTTTACTACATAGTGTACTGGAAAACGGAAACAAAATTCCAAGTAGAGAGGAATTATGAAAAAAAAAGCAATTCAGACATTGTTTTTTGGAAATAGCTTTTACTGTGTATATTTTGTGGTAAAAATCTTGTAATATGATTCTACTCATCAGGGCAATTACAGCAATAACAAAGATGTCCAGTTTTTTTTAAATTATTTTAGTGGTGAAAAAAACAGAAGTTTGCAAAATTACTTTTTTGGGATTGTGTTGCCATTTTCCAAGACCTGTAACGTTTTTCTTTTTTTGGTCGATGGAGCTGTGTGACAGCTTATTTTTTGCGGGATGAGATAAATTTTTATTAATATCATTTTGGGATAGATGTGACATCAATTGTTTGTTACAGCATTTTTTGTGGAATTGCAGAGACAATTTTTTTTTATAATTTTGTTATTTTTTATTTTTTCGTTTATGATCTTTACCGATTGGGTTAATTAATTTCTATATATTAATAGATTGGACTTTTCTGAACCCAGCAATACCATATATATGTATTTTTTAATTTCTTTATTTGTAATGGGGTAAAAGGGGTGATTTTAACTTTTAATTTTTTAATTTTTTTTTCATATTTTACAAAACATTTTTCTTTTTCTTTCACTATACTTTTTCGTCACCTTAGGGAACTTGATGACATAGTCATCTTATAAACTGCATATAGCAAAAATCACAGTCTCCCTTGAAGCTGTAATATCCATAATGACAAGCACAGGGGTCTTTACCATGCCTCAGTCTGTCATAGAAACCCATCGGCAACCCACGATCACGTTATCGATGTGCAGATTGTTAGAGCAGGTCCTGGCTATAACACACAGCCATAACCTGCAGGGTATGGGGCAGGTTAACAAAAACGTATGGGAAATGTCGTGACGTGGTTAACCCCTTTACTCCCGAAGGTTGTTTGCAAGTTAATGACCGGGCCAATTTTTACAATTCTGACCACTGTCTCTTTATGAGGTTATAACTCTGAAAAGCTTCAACGGATCTTGGCGATACTGAGAATATTTTCTCGTGACATATTGTACTTCATGCTAGTGGTAAAATTTCTTCGATATAACTTGCATTTATTTATGAAAAAACGGAAATATGGCGAAAATTTTGAACATTTTGCAATTTTCAAACTTTGAATTTTTATGCCCCTAAAACAGAGAAATATGTCACACAAAATAGTTACTAAATAACATTTCCCATATGTCTACTTTACAATTTTGGAAAAAAAAATTTTTTTGTTAGGAAGTTATAAGGGTTAAAAGTTGACCAGCGATTTCTCCATTTATTTTTTAGAGACCACATCACATTTGAAGTCACTTTGAGGGGTCTATATGATAGAAAATACCCAAAAGTGACACCATTCTAAAAACTGCACCCCTCATTGTACTCAAAATCACATTCAAGAAGTTTATTAACCCTTCAGATGCTTCACAGGAAGTTTTGGAATGTGGAAGAAAAAAAATTAACATTTAACTTTTTAGTCACAAAAATTATCTTTTACAAAAAATTTTTTATTTTCACAAGGATCAAAGGAGAAAATTGACAGATAAAGTTGTGCAATTTCTCCTGAGTACGCTGATACTCCATATGTGGGGGAAAACCACTGTTTGGGCGAACGGCAGGGCTTGGAATGGAAGGAGTGCCTTTTGACTTTTTCAAGCCAAAATTGGCTGGAATTGAGATCGGACGCCATGTCACATTTGGAGAGCCCCTGATGTGCTTAAACAGTGGAAAACCCCCACAAGTGACTCCATTTTGAAAACTAGACCCCCTTAGGAACTTATCTAAATGTGTGGTGAGCACTTTTAACCCCCAAGTGCTTCACACAAGTTTATAACATAAAGCCATGAAAAAAAAATCATATTTTTTTCACAAACATGATCTTTTAGTCCCCAATTTTTTATTTTCCCAAGGGTAAGAGGAGAAATTGGTCCCCAAAAGTTCTAGTCCAATTTGCCTGAGTATGCTGATACCCCATATGTGGGGGAGGAAACCACTGTTTGGGCGCACGGCAGAGCTCGTAAGGGAAGGAGTGGCATTTGACATTTTCAAACCAAAATTGGCTGGAATTGAGATCGGAAGCCATATCGCGTTTGTAGAGCCCTTGATGTGCATAAACAGTGGAAATCCCCCAATTTTAACTCCAACCCTAGCCCCAACACACCCCTAACCCTAATCCCATCCCTAACCACAACACTCCCCTAACCCTAACCCCAACACACCCCAAACCCTAACCCCAACACACCCCTAACACTAATCCAACCGTAACCGTAATCCAAACCCTAACCCCAACTCTAGCCCCAACCCTAACTTTAACCCCAACCCTAACCCTAACTTTAGCCCCCACCCTAACCTTAGCCCCAACCCTAACCCTAACTTTAGCCCCAACCCTAACCCTAATGGGAAAATGGAAATGAATACTTTTTTTTACTTTATTATTTTTCCCTAACTAAGGAGGTGATAAAGGGGGGTTTGATTTACTACTCATAGCGGGTTTATATAGCGAGTTTTCATTTTTGGCAGCTGTCACAGACTAAAAAATGCTTTTTATTTAAAAAATATATTTTTGCATCACCATATTTTGAGAGCTATAATTTTTCCATATTTTGGCCCACAGAGTCATGTGAGGTTTTGTTTTTTGCAGGACGACATGACATTTTTATTGGTACCATTTTCGGGCACATAACATTTTTTGATCGCTTTTCATTCCGATTTGTGTGAGGCAGAATGAACAAAAAACAGCTATTCATGAATTTCTTTTGAGGGCGTTTACACCATTCCGCGTGTGGTAAAATTGATAAGGCAGTTTTATTCTTCGGGTCAGTATGATTACAGCGATACCTCATTTAAAATCTTTTTTTTATGTTTTGGCGCTTTTATTCAATAAAAATGATTATATATAAAAATTATTATTTTTGCATCGCTTTATTCTCACAGCTATAACTTTTTTACTTTTTTGCTGATGACGCTGTACAGGGTTTTTTTTTTTGCGGGACAAGTTGACATTTTCAGTGGTACCACTTCTATTTATATCTGTTTTTTTTATCGCGTGTTATTCCACTTTTTGCTCGGCAGTATGATGATAAAGCACTGTTTTCTTGCCTTGTTTTTTTTATGTTGTTCACTAAAGGGGTTAACTAATGGGACAGTTTTATAGGGCGGGTTGTTACGGACGCGGGGATACCAAATATGTGTACTTTTATTGTTTAGATTTTTTTTAATTAAAATATTTATATATTGACTTTTTTTTTTTATTTAATTCTTAGTTTTAAACATTGTCTCATTATGGGACACTCATTTTCTGCAGGCTGATCGCTTCTATAGCATGCAGATCTGCATGCTATAGAAGCTAATACCATAGATCAACATATCAGTCACTAAATTTAACCTAAGTAAATAGCAGGAATAGCGGCAAATGCCATACATTAATGGACTGAAACCATGTCGGACTGTAATAGACCAACTGCATACATTAGATAGAAAACACCAAAGAACAAAAGCAGTCAAAGGTCAATGTGAAAAAATAGAAAAAACTTTATTAATGTATATGGATAAAAAACACCACACAACAGGTGAACACTGTATGTGTCATACAACACAGTAAAAAGTATACAGCAAGGGGAGCCGTATGTGGTAAATATAATAAACCTCAACTCACATCAAACAAGATGGTATTCACATAATAATAATACATAGGTATGTATATAGAGGTAAATGATGGATGGTAATATGGTACATACCACATTAGGGGGGCCTGAAGAAGGAAGGAAGGAGATCCTCCGAAACGCGCGTTGGGCGGCAGGGGCAGCTGGTGTGGTGTCACATTGGTGACTTTTGTGGTATGTACCATATTACCATCCATCATTTACCTCTATATACATACCTATGTATTATTATTATGTGAATACCATCTTGTTTGTGTGAGTTGAGGTTTATTATATTTACCACATACGGCTCCCTTGCTGTATACTTTTTACTGTGTTGTATGACACATACAGGGTTCACCTGTTGTGTGGTGTTTTTTATCCATATACATTCATAAAGTTTTTTCTATTTTTTCACATTGACCTTTGACTGCTTTTGTTCTTTGGTGTTTTCATGCTATAGAAGCTGTCAGCGCTGCAGCTTCTATAACAATGACCTGAAAAACTTCCTGGTCATCACTGTGCATGACAGGAAGTCCCTCAGGCCTGGAGACCCGGATGTCATTGTAACGACATCGGGTCTCCATGGCAGCAATTGGGACCCCGAAACAAGCCACAGGGACTCCGATCTAAAAGCAGAGGGCTGTCAGCCCCTCTGCAGCCGCTGGAACATTGTGATCATGTTTGATCGCAGTGTTCTTGTGGTTAAATTGCCAGAAGCGGTCCATGACCGGTCCTTGCACTTAGTGGCCGCCATCGGCTGCACTTCCCCCGTGAGCGTGGCCGATTGACTATGACGTACTATCTCATCCTTGGAAATTAAGTCCCAGGGCACATGGATGGGATAGTATGTCAATGATAGAAAGAGTTAATAGTAATTATAAAAAAAAATCAGTAGAAAGAGATAATTTCAGAGCAGCGTGCGGTCCAGGAGGGCAGGTAGAGAGAGATAAACTCCACATTTTATGCAGAGAAAAGGTAGAGAATGGCAGACCCTGCACTATACATGGAGGGCAAGTATACAGTCATAGCCCCAAGTGTGGACTGATTCAAGTTATCTGACCAAGTCAACCTGTCTTGGGCTCTTAATTTTGGAGAGATCTGTAGGATGTTAGTGGGACTGATCTCTTCCTCCAGTCCGGGTCGTACAAGTGGCCCATTGCCACGGTTTTCATTTAAACCCGCAGCTAAGGATTGGGAGTGTCAGTTTTGTGTTTGATTACTCATACAGTAGAGGTATCTCTGCATGCACAGTTAAACAAAGACAGCTGTCAGAACCCGTCAATGGATGAAAAATCACAGAAAAGTGCATAGGCTTAAATGATGAAAAAACAAGTTATACTGAATCGTGTCTCACAAAACTATATATCAGTCTACGCAGCTCCCACTCCTCTACAATATGGTGCTTGCTAATTAGACTGCATTTTCATGGTTAAAGATTCCCTTTAAATGTTATAAAGTTCTGTGAAGCACCTAAGGATAAAAATGGTTAACACACCC
>JARQOD010000004.1:30728528-30811681 GCA_033576555.1 Oophaga sylvatica
ATAAAAATGTTAACCAACCCCTAGATGAATTCCAAAAAGGGTCTAATTTCCAAAATGAGGTCACTTCTGGTGGGGTTTCTGCTGCTTTGGCAACCTCAGTGGCTCTACAAGTGCAACATAGCATTTGCGATTTCTTCCAGTAAAATTTATGCTACGAAAATCAAATATGGCTTCTTCATTTTGAGCCCCACTGTGTGCTCAAACTGCAGTTTTTGACCACATGTGGAAGATTGCCACATTTTGCCAAAATTGCATGATAAAATTTGTCCATTTTCTTGTCCCCTTGTATAAATGAAAAATGTACAGCTAAAGGAATATTAGAGTAGAAAAAATGTAATTTTTTGTTTTTTCTTTCTGCTTTGCCTTAATTCTTGTGTATGACCAGAGGGTTTATACATTTCTTAACTGTGGTTTAGAATAATTTGAGAGGTATAGTTTTTCCAAAAGGATAGGCTCCTCAAATGAATTAAACTGAATAGGTTACAAAAAGAGACCGAAAGTCAGCTCCAAAAATTTATTTCTCTTTCACGTGAAAAACATGGAGAGATTACAATCCGTGCCAACAGCATTTACTTGGTGGACACCTTGATGTTTCTATGAAATGAGCCTCAGTCAGTCTAGATCAACATCCTCATAATAAAATGCAAAAAATCTCTACCAGTACATGGAATACTGGTCAATATAGAGGGAAATTGCTTTCTATTTTCTGCAATTAAATATGAATACTCTAGAAAAATGAGGTTATAATAGTTTTTATTAAGTTCCATTACATTTTCTTCCACCTATTTGCTGATAGCGTGAATATCTTTCTACACCTCTTGACCTCTGAATAATAAACTAAGTATAACAAAATCATGAAGCACAGGATCAATACATCCACTCAGTCAGTATAATGCTTCCTTTCACAATCCCATGTAGTAATTGTATTGTAAAAGTGATGGTGGTTGGTAATGAAGTGAAAATAGGGTAGAGTTATAACCTCAACTGCTAGTTGTTAACCCATTATTACAAAAGGTCAATGCCAGAGGAGCTGGCATCTAGAAATGGACCCTATGTGTGTATTATGTAAATTTTTGGTTAGATATTACACTTTTTCTTCGAAGTTACAAAAATTGGAAGCGCAGGATTATTTTTGCTTGTCTTCTAAAATGATATCTGCTGCATTTCTTGTACTTGGTATTTTTGGTGTTTTTTTTGGTGGAGAACATTTCTCAAGTTTGGCTAGGGTGCTTAGGTATGCACCGAGTATAGTAAGTGCTCAAGTGACATGTTCGAGTCACTGCGGCTGCATGTTTCATGGCTGTTAGACAGCCACAAAACATGAGGGGATTGCCTGGCAAACATGGGCAATACCCACATATTTTCTGGCTGTCTAACAGCCTCAAAACATGCGGCCGAGGAGACTCGAACATGTCACTTGAGCATCCGCGACACTCGATGCATAACTAAGCACCCTACGAAAAGTCAAGTAATGGGCGCTTGCGCTCATCATCACTAGTGGAGAACGCTTTTATTTTGTTGGGGTAATATATCTTATTTCACGTTGGTGATAGCATGGACCCACAGGTTCTCTCTAGTAATATTGAAATTCAAATTTATTAGCATTGCAGATTTTTGTTTTCCCAAAAAATTCAATTCAATTCATTTGCTTCAACAATTTGATTTGTGACAAATTTATTCTCAATAATTCAATCTCTCCAATTGCCAATAAAAGATGAGCGAAAGGTAAGGTGCAGATGACAGTAGTTTCTGTATGAGTGCAATCCAACCAAACAACAGATTACTCTCAGACCAATATTATTCTATAGGGTCATGTACGTGTCAAATTTTTCCTCATACTGAGCTGAGGAAAAAAAATTACTGCGTGCCCGGGTTTGATCTGATATTCAGTTCGCACTCAGCCATGCAAGTCAAAGAGTGCATGGGAACTATTAGACTACACTCGAATGACATCTGATTAATGTCCTATTAATAGAGAAAATGGAGAATTTTTTTCATTTATCTTCTCTACGTCCAAGAAAATTGGATCACACTATTATCACACTCTGACCTCGGTGAGATCACAGCTAGCACAGTGAGAAAAAGTCACAAGGTGCAGTAGTGAGTTTAACGCAGTTCACCGGGAGAAATTTAAACGCTGTACCATGAGATTTTTTTCTCACTGTTCCAGCGGTGATCTCACCGAAGTCATCGCAGTTCAGTGTCCCAACTGGGAATGCAACCTCAGTGACCTGCTGTAACCTCGACAACATCACTGTTAGTCAGTGAGGCTCATTCCCAAGTGGTCTTCAGCCTGGACGGTCTCATCTTGGCACCATCCAAGTTGAAAACTCTTTATTCCAGACATGGATTACGGTGTGAGACAGAATTATGGACAGGTGAGGGATATGGTTATTTATAAATTTTTATCTTTTTACAAAAGACCAGGGCTTCAGTTTGAATGGGCATTAGGTGAGTATAACTGTGTTTGTTATTTTTAAATAAAAAACTAAACTGTGTTTTTTTATTTCAAATAAAGGACTTTATTCTTACTGTGTGTTTATTTACAATATAACTGTAGGACTGTGGGCTTGATGTCACCGGACAATACAAAGGTGACATCAACCCCACAAATACAGAATTGGCACACCTAATAGGCTGTGGGCTGCTATTTATAGGCTGGGGTATGGCTAATATCCATGGCCCGTTTCCAGCTTCAGAATACCTGCCCTTAGCAGTCTGCTTTAGCTTCACTGGGTCAAAAATGAGGGGTACCCATGCCCTTTTTTAAAATTATTTTGTTTAAATAAGAAAAAAGGCATGGCTCTATTCTTGATAACCAAGCATGCTAAAGCTGACAGCTGAGGGTTGCAGCCCGCAGCTGTCGTTTTTGCCTGACTGGTTATCAAGCATACAGGTGAACCCACACCGTTTTCTTTTAAATTATTTATTTGGAGAATAGGCACCAACTGATGAATACTCCCATCAACCGCCACCTGCTATCGCTGTTATTAGCAGCAGCAGGCATAGGCTGATGGGAGTAGTAGTCCCATCAGTCGATGCCATTGACCGGAAGTAAACTTTTTCCATGTCTATGAAAAGTCCATCATCATTTTATTTTGTAAAATCACTTTACACTTCAGTTCAGTTAATATTTCAGACATAGCATTTGTAAATGGATGAATCTTATAAGCACTTAAATGTCTGGAATATACCATATACATGATGGCTTTTGCTTTCATCAACTTCCATTGACCAATTTATAGGTCTACTTGCAGACTTTAGTTCTGAACTTCTTTATCACAATATAAACCAATAGGATGGTCCTTCTGCAGGTTCAAACCTTTTTTGAATTCAAGGACACATTTGCTTTTACCTTATTTTGCAAGAGAAGAAAAAGTACCTAATGTTCTTCCAACATCCAGAAGGTGAAGGAGAAAATCTGATTTACCATGTTGCTAGAGTCCTCTTAATTTATTAACACCTCATAGATTCATCTGCGTGGGCAATAGAAAGTGTGATAAAAAGAATAGCTTTGGAAACAAAAAGGCTTTTTGAAAATTATTATGAAAAGATCCTACAACAAACATCTAGATATCGCTTTTCATAATGCTTTGCTGTATTTCAACTCTGATGAAGGCTTTACAATGGTCTGAATAAGACAGACGGGTAGCGGGCCTATACCATATGTGCATATGTGCCTACTATCTCTTTGTCTTTATAATAATAATGCACAGGCATAACACAAGAGATATTTTTGTATTGATGCTTAGAACTACAATTTAATGAGGGCCATAGATGTGTCAACATAGCACATTCATATATTACAAATTATACATTTGTATTTTCCTATAGAAAACATACTTATGAAATATGAACAGCTTGAAAGACCCAAAAAATAAACCAGAAACAGGAATGTCTACATACTTGAGATGACAGAATCAATTCAATGCAATTCAAATTTGAGTCCAATTTTATGAAATTGGCAGATACCAGCAAATTCAAACAATTTGTTATTCAATTCATACAAATTGTCCAAAAAATGCTTGTCTAGTTTTTACACTTTGCAGAAGATTGTATGATTAATAGAAGGCTGACATGACCTCAGGCATGACCATGTTGGCTTCCCCATAATGCATTGCATCTATCTCTTCACATGATATAGCCTAGTTAATGAAGAGGGACTATCATAACCTGTATAAAAGCTGAGGCAGGGAATGAAGCAGCCATTTTAGGGTGCTTTACAAAAGTGTGAGGATAACAGAGCTCACAGGTCAGCAAAAGAGATGGAAAGAGAAAGCCATATAATACTGGATAAACACTCCAGGCAGCAGTGTGTTCTACAATTGCAGCAGTGAATGTGATGACTGAAGTAGTCTGTGAATATTACAGATTTTCAATTAATAATGGAAGAGAGGGAGAGAAAGAGACAGATAAGTGAGGTGCCAGCAGCAGTGCCAGATTCAATATGATTGATGATTGATGAGTGGTATGGTGTAGCTGGCATCTGTCCTACTGCATTTGAATTACAACTGAGCACATATTTGTCTTCATTCTTAATGCACTAGAAAGCTAAAGGAAGCCAGCACAATAGTTTTTACAGAAAAAAATGTAAAATCCATATAGTTCAAAGACAGTATATTTACTTGTCACAAATGGCTGTAGTGAGTTTCTGCATTATGTGTTAAATCATTTATGTGAAGGGGTTAATAATTAGTTTTTTTTTTAAATACAAAAGAAAATTCCTGAAAATCCAGACATTTATTTGTGATTGTCTAACTTATAAAGTGTATGTACAGTACAGACCAAAAGTTTGGACACACCTTCTCATTTAAAGATTTTTCTGTATTTTCATGACTATGAAAATTGTACATTCACACTGAAGGCATCAAAACTATGAATTAACACATGTGGAATTATATACTTAACAAAAAAGTGTGAAACAACTGAAAATATGTCTTATATTCTAGGTTCTTCAAAGTAGCCACCTTTTCCTTTGATTACTGCTTTGCACACTCTTGGCATTCTCTTGATGAGCTTCAAGAGGTAGTCACCGAAACGTCTTCCAACAATCTTGAAGGAGTTCCCAGAGATGCTTAGCACTTGTTGGCCTTTTTGCCTTCACTCTGCAGTCCAGCTCACCCCAAACCATCTCCATTGGGTCCAGGTCTGGTGACTGTGGATGCCAGGTCATCTGGCGTAGCAACACATCATTCTCCTTCTTGGTCAAATAGCCCTTACACAGCCTGGAGGTGTGTTTGGGGTCATTGTCCTGTTGAAAAATAAATGATGGTCAAACTAAACGCAAACCGGATGGAATAGCATGCCGCTGCAAGATGCTGTGGTAGCCATGCTGGTTAAGTATGCCTTCAATTTTGAATAAATCCCCAACAGGGTCACCAGAAAAGCACCCCACACCATCACACACCTCCTCCTCCATGCTTCACGGTGGGAACCAGGCATGTAGAGTCCATTCATTCACATTTTCTGCGCCGCACAAAGACACGGTGGTTGGAACCAAAGATCTCAAATTTGGACTCATCAGACCAAAGCACAGATTTCCACTGGTCTAATGTCCATTCCTTGTGTTCTTTAGCCCAAACAAGTCTCTTCTGCTTGTTGCCTGTCCTTAGCAGTGGTTTCCTAGCAGCTATTTTACCCTGAAGGCCTGCTGCACAAAGTCTCCTCTTAACAGTTGTTGTAGAGATGTGTCTGCTGCTAGAACTCTGTGTGGCATTGACCTTGTCTCTAATCTGAGCTGCTGTAAACCTGCGATTTCTGAGGCTGGTGACTCGGATAAACTTATCCTCAGAAGCAGAGGTGACTCTTGGTCTTCCTTTCCTGGGTCGGTCCTCATGTGAGCCAGTTTCTTTGTAGCGCTTGATGGTTTTTGCAACTGCACTTGGGGACACTTTGAAAGTTTTCCCAATTTTTCAGACTGACTGACCTTTATTTCTTAAAGTAATGATGACCACTTGTTTTTTCTTTACTTAGCTGCTTTTTTCTTGCCATAATACAAATTCTAACAATCTATACAGTAGGACTATCAGCTGTGTATCCACCAGACTTCTGCACAACACAACTGATGGTCCCAACCCCATTTTTAAGGCCAGAAATCCCACTAATTAAACCTGACAGGGCACACCTGTGAAGTGAAAACCATTCCCAGTGACTACCACTTGAAGCTCATCAAGAGAATTCCAAGAGTGTGCAAAGCAGTCATCAAAGCAAAAGGTGGCTACTTTGAAGAACCTATAATACAAGATATAATTTCAATTGTTACACACTTTTTTGTTAAGTATATAATTCCACATGTGTTAATTCATAGTTTTGATGCCTTCAGTGTGAATTTACAATTTTTATAGTCATGATTATACAGAAAAAATCTTTAAATGAGAAGGTGTGTCCAAACTTTTGGTCTGTACTGTATGTGCAAATATGTATTTATTTTTTTGCACATTTGTTTTACTGATCAAATTTTTCAACTGTACACTTAACATGAAAAAGGGTGTCATGTTGAAGTATCTTGCATATTGGTTGTTTTCCTATCTAGCATTTCCTATTTTTTATTTTTAGAAGAAGGTTAAATTTTGTTGGAAAAAAACATTTTTTTTTAAATATATTGCAAACAGGGAAAAGGAAAAAGGAAAAATTCAGCTCACCAGTTTCAGCAGGAGTTCACCCTCATGACACGCTCAGGCGTCAGTTCCAGAGGAATGGAGAAGTAGTACACGCATGGAGGTGCCTTGATCAGAGGCATTGTCCCCGTTTTTTAAATGTAGGTATAAAATAGTGTATGTCTGTTTTTTTCCATCCTGTGTTACTAATCCAATTTGACAGTCTTACACAACACATTTATTACTGCGGCCTACTACCAAATTTTGTTCTTTTTTGTGTTCCTTTCTACCTATAATTTCTTACTATGTCTTTCTTAGCAAGAGTTGAATAATTGAGGTTGAAAGAGTGTCAAATGTTAATCATAGTGTTGTACAGAATGCATGATAAAAGAAAAAGTGACAATGGCAATGGAAGAAGTAGTATAAAAGATAAAAAGAAAAACAATACAGCTAAGAAAGTGGGAGCCGGTAGCAGAAGCAGAAACGCCATGCCTATCATATCACCAGCCATTCGGCAGTAGCACTACCATACGCAGGCTGCAATAGGCCTCCTTTCCCATCTTCAAGCACATACAATGATAAGGAAAAGTGTTTGCCCCCTTTCTTATTTCCTATTCTTTTTCATGTTTGTCACACTTAAATGTTTTAGATCAAAAACCAAATTTAAATATTAGACACAGATAACACAAGTAAAGGTAAAATGCAGTTTTTAAATGAAGGTCTTTATTATTTAGGAAAAAATAAATCCAAACCTACAGGGCCCTGTGTGAAAAAATAATTGCCCCCACCGCCCTTAAAGCATAAATTAACTGTGGTTTATCACATCTTTGGGGACCTGAGTTCAAATTCCCTAGCCACACCCAGGCCGGATTACTGTCACATTAGTTCTCAATCCAAAAATCACTTAATAGGACCTGCCTGACACAAAGCAGTAGACCAAAAGATCCTCAAAAGCTAGACATCATGCCGCAATCCAAATAAATTCTGGAACAAATGAGGAACAAAGTAATTGAGATCTATCAGTCTGGGAAAGGTTATAAAGCCATTTCAAGGCTTTGGGACTCCAGAAAACCACAGTGAGAGTCATTATTCACAAATAGTGAAAGCATGGAACAGTGGAACAGTGGAGAATCTAACAAACCACTAGACTGTCCCTGCCTTGCAGCGGAGGTTGGCACCTGTTACTGTGCAATTGGCGCCCTTGTTCAACGTCGGCTATCCCTACAACACAATACAGTACAAAAAAAAATTAGCCACACAAATGACTATACAAAAAAGTGCAAGTGCATTAAAGTCATGTTGTCTTTAAACACTGGTTAGGAGGACAGATCCATAAGATTTAGTTAAAAAATAAAGATTTATAATTATCAGTGGAGCCCTAGAGTGCAATCCCTATGCCCTTGGGCAGGGCCGGCGTCAGCACCAGCATACCCGGGCAAGTGCCGGAGCCCTGAGCACGCGGGGGGCCCACTCGCCATCTGGCACCCGAGCCCGTTAGCAGAGGAGAGCGGTGTCAGCGCCGCCACTGCCCCCCCCGCTTGCTCAGGGCCCCGGCAGCAGCTGGCACAATACTTACCTCTCCCCGTGCCTCCGCTGCGGCAGCTCCGGGCTCCAGGGGGCGCCTGCGCTTCCTCTCACAGCAGCGCCGCTGAATGACGTCATCATTCAGTGGCCGGCTGTGGCAGAGAGCGCGCGGACGCCGGACAGGTGAGATGTGATGTGTATGTGTCTGTATGTGTGTGTGTATCAGTGTGTGTGTATGTAGTGCGGTGCTTTGTGTGTGTGTGTGTATGTGAGAGAGTGATTGTGTGCTGCGGTGCTGTCTGTGTGTGGAGCTGTATGTGTGATGGTGGTGAGGGGAGGGCAGTGATGATGATGATGGGGAGACAATGATGATGATGGGCAGGCGATGATGATGATGGGCAGGTATTGATCATAATGGGGAGGCAATGATGATGGGGAGGTGATGATGATGATGGGCAGGCATTGATGATAATGGGGAGGCAATGATGTTGATGGGGAGGCGATGATGATGGGCAGGCATTGATAATAATGGGGAGGCAATAATGATGATGGGGAGGCAATGATGATGATGGGGAGGCGATGATGATGGGGAGACGATGATGATGATGGGCAGGCATTGATGATAATGGGGAGGCAATGATGATGATGGTGAAGCAATGATGATGATGGGGAGGCGATGATGATGATGGGGAGGCAATGATGATGATGGGGAGGCAATGATGATGATAATGGGGAGTCTTTCCACAGTGCCCTTTCCTGAGCCGTAACAGTGCAGAATGCAGCACAGCGCAGAGGAGAGCTCCATATTTTGTATTTTATGGAGCATTATATGGGGACCAGTATCTTGTATGGAGCATTATATGGGGACCAGTATCCTATATGGAGCATTATATTGGGTCCAGTATTCTGTATGGAGCATTATTTTGGGTCCAGTATTCTGTATGGAGCATTATATGGGGGATGGGGGGTGACATCCTGCATGGGGTATTATATGGGTGATGAGGGGGAGACTATGTGGTGCCCATAATATTGTATGGAGGACTGTACTGTCCAGTCTGTACTGTGTGCTGCGAGGATTTGGCGGTTTTTGAGCTATTGTAGAATTTACAATAGATATCAGTCATGTAATGGAAGAAGTGAAGTATTTGGCTTTGTACTGTACCTATATTTCTCTGCCGTATCTGTGCATCATGAATCATTGTCTGTGTTAAAGGGGCCCACTGAGGCTCTTTCGCCCGGGGCCCATAAAAACCTGTAGCCGGCCCTGCCCTTGGGTAAAGCAAGTTTCTATATACTATGCAAATTGTTCAGCCAGTGTAAGCTTGCTGCTATATAATGTTACAGATACCACAAAAGTTTATCAATATGTCATTCCTTTACCACTTACCTCAAATCAGTCTCTATGATTAAGGATTTAGCAAGTCGCTTGATATAATACAAATTATTTAGCTAATATAAGCTTACTCTTTTGTTGTATCATAGGAAATCAAACCAAGTGCTACCATCACCACCAAATAGAATCACAGCACTTTGCCTAGCCCTATTGCTCCACTGAAAATTTCTACCTTGCCGCGGAGGTTGGCACCCTACATATAAATAAATAAAGTTATCATAGGTGGCCATTTAAGTTCTCCCCGGCCCTGAGAACATTATCTTTCTTAGGGCTCTTTTAGACGTCTGGTATCATTGCTCCAATCTCAAATTGCAAAGCACATACTGGCCACGTGTCTCCCGACCCGACCCGATCATGACATCCGTCAGGCTCGGGTCAGGAGTCAGCTGCCAGTCTATGCATTGTGACTCGAGATTAGACCTATGATCACGGACATTGAAGGAGTCTGTATTGTGATAATTCATTTAGATTCAATTTACCTTTTGACCCTGCTAGCACCATAGATTTCAAGCCAGGCACCTTCCCAGTGAAACACAGATATGCCCGCCTTTAACTTTCCATAATCTTAGTTTTGTATTACAACTTCTCACTATATTCTTTACATTATTGCAAAACTAGCAAAGCCATTGAACAGGCTGCAAAGTAACTCTAAACCAATGGTTGCCTACATATAGTCACATAATTGGAGATCAGAAAAATCGATTTGAAGCTAATCAAATTTAACTCCAATTTTTTATAAAAAAATTCAGATTTGACCAATTTTTGATATTTTTTGCCATTTATTTCATGCAAATCCGGCAAAATTGTGCCTGGCTACCATTTTTGTAGAATTATAAAGAGCTGGGAAGGGGTTAAAAAAAAATATGTATATTTACCTGGCCTTCACCTGTCCTGCCATGCAGCCATTTTCCAGTCAGGTCTTCTCCTATGGTCTAGTCTTCACTGGGCTATCTTTGGTGTTTTCCCGTCCACTCCCGACCATTTTTGGCTTCTACTGTACTGACTTGGTTACGTCATCACAAGGCCTATGGTGAAAATGTTATGCATCAAGGATGGCCAAGAAAGGACCTGCGCAATAAAAATATACCAGAAATGTGCCAAAAGTGAACAGAAGATAAGAGCTACAATCGATTTCTAACTGCACTGGCCTTTTCATGCTTCTGCAATTATACTATCACCATGCTTACATATGCTGTTATAATTGTTCTGCCCTCAGAGTATAGGGCAATATGATTATACTAGATGGTGGCCCGATTCTAACGCATCGGGTATACTAGAATATGTATGGCTGCTGCTGGGGTATATGTGGAGGCTGCTGGGGTATATGTGGAGGCTGCTGGGGTATATGTGGAGGCTGCTGCTGCTGGGGTATATAGAGGCTGCTGCTGGGGTATATAGAGGCTGCTGCTGGGGTGTACGTGGAGGCTGCTGCTGGGGTTTACGTGGAGGCCACCGGTCGGGGTACTTCCGCTGCGAGCAGTAGGGAGATGACCGGCTGCCGCCGGTCATCTCCCAGCTTCGTCACCGCTAACGGCAGATGACCCTCGGCTACCGTCGGGAGATCAGCGGCTATTGTGGTTCAAACCCTGCGCCAATTCATGGCTGGACTGCGCCTGTCGCTGATTGGTCGCGTCCGTCCGGGCGCGACCAATCAGCGAAGCGGGATTTCCGTTACAGACCGACAGAATTAGACGATTACATAGTAGATTCTTGTGCTAGTTTGTTGGTTATAGCACCATCTAGTGGTGGCTGAATTTATAGTCTGTGTCTTTAACAGTAGATAGAGTGTTGCATTATGGGATTGAAGCAAGGTATGCTGGGGAGAAGAAACTCCATTTTTTTTGTGTATTCCCTGAGACACACAAGTTTATGTGTCCTCCTGTAACCTCTCCAACTTGAGTTTGCTATCATGGTGAAGCATATCTGGTAAGAATAATATCTCTGTTCTTGCAATACAGTATTGCACAGAAACATGATTAACTATATAGCAGCCAGTATAAAGGAGATATGTTATTAGAATCCTGTGTATTTACATGTAAAGATTGCATCACACTGTGTACCTTCCTGTAACTGTGTTAGTTGTGTGATCATCTGCCCCACTACTTATCTATGTCATTTGTATTTTTATAGTTTTACCACATGTTCTATACTGTTCACCAATAAACAAGTTAGACTACAGAGAACAGTCTGCTTATTTGTAAGGAGAGAAAGGTGGTTTATGCTGTATGCTAGATTGCACACCGTGTCAACGTTTATGAAGGCAGAACAATAATAACTCTCCTTTTCTATACCCAAACCCCATCACCCAAAGTACAAAAATTTACCTATCCTTGCCTCTTACCCCCATCTGACATAGTCTGCTGACCCTTTTCTTAAGCTCAAATCCACACACTCTACTTATCCCGCAAGCTACCCCTCTCTCTGCTTATCCTCATTGCTGGTGATGTATCTCCAAATATTGGACTTCTACAGCCAATACTTTCCATTATTTCTCTTTCCCATCACTCCCCAGCTGCAAAAATCCCTACAATCTCTCTAAATTAAAATCCTTACACTTGCCCCCAGCTCAACCACTCCATCTCTCCAGAGCACTATGGAATGCACACTACATCTGTAAAAATCTTTACGTCATTCTTGACCTCTTTATTTCTAGCAATTTATCTTTCATGGCCTCACAGAAACATAGCTGACATCCAATGACATAGTTTCCTTCTTTTAGAGTGCAATATGTCCGTATCCACTCTCCATCCAACCTCCAAACGGCCATCGTATACTGACCAGCATATCCTGTTACCCTGAAACATACACTTCTCCACCTGGGTTCTACAGTTTCTCTGCAGACATTTCCAACATTATCATAGGTGATTTCAATATTCCCATTGACACTAACCAGTAAGCAGACTCCAGACTCTTATGTAATGGTCGTTCTCTGCTCTCCCTCTGAGCTGTGTGTGATTATAACACACATCTGCAGATTCCTCTCAGCTCCAGCTTCTATCTCACAGGCAGACAGGGTTACAATATTGTTGCAATACAGCAGAGCTTTGAGAGCTACTGCTGATAATGTGTTTATAAGGAGACAAAGTTCAGTTCTACTGTTCTGTGTTAGTTACAAGTCTCATACTGGTAATACACCATTTTATTAAAACTAGGATTTGGAGGATTTGGAGGCAGATTCTCATGCAGATCAGTGTCCTGTTGATAGCCTGGAACAGCCCATTTACATAAATGTGGATTTCTCTGAAATAACACATTGGACCTGCATGCCCATAAGACAGTATATGTGGGTTGATCCTAGTGACTAGTGTTGAGCGATATTGCTCGATATCTAAAAATATCGTATCGAAATTGTATCGCCGATAGCACTAAATATCGTCGATATCCGATTCCGATAGCGGAAGTCCAATGTAGGTCTATGGGAACAAAATATTGCAACTAAAAAAAACCTTTATTTCCTTGTAAACACTAAATATACACACATAGAATACATATCTATATATATACATGTCATTGTGACATATATATATATACATATATGTATAGTTTATACACTTCTACATAGTAAAATATCCTCTGATTCAATTGCCGGGTAAAGCCGGCTTCTGTGAAAAGACAGAAGCACCCGACATGAAATGACACTTGGTGTACATAGGGTTAACCATGTCTTTTCATGTCGTTTGCAATCTGATTTGCACAAACAATTACATCAGTCTATGTGTGCAAAATTTCACACCTGTAGGGGTTAATTAAAGGTGTAAATTCGTTGAAAAAAAAAACGGACTTTTTTGCTACGAATTTACACCTTTAATTAACCCCTACAGGTGTGAAATTTTGCACACTTACACTCATGTAATTGTTTGTGCAAATCAGATATCAAACTACATGAAAAGACATGGTTAACTCTATGTAAACCAAGTGTCATTTCATGTCGGGTTCTGCATTTTCACAAAAGCCGGCAATTGAATTAGCGGCTATTATACTATGTAGAAGTGTATGAACTATAAATATATATATATATATGTGTCACAAATTTAATGACATGTATATATATATATGAGGTGTAAAATTGCTGAAAAAAAATGCGTGGGCTCCCGCCCTATTTTCGCAACCAGACAGACAAAGCCAGTGAGTGGGGGCAGATAATAATAGCCCAGAGAGGGACCATTATTTTTGGCCCCCCCTGGCTACTAACATCTGCCCCCAAACACCCCAGAAAGGGCAAATCTCTAATTAGATTTGCCCTTTCTGGCACTTTGCCCGTCTATTCCCATTGCCCTGTAGCGGTGGCGAATGGGTTAATAAGGGGTTAAAATGACCTTGCAATTGAAAGGTCACTTTAAGCCAGGTTAATAATTGAGAGCTGTCAATTAGACAACTATCAATTATTAATCCTATTGTATGAAAGAAAAATCAAACACACACACTTTAATAAAAAAGAAGTTTAATGAAATAATCACACAGTTTTTGACCATATTTTATTTTCCTGCTAAAACCATTTCCTGTAATAAAAATAAATAATAAAGCAAAATTATTCTTACCAATCCGATGTACAGTCAGGTCCCACGGTGTAATCCTTCAGAAAGGGTTAATGTTTACTGCAGGGACCGCAGCTAATGCTGCAGCCTCACAGTAAACCCCCAAATGAATGAGTTCCTCTCCTGGCTGACAGGAGAGGAAGTGGAAAGCTTAATTGATTGCTTTCCACTTTCACTTCAGGTCAGCCAGGGACACAATCAGTGACGTCAGAGGGAACTGGTTAACAAAAATAGGGGATCCCCTCGAAAAAAATTGGCGTGGGGTCCCCCCTATTTTTGTTAACCAGCCAGATGAAGCAGACCGCTGAGGCCTGGATTTTCAGGCTGTTAAGGAGCCAAGATCCATGGACCTTGCCAGCCTGATAATACCAGGCCACAGCAGTCTGCATATCTTGGCTGATTAACAAAAATAGGGGATCCCCTCGAAAAAAATTGGCGTGGGGTCCCCCCTATTTTTGTTAACCAGCCAGATGAAGCAGACCGCTGAGGCCTGGTTTTTCAGGCTGGTAAGGATCCAATATCCATGGACCTTGCAAGCCTGATAATACCAGGCCACAGCAGTCTGCTTAGCTTGGCTGGTTAACAAAAATAGGGGATCCCCTCGAAAAAAAACGGCGTAGGGGTCCCCCTATTTTTGTTAACCAGCCAAGTAAAATGCAGACTGCTGTGGCCTGGTATTAAAAGACTGTCAAGGCCCATGGATTTTGGCCCTCAACAGCCTGATAATACCAGGCTACAGCAGCCCCACATTTGGCGCATCAAAAGATGTGCCAATTGTGGCACTTTACCCGGCTCTTCCCACTTGCCCTGTAGCGGTGGCAAGCGGGGTAATAAGGGGTTAATGTCACCATTGATTGCACGGTGACAATAAGCCCGGTTAATAATGGAGAGGCGTCAATAAGACACCGATCCATTATTAATCCCAAAGTTATTAAATGCATAAAAAAAAGACAAAGCAAGAAAAAAGTATTTTAATGAAATAAAAGAGACAACACACTTTTCATTTCTTTTATTGTACACTCATTCCTGCGACGCCATCGATCTCCTGTAAAAAAAGAAAAAAAACAAACCAACAGTATACCACCTGTCCGACGCAGTCCATAGTAACGATAGTCCCACGGCGATCCAGCTCTGCTACATCGCAATGACAGGCAGAGCCTGTCATCTCGACGCAGCACAGCTGATTACCTGCTTCCCCGGCGGTGACGTCATCGGACTGACTGCTTTATGGCCGGGATTACCCAGCAGTCACTGCAGTTATCGCGAGAAACTGCATGTGACCGCCGGGGAGAAGAGGATGGCGGCCATGAAGCAGTCCAGGCCGTGACCGCCGGAGATCTTCTGCCAGGTAAGTGCCGCTGACTCCTGACAGACCCGACCGACGGACACTGACAGTGACAGACCCGACCGACGGACACTGACAGTGACAGTGACAAATCCGATTCCGGTATTCAATAAGACGAAAATATCGAAACGAATTATCGAAAGGCCGATAGAGCTAATATCGGCCGATAGCCGATATTTGCATTATCGTATCGCTCAACACTACTAGTGACAAATTCCCTTAAACTCCATCTTCTGTCCATCATTGTCTCCTTTGACCTACCTCACTATTATTATTATACATTTTTATAGCACCATTTATTCCATGGTGCTTTACATGTGAGAAGGGGCAAATATAGACAAGTACAATAAACATGAGCAATACAAGACACACATAAGTACAGAGGGAGAGAGGGCCCTGCCCGCAAGGGCTCACAGTCTACAGGGGATGGGTGAAGATACACTAAGAGAGGGTAGAGCTGGTCATGCGGCGGTTCAGTAGACTGAGGATCACTGCAGCTTATAGGCTTGTCGGAAGAGGTGGGCCTTCTTCTTTTTGAAGGTTTCCATGGTAGGCGAGAGTCTGATGTGTTGGGGTAGAGAATTCCAGAGTATGGGGGAAGCACGGGAGAAGTCTTGTATGCAGTTGTGGGAAGAAGAGATAAGAGGAGAGTAGAGAAGGAGATCTTGAGAGGATCGAAGGTTGCGTGTGGGTAAGTACCGGGAGACCATGTCACAGATATATGGAGGAGACAGGTTGTGGATGGCTTTGTATGTCACAGTTAGGGTTTTGAACTGGAGCCTCTGGATGATAGGAAGCCAATGGAGGGCTTGGCATAGGGGAGAGGCTGGGGAATAACGAGGAGACAGGTGGATTAGTCGGGCAGCATAATGTAGGATGGATTGGAGGGGTGCCAGAGTGCTAGAAGGGAGGCCACAGAGTAGGAGGTTACAGTAGTCAAGGCGGGAGATGATAAGGGCATGCACTAGTGTTTTTGTGGTGTCATGGTCAAGGAATGCACGGATCCGGGCAATATTTTTGAGTTTCAGATGGCAGGAAGAGGCTAGGGTTTGGATATGTGGCTTGAAAGAGAGGGCAGAGTCGAGGATCACCCCGAGACACCGAGCATGCGGGACTGGGGAAAGTGAGCAGCCTTTGACATTGATGGATAGATACCTCATTTCTGCAGAAGACATTGCAACACAATTTAAAAATAAGATCGAACAAATCAGACAATTATTTACTGTTCAACCAGCACAACCCCTCCATATAACAGAACATTGCCTTTCCCCCTAAACCTTCTTTTCCACTATTACTGAACAAAAGCTTACTCATCTTCTTTCCAAATCTCACCTCACCACTTGTATAGTTGACCCTTTCATATCACACCTCCTCCCCAACCTCACAACCTTGCTTATTCCAGCTGTAATGCATCTATTCCCTTCCCCTTTAAAACATGCAGCAACCATGACCTATCCTGGAGAGGCCATCCCTCAATCCAAACTCTACATTCAGCTATCACCCCATATCACTACTTCCGTTGTCTCCAAACTCATTGAACAGCACATCCATATTGAAATTTCCTCCCATCTCTCATTCAAACAACTTTTTGAAAGTATACAATATGGCTTCCATCCCCACCACTTAACCGAAACTACCCTAGCCAAAATTACTATTGACTTACAAACCAGCAAAGCTAATAGACAATATCCTCTATTCCAACTTCTTGACCTGTCTTCTGCCTTTGACACTTGACCACACCTTCCTACTATTGATCCTGTCTTACCTTGGTATCATACTCTCATCTCATACTCATACTCTGTCAGTGTCCCTCAAGGCCCTGTTCTGCACCACCTATTTCTTTCAAGCTATACCTTAAGACTGGAACAACGCACAGAGTCTAACGTCTTTCAGTACCACCTATATTCTGCTAAACCTCATATCTACCTTTCTGGAACAGATGTCAACTCTCTACTGTCAAGGATACCTGTCTGTAAACCATATTCTCATTACTCTCATAACACTTTCTAAAACTCAATATGGATAAAACCAAACTAAAATTTTTTCCTCCATCTCACTTGAAACCCTATGTTATCTATCCACCTCCATAAACAACATCACATGTAATTTTGATTTTTGATTTACTTTGACCTCCATCCTGCACAGACCCTTAGGCATTGTTACTTACCTAAATACACACTTGGTCACAATTCTTGGTACCCCTCGTTTAATGACTGAAAAACCCACAATGGTCACAGAAATAACTTGAATCTGACAAAAGTAATAAATCAAAAATCGATGAAAATGAGCAAATGAAAGTCAGACATTGCTTTTTAAACATGCTTCCACAGAATTTAAAAAAAATAAAACTCATGAAATAGGCCTGGACAGAAATGATGGTACCCTTAACTTAATATTTGTTGCACAACCTTTTGAGGCAATCACTGCAATCAAACGATTCCTGTAAATGTCAATGAGACTTCTGCACCTCTCGACAGGTATTTTGGCCCACTCCTCAAGAGCAAACTGCTCCAGTTGTCTCGTGTTTGAAGGTTGAATTTTCCAGATGGCATGTTTCAGCTCTTTCCAAAGATGCTCAATAGGATTTAGGTCAGGGCTCATAGAAGGCCATTTCAGAATAGTCCAATGTTTTCCTCTTAGCCAATTCTTGGGTGTTTTTAGCTGTGTGTTTTGGGTCATTATCCTGTTGTTAGACCCATGACCTGCGACTAAGACCAACCTTTCTGACACTGGGCAGCACATTTCTCTCTAGAATCCCTTGATAGTCTTGAGATTTCATTGTACCCTACTCAGATTCTAGACTTCCTGTGCCAGAAGCAGCAAATCAAGAATGCCGACTTTTATTCCTCATTGACTTGCATTAGGGTCGGGTTTCGGACAAAACTCCGACTTTTTTTGCCCTAGTTTGACCAGTTTCATCCGACTCAAATTTTGTTTCAGTCGGGTGGACCGAAACCCGATCCGACCAAAGTCGCTCAACATGTCACGAGGCCAATAATGCTGGGTTTCACGGCTACATCAAGGACAAAACATGTGAATAGGGTCCACAACCCCCAAGAGTTCTGTGACCATGACAAATAAGTAGTAAAAAGTCCAATCGCATCGGACTTGCGCTCACAGTACCATCAGGGTTGCATTTTGACCCCATTGACTTGCATTGCACTGTAAAGCAGCAACAATACCTACCAATATCTTTGGCAGCATGATACAGTCCACTATGTTGTCCTAGCCTAAAATGAATGTATCATTAAAAAGTTTCAAATTCTTAAATCAGGTTTTATTATTAACATTTTTGTTATATTTTTAGCCCACCAAGTAGGGTGTTCTAGTGTTCTGCAGCTCACTTCTGAGCTTTGCTGTATATCCTGAGAGAGGATTAGCAGAGTGATTTCATTATTTTTAGAAGATGACCAAAAAAAGGTATATTGACACCACCGAGATTTATGGCACCATAAATGTCTAACAGATTTCGGACCAGCCACAGAGATGTTTGATTGGCTATTTTCTTAACTTCTATTATAGAGGTCAATTGAGAGTGCCACCAGGCGTATCTAACTTGGAAGCTCGAAATGAGGATCTGTTTTCAACATAGGAGGGAGACCAATTCATCAGACATTTTTGCTATATTTTATGACTATGGTATAAGTGTATGAGACGGAAATAGGCAATTAAAGGAACACTAAACCTAGAATTAATGAGAAATATATTTGTTCTCACTGTTTGTTAACCTACATTATTTCTGGCATAATCCTGAAAAAGGCATTTTTGTAGAAACCCTATAGAACATACAATGGTTAAAGAGAATATGTCAGCAGGTTTTTCAATGTAATCTGAAAGCAGCATGGTGAAGGGGCTGAGAGCCTGATTCCAGCAATGTGTCACTTGCTGGTTTGCTTGCTGTCATTTTAATAAAATCACAATTTTATCTGCTGCAGATCTAGCAGTTCTCTGAATGCTGAGCTCTGTATAACCCCGCCCACACCACTGATTGGCTATTTTCTGTATACACTGCATATTGAAAGAAAAAAGCTACTAATCAGTGATGGGTGATATTGCACAAATCACTTAACTAGGAGGCACGAGACACCAAGTCCTGTATAAAAAATCTACTGCTGATAAAACACTGATTTTGCTAAAACAGCAAGATACAGCCTAGTAGGGTGTCTGTGTCTGCCTCATGCTGCTCTTAGATTACATAACAAAAACCTGCTCACAGATTTGCTGATAAGTTCCATCTTCTTCTGGTGCCTGTTGAATCTCCACACCCTTAGGTAAGAGGTGGGTCTTTTGCTGTAGACAGTTGTCTCACATTCATACACATGACTATTAGTAGATGGTGGAGGAGGTGAATGAACTTTTGGAAAAAGAGGATATTGGGAGAGAAAGTGCTGGGATTTGTTTTTAAATAGTAAACACATTATTCCTTTTCTATGGATTTACATTAAAATAAGCAAAGCTAAAAATCAAAAACATTCCCTTTAAGTCATCCCGTCACCGTCTGTCTTGGCCATCAGGGGGAATACATCCACTATAGGAGCCGTAGACGGAGCCCGCAGTTTACTTGAATTCCGTTTCTGCATGATTTCTCTTTATTGATCGACTCTTCACAGATACAGAAGAGACATTTGAGTGTTTGTGTTTTGTTTTATTATTGTATCACACCACAGCTGCTTGCTAAGCTGTATAATAAAACCCATAAGTGATATAATTGCTTTTGCAATGTCGAAAGTATTGCTTTACCGTGAAGGAAGAGATGAGATGAGAATAGAGGCAGAATGGTAGGTTCATTTCCTCTAGGCAAGTCTATTAAAAACTGCTATTATTTCAATTTACACATAACCTATAGGAATAAAAGTGCTGGAAAAAGTGTGAAAAATAATATTTATTTGTTTAAATTTTTAACAATAACTGTATGGAAATAAAAGGCATTATATGATTACATAATAAATAAGGAGATAGATACTAGATATATAATAGATAGATAATACATAGATAAATAGATAGATAACAGGTGACATAGATAGATAGATGATAGATAGATATAGATAGATAGCTAATAGATAAATGAGTAATAGATAGATAGACGGATAGATAGATAATAGATATATAGATAATAAATGGATAGATAGTGAGGTAGATAGATAATAAATAAAGAGATGAAACATAGATGATAGATAGATGGATAGATATATAGATAGATAGGTAATGAGATAGATAGATAGATAGATAGATAGTGTGAGTCCCCATATAGCCGTCTATATACAATATAAGCCCTCACATAGCTTTTATATATAGTGTGAGCCTCCAAATATCCTCCTGTATACAGCATGAGCCCGCATATAACCTTCTTTATACAATGTGAGCCCCCACATAGCCTCCTAAATACAGTTTGAGCTCCCCAAAGCTCCAGTTCCCCCAGCGCTCTGCTCCTGTCTCCGATGCATTGACTCTCTGCACAGCAGATGCGATATAATGACGTCATCATATCTGCTTTCTTACACACTGATTGGTGGAAGAAGGAGGCGGCGCCCCCTCCTCCACCAATAGTTTCACCTCCGTCTGCATTCTGAAGATGCTGACAGTTGTTACATCAACACATGGGCAGTGGGAGAGGGCATGGTGCGGCCCATGGGCCACTGATTTCAGCTCTTCAACTGTCTTGGTCACCGGCCAGACTGGAACAGTCAGAGGATCGGATGTGGCCGTAGGCTGCACTTTGCCAGTTCAGCTTTAGAAGAGAATATTTACGTGGTCCTCAAGAAAATCTTTCAGAATAATTTTTTTTTCTACTTTATATATTTAAAAATGTAAATTTGTGGTATTTAATTGAAAATGCCTCGGACACCATAACAATGTATATCAGAATTCATTATATGACTGTTGAGACATTGACTGTAGACAGAAGTCTGATATTGCTAAGAAAATATTGGATTTCGATGGCATGCTAGCTAAAGTGTCCAAGTTGCATAATATATTTAACTTGCTAATTACATTAAGACAATTTGAACTTGGCTAGCATTACAAGACTAAATAGAAAAATGTGCAAACTGTGCAATATCACTGCTGTAGACATGACATAATATTCAGTAACATGCTCTACAGATAGGTGATTGATAGATATGTGAGAATATGGACATGCTGCCTACGTTTCCCCTTTGAAGGGACAAGTCTTAGCGTTCTTGTAGTTGAAATGCATTATGTGATGTAATGTGAAATGTCATGTGCAATGTAATAAGTGTTAATGACATACAGTGTGAACTATGTTGTGTATTGTGAATTGTGATGTGCGTTAGATATGTGTAGTTTGACTGTAGGGATGTTTGGAGTTACTGTTTGGGACTAGCCCACAGTGGCAAGGCTAGTGTCAGGGAAAAGTGACTGTTTCCTGCTGGGAAGACAGATTGGGCCTGGAGTGTGTAGTGACTGGAGTGTAAGGTCCAAGGTGTATTGTGCCACATTCGAGAGTTAGCCTAAATGAGAGGAGACCGAACAGAAGGGATAACAAGATTCTCAGTATAAGCGACAAAGAGACAAAGTGGCCTTTTGGAGATGACGCAAAATAGTATACAGACAGGACAGCATGGGAACACAGCTGCTGATATCTATGAGGTAAAGCTTTTGCTGCTTGTTTTTAAACACTTTACTTCACAAAAGCAGCATCTGTGATCCCATTGTATCCTGTCTGTATACTGTCTTTTGCCTCCTCCCCTGCCCAGGAGATGTGGTATGATCAGACCATGTCCTTGTGCTGTACAGACAGACACAGCCATTACACAGTACACAGCAGGGGCACATTTATAACATTATCTCAGCACAGGAACAGGTTTTTTTAACACATTGTGGAACTTATTTATTTTATCAAGATCCATTGGTTAAAATGTATTTTGCTTTTAGGACAACCACTTTAAATCCTCAAATACTACATCAAATTGCATACACATATACATGTGTATAAAGAGTGTAAGAGGAAGACAGGAAAAAATAGTCCACACTGAAGACATAGCTGTAATGATTGTGTAACTATTCATTTGCTCTGAAGTGTTTTGAATTGTTATTCCTCATGTGAGACTGTTGAAACATAGCCCTGATTCATTAAGAATGGCATTTTCCATGCAAGTCTTGATGAGGGGTTGAGATAGAGTACAAGGCATCTGATTCATGTAGAGGTTATGACTGCCATGCACAGTGTAGGACATACTAAGTGCAACACAAAGGGTTAAGAGAAGGGGAACCAAACACTAGGGAAGGGGGAAGTGGAGACACCTGAACTGATCTAATGTCACCCTGTCTGTCCTACTGTCCATATATAGGTTCCACACACACCTAATCCCTGTATGACCCTGGCAATAAACCCTGCTTCGGGAAGGACAGGCTGAGCGCTAGTCAATCCCCCTAACACTAAAAACAGCAAGGATAAATGCAACAAGGAGAACACTTAGTTGAGTAGACTCAGAGAGACACTCCGATGACCTCCAAACTGCAAGAGGACACTAGCAGACTGCTACAGCTCCAAGTCTCAGCAGAGAAGTGCAAACAGGAAATAACACCTGCACATCCCAACAGGAAGTAGGGAGTTATAAACACCCAGGTCCAGGTGTGGTCATTAGCACCGGGGAGGTGGCTACTAGTGTGCAAAGAAAACAACCGAGACCCTTTGCAGACAGTTGCGCTGCAACAGAAACATAGCATTCTGACAGCACTCACTGTATTGGGGCGCTCATTCCAAACCAAGGAACCCTTCTTGGATACATCAGACCAAAGCAAAATAGAAGAAACAGCGCTCCATCCAGGTGAATAGTATATCAAATTCAGTTTATTCCACCATACCACGGTGAGGTAATTGGTTTATGGATATAATATAGGATAGAAGTGTTTTGGGGATTGGTTGTAGGGCTATTTGGCGCGTTTTCATTGAATCCCAGGGATTGGAACATTGGAGATGGCGTCACTGGATATGATAATGGAAGAATGCCCTGATTGGAGAATGGATACCATGGATACGGAAATACAATAACACTGTAGAATTTCAATGCGCCCGATTTGTGATTATTCTATATGATGCCTGTCATCAGAGTCATTTTTGGGCACCTGCGAGTGCCGATGTATATATTTCAAGTATGATGATATGTAAATAGTCTCTATATTTATACCGTTTATTGAATGAAATGTGAGTAGGCGGTTACTTGAATCTGATTGGTGTCTTTTGTGCACCATGACTATTTAAGGCCAGCCTTTGTATGTTTGTATTATGCTTGAAAAAGACCTGTCATGGGTCGAAACGTTGCTGTGATATGGTGGAATAAACTGCATTGATATACTATTCACCTGGATGGAGCGCTGTTTCTTCTATTTCGCTTTGGTCAGTTGCGCTGCAACAGTCTGCAGTCTCTGACACATCTGTGACAATGACCTCCTAATGAACTAGCTGAAGCGTGAACTGGCATGCACCTCTGTGGTAGCCATACCACAAATCTTACTCCAATCCCAGCCCATCAGGAATTTGATAAGGGGCTTTTGCCATGCCCCATCAAGCTCCCTTCATTCCCCAGATGTGCCTACTTTATGAGAGCTGTGCAAAAATGGTGTGAAAGAAGTAGAGATGTGGTTTGTTGAGCCCTGAACATTTTGAGAGGTGGGCTCAATGAGGCAACGTGTAAGCCGTTCCTTGAAGCATAAGAACAGAGACTAGGTTGAGCAGGTAAGGACATGGATACTATCTGTTACTGCTGAAGAAGATGGCTACAAACAGTCAGAAAGAAGTCTTGCAAGTTTTACGCTGCCAAGCTGTTGCCTCTCTTACATGCAGAAGATGTGCCTAATGTACTGAATACTTGATAACTCTTCTATATACACACGTGGCCAAAATTGTTGGTGCCCCTCTTTTAATGACAGAAAAACCCACAATGGTCACAGAAATAACGTGTATCTGGCAAAAGTAATAATAAATCAAAAATCTATGAAACTCATGAAATAGGCCTGGACAGAAATGATGGTACCCTTAAGATAATATTTTGCTGCACAACCTTTTGAGGCAATCACTGCAATCACACCATTCCTGCAACTGTCAATGAGACTTCTCCACCTCTCGACAGGTATTTTGTTCTCACTCGTCAATAGCAAACTGCTCCAGTTGTCTCGTGTTTGAAGGTTGAATTTTCCAGATGGCATGTTTCAGCTCTTTCCAAAGATGCTCAATAGGATTTAGGTCACTGCTCATAGAAGGCCATTTTAGAATAGTCCAATGTTTTCCTCTTAGCCATTCTTGGGTGATTTTAGCTGTGTTTTGGGTCATTATCCTGTTGCAAGACCCATGACCTGCGACTAAGACCAAGCTTTCTGACACTGGGTAGCACATTTCTCTCTAGTATCCCTTGATAGTCTTGAGATTTCATTGTATCCTGCACAGATTCTAGACACCCTGTGCCAAATGCAGCAAAGTAGCCCCAGAACATAACAGAGCCTCCTCCATGTTTCACAGTAGGGGCAGTGTTCTTTTCTTAATATGCTTCATTTTTCCATCTGTTAACATAGAACTGATGTGCCTTGCTTAAAAGTTCCATTTTTGTCTCATATGTCCATAGGACATTCTCCCAGAAGCTTTGTGGCTTGTCAACATGTAGTTTGGCAAATTCCAGTCTGGCTTTTTTATGATTTTTTTTTCAACAATGGTGCCCTCCTTGGTCGTCTCCCATTAAGTCCACTTTGGCTCATACAACGACGGATGGTGCGATCTGATACTGATGTTCCTTGAGATTAAAGTTCACCTTTAATCTGTTTAGTAGTTTTTCTGGGTCCTTTTGTTACCATTCGTATTATCCGTCTCTTTGATTTGTCATCAATTTTCCTCCTGCTTCCACGTCCAGGGAGGTTGGCTACAGTCCCATGGAGCTTAAATTTATGAATAATATGTGCAACTGTAGTCACAGGAGCATCAAGCTGCTTGGAGATGGTCTTATAAATTTTACCTTAAACATGTTTGTCTATAATTTTCTTTCTAATCTCCTGAGACAACTCTTTCCTTCGCTTCCTCTGGTCCATGTTGAGTGTGATACACACCATGTCACCAAACAGCACAGTGAGTAACTGTAGCCCTCTATACAGGCACACTCACTGATTCCAAGATTGTAGACACCTGTGATGCTAGTTAGTGGACACACCTTGATTGAACATGTCCCTTTTGTCACATTATTTTCTGGGGTACCATCATTTCTGTTCAGGCCTATTTCATGAGTTTTATTTTCAAAAAAATTCTGTGGAAGCATGGTTTAAAAGCAATGTCTAACTTTCATTTGTTCCTTTTCATAGATTTTTGATTTATTATTATTTTTGTCAGATTCAAGTTATTTCTGTGACCATTGTGGGTTTTTCTGTCATTAAACGAGGGGTACAAACAATTTTGACCACGTGTGTAGTTACCAGAAGGTTCACCTGTTAAGAATGTTTTTTCATAAAGTGAACTTAGATTTACCTTGAGCATTGCATACATTTGGGGATCCTATACTATCCTACAGAATGCAACTAGAGTGGTAAACACTTAAGTAAGTCTACAGCACACTCTGGGAGACTCCTTTTCTTGGGTATGTATGTTGTTGACTTGTCGGTCAACATGCTTTGTTACACATATGCGCAAGGAGCTTATCAATGCTTGGACACAGCAGCACGGTCCCACACGCCCCTCCTGTGATAGGCAGCTCACTGTCTATGGACATTGTACATATAGAGCCTGGTGTGGGCGGAGTAAGCTTCCTCAACTCTGCTTTATTTCTAAATTCAAAAGCTCTGATTATTTTACAGAACGGCTGCACCCAGTAAACTAAGTGATACCTTTTTGGATTCAGCTTCTCTTTGCCTAAATTACGCGGCTCTTGGATGAGGTAGCAAAAACCTGCTGACACATTCCCTTTAATGCTTTTTCAGGTGGGTTCCAGGCAGAATCCGCCTGAAAAATATGTTGTGTCCTCATTCCCTTAGGGTAGCTACTTCCAGAAAGTGACACTAGAGAAACAGCTTTTTTACTTTTGTAAGAGAGCTATTTTGCCTACATAATCAAGACCTAAAAGCTTCAAATTATTCCTCTTACATAAGACTGAGATGATGACTAGGAGGTGAATTGCTGTATGGGATAAACACATCATTTTCTGTTTTTAGAGCCAAAGCCTTTAAATACAGAGCTGAATCACTAAGAGGTTCCTTACAAAACTCCAAAACTCACATGAAAAATCTTAACAAAAATGATTCTTGCCTGAAAACCAAGACTTAGTGTTATGCTGTAGAGTTATGGGCACTTTGGCTTCCATAACTCAACCCCATGTGCTTGTCCATCTTGCACCAGACGTGTTCCTCTGAGACATCTCCCTCTTCCATGCAATTTATATGGCCGTAGACTAATTTTTTTTTCACACAGACAATCAAATACATAAGTTTGTCAGGGTAAATGAATGTTGATGTCATTTAGGTGGAGGGGATGGGTCCCCCATTACTCCATTCTCCATGCATTAACCTGTTCTCTTGTAGAAAAAAATCATATTTCTCTATTTAATATTCATCCAGTTTTATCAACTGCTCATAAACAAGTCTTAGAAATGTTTCTGCCTCTGTTGGAAACATATGTATATTCCCGGGAGGCATGGTAAATTTACCGCGTGTTCAATGACTGTTCGAGACTCCCTTCCATAAAGTACCACCCATGACTTCAGAGTGGTCACACACAAATAGACTTTACGCCGAAAATGCCAGGAGCAGAATTGTACTCATTGCTTTATTACAGATACGCAACCAGTCTTACATCCATAGAAAAGCATCTTAATAGATGCATAAAACTGGGGAATTGGGAATCAAGAGGGTAATGGAGAAAATTAAGGCAGGAAAGTCTTCTTGACCTCATGTCAGGCATCGAAGAGCCGCTACAATTGTTCTGATTTTTAGTTTATGACAATGGAAATCTCCAAGTACATGAACCAATTTTTTATTAATCGGAAATACGAGTGGTCAGCTAGTAATTTAATGGAGCCGAGGATAAGGGGAAAGGTTAATTTTAATAACATTGGCTCTTTCACGAAAAATTAAAGTTTACCCCATAAGGCCAGTAGATGGCACCACTGCTGCACTTTAAAATCAAATCCTTCCGACATGAGAAACTTTCGGAATAATTGAAGGGGTATTAAAAAGAGTGGGCAGAAAGCCATATCCATGCTGAAGCAACTTTCATTAGCGACCCCGCGCACAAGATCCTTAAGCCACGTGTCCGACAGCAGTTAGCAGTAAACCCAAATTGACACGGGCTCATTCAGCATGTATGTCTGGATGAAGGGGAAAGCGAATCTGATACGTAGGGTAGAAAGTCACATATGCAATAAAATTCTCAGCTTTACGGATTTTATAGGCTTTAAACAAGCTACACAAATTTTTATGCTGTCCTTATGTCTGCACCTGGAGCTCCTCTTTAACCCTTTGCAATCTTCAGCATGCATGAAATGCTGCAGATGTTTCTGTGAAGATGTAGGGGAAAGTTCTTCAGCACATTGGTCATAGTTAGCAATGAGTATAAGGTATACAATGGCGTAATCTTTGGTGATCTGAGACCCATCTGGGCTTTAAGGACATAGGCTTTTTACTATCAATGCCATAACCATTTTTATTATTGGAGGATGGTAAATGTCAAATATTTGTACCAGTAATAGCAAGTGTTATATAACAGTACATGTGCTGACAAGTTACTACATATCGGCCGAAGAACGTCAGGAGTGTGAGGGCTTGGCTAACTGTGGGGATTGGCACCGTGGGATCGCCATCGGCAAAGCAGTATAGCACCTCTCCTTTTCCCTCCCCATACCTCTCCTGCTGCCTGTCCTTCGATAAGCTCCTCTGTCTTCTTCAATCTTCTTCTCATTTTGGGCCTCATAGAACTCAATTTTTCACTAGACCCTCACACTGTCACATGGGGCACAGCACTCAGCATTGACGTTAATGACATGAATGTGACTGCGTACTGTGCATGTGAAGTCAATGACATGTGTAAGGTGCACAAGCCATGTAGTTGTGGGAGCGCTACTGCTTCTACATGCTCTGGTACCCTACAGGAAAATCGAGTCTTATTCACAGTGTGCTGTTAGGTGTGGGGTGCATCACACTCACCAGTGGGCCATAGGCCTCCGCTTCCTCCAGGATTTCCTCTTCATGATCCAGGGAACACCAAGTGCTTTTCAACAGTCTAACTTTTACTGAACAGTTCATAGGTGATTACAGTGGAGCATGTGTGAAAGGGCCCAACAGTTTACAGTCTTTCCCTCAGGTACTGGACATACCTTCAGCCCTAAAACTCTCTGATAGAGCATCCTTTTTCCTGCTGTATCCATTATCTGTAGGGTTCCACCACCACCGATAGCAGTGCACCCGGATTCCAATATTCTCCTCCTTTGAGGACCCATATTCATCTTCCCCTGTGATCCTGCAGGTGTGATGTGCCTTATGGCCCCGGGGCCAATCTCAATGTTCCATGCTTGATGAATGGATCCCCAAGAAGGAATTCTATGGCAATCCACAGCCCCAAGTGATAGGCCCTTGTTGGCCCTAGCAGCCCACTGTACTTAAGCTCTATGGAGAACTTGCTTAAACCTTCTACTACTCCTAAACACCCATAACCAGGAAGTCTCTCTCCTTTTATTAATAATAATAATTTTTATTTATATATCGCCAACATATTCCGCAGCGCTTTACAGTTTAACAGTTTCAAAACACAAGTCATAATTAGCAACGTTAACAATACAATAATTAAAGCAAAATAAGACGACCCTGCTCGTGAGAGCTTACAATCTACAATGAGGTGGGGGAGATACAAAGTACAGGTGTGTATACAATGGTATATTTACAATGATGGTCCAGCCATCTTGAGGGAGTGAGGGATAGATAGAGATACTGAATGGGCTACACATACACACACTTACACCTAGAATGACTTTGATTAGTGAACGTGATATGCCGCTCTGAACAAATGTGTTTTGAGGGAGCGCCTGAAACTATGCAAATTGTGGATAGTCCTAATTTCTTGGGGTAGAGCATTCCAGAGGATTGGCGCAGCGCGGGAGAAGTCTTGGAGTCGGGAGTGGGAGGTACGGATTAATGCAGAGGCTAGTTGAAAGTCATTTGCAGAGTGCAGAAGTTGGTTAGGCCGATGGATAGAAATGAGGGAGGAGATGTAGAGGGGTGCTGCACTGTGGAGAGCTTTGGGGGGTGCTGCACTGTGGAGAGCTTTGTGGGTGAGAACAAGTACTTTGAATTGGATCCTATAATGAATGGGCAGCCAATGTAAGGACTGGCAAAGAGCGGACGCGTCCTAGTACCGATTAGACAGATGGATGACCCTGGCTGCTGCATTCAGTATGGACTGGATAGGGGATAGTCGATTAGCGGGGAGGCCAATAAATAGAGCATTGCAGTAGTCTAGGCGGGAGTGGATCAATGCTACAGTGAGGGTTTTTGTTGTTTCCATGGTGAGAAAAGGGCGGATTCTATAGATGTTCTTTAGGTGTAGGCGGCAAGAGAGGGCAAGAGATTGTATGTGGGAGGTGAAGGAGAGATTGGTGTCAAACATAACACCCAGACAGCGAGCCTGCTGCCGGGGTGTTACTATGGTGCTGCCCACGGACAGGGAAATGTCAAATTTAGGGAGGTTAGTAGATGGCAGGAGCAGAGGAAGTTCAGTTTTGGAGAGGTTGAGTTTCAGATAGAGAGCGGACATGATGTTGGAGACTGCAGACAGACCAGTCGGTGGCGTTCTGTAGTACAGCGGGGGTAAGGTCGGGGGATGACGTGTATAGTTGTGTGTCATCAGCATAAAGATGGTACTGAAAGCCAAATCTGCTGATGGTATGTCCAATTGGGGCCGTGTAGAGAGAGAAGAGAAGGGGGCCAAGGACTGAGCCCTGAGGTACCCCGTCAGCGAGAGGAAGAGGAGATGACGTGGAGCCAGAGAACAAAACACTGAAGAAAGGAAAAGAACCAGGAGAGAGCAGTGTCCTTAACGCTTAGTGACTGGAGCCTAGAGAGTAGTAGACGGTGGTCAACCGTGTCGAAAGCTGCAGAAAGGTTGAGAAGAATGAGCAGAGAGTGGTCACCATTAAGTTTTGCTGTCAGAAGGTCATTGGTCACTTTGATGAGTGCAGTTTCAGTCGAATGTAGGGGGCGGAAGCCGGACTGTGAAGGGTCTAGGACGGAGTTAGTGGAGAGGTAACGGGTAAGGCGGGAGTAGACTAGGCGCTCCAAAAGTTTAGAAATGAAAGGGAGATTGGAGACTGGTCTGTAGTTGTTTGTGCAGGAAGGGTCGAGAGCAGGTTTCTTTAGTAATGGAGTAATGATGGAGTGTTTGAAGGAGGATGGGAAAATGCCAGAGGAGAGTGAGAGTTAGGTGAGTTGAGACAACTGGAGAGAGAGACTGGAGGAGATGTGAGGGGATGGGGTCGGTAGTGCATGTAGTCAGACGAGAGGAAGAGAGGAGTCTGGAGACTTCTTCTTCTGTGATGGGATCAAATGTGGAAAGTGAGCCAGGGGAAATGCAGGGAGGGATGGCAGTCACAGCACTTGGTGGTTGAGAGCAGATTTCCTGATGGATATTATATATTTTTTCTATAAAGTGGGAGGCCAGGTCATCAGCACTAATGTCTGTGACAGGGGCTGTGCTTTTGGCCTGAGAAGTGAGGGAAAAGTATCAAAAAGTTTCTTGGGGTTGTTGGCTAGTGAGGAGATCAGGGTGGTGAAGTAGGTCTGTTTGGTGAGGTGAAGGGCAGCGTTATAAGTTCTTAACATGAATTTAAAGTGGATGAAGTCTTCTGGTGTGTGGATTTTTCTTCATAGGTGTCCAGCACTCCTAGAGCATCGCTGGAGAAGTTGAGTTTGCGATGTGAGCCAGGGCTGTTTTACTGTGTGTTTGGAAGTTCTGAGGGTGAGCTGTTATGAATGTGCTGGAGATGGTTTCTGAGCAGAGGTTCCCTCTGGTGGTTGCAGACAGTACTGAACCTCACAGCGAGGAATGGCAATCTGGGATCACGGACTGGACTGATATAAGGGAGGTTCCCTCCCATGATGGTCGCCGGTGATCCAATTGTTCTTGTCTCAATTGTGGTTCCTGGTTCATTTGGAAGTTTGCTGAGTCTTGCCTGCATCTTCTGCTTTCAGATAACATATTTTCTGCTTTTATTTTTGTGCTTGCTTTTTGCATAGTTCCCTGCACTTCTGTGGAGGTCAGCCGGGTCCCCTCCTGGGGGCCTGTGCTCCTCTCAGTTTATCTGAAGCCACTGTTATTTGTTCATTTGCTTTTTCCTGTTTTTTCAGTGGCTGCGGCTTAGTTTTGTTACACCAGAGATCTGATTTAGGTGGTAGAGATCATGTGATCTCAGGTGTTTTTGCAATCAAAAGAGTTGGTATTTTTTAGGGTTTTTTTTGGATTGCAGTGAGAATCCTTTCCTGTACTTTTCTGTCTAGACAGATTGGGCCCCAGCGTTTGCTCATTCTATTTTCTGTCTGTGTCCGTGCTTCTTCTTGTCTAACCGCCATTACATGTTTGGGGGCTTCCTATTTTCTTTGGGGATCTGCTCCGGGGCAGATAGCTTTCCTCTTTCTGCCTTTAGGTGTAGTTATCTCTCAGCTGTGATGAGGCGTCTAGGATCAACGTAGGAACGCTCCACGGCTACCTCTAGTTGTGTGGTTAGTTTCAGTTTACTGCAATCCAATAGGTTCCAGCCTCTCTGGTGTACTACTGTTTTTGCTTTTTCTCCTCAGCTACCTAAACATAACAGTATCACCGGCCAAGCTAAAATTATATGGTACTCACAGAAGGGAAAAATAGTGTGGAAAGAAAAAAAAGTTGTCAGAGTTGTCAGAGATTTTTTTTTTTTCTGTTTGTTGCATTTTTTTCCCTCTTTTTCTCTGGGTGCTGAGGAGGATTTTTTTTTCTCTCAATGGAGTTTGCACAGTTGTCTGGCCGTGTGGATCAGCTTATCACTGAGGTTCGGAGTATTGCTACCTATCTTCCTGGGTTGCCGGTTGTGGAACCTAGGATTCCCATGCCAGATTTGTTTTTGGGGGATCGGGCTAAATTTCTGAATTTCAAAAATAACTGTAAGTTGTTTTTTTCCTTGAAGCCTAAGTCCTCAGGGAACGCAGCACAGCAGGTTCAAATTGTCATCTCTCTCCTGCACGGCGAACCTCAGGATTGGGCTTTTTCCCTGACACCTGGGGATCCTGTTTTGAATGATGTTGATGTCTTTTTTCAGGCTCTCAGGTTGTTGTACGATGAACCTAATGTCACTGATCATGCTGAGAAGACCTTGTTGGCATTAAGTCAGGGATGTGAAGTCGCTGAACTGTACTGTCAGAAATTTTGAAAGTGGGCAGTCCTGACCAAATGGAATTCCCTGTACCCTCTGGTCTCAATGATTCTATGTCTTTGGCTATTCAAATTGACAGACGTTTGCGTGAGCGCAGAGGTATGCGTGAGATGGTGTTGCCTTGTGGGCCAGCTCCTGAGCCCATGCAGTGTGATGGAGTGACTTCTGGTACACAGCGTCATGAATTTCGAAAGCGCAATGGGTTATGTTTCTACTGTGGTGACGCCTCTCATGCTATTTCCATCTGCCCTAAGCGGGGAAGACGTTTTGCGCGCTCAGTTGTCTTGGGTAGTGTTCAGACTAAATTTCTGTTGACTATTACCCTGATTCGCTCCATGTCCACATTTTCGGCTCAGGCTTTTGTTGATTTAGGAGCAGCTATTAACCTGATGGATTTCGACTTTGCCAAACGTTGTGGCTTTCCCATGATACCCCTGCGGAAGTCTATTCCCCTATTGGGCATTGATTCTACCCCTTTGGCGGAGAATAAACCCCAATTTTCTACTCAGGTGATAATGAGGGTTGAACCAGATCATCAGGAGAGTTGCAAATTTCTGGTCTTGCATAATCTGCATGACATTATTGTTCTGGGTTTCCCATGGTTGCAGATTCATAATCCTGTTTTGGATTGGAAATCTGTGTCTGTGACCAGTTGGGGCTGCCAATGTGTGAATGCTGGCACTCCTGTTTTTACTGCCTCTCCCCAGTCTCAGGATGTTCCTGACTTTTTGACTGATTTTTCTGATGTGTTTAGTGAAAGTAAATCTGCATCCTTACCCCCTCACAGGAGCTGCGATTGCGCTATTGAATTATTGCCTGGTGGTAAATTTCCTAAAGGTCGCCTTTTTAATTTATCTGTACCTGAACACGATGCTATGCGATCTTATATCAAGGAGTCATTGGAGAAGGGTCATATCAGACCATCCTCTTCACCCTTGGGCGCCGTTTTTTTCTTTGTGGCCAAAAAGGATGGTTCATTGAGGCCGTGTATTGATTATCGCCTCCTGAATAAGATCACTGTGAAATATCAATATCCGTTACCCTTGATTTATGATCTGTTTTCCAGAGTGAAAAGTGCTAGTTGGTTTACCAAGCTTGACCTCAGGGGGGCGTATAACCTTATTCGTATTAAGCACGGGGATGAATGGAAGACGCCGTTTAATACCCCAGAGGGGCATTTTGAGTACCTAGTGATGCCCTTTGGGCTTACTAATGCCACTTCTCTCTTCCAATCCTTCATGAATGATATTTTCAGGGATTTTTTAGATAAATTTCTGATTGTTTATTTGGATGATATCTTGATTAGTGTTGAGCGATACTGCTCGATATCTAAAAATATCGTATCGAAATGGTATCACCGATATCACTAAATATCGTCGATATCCGATTCCGATACCGGAAGTCCAATGTAAGTCTATGGGAACAAAAAATCGCAACAAAAAAAAACCTTTCTTTCGTTGTAAACACAAAATATACACACATAGAACACATATATATATATATATATACATGTCATTGTGACATATATATATACATATATGTATAGTTTATACACTTCTACATAGTAAAATATCCTCTGATTCAATTGCCGGGTAAAGCCGGCTTCTGTGAAAAGACAGAAGCACCCGACATGAAATGACACTTGGTGTACATAGGGTTAACCATGTCTTTTCATGTCGTTTGCAATCTGATTTGCACAAACAATTACATCAGTCTATGTGTGCAAAATTTCACACCTGTAGGAGTTAATTAAAAGTGTAAATTCGTTGTAAAAAAACCGGACTTTTTTGCTACGAATTTACACCTTTAATTAACCCCTACAGGTGTGAAATTTTGCACACTTACACTCATGTAATTGTTTGTGCAAATCAGATATCAAACTACATGAAAAGACATGGTTAACTCTATGTAAACCAAGTGTCATTTCATGTCGGGTTCTGCATTTTCACAAAAGCCGGCAATTGAATTAGCGGCTATTATACTATGTAGAAGTGTATGAACTATAAATATAAATATATATATATGTGTCACAAATTCAATGACATGTATATATATATATATGAGGTGTAAAATTGCTGAAAAAAAATGCGTGGGCTCCCGCCCTATTTTCGCAACCAGACAGACAAAGCCAGTGAGTGGGGGCAGATAATAATAGCCCAGAGAGGGACCATTATTTTTGGCCCCCCCCGGCTACTAACATCTGCCCCCAGACACCCCAGAAATGGCAAATCTCTAATTAGATTTGCCCTTTCTGGCACTTTGCCCGTCTATTCCCATTGCCCTGTAGCGGTGGCGAATGGGTTAATAAGGGGTTAAAATGACCTTGCAATTGAAAGGTCACTTTAAGCCAGGTTAATAATTGAGAGCTGTCAATCAGACAACTATCAATTATTAATCCTATTGTATGAAAGAAAAATCAAACACACACACTTTAATAAAAAAGAAGTTTAATGAAATAATCACACAGTTTTTGACCATATTTTATTTACCTGCTAAAACCATTTCCTGTAATAAAAATAAAATAATAAAGCAAAATTATTCTTACCAATCCGATGTACAGTCAGGTCCCACGGTGTAATCCATCAGAAAGGGTTAATGTTTACTGCAGGGACCGCAGCTAATGCTGCAGCCTCACAGTAAACCCCCAAATGAATGAGCTCCTCTCCTGGCTGACAGGAGAGGAAGTGGAAAGCTTAATTGATTGCTTTCCACTTTCACTTCAGGTCAGCCAGGGACACAATCAGTGACGTCAGAGGGAACTGGTTAACAAAAATAGGGAATCCCCTCGAAAAAAATTGGCGTGGGGTCCCCCCTATTTTTGTTAACCAGCCAGATGAAGCAGACCGCTGAGGCCTGGATTTTCAGGCTGTTAAGGAGCCAAGATCCATGGACCTTGCCAGCCTGATAATACCAGGCCACAGCAGTCTGCATATCTTGGCTGATTAACAAAAATAGGGGATCCCCTCGAAAAAAATTGGCGTGGGGTCCCCCCTATTTTTGTTAACCAGCCAGATGAAGCAGACCGCTGAGGCCTGGTTTTTCAGGCTGGTAAGGATCCAATATCCATGGACCTTGCAAGCCTGATAATACCAGGCCACAGCAGTCTGCTTAGCTTGGCTGGTTAACAAAAATAGGGGATCCCCTCGAAAAAAAAAACGGCGTAGGAGTCCCCCTATTTTTGTTAACCAGCCAAGTAAAATGCAGACTGCTGCGGCCTGGTATTAAAAGACTGTCAAGGCCCATGGATTTTGGCCCTCAACAGCCTGATAATATCAGGCTACAGCAGCCCCACATTTGGCGCATCAAAAGATGTGCCAATTGTGGCACTTTACCCGGCTCTTCCCACTTGCCCTGTAGCGGTGGCAAGCGGGGTAATAAGGGGTTAATGTCACCGTTGATTGCACGGTGACAATAAGCCCGGTTAATAATGGAGAGGCGTCAATAAGACACCGATCCATTATTAATCCCAAAGTTATTAAATGCATAAAAAAAAGACAAAGCAAGAAAAAAGTATTTTAATGAAATAAAAGAGACAACACAGTTTTCATTTCTTTTATTGTACTCTCATTCCTGCGACGCCATCGATCTCCTGTAAAAAAAGAAAAAAAACAAACCAACAGTATACCACCTGTCCGACGCAGTCCATAGTAACGACAGTCCCACGACGATCCAGCTCTGCTACATCGCAATGACAGGCAGAGCCTGTCATCGCGACGCAGCACAGCTGATTACCTGCTTCCCCGGCGGTGACGTCATCGGACTGACTGCTTTACAGCCGGGATTACCCAGCAGTCACTGCAGTTATCGTGAGAAACTGCATGTGACCGCCGGGGAGAAGAGGATGGCGGCCATGAAGCAGTCCAGGACGTGACCGCCGGAGATCTTCTGCCAGGTAAGTGCCGCTGACTCCTGACAGACCCGACTGACGGACACTGACAGTGACAGACCCGACCGACGGACACAGACAGTGACAGTGACAAATCCGATTCCGGTATTCGATATGACGAAAATATCGGTATTCGGAATCGAAAGGCCGATACAGCTAATATCGGCCGATATCCGATATTTGCAGTATCGTATCGCTCAACACTATTTGGTTGTCCTCAAGAAATATCCCTATGAGGGTTGCATCTCCAAAGTTTAAGCCTAGGTTCATTGGACCTTATAAGATCATGAAGATTCTTAATCCTGTTTCCTTCCGTTTGCTTCTTCCAGGGACATTTAAGATCCATAACGTGTTCGACAAGTCCTTATTGAAGAGGTTTGTCGAGCCAGTGGTTCCTATGGCTGCACCTCCTGACCCTGTTTTGGTTGAGGGCAATCTGGAGTATTTGGTTGAGAAAATATTGGATTCTCGTTTTTTTAGATAGAAACTCCAGTATTTGGTTAAGTGGAGAGGTTATGGTCAGGAGGACAATTCTTGGGTTTTGCTTCGGACATCCATGCTAGGAGACTGATCCGTGCCTATCACTGAGCTCATCCTGATCGGCCTGGTTGCACAGGTGAGGGTTCGGTGACCCCTCCTCAAGGGGGGGGTACTGTTATGAATGTGCTGGAGATGGTTTCTGAGCAGAGGCTCCCTCTGGTGGTTGCAGACAGTACTGAACCTCACAGGGAGGAATGGCAATCTGGGATCACGGACTGGACTGATATAAGGGAGGTTCCCTCCCATGATGGTCGCCGTTGATTCAATTGTTCTTGTCTCAATTGTGGTTCCTGGTTCATTTGGAAGTTTGCTGAGTCTTGCCTGCATCTTCTGCTTTCAGATAAGATATTTTCTGCTTTTATTTTTGTGCTTGCTTTTTGCATAGTTCACTGCACTTCTGTGGAGGTCAGCCGGGTCCCCTCCTGGGGGCCTGTGCTCCTCTCAGTTTATCTGAAGCCACTGTTATTTGTTCATTTGCTTTTTCGTTTTTTCAGTGGCTGCGGCTTAGTTTTGTTACACCAGAGATCTGATTTAGGTGGTAGAGATCGTGTGATCTCAGGTGTTTTTGCAATCAGAAGAGTTGGTATTTTTTAGGTATTTTTTTGGATTGCAGTGAGAATCCTTTCCTGTACTTTTCTGTCTAGACAGATTGGGCCCCAGCGTTTGCTCATTCTATTTTCTGTCTGTGTCCGTGCTTCTTCTTGTCTAACCGCCATTACATGTTTGGGGGCTTCCTATTTTCTTTGGGGATCTGCTCCGGGGCAGATAGCTTTCCTCTTTCTGCCTTTAGGTGTAGTTATCTCTCAGGCTGTGATGAGGCATCTAGGATCAACATAGGAACACTCCACGGCTACCTCTAGTTGTGTGGTTAGTTCAGGTTACTGCAATCCAATAGGTTCCAGCCTCTCTGGTATATTACTGTTTTTGCTTTTTCTCCTCAGCTACCTAAACATAACAGTGAGCGGCGCTACTTGGTCAAGGGTGCTTCTAAGAGTGTCATTGTAGTGATGAACAGCCAGATCAGGACAAGAAAAAGAGGAGATTGGGGACAGTGATGAGTTTAGGGAGTCTGAAAGTGTCTGAGGGTTAATGGCTTGTAGATTTCTAAATGTGTGGTAGGTAGGAGTGCGCTGGGGTGGTCGAGAATTTGTGAGCGTGAAGGAGAGAAGGTTGTGATCAGAGAGTGGAAGCGGTGAGTTATTTAGGTGGGAGATTGAACAGAGCCAGACAAAGACCAGGTCAAGGGTGTTACCATCCTTGTGTGTCTCAGAGGTTGAAAACCGTGAGAGGCCTAGAGAAGTGGTTAGTGATAGAAGCTGAGATGCAGATGTGGAAGTAGGGCTGTTAATGGGGATGTTGAAGTCTCCAAGGATAAGGGTTGGTAGTTCTGAGGGCATGAAGTGCGGCAGCCAGGCTGAGAAGTGGTCAAGGAACTGGGTGGGCGAGCCTGGGGGCCGATATATGACCACTACTCTGAGGGAGAGGGGACGGAAGAGCCTGATGGTGTGGAACTCAAAAGAAGGGAATGAGAGTGATGGAATTGGGGGGATGACCTGGAAAGTGCATTGTGGGGATAGGAGTATGCCTACTCCACCACTATGACTATTTGTGGGTCTCGGGGGAATGGGAGAACTGTAAGCCACCATAGGAAATGGCAGCAGTGGAGACAGTGTCAGAATCATGAATCCAAGTTTCAATGAGGGCCAACAGATTAAGAGAGTTGTTCAGAAAGTAGTTGTGCAGGAAGGGAAGCTTGTTACATACAGACCGTGGATTCTAGAGGGCACAATTAAAAGAAGGAGATGAGAGAGTGCAAGTAATATTAATAAGATTATTATGGTTTCGATATGAGGTAGGGTAGGGATTGAGGTTGGGGGATGGTGGACCAGGGTTGGGGGAGATATCACCTGAAATCAGTAGGAGTAGGAAGATAAAGAGCAAGTAGTTGTTGGAATTTTAAGTAGGTTTTTTCTGTGATGTGTTTGGACAAGATGGGCTGAGGTTTTTCAAGAAGGTAAGGAGTGCATGGGAGCTGTACATGGGAGAGTGAAGTATAGAGGGGCTGATGTGTATGAGTCGTGATGGAGGGGGATGGGGCGGTGAATGTGGATGGCAAGGGAACACAGGAGGAGAGAAATAAAGCACATGGTGAAAAGGGAAAGCAAAGTGTGGGTTACCTGATTCCTGCCCTGATTAACTGCCATGGATAACTGCCATTTTCATGAAGATTAGCTTCTGTGATGCTTTGCTTATGGGATGACTGCATGCACCCCACACTGCGTGCACCCCTTAGAATGCCACTAAATATATAGCCCACACTACAGGGACAGGAGAGAGGGATTGTTGGAGATGGTTTGGGATAATTTGGCAGCTGAGGCCAGCACACCAGGAGGTGGTTAGATGATCAAAGGCACTAGACCTGGCTACATCTATATGCTATAGCACCTTCCACCTGATAAGATCTAGAGAGGCCTCAGTCACAGATATAACGCAGTAAATATTAAATACAGTGCAACAAATTAATTATACCAAAGCTTTAGCAGGCACATTAAAATATGTAGCAAAATGGTAAAGCAGCAGATGACAGCAAGTAGAAGTATGGAGTGCGTACCATTAGGATATATTGCAGCAGGAAAGACAGCCAGCAGAGGTGGGGATTGTATCATTCAGCTGCTTGCTAACAATGAATGGAGTGCGTACCATTATGATATATTGTAGCAGGAAAGACAGCCAGCAGAGGTGGGGATTGTACCATTCAGCTGCTTGCTAACAATGAATGGAGTGCGTACCATTAGGATTTATTGTAGCAGGAAAGACAGCCAGCAGAGGTGGGGATTGTACCATTCAGCTGCTTGCTAACAATGAATTGAGTGAGTACCATTAGGATATATTGTAGCAGCAAAGACAGCCAGCAGAGGTGGGGATTGTACCATTCAGCTGCTTGCTAACAATGAATTGAGTGCGTACCATTAGGATTATTGCAGCAGCAAAGACAGCCAGCAGAGGTGGGGATTGTACCATTCAGCTGCTTGCTAACAATGAATGGAGTGCGTACCTGTGTGTTATTAACACTACTCCCCTCCCATCTGTTGGCTTGTACCTAACATTAACTATTCCTTATCTATTTACTATCTCCTGCCGTATATCACTAATAATCCTTGCTTCCTTTTGTCTATAATCACTTATCTTTATACACTATCATGGGGTTTTGCCATTTGCCCCTGGTATTCTATACATTACAGTAGCATATTACATAGGGAGTCTACACATATACATTAAAGGCATAAAACACATAACACTGTGTACATTACTCATAAGCATACGGAATTTATCTTGAGGGTAGGAACAGGGTAAGACAGTCCCCAGCATCACATTTGTATTGGGCTCTATGTGATAGCGTGGGACATAGGGATTAGGCTTCTAGGGTCCTGCGGCAAGGTTATCCTCATAGTGGTCTAATTCACCCCCATAATGGTACACATTGCTAGACAAAGAGCCTTTCTGCATCTCCACTCTTTGCAGTGAAAAATAGCAGCATAGCTGAAGGAGCCATTCTTGTCTTCCTGCTCGGCGCTTTGTCTACGACTCAGAAGGCGTGATGACGTCTTCAATGGCCAGGAGACGCCAATACTGCTGAGCAAAGCGTCACTGTAGAAGATCATCTGGAGAAGTAAGTGATAACTTTTTTTCAGACCTATCCCAAGTCCGACTACTGAAAAGAAGCCCCAAACCAAAACGGGATGGCGACATATATATATATATGAATAAACATATATTAAATTTACAAAAGAAAAAAATCCAAGATCTTTGTACGTTTGTAACCATCCAGTAACATTTACAAACATGTCAAACACTTCTATACTTTGACAGAACTTCCGATATTTATAATTACATGATTCGCTGGGAGTATGATTCTGCTTGGCATTCTTCACACATTTTATTCCCTATATGCCTGCTCCCAGCTAGCATGTTTACATATGTATATATGCAAATATTCTAAGACAGATTCCTTGCACAAAATACTGAAAATTCCTATCCTACGCAGATTATTTCACACAAAAGAAACACTGCTATATGTTTACCTTAAGGAATAAAAATATATTAAGGGTTAATGAATTGCACCAACCTGTTTTAGGCACAATTAAAAAAAAATCAGAATCACATTATCTTTCCTTTTAAAATTTCTCTCTCTCTCTCTCTCCCTCCCTCTCTCTTTCTCTCTCCCTCCCTATCCCAAATCCGCACTGAAAAAACGCATTACAATCAACAAACCCGCATCAATTCTGCTGCAAATCCGCAAACATTTTTACCTTCGTTTCCTGCCAGGAGGTGCAGATTCTCTGCAGAAAATTCTGCAGACTAATCTGCACCGTGTGCACATACGCTTAAAGTTTACACCAGTATTAGGAAGCTTGAGGCAAATAACACAACAACTACAGCAAAAGATCAAGGCTCAGCTCTACCCCCTCTCTGTACAATGACTACTACACATGTCACATAGCGTGCCCATAACACTCTAGCATAAAACTAAATTAGGAAATTGGCTGAGTAATCCATAGAGCAGCACCCCATAATCTTATACAAAAAAAATAAAACAATTGCGTCATTCCACACTCGATTATGAGCTGTGAAAAAACACAATGAATTTGTTTCCTTAAAGTTATTGTCCACTAAATGGACAGCCTCTTGTCGATCACCATAACTAACCCAAGGAAAATAATAGCACTTATACTCCCCTCCAATGAAGGAGCCGTTCCAGCAATGTTGGCACCTTCTATCCAGGGAGTCATGCAAGCCATGCAGTCAACCAGCGGACATTTCCCTCTCACTTCGTTCACACAAAACTGGCCCCAAGAAGAAGTGAAGATGTCAGTTACTCAAAACATTACGATTCATAAAAGGGATATCTGGGACTTTAAATGAATGGCATGTAGTTGCTAAAAGAGGCTACTACCTGTCTGTTGTTTCCGGCACCATTCATTGACTGCTCCTGTCAGAGATTCAGCTGCTCCCAGTCAACAGAGCTGCAGTTTCTCTTCCTGTTGACAGGGCGAGACAACTGGTGCCATACTGATTGACAGCCGGCTTCACCAATTAAGCAGCGGAGAGCCAGCTGTCAATCAGCATGACACCAGTATTTTCGTTCTGTCAACAGAAAGAGAAACTGCTGCTCTGTTGACAGGGAGCAGCTGAATCTCTGGCAGGAGAGGTCAATGACTGACCCTGGGTACAACAGACAGGTAGTAGCCTCTGTTAGCAAATATGTGCCTTTTTTTTAAAGTCCCGGATATCCTCCTTAATTGGAATTTGTGATTGCTTAATGTGCCTAATTCTCCTGACCAGACATGCTCAATAGTTCTAGTAAACACTGTTTGGGTGGAATTGTGAATGCTGGCAACAATCTGCGGCCAGTTGTTTATAGGAGAAGACAGAGTAGAGGAGCACCACTGCCCAGTAGATGATCATCTGTTTAACACCTAAACAAAGGAGTATTTTTAAAGCAAAATCATTGCAAGTGAAAAAATGTTAAGTTTAACGTGGTTTTATAGAGGAATGCAATAATTAGCAGTGAGAGTGCTCATAGTCCTGTTCACAGATGCTGGAAACCTCCATAAGGGGAATCTATCAGCAGGTTTTTGCTATGTAATCTGGGGATAGCATGGAATCGGTGCTGATTGTAAAAAGGAGGAGGTTTCATAGAAGATATTAAGATCCATAACACAGCTACAGTGAGAGGGCATTCACCCCCCCTCCTCTTTCACATAGAAATTCCTGTAGGAAAACCAGCTGACATTCTAAACCTCTTTTAGTAACAGAAATACACAGTTTAACATATGGGAAGTGAGGAAATTACATATAGCAAAACTGACAGAACAACTTAAAATTCCTTTTGAAGCATACTCTCCCTGGTGAGGGCAAGTAATTAAGACAGGATACCTATTGTGAAGAAGTTTGGTGTTTGATTAGAGGAAGGGCAGTAGGTTCCTCTCCAGGATGAGCTGCTACAATGAAAGAACTTCTGCAGGCTTTGTGTCTGGAAAGTTATGAATATTAGGGTTTGTATAGATCAGATATTTATGAGATATATATTTTTGGTGTCGTAGAAAGGGTATGAACGTGACACACACATTCACTTCGCTGTGGGTTCGATAGAATCCCTCTGATTAAATTGCCAATGATGGTGTGAACTGGGTCATATTTGGTCTCTATGTAAAGATAAAGTCATAATAAAAATATGACAACAATGTTTAGCACCTGCGACCCTCAGAAGCAAAAATATTGTGTATTTTAGGAAATCTCATAATTTTCGGAAATTGAAGCCACATCCCATGACCAGCCCTGCTTTGAGTCATTAAGGGGAGGTGTGTGGGTGTAACTTAGGAGATAAAAAAAGGAAAATGCCTCATGCAGGGAAAAAAGACTTTCTGTTTCTACATAGAGCTTAGAAGGATTCAGGTAGTCAGTTTTTAATCACTTGAGATCATAGATCTAATGAAAAACAGAAGAATTAATTTGGTAGGAGGTCAAAAAGAACATTTGTAAGTACACAGTGCTTATCATGGCTGGACATACTGCAGGTGTAGCCTGTGGGGCTGCTCCGGGGACCAGAGGCTCCAGGGGGACCCTGCAGGGTGGCTAATAATGAGGGCAATCTGGCCTGTGTATCCGGTCCTGAGGCTCCAGAGGCCCCTGGGCAGACTGCCCTCATGTGTGGCAGGCTGGAAGCGATCCCTGCAGCTCCGCTGCCTACTAGAGAAAATAGCAGCGGAGCTGCAGGAATCCTCCATGCCCGGCGCCCGCGCTTCCTCTCACACAGACAGCAACGCCGCTGGATGACTCATCATTCAGCGGCCGGCTGTGTCAGAGAGAGAAATCATAGGTGCCGGTGATGCTACAGGAGTGCCTGCGGTGCGAACAGGTGAGAGGTGCTGTATGTGTATGTGTGTCTGTGTGTTGGTGTTGTATGTGTAGACATAAGCGGTGGTGTGTGTGTGTGCGTGCATATGTAGCACTGTGGGGGAATGTGCAGACAGGTGAATGTTGCTGTGTGTGTCTGTGTGTAGGTGGAGGAGAGGGCAATGATAAGGAGAAGGCCATGATGGAGGTGATGGGGAGAAGGCCATGATGGAGATGATGGGGAGAAGGCCATGATGGAGGTGATGGGGAGAAGGCCATGATGGAGGTGATGGGGAGAAGGCAATGATGAAGGTGATGGGGAGAAGGCCATGATGGAGGTGATGGGGAGAAGGCCATGAAGAAGGTGATGGGGAGAAGGCAATGACGGAGGTGATGGGGAGAAGGCCATGATTGGGAGAAGGCAATGATGGAGGTGATGGGGAGAATGCCATAATGGAGGTGATGGGGAGAAGGCATTCATGGAAGTGATGGGGAGAAGGCATTGATGGAAGTGATGGGGAGAAGGCATTGATGGAGGTGATGGGGAGAAGGCAATGATGGGGTGATGGAGAGGGCAATGACAGGGGTGATTGGGAGAAGGCAATGATAGGGGTGATGGGGATAGGGCAATGATGGGGTTAATTGGGAAAAGGCAATGATGGGGGTGATGCGGATAGGGCAATGATGGCATGATGGGGAGCAGGCAATGATAGGGGTGAAGGGGAGAGACCAATGATGGGGGTGATAAGGAGAAGACTATGATGGGGTGACGGGGAGAAGGCCATGATGGGAGTGATGGGAGAAGGAAATGATGGGGTGTCGGAGAAGGCAATGATGGGGATGATGTGGAGAAGGCAATGATGGTGCTAGTGGAAAAGACAATGATGGGAGAGATTGGGAAGGAGGCAATGATGGGTGTGGTGGAGGAGAAGGCAATGATGGAGGTAGTGGAAAGGGCAATGATGGGGTGGTGGGGGAAAAAGCAATGATATAGGTGGTGGGGGAGAATGCAATGATGGAGGTGGTGGAATGGGCAATGATGGGAGTGGTGGGGAGAGACAATTATGGGGTGGTGGGGAGAAGGCAATGATGGAGGTGGTAAAGAGGGCAATGATGGGATTGGGATGGGAGGAAGAGTGACTTATAATGGTCTTAGGAACAGGGGGGAGGTGGAGGAAGACATTATTATATCTTATTACAGTGCCTTGCGAAAGTATTCGGCCCCCTGGAACTTTTCAACCTTTTCTCACAATCATGCTTCAAACATAAATATACCAAATGTTAATTTTTGGCGAAGAATCAACAACAAGTGGGACACAATTGTGAAGTTGAATGAAATTTATTGTTGTTTGAAATTTTTGTGGAAATACAAAAACTGAAAAGTGGGGCGTGCAAAATTATTCGGCCCCTTTAACTTAATACTTTGTTGCGCCACTTTTTGCTGTGATTACAGCTGCAAGTCGCTTGGGGTATGTCTCTATCAGTTTTGTACATCGAGAGACTGAAATTCCTGCCCATTCTTCCTTGGCAAACAGCTCGAGCTCAGTGAGGTTGGATGGAGATCGTTTGTGAACAGCAGTTTTCAGCTCTTTCCACAGATTCTTGATTGGATTCAGGTCTGGACTTTGACTTGGCCATTCTAACAGCTGGATACGTTTATTTGTGAACCATTCCATTGTAGATTTTTCTTTATGTTTGGGATCATTGTCTTTTGGAAGACAAATCTCTGTCCCAGTCTCAGGTATTTTGGAGACTCCAACAGGTTTTCTTCAAGAATGGTCCTGTATTTGGCTCCATCCATCTTCTCATCAATTTGAACCAGCTTCCCTGTCCTTGCTGAAGAAAAGCAGGCCCAAACCATGATGGTGCCACCACCATGTTTGACAGTGGGCATGGTGTGTTCAGGGTGATGAGCTGTGTTGCCTTTATGCCAAACATATTGTTTGGCATTGTTGCCAAAAGTTCGATTTTGGTTTCATCTGACCAGAGCACCTTCTTCCACATGTTTGGTGTGTCTATTTTTGAGAAATGGCTTTCTTCGTGCCACTCTTCCATAAAGGCCAGATTTGTGCAGTGTACGACTGATTGTTGTCCTATGGACAGACTGTCCAGTCTCAGCTGTAGATCTCTGCAGTTCATCCAGAGTGATCATGGACCTCTTGGCTGCATCTCTGATCAGTCTTCTCCTTGTTTGAGATGAAAGTTTAGAGGGAAGGCTGGGTCTTGGTAGATTTGCAGTGGTATGATACTCCTTCAATTTCAATATGATCGCTTGCACAGTGCTCCTTGGGATGTTTAAAGTTTTGGATATCATTTTGTATCCAAATCTGGCTTTAAACTTTTCCACAACAGTATCACGGACCTGCCTGTTGTGTTCCTTGGTCTTCATGATGCTCTCTGTGCTTCAAACAGAACCCTGAGACTATCACAGAGCAGATGCATTTATACGAAGACTTGATTACACACAGGTGGATTATATTTATCATCATTAGTCATTTAGGACAACATTGGATCATTCAGAGATCCACAATGAACTTCTGGAGTGAGTTTGCTGCACTGAAAGTAAAGGGTCCGAATAATATTGCACGTCCGACTTTTCAGTTTTTGTATTTCCACAAAAATTTAAAATAACCAATAAATTTCATTCAACTTCACAATTGTGTCCCACTTGTTGATTCTTCACCAAAAATTAACATTTGGTATCTTTATGTTTGAAGCATGATATCTGGGAAAAGGTTGAAAAGTTCCAGGGGGCCGAAAACTTTCGCAAGGCACTATACGTCTAACACAGTCCCTTAGTATATAGTGTACTCACATATTATGTCTAACACAGTCCCTTAGTATATAGTGTACTCACATATTATGTCTAACACAGTCCCTTAGTATATAGTGTACTCACTAATTCTGTATAGGACCATCTTTAGTTACAGTTTCCTCTTTTATTATGTATAACACTGTCCCTTATTACATACCATCCTCTTTAGTTATATATGGTGCCGTCTCTTATTATATAGCTTCCTTTGCTGTTATGTATAGTGCTGTCTCTTACACAGTGTATTCTTGTTAATTTTGTTATTAACAGCACCCTCTTTTATTACATAGTCCCTCTCTTTTTAGATATAAAATGATTGCTAATGGAGGAGCCGGTGACCAGACTACCAGTCCATCAGCTCCTCCACTAGAAAAGAAGCTTTCTCATTCACCCTCCATCAGCCATCATTGCGTTATTCAGCTAATAAGACAGGACGGTATGTAATAAATAACAGGGCTCTATATAATCCAATATGTAGCGGACGGTACTGTACATAACAAGAGAGGGCACCGTATAATAGGGGACGGCAATATACATAATAAAGGAGACTATGTAATATATATACATGTGTGTGCCTGTGGCTATATATATATATATATATATATATATATATATATATATATATAGCTTTGTTGCCATAAAAGGAAGGGGGCCCAGACACATTTCTTGCACAGGGGCCCCAAGCTGTCACCCCTGGTGATTATGTAATATGATGACTGCAATATATTAAGAAGATGAAAACTTTGATGAAAGTGCTTCTTTGGGGTCCCCATATTATGTTGGGTCAAACGCTACATGGCGAGATGGTGGTCTTTGTAACTAACCATTGTACTGTAGATACATGTTTAAAAAAATCACTTTTCTAAATGCTTTACAAAATTAATTTATAATTATGGAATCTAAAAACAAAAAAATCAAATCACAAATAATGTAGCAATGCTACAAAGGGAAGTAGATAATTACTTATAGAAGAGAGCACAGAGAACCCTAAATGATTTAACCAAAATGCTACTGAATGATAGACACACCGCAATGTAAAGAAATACAGCTTTCTATGCATTGATAGTAATCTATTAGGTATAGAGGGTAGATGGGGTCAGTTGGGGTCACGTATCACAATAATTGACCATAACTTGTAAAATATCAACGCTTCCAGACCACTTATAAATTCTCCCAATGCCTTTATGTGCATATTAAATATACCACCATTAGTACATTGAGTACAGTGCAAGAAGAGGTTAATAAAAACAGTTATTAATAAACCATAGAAATATGCATGCTAGCAAAGAGGGCGTAAAAACATAGAACCTATAACCCTTGATTCATACGGTGCCTGATGTACGTGCCATCACACTGCTACACTGGAAAAAATATTCCACCGGATCACCTGACCGTGCCTTATTTATGTCACCAATGCAAAATCTGTTATTGCTAATGGATGTCAGAGCAGAATGCATTAGCATTATTATATCGTGCTGCTGTTGTTTCTAAAACAATAGGGAAATTATCATAAAGCTTGTCACGTTTCTTCTAGAAAGAAGTAGACAAGAAAATGGAAGCTGGAATCACATAGAGATAAACTGTATGAGGGATTATGCTATCTATATATCTATGTATCTATCTAGAATCTAAAAACAGACAGCACGGCAGAAAATATTTCCAAAAATATGGCAAATTTTATTAGCTCATATGTAGATATGTTGCATCTAGGAATTGGAGCCTGACAAGGGGTAGGCACAGTAGGCATTCACCTAGGGCACAATCTCCTGCCTTCCCAAGGGGGTGCACTTGAGGGAAAAAAGTGACATGGCTGAATGCCTGCGGATGCACAGCAAGCATCTTCCTCTGGCCGCAGACATTCAGCACAGTGACGGGCGCACAGGGGAGCAGTGTCAGTCACTGAAACTGCTCACCCCTCTCTCTGCCTGCTCTCCAGCCATTGCTCCTACCCTGCACTCAATTGTATTTATGTATGTTAGACACGAATGCTATTACCCGGGAACTCCGACATAACACAGGCCACTTCCGCTTTGCGCCCTGTTGGAGTAGGCACACACAGGGAATGTCGGATGGCATGATACGGTGACATCATTGTGCCATTCAGCGCACACTGCTGTACAGGAAAGTAGAAGAGACAGTGGCCGCGGTGTACAGGGAGCAAGGATTAGGTGAGTATAAGCCTTTTTTATTTTTCTGATATGGGGCTGTGGGACATAAGAGGGGCTGGCTTTGGGGGACATAAGAGGAGCTAGATGTGGGGCATATAAGAGGGGCTGGATGTGGGGGACATTAGAGGGGCTGTATGTGGTGGACATAAGAGGGGCCGGCTGTGGGGGCTATTACAAAAGGGGCTCAGGGTGACATCATATTATATTGGATAGTGTGGGGAACATTATATTGGGAGCTGTGGGGGATATTATACTTGGGCTGTGGGGACATAAAATTATATAGGATATGTGGGGGCATCATTGTATAGGTGGCTGTGGGGGGAATCATACAGTATAGGGGTGTTGCAGGGTTACTACAACAGTGTGGAGCCAGAAGACTGCAGCATCTGATTGCTCCTACTCCGGCGCTGAGAAGAAGCACTTCTTCATTATAAACGTGTTTATTCCTTCCGGCAGAACAGAGGTTAATCGGCCATATTGGAAATCCCTGTGCTCACAGCTGAGCTTGGTTAGCCACTCCTTCGCTCCTTTTCTCTTTATAATCCGCTCTCTGATACAAATCCTTGTCAGAGCTAGCTTTATTGCTGCATTGCTAATGGAGGGAAAGGAGTTCTTATGAGAAGGAGAGTTGAAGGAGTTTTTACTGACTGTTGATTAGTATGTATGTGTGGTAATTCCTTATTCTTCTCTATTTTGGTTAATTCCCCTAACTTCACACCCCAGTTCATTCCTCTATTATATGTGAGTGAATATTTTGTATGCCTGGAATTTAATTTAAACCCTTGCTTGTGTTGCCTTGTTTGTCGGGGTGGTGACAGAGGGTGGGGAAAGCGAACAGAAGGAGGGCTAACTCAGGAGATAAGACAAGGGCCGAAGGCCCCGGCATCTTCACCTTCTGAAGTATCCCAGGGAGTAGGGCGAGCTAGGGCTCCCCCTAGTGTTAGGGACACAGAAGGAGTGCTTGGTCCCGGGTCACCCGACAGCTGTGTCGTGACAAGGGGGCTGTGGTAGACATCATACTGTCTATAGTGTGGCTGTGGTGAACATAATAGTGTATATTGGGGATGTTGTAGATATTACACTGTATGGACGGCAGTGGTCACCATCATACCGAGGTAGGAAGACAGTGTGTGGGGGATACAGTTTAGAGAGGGCAACATGGTGGGTAGTATGAGGACATAGTGTGAGAAGAGGCACAGAATGGATATGTAGAGGGGGAAGAATGAGATGGGGGCATAGTATGGAGAGAAGTTAGCATGGCGGGGGTCAGTGTGTAGATATAGAGAGTGTAAGGGAAAACTAGACAGGGGACAACCATGATTTAGGCCATGGTTCATAAGAGTGAATGGTGTAGCTGTTATACCAGATAATGATAGACAGTGTGGCAGGTATAGCTCATTAAGGCGGACTGTGTGGAGGTCACATACTATAGGAGGCTTATTTAGGTCATAATATGGACAGATTTTTTGTATTCAGGAGCATTTTAATAACAGTTAGTTTTAAAGGGCACTGTGTCATGATGTGCTGCGGAAGACCGGAGAAAAGGGAAATCTGTAGAGCCGTAGATGTGAAAATACCAAATTATCCAGAGGGTAAATAAAACGTAATTAAGATTTAAAACATGACTTTTATTTCTATCTATTAAAAGTGGTAAATAAATTTAAAACCAAATTAGCATGACAGTGTTCTCTCTACTATTAATCTCTAGGATCTCCTTACTTCTCAGAGCAACCCTTCCATTTTCAATGACTGCCGTTTATGAATTAAAGGTAGCTTGATTGTCTCACTGTTAAGGATGTACACTGGTCTCTCTATTGTTACCTAAAACACAAACACATAGCCACCCCAACAAGTTTTGCCACAAGGGTTTCATCAAGGGGCTGGGGCTATAGTGAATATAACCCTATCATTATAGCCCCATCCCCCTGAGGAAGCCCTTATGGCAAGACTTGTTTGGGGTTCAGCCAGGAGGCCCTATTTGCCAATCCAAATCATTTGTGATAATAATGTGTTGCAGTGACGAATCAGGAGGCCACATTTGCTCATCAAAATCATTAGGTATAAGGCTGGAGTCACACAGAACGATTAAAAAAACGGTCCGATTTTGTACTGCGATAATCGCACAACAGTCCTCCGTATGTTGATCCGTATGTAATCCGTTTTCAATGCGATGATGCGATTTCCTCGCATGTCAGGATCCGTGTGACATCCGTATGGCGTCCGTATGGCGTTATTTTATCGAAGTAATGCAAAATGAGCATACTATGAATTTCGGAGCTGAAAGTAATTAGGAAATAATGTTGAAGGCTATTTATTGGCTGAGAAGCAATTCTCCTGTTCCTACTACTTTCCTGTTGTGTGTGTTTAGCTGACTTGTGTGCATCATGTCATACAGGCTCACCTTTAACACCACAGAGCAGGTTCTTTTCCACTGGGTTTTGTCTCAGCGTTTTGGAGAGCATTACCCTGTCATTCTTGATCCGAGGAGGCGGAGAAGAAGAATGTGGGTTCATCCACTTGTGAGACGCCGGGTGACAAAAGGACATTTTCACCGTCTTTATGCTTCACTACGCAGCCATCCCGACAAATTCTATCAATATTGTCGTATGAGCCTGGACACTTTTGACATTCTTCTCGAGACAGTCCGCCCTGGGATCACGTATAAGGATACGGTGATGCGCAAGTCGATTTCCGCAGAGGAGCGTCTTCTACTGACTTTACGGTATGTCATATACCTTAATGGTGTGTGTAATACAGAAAATGTTATGTGTTTATCCCTTAATATTTATTTTCCTTTTGCCTCTAGGTTTCTGTCCACTGGCCTGTCATATGCAGCCCTACACCTTGAGTTTTTACTCGGCAAATCCACTAGTTGTGTGATTGTCCGCTGTACCTGCCTTGAAATTTGGTCAAGACTACATAACTCGGTGATGCCTGTGCCCAAACAAGCAGATTGGGTGCGTATAGCCCGTGGATTTGAGGACACGTGCCAGTTTCCCAACTGTATAGGGGCACTAGATGGGAAGCACATTCGTGTACGTAAGCCCCCTAACTCTGGCTCACAATACTATAATTACAAAGAGTATTTTTCAGTTGTTCTGTTGGCCCTGGTAGACAGTGCTTACATGTTTACTTTAGTAGATATTGGGGCCTATGGGCGAACAGGAGACTCCAGAGTGTTTAATACCTCAATAATGGGTCGGAGTATGCGGAGCAATCAGTTGGACCTCCCACCCCCACGTCAGCTTCCAGGGTCTCATCTGGAACCAGTGCCTTATGTGATGGTTGGTGATGAGGCATTTCACTAACCAGGAACCTGATGAGGCCCTATCCACGGCGAACCCCGGACAACCGGCGGCGCATTTTTAATTTCCGCCTATCCCGTGCCCGACGCCTCGTCGAGTGTGCCTTTGGTATACTCACAGCCAAATGGCGTGTTCTGCAGTCTGCAATACAACTAAGCGAACAAAATGTGAATCAAGTAATAAAAGCATGTGTGGTACTACACAATTTTACTAGAAAATATGACTGTCTTGCAAATGAGGCTTATGATGTTGTAGATGCAAATAATGTGCTCCCAACTCCACATGGACATCAACCACGTCGCCCACCATCTGGACTTAAAGTGCGGGACGTGTTTACCAATTATTTTGTATCCCCAGAGGGGTATACTCCTTGGCAAGAAAATGCATTGTCTATGTTATGATTTAATGTATGTGTGCGTGATAAGCTGAGACTAATTTTACATGTACCGTTTTTCAACAATGCAATATAATGTGTGAAATAACCCATTGATAGCATCAGTTACATGTAACAAAATGTGAACAATCCCAATTTGAGTTTGTGGTTTTTATTATTAACACTTTGTGCCCATAACATACCATATTTGCATCATATGGCAATGATGGCCTTTATTGCCAGCCACAAACCCCCATTTAACAAAAAAAAATTATCAGAACAACATGGAAAAATAAAAGATAAAAACTTAATATAAAAAAATAAGTATTTACAAATTCTCATATGTATGTGGTGGAGAAGGAGGAGCATCAGGCTGAGTGGCTTGGTTACTTTGTTGCGGCAATTGGCCATGATGCTGAGTTGGGGCTGAGGTGCCATGAAGGACCATGGAAGGTAGTTGGGGTGCAACGTGTTGGTACTGTCCACTTTGGTAATGAGGGACATAATCAAGGTTATTCACAGGGCCCATGTGCGGATACATCCCAGAATGTCCATGTCGACCATACCCATGTAGTGGCCAATCTCCTCCACTGGGTATGGGCAAGTGGGCATACTGGTGATGTACTGGTGGCGGATATATCTGACCATGTTGTGGACGGTGTTGACTAACACCTTGAGGTTGCTGTGGGGATGGACTACGTGTGGAAGGGGGATCACTTTCAGGTATTGGATTATCATCAGGTGGCACAGGCATTTGGAGACGGTTTGCCCGTGACAGTTGCCATCTTTCTAGATAAGCAAAGATCTGCGTTGGGTTATTGGGTGGTGTGCAAGCATCTATGACTATTTGAATGGCACCTCTGGCGCGCAGCCTTACTTCTCGGGGGATAGTGAGTAGATAGCGAGCCAGACTCCTTGCATAGGCCTCTTCCCCATCATCATTTGCCGTGCGGGACAGGTAGTTTAATACCCCTGTATCCACTTGGCTTTTGGTCCCAGTGGTGTTGAGCTCCCTTCGGCGTCGTCCCCGTCGTGACACTACTGCAGCCTGTGGTGAGGTATCAAGGCGGAGGGTTGGGCTACTACTCTGGGCACGGTCGTCCTCTTGCTGTGCCTCCTGTCCTGCAGAAGGCCGTGCTGCTGGGGGTGGTTGTTGGCTGGAAACGGTTTGGGAAGATGGACCAGCCTCTTCTTCCGCATCAGCAACTGGGTCCACGTGGACCTCTGAGTCCGAGCCGGTCTCACGCTCGGTTATATTGGATTCCGTTCTATTTAGCATGGAAAAAATGAAGATTAAAATCATACCTTAAGGCAAGTAGACAAAGGTGTGCAGAGTTGAAGCATGAACTTACGGACGCAGATCCATAATTGGTGCGAGAAAGTTCAAGCGATCATAATATATGTATTTGCGCTTTTGTGTTCTCTCTGACCCACTCCTAGCCCGATTCTGCCGCTCTCTGCGGAACTGGTCACGGCAGCTCCGCCAGCGTCTAGTGACATCACCCACTACAAAGCAATGCAACAAATGTTTCACATTAGGATCACAGTATAAGCATTGTGACATGTTTTTTTGAAATGCATGCTATTTCACAAGTGGCAAACATGCAGGCTACCAAGCAGATTATGACATAGGATCGTGTTTGCAACAATGCTGCAGTAAGGTTATCACTTACTCATTTCCTGCTGTACCTCAGGTGAACTTTCCGCATAGTTGGGAAAAATTTGGCGGCATATACGCTTCCAGGACGCATCTTTGCGCAAACGGTCTGCGTAATGTGCATCACGTACATCCCACAGTTCTGGGTTCTCCTGAACAAGAACAATGAGGAGCTCCACATTAATTTGTCTAGCCATCTTGCTGGACTCCGTGGAGGCGTGCTACTTCCTGGTTTAAGACCTTCACAGGCTAATTAGCATGTGAAACCTTCATGATTTGATGTGTGAGGCAATTTCCTGTCACCTGCCCAATGCATGCGTATTTATCGCAATTCACACGCATGTTCCGTGTGCAATCCGTTTTTTTTTGCGCTCCCATAGACTTGCATTGGCGACTCTCGCCCGACATACGAGTACAAACGCAGCATGCTGCGATTTCACTCGCACGTACAACACGTGCGAGAAAAAAACGGATGATGCGAGCTGCCCCATAGATTAACAGGGGGACGAGCGCAATGTGATTTTTTATCGCCTCACGCTCGTCCGTATTAAACGGTAGTGTGACTCCGGCCTAAGAGTGTTGCTCAGGCACACTATCTAATAAAATAAATAGTGATTGTTCATTTAGTGACAGGTGACTGACAGGTGTGGGACTAAGATTGTGAAACAGCAGTTTACATGAGGGAAAGGGTTCATACAACATAAGTGGGATAAAGCGAGGTCAGGGTGGAAGGGGGAATACTTAGGATTGGTGTTAGATGTGTACATGGGTTAGGACTTAATGTTAATGAAAACTCGACTGAACAAACGCCATCTCGTCCTATCCAAAAACTACTGACAACATCTGTTACTGGCCGGCTACTCCACTCCCTTTCTTTGGCAGCTGCACAGTGGTATGCCTTATAGGTGAGGTTCAGAAAAAGCATGTCCTCCAGTGAATGGCAAGCACTGCATCAAGTGGCCTCTCCTCCTCTTCCTCCACCTCAACATTACACCCAGTACAATTCTCAGAGGTGGCACCACAATCACCCTTGGTTCCCTCTTGCGCCACAAATTTCCAAACGCGCAACTGACTGTGAGGAACCGCAGATGGTCCATACTACAGAGCTGTTCATCCATTTTATTCCATGGGCATCAGAGGTCAGCTCCAAATATTCATAGAATCCAGAGGAGGAAATCATTTACAACAATGCCTCAAATTTTTCCATGTTGGATTTGGGGCTGGACAAAGTAGGACCTGAGCAGAATCAAGACCCTCTCACCAGACGTTAACACCCCGGGTGGAGGTGATACTGATGCGACTCAGATACCAGAAGCGCACGCAGACTGTACTGTGGTATCAATGTAACAAGGGCACATGGGGAGGGGTAGTTGTGGCCGAGTTATTTAAAGGCACAGTTTACAGACTGAGTCCTCTGAGCAAATGGTCAGCGAGCTTCCCCCGGCCCCTTGTACATAAATAGACTGGACCGACACAGCTTTCCCCACAATTTACCTTGTTCTCTCTCCAACCATGGCAGTCCAGGCAAATCAGAGTCTAAGGAGGCAACTGCTGTCCAACAGGGAATCATTTTTAATGAACAGGGATGGAATAGCAAGAAAAAGAGTACAACACTGGATTCCTGATCTCTCCCTGACACTCTCCACAGCCGCACTGTCACACCGTTCTGTCTGTACCTGGTTGTCGGCGTGACAATGCATGTCTTTGCTTTAACCCTTTGCTCCTTTCCCAATTGAGCTGGGATACTATTGGCTGTTACCTGTATGGAGTCTGCTCAGTTCCCTGCTCTGCTGCATAGCCATATATGGGTGGTTAGGTCTTTGCTCTGCTGCATGACCTTCCGCATGTGTGGTCCCTGGTTGCCGCTGTGGAAGCTGTCCGCGGGTGCGAAGTAATTTGCAGCTGATGCATGACTTTCCATGTGTGTCTGGGCATGAAGCTCCTGCCAGGTGCCCTGAGCCTCAGTTACTGCACTGATTGTGCTGTAATGGTTTCTGCTTGTGCTTAGGGCGTGCACAGCCACACCTCCCCTGCTTTAATCAGGGTTAGTGTGTGTACTTGAAATGCTGTCCCCAGCCAATTGCTGAGGGGCAGCTCCTATATAAAGTTCCCCTGCCCTATAACTAGGGCCTGGGCTACTCACAAAGCTCCTAAACTTTGCTATGTGTGGTTTGTGTTCCTGCATCTCTCCTGCCTATGTTTTGGTACCAAAGTCCTTGCCTTGATTCCTGTTTTGTCCTGTTCCTGTGCCTGTCCTGGAGGCGGCATATGCAGGCCTGAATCCTTGATCCTGTACCTGTCCTGTACTTGACCCTGTCTGCTTTGTTATGTTCTTGGAATCCCTCTGAGTCTGGAGCCTCGTACCCAGTGACTTTGAGTCTCTTGTAACCGGTGTTTCTGCTGAGAATCTACTACTCTGTGCTCTGACTAGCATGCGGTGCTAGCTCCAGGCAGGCCCAACAATCCTGAGGTTCTAGCACCATCCCGCTTGAGTTCCTTCCTAGGTCCAATGCCCGGAGTCTGACGATCATAGTCTGGAACCTGATGACCGCTGCCTGGAGCTGGGAGCATGATGACTGCGGTGGTGCCTGTAGGTCGTGTCGGATGTCCAGAACCGAACTACTCGTCTGTTCCGCCAGGTGACCCTGATGTCCTGATATCCACCCTGTGTCCAGATGTCCTGATGTCCTGCCTAAGTCCTGATGTCCTGCCTGCATCCAGATGACCTCGTGTACCCTGATGTCCTAATGTCCTCGTGTTCCCTGATGTCCTGCCTGCGTCCTGATGACCTTGTGTATCCTGATGCTCTGATGTCCTCGTGTACCTTGATGTCTTGCCTGCATCCTGATTACCTCATGTACCCTGATGTCTTGCTTGTGTCCTGATGTCCTCGTGTACCCTGATGTCTTGCTTGTGTCCTGATGTTCCGCCTATGTGTGCCTCAGTGATCCGTTGGTGCCTTGGGGTCCACTGGGTGGTACCCTTCAGGGAGGTGTGGAATCGGGAGCCTGGCATAGTCATGTTTGGTTTATATACTGTGTTACTTTACTTTAGTAAACTTTACTTTCTCTATACCTGAAGCTGTGCGGTGTAATCAAGTCCTACATATCTTTTCCTTGTCCACATGCTCAGCTGCCACAGAATCCCAGTCTCTGCCCTTCCCTATTTCGGGTAGGCCCGGGTCCCCCTCTGTGGTATAGAGGGTCCATATTGCATTCTCGGGGGACGCCTGCCCCACGCTGTCTTGGTCAGTCGGCGTGGGGGCATTTAGGGGCTGGGTCACATCTGCGGCAGCAGTTAATCGTGACACGCACCCACAACAGCTGCAGCAGCCTAAGATTTACATTGGTCCATGCGCTGGAGTCCTGGGCACTTGAAACCCCTTCAGCGGGGGCCCTTCCAGAGTCCTGGGGTCCGTGTTGCAGTCTTTTGTCCTTTCAGTCTTTGGGACCCCTCTTGAATCCTTGGAGTCCAAGGATCTGGCAGGGCCCCATCTGTAAATCACGTCTGCCCTGGCCAACGTATCCAGGCAATTCTCAGGAAGCAGCAGCTTCCTTTCTCCTCATGGCTGCAAGTACAGCCCTCTTAGTTAACTAGTTCTGTCCCTAACTATATACAGCCAATAAAGGGAAACATACACAATACAAGGTATAACAAATACAACACACACATTACATTACGCATAAAACATACAGGTGCATAACATATTCACATAAAGTGCTCGGGGGTCACAGGAAAGGAGGAGAAGGCGCAACTGAGGGAACCTGCCACCTCCTTACATCAGGGCAGGAAGAGGAGGAGCGTGACTCTCAGGGCGAGGAGTGGGAGAGCAGAGAGGATAATAATGAGATTGTAGATCCCACTTGTAGTGAACCTAGAGGCATGCAGATGAGTAGCTCAGCAAGGGAGGCAGAGGAGGAGAAATACAAGTAGGTTACGTTGCGGCATCCCGAACAGACATGGAGTGATGCAACCACAAGCACTGCATCCTCAACCACAACTATGTCTTTGGCCAGCACCGGTCGCGAGTGTGCAGTTCGTAGAGGTGGCAAGGGTTGCCTAGCCTGGGCCTTTTTTGAGACTCCAAAGGATGACCTAACTCAGGGGTGAGTGAGAGCCTGTCATCTCAGCTTGCACCTCACTCACAGTCCAACAGTTTGTCCTGTTCACCCTACTCCACCTTTTCTCAGTACAGCAAGCAGCCCAGGGTCGGTGTCAGCACCCGGCGTTCCCGGGCAAGTGCCAGGGCTCTGAGCACTCAGGGACACCTGTCCACTATGGGTGCCGGTGCTTGCTCTAGGCCCCGCACTTGCGATATTCATCTCTTCCTGCACTGTGGCGTCTTCCATCCTCTAACTAAGATGTTCAGGTCAGAAGGCACCATGACATCAGTCCTGTGCCCCCCATTCCTAAACAGTCACAGCGTAGAGAGCCGGAAGACGCAGAGGAGTCAGAAGCAAAGCAGTGGCCAGAGAGAAAAGGTAAGTACTTCATTTTTTTTAATGTTTGGAGTAATATATATGGGGACAATTACATATGGAGCAGTATATGGGGCCAATTATATATGGAGCAGTATATGAGGACCAATTACATATGGAGCAGTATATGGAGCCAATTATATGTGGAGCATCTTATGGAGGCAATTACATATTACTAACCCGTGGGCTTGATGTTAGAGCCAGCTGCTGAAATCAGCCCCACAATCCCATTACCTTGATTGCCCCCCCCGTACCAGGGCAATAGTGAAGGGCCGAGGCTAAGCGCCATTTCTGGGGTGGTTGAGGGCTTGTATACTGGGAATGGGCCAACATCCATGGTAGTTCCCAGCCTGTTAATATCAGCCCCCAGCTGTTTGCTTTGCCTTAGCTTATTATTAAAAATAGGAAGGAACCCATGTCATTTTTTAGGGTCCCTCTATTTTTAATAACCAGCAAAATCAAAGCAGACAGGTGGGGGCTGATATTAACAGGCTAGAAAGGTCCATGGATATTGGCCCCTTCCCAGCATAAGATCAGTATTTACAGTATTTTACACTATCAGACCTGGTCACTTGGTGCCCTGGTCAATCACAGCCATGTTATTACTTGGTGGCATGGCTGTGATGGGGCATGAAGTGCCTCAGCCTTAAAGGTTGTTGATTGGCTGTGCTGTTCCCTTTCAACAAGCTTTAATAGGCTGTAGAACCCGAATAGTAACATGAACATACAGTAAGAAGTCCTTATTCAAAGTTCAGCACCAGCCACTAGGTGTCTGGTACGAACCTCGAATCTTACTGTTCGGATTGGCTCATCCCTATGGAGGATCGATAATGGTATGGGAATAATTTTCATGGGTTGGCCTAGGCCCCGTAGTACCAGTGAAAGGAAGTATAAAATATACTAAGGCATTTTGGACAATTATAGGGTTAGAACTTTGTGGGAACAGTTTAGGGAGGCTCTTTTCTGCTCTAGCATGACTGTGCCCAGTGTATAAAGCAATATCACTAAAGGCATGGTTGGGTATGAAATAACTTGATTGGCTGCATAGGGCCTTGATTAAGACCCAAGTGAACATCTTTGGGATAAACTAGAATGGAGATTTTGAACCCAGTCCTCTCCTTCAACATCAGTGTCTGAGCTCACAAATAGTTTTGAGCATTCCGATACCGCAAATATTGGGTATCGGCCGATATTCGCTGTATCGGAAATTCCGATTCTGAGATCCGATATTTTTTGCATATCGGATACCGGAATCTGTATTTTCCTGTAAAGTATATGGGGAGTTCCTGTGTCACAGAAGGAAGTACGTGACACAGGAACTTCCTGAAAGTGTCACTGTCAGTGTCGGTCGGGTCTGTCAGGAGTCAGGACTCAGCATTTACCTGGCAGAAGATCCCCAGTGGTCACGTCCTGGATGACCGGCCATTACCCTCTCCCTGGCGGTCACTTGCAGCTTCTCGCGATAACTGCACGTGACTGCCGGGTACTGGGTAATCTTGGCCAGCTGTACTCTCGCAACAGCTGGCCGTAAAGAAGTCCGGATAACGTCACCGCCGGGAATCTCCTCAGGTAAGCAGCTCTGCTGTGTCTGGATGTCAGGCTGAGCCTGGCATCCAGATATAGCAGAGCTGGACTCGTCGTGGAACACTCATTATCTTGGACTACGTCGGACATGGAGTATTTGTGTTGGTTTGTTATTTTTGTTTTTTTACAGGAGATCGATGGCGTCGCAGGATGAGAGTACAATAAAAAATAATGAAAACTGTGTGGTGTCTTATTTCATTAAAAGACTTTATTCTGGCTGTGTCTTTTTTTAAAACTTTACAAACTTTATGATTAATAATGGATCGGTGTCTTATTGACACCTCTCCATTATTAACCGGGCTTATTGTCACCGTTCAATCAAAGGTGACATTAACCCCTTATTACCCCGCTTGCCACCGCTACAGGGCAAGTGGGAAGAGTCGGGTAAAAGTGCCACAATTGGCGCATCTTTGGATGCGCCAATTGTGGGGCTGCTGCAGCCTGGTATTTTTAGGGTGTTGAGGGCCAAAATCCATGGGCCTTGACAGTCTTTTAATACCAGGCCGCAGCAGTCTGCTTTTTACTTGGCTGGTTAACAAAAATAGGGGGGACCCCACGCCTTTTTTTTTTCGAGGGGATCCCCTATTTTTGTTAACCAGCCAAGATAAGCAGACTGCTGTGGCCTGGTATTATCAGGCTTGCAAGGTTCATGGATATTGGATCCTTACCAGCCTGAAATACCAGGCCTCAGTAGTCTGCTTCATCTGGCTGGTTAACAAAAATAGGGGGGACCCCATGCCATTATTTTTTTCGAGGGGATCCCCTATTGTTGCTAATCAGTTCACTTCAGGTCAGCCGGGATTCCCTCTGACGTCACTGATGCTGTGCCGTGTCCCCGGCTGACCTGAAGTGAAAGTGGGAAGCAATGAATTAAGCTTCCCAGCTAGCCACTTCCTCTCCTGTCAGCCGGGAGAGGAGCTCATTCATTCGGGGGTTTACTGCGAGGCTGGCAGCATTAGCTGCAGTCCCTGCAGTAAACGTTAACCCTTTCACAAGGATTACATCGGGGGAGCTGACTGCGTCGGATAGGTAAGAATAATGTTGCTTTATTATTTTATTTTTATTACAGGAGAACAAGGGAATCGAGGATTACCAGTACAATAAAATATGGTCAAAAACTGTGTATTTATTTCATTAAAATGATTTTTCATTAATGTGTGTGCATTTTTTTTTATTTCATACTATAGGATTAATAATTGATAGTTGTCTAATTGACAGCTCTCAATTATTAACCTGACTTAAAGTCACCTTTCAATAGCAAGGTGGCTTTAACCCATTATTAACCCATTCGCCACCACTACAGGGCAATGGGAATAGACGGGCAACGTGCCAGAAAGGGCGAATCTAATTATAGATTTGCCTTTTCTGGGGTGTCTGGGGACAGATGTTAGTAGCCAGGGGGGACCAAAAATAATGGTCCCTCTCTGGGCTATTATTATCTGCCCCCACTCGCTGGCTTTGTCTGTCTGGTGTTATGTTCTGCTACAAGCACTAAGGAAAGAAAGGGATATCTGTCCCTACGATAGAACTAACTTGATCCCTACGATGTAACGGGGAACCTGATCCTGCGATCAGACCCACTAAAGTCCTCAGCTAGTCTGTACGAAGACCTATAGATGCGAGGAAGGGATCCCTACAAAAACTAGGGACTGGGAGAAAAGATGGACACCTCCTAACAGAAGTTGTAGCAGTAAAAAGAAAAGCAAATAACATAGAACATAGAGGTCCGAAGACCAAGCAAAACTAATTGAGTATGGTAACAAAGCACCCGGCTAGCTTAAGAGTAGAAATTACAATGAAGTCCAGCAACGCCAGAAGGGCGGAGCAGGATTAAATAGGCAAAAAAGGTCATGTGACCAGCAAGATAGAAAAAACCTAACAGGAAAGTTCTAACAGTACCCCCCCTTCTAAGAGGATCCTCCGGATCCCCTAGGTCCAGACTTACCCGGAAACCTCTTGTGAAACGCTCTGACAAGTCTGGACGCAGAAACATCATCCGCCCTCACCTATGAGTTATCCTCGGGTCCAAAACCCTTCCAAACAACGAGATACTGCAAACTCCCTCTATACCGTCTAGAATTTCATATTCCCCGTTCTCCACCACCAGAGGAACAGTGGCCGAGGCGTCTCCATCCAACACATCAGCTCTTTTCAACAAAGAAACATGAAACACCTGATTAATCTTCCAGGAGGTAGGAATCTCCAACCTAACAGCCGATTGGTTAACAACCTGAAGCACCTTAAAGGGCCCTACAAACTTGGGACCCAATTTTTTAGAAGGAATCCTCAACCGCAGATTCTTAGAGGACAGCCAAACCATGTCACCAATAGCAAACAAAACCTCTTGCCGTTTCCTATCAAAGTACCTTTTAGATTTTCTGTGAGCCTCCTGAAGATTACCACGTACATCCGTCCAAACTCTCTCCAAATAACCGGAAAAATTCTCCTCATCAGGCAAGGCCGATACCAATTTGGAGAATGACCCAAACGACGGATGTCTCCCAGTACAACAAAAAAAAGGCGAACAACCAGCAGAAGAGGATGTATGATTGTTAAGAGCAAATTCAGCAAGTGGCAGAAACTCAGACCACCCCACTTGATTGTCTGCCACAAAACAACGCAAGAACTGCTCAACATCCTGGTTTTCCTTTCTGTCTGGCTATTAGACTCAGGATGATATCTGGATGAAAACGACAAATGAACTCCCAACCTGTCACAAAAGGCACGCCAAAAACGAGCCACGAACTGAGGTCCCCTATCAGACACAATGTCTGTAGGAACGCCATGTAGTCTGACAATTTCCTTGACAAAGTAGTAAAAGAAAACTGACTGGCACATCCAAACCAGTGTGAATTAGGTGCAAACCAGGAGAGCTACCTCCATAGACAATATACAAAAAAAGGTTGCACTCTATCGTGCCAAAGCAAGTCAATGTGAAATATGAAACATGAATAGCAATATGGCTTTTGAATATTAGAAAAAAATGAATGAGACGCTTTGCACAAAATTTGGCCAAATAATGCCTGCCCATACACCAATGTCAAGGTGGTCTCAGAACGTATGGGTCCCTGCCTATGTGAACATACCTCTATTAGGCTGATATCTGAATTCCTGGGTGAATGTGGACACCTCTGTCAGTAAAGCTTGCCTTTTCTGGGTGAGCAGGAACTTGCTATAATTAAAATCACCACTTGGTGATGGGCGGAGTGCTCGGTCAGTAAGCTAACATAGAAGTAAAAGAAAACTGACTGGCACATCCAAACCAGTGTGAAGTAGGTGCAAACCAGGAGCAGCTACCTCCATAGACAATATACAAAAAAAGGTTGCACTCTATCGTGCCAAAGCAAGTCAATGTGAAATATGAAACATGAATAGCAATATGGCTTTTGAATATTAGAAAAAAATGAATGAGACGCTTTGCACAAAATTTGGCCAAATAATGCCTGTCCATACACCAACGTCAAGGTGGTCTCAGAACGTATGGGTCCCTGCCTATGTGAACATACCTCTATTAGGCTGATATCTGAATTCCTGGGTGAATGTGGACACCTCTGTCAGTAAAGCTTGCCTTTTCTGGGTGAGCAGGAAACTGCTATAATTAAAATCACCACATGGTGATGGGCGGAGTGCTCGGTCAGTAAGCTAACATAGAAGTAAAAGAAAACTGACTGGCACATCCAAACCAGTGTGAATTAGGTGCAAACCAGGAGCAGCTACCTCCATAGACAATATACAAAAAAAGGTTGCACTCTATCGTGCCAAAGCAAGTCAATGTGAAATATGAAACATGAATAGCAATATGGCTTTTGAATATTAGAAAAAAATGAATGAGACGCTTTACACAAAATTTGGCCAAATAATGCCTGCCCATACACCAACGTCAAGGTGGTCTCAGAACGTATGGGTCCCTGCCTATGTGAACATACCTCTATTAGGCTGATATGTGAATTCCTGGGTGAATGTGGACACCTCTGTCAGTAAAGCTTGCCTTTTCTGGGTGAGCAGGAACCTGCTATAATTAAAATATTTGGCCAAATTTTGTGCAAAGCGTCTCATTCATTTTTTTCTAATATTCAAAAGCCATATTGCTATTCATGTTTCATATTTCACATTGACTTGCTTTGGCACGATAGACTGCAACCTTTTTTCGTATATTGTCTATGGAGGTAGCTGCTCACACTGGTTTGGATGTGCCAGTCAGTTTTCTTTTACTTCTATGTTAGCTTACTGACCGAGCACTCCGCCCATCACCATGTGGTGATTTTAATTATAGCAGTTTCCTGCTCACCCAGAAAAGGCAAGCTTTACTGACAGAGGTGTCCACATTCACCCAGAAATTCAGATATCAGCCTAATAGAGGTATGTTCACATAGGCAGGGACCCATACGCTCTGAGACCACCTTGACGTTGGTGTATGGGCAGGCATTATTTGGCCAAATTTTGTGCAAAGCGTCTCATTCATTTTTTTCTAATATTCAAAAGCCATATTGCTATTCATGTTTCATATTTCACATTGACTTGCTTTGGCACGATAGAGTGCAACCTTTTTTTGTATAATTTCCTTGACAAAGGCCTTAGCGAGAGTCTTAGCGCAGGGCAGTTTGATGAAAGGAACCAAGTGACACATCTTGCTAAAACGGTCCATGACCACCCAGATGACAGTGAAACCCTCAGAGGGGGAAGGTCAGTAATAAAGTCCATAGCCAAATGTGTCCAAGGTGCACTAGGGATCTCCAGAGGGCAAAGCAACCCCGCATCAGGAGAATGTGAAGACTTAGATCTAGCACACACAGTGCATTGACACACCCACTTAATGACTTCCTTCTGCCATCCAGGCCACCAAAAACTGCGACCCACAAGTCTCTTGGTCTCAGAGATTCCAGGATGACCTGCCAACCGACACTCATGACACTCAACAAACAAATCTCTCCTAAAAGTCCCAGGCACAAACAACCACCCATGGGGAGTGTTAGATGGGGCATTCTCCTGTGCTTTAAGAATCTCCTCTTCCAACACAGAGTCCAAAGCAGCAATCACAACCCCTTCTTGTAAAATGTTCTCCTCCTCCTCAGCACCAACCATGGGAGAAAAGCTGCGAGACAAAGCATCGGCTTTAACATTCTTAGTACCTGGGATGTAAGTAACGGAAAAATTAAACCGCGAGAAAAACAGTGCCCACCTAGCCTGACGGGCATTCAAGCGTTTGGCAGCATCAAGATAGATCAGATTTTTATGATCAGTGAAAACCTGAACGGGAAATTCAGCACCTTCCAAGAGATGCCGCCAGTGTTCAAATGCGAGTTTAATGACCAACAATTCCCGATTACCAATATCATAATTCAGTTCAGTCTCAGAAAATTTTTTTTAAAAAAAGGCACAGGGATGTACTCCATCCGTGTTTTCCTGAGACAACACCGCGCCGACCCCCACAGAAGAAGCATCAACCTCAACCAAAAACGGTTTAGTCACATTAGGCTGCATAAGGATGGGAGCAGAGCTGAACCTCTCCCTTAAAAACACAAAAGCTTCAATGGCCTCAGTAGTCCACTGAACCGCATTAGAACCTTTCCTGGTGAGATCGGTCAGTGGTTTGACAATAATAGAAAAATTTTAATGAATTTTCTATAATAATTGGCGAAACCCAAAAACCTCTGTAACGATTTCAAACCAATAGGCCTAGGCCATTCCCGCACAGCTTGAACTTTCACCGGGTCCATCTCAAAACCTTAGCTGGAGATAATGTAGCCCAAAAAACTAATTCTCTGTACAGCGAACTCACATTTCTCCAGCTTAGCAAAAAGCGAATTGTCACTCAATAACTGTAATACCTCACGAACGCTCTGCCAATGAGACTCCAGATCCGGAGAATAAATAAAAATGTCATCAAAATACACAACCACATTTTTGCTGATCAAAGGTCTAAGGATGTCATTAATAAGATTCTGAAAAAATGCAGGAGCATTGGTAAGGCCAAAAGGCATAACCAGATTCTCAAAATGACCCAGTGGAGTGTTAAACGCAGTCTTCCATTCGTTACCCTCCTTCATGCGCAACAAATTGTATGCCCCTCGAAGATCAATTTTAGAGAACCACTTGGCCCCCGCTAACTGGTTAAACAAATCAGGAATCAATGGCAGTGGGTAAGGATTGCGTACAGTAATTTTATTAATCTCACGAAAGTCCAGACAAGGACGTAAACCGCCATCCTTTTTTTTAACAAAAAAAAATCCAACAGCCACAGGAGACTTGGAGGGCCTAATGTGACCGGCGGCCAAGCTTGTCTGTATGTATTCCTCCAAAGCCTTTCTCTCAGGAATAGTAAGATTAAATAAACGACTTTTAGGAAGAGTCGCTCCAGGGACAAATTCAATAGTACAATCATAGTCTCTATGGGGAGGTAAAATTTGCGATTCCTTCTCAGAAAAAACTTTCCAAAAATCCTGAATAGGTACAGGTAACTCCCCCTTAACTACAGCAGCAATACGCCCGTTACAACACTTGTCATAACACTTAGGGCACCAGGACTTAATTTCATTGGTAGACCAATCCAGAACAGGATTGTGCAATTTTAACCAGGGTAACCCCAAAATCACCGGAGAAGCAAATTATTCAATACTACCAAATCCAAATTCTCTTGGTGAACCCCATTAATAGTGAGAGGAAATTCACAGACCTTGTGAGTAACATTCTTCAAGGGAGAGTCATCAACAGAAACCACGGCAATAGGGGATGACAAAGGTTTGGGTTTTAATTTAAGTTTTTCCAAGAATCTCCCATCAATCACATTCAGGGTAGAACCACAATCAACAAATACCCGAAAATCCATTAATTCTTCCTGAACAGCAGTAGAGGCAGAAAGAAAGAAACCCTTAGTGTTTAAACAGGCTATACGGGCGAAACTGACCTCTTTTTTTTTCTTTGTTCATACGAAGCACACAGTTCTTAATGAAATGGTCAGATTTGCCGCAATAAAAGCACAAACTTTCAGAAAACCTGTGGTCTTTTTCCTGAGAGCGGGGTGCCATCGCTCCAATCTCCATCGGCTCTCCAATGTCAGTACAGACCCTCTCAAGACTTGGAGCTGACATGGCAGAGGATTTACTCTCATTAACCCTTGCCCGCAGTCTCCTATCCACCCATATAGCTAATTGCATAGCCTCCTGCAAGTTACCAGGTATGGGATAAGCAATCAGCAAATCTTTAACCCTTTCACCTAGCCCTGCAAGAAACAAACTTTTCAAAGCTGAATCGTTCCACCCCACCTGAGTAGACCACCGTCGGAAGTGAGTACAATATTTTTCCACATTACCTGATCCCTGCCTCAAACGTCTCAATTCTTTCTCAGCTGATGAGACACGATCAGGATCATCAATAAATAAGCCCAAAGCAGAAAAAAAACTATCCACTGATCTAAAGCATGGATCACTCGGTTGCAGAGAAAAGGCCCATTCCTGAGGTTCTTTGCGCAAAAGTGGCATTATGAACCCTATGTGCTGTGATTCATCACCAGAGGATCTGCGTCTCAAATGAAAATACAACAAGCAAGTATTTTTAAGAGAAAAAAAATCTTGTTGTTCACCAAAAAATAAATCAGGCAAACGTACCTTTGGCTCCATGAAATGTGCTCCAGAACAGCTACTCACGTGTTGCTGGAGCTCGGACACTTCCAGAGAGAGTACAGGCAGGCGTTGAGCCAACTCCTGAAACGACACCATAATGGAAACTGGAAATCTTTCCTTAGAGATATTTTTTTTTTTGGCTGGACTCACTGTTATGTTCTGCTACAAGCACTAAGGAAAGAAAGGGATATCTGTCCCTACGATAGAACTAAGCTAGATCCCTACGATGTAACGGGGAACCTGATCTTGCGATCAGACCCGCTAAAGTCCTCAGCTAGTCTGTACGAAGACCTATAGATGCGAGGAAGGGATCCCTACAAGAACTAGGGACTGGGAGAAAAGATGGACACCTCCTAGCAGAAGTTGTAGCAGAAAAAAGAAAAACAAACAACATAGAACCTAGAGGTCCGAAGACCAAGCAAAACTAATTGAGTAAGGTAACAAAGCACCCAGCTAGCTTAAGAGTAGAAATTACAATGAAGTCCAGCAACGCCAGAAGGGCGGAGCAGGATTAAATAGGCAAAAAAGGTCATGTGACCAGCAAGATAGAAAAAAACTAACAGGAGAGTTCTAACATCTGGTTGAGAAAATAGTGCGGGAGCCCACGCATTTTTTTTCAACAATTTTACACCTTATATATATATATAAATATATATATATACATATCATTATGATACATATATGTTATATATATATATATAATATATATATATATATTATATATTTTATAGTACATACACTTCTACATAGTATAATAGCCGCTAATTCAATTGCCGGCTTTTGTGAAATTACAGACCCGACATGAAATGACACATGGTTTACATAGAGTTAACCATGTCATTTCATGTAGTTTGATATACTGTATGTTATTCACTAACAATTACATGAGTGTATGTGTGCAAAATTTCACACATGTAGGGGTTAATTAAAGGTGTAATTTCGTAGAAAAAAGGCGTTTTTTTACAACGAATTTACACCTTTAATTAACTCCTACAGGTGTGAAATTTTGCACACATACACTCATGTAATTGTTAGTGAAAACCATATATCAAACTACATGAAATGACATGGTTAACTCTATGTAAACCATGTGTCATTTCATGTCGGGTGGTTCTGTAATTTCACAAAAGCCGGCATTGCCCAGCAATTGAATTAGCGGCTATTTTACTATGTAAAAGTGTAGGAACTATAAATATATGTATATATATATATGTCACAATGACATGCATATATATATATGTATTCTATGTGTGTATATCTAGTGTTTACAAGGAAAGAAAGGGTTTATTTTAATTACGATATTTCTGTCCCATTGACTTGCATTGGTTTCCGGTATCGGAATCGGCGATACCCGATACTTTTTGGGTATTGGTCCGATCCAATCCGATCCCATACTTCTTGATATCGGGAAGTATCACTCAACACTACTTCCAAATGTTCTTCTGGATGAATGGGCAGAAATTCCCAGAGATACCTCCAAAATCTTGTAGAAAACCTTCTAAGAAAAGTGGAAACTTATGTTTCTATGGGTTTAGAATAGGAGGCCATAAAAGTTCCTGTAGGTGTAATGTGAAAGTGTCTCATTGTTTTTATCTATATAATACAGAAAATAAAGTATAAGTAATAAATACTTTTCTGAAAATCATCAAAAAAAGCCTCCAGCACTAGTATACTAGTATAATACAGATGTGTTTATCCATAAATTATTTCTAAATCTATCATATCCTAATGGCCATTCATCACCCTTAGGCTCCTATGTTACAAAAATATGTATGTTAACGTGAACATTTTTACTGGAATGCTGAGATATGTACCATACATCAGTCATCTGTCAGCCAACCATCACCCATAGGCTTGCAAGATAAAAAATAACAAACATTATAGGGGCACTCTAAGAATACAAACGAAAAAAAGAAAAGAAATGTTATTCTAATTATTTACTTACATAGAACAATTAATTCTAGAGTGTCTTACAGATATTATCATTCCTGTCCCCTTTTGGGCTCTAAATTTTAAATTCCCTATTAGTCCAGGGTCACACTTGTGAGTATGATGCGAGAAACTTGCACAAATCTCTTGCATCAATGCCCAGAACTGCCATTGGCACTCAGACCGGAGTGTTTGGCTGCATAAAAATGCATGCAACCGCACACTCTGGTCCCGAGTGCCAGTTCTGGGTATTAATGCGAGAGACTCGTGCATCACACTCACAAGTGTGACCCCGGCCTTAGTATGTCTTTGGGATGAAACCCAGGGAGGACATACTAATTCCTTTCAGATGTTGCCCTTGGTGGGATTCGAATCCAGGACCACAGACAGCGTCGGACTGAGGCACCGGGACACCGGACAAATCTCCAGTGGGCCCCTCCCCCAGCCCCTGCCTCCTTCATTAGTCCCTGCCCTGCATGTCAATAGGGCCTACAACTGACCGGCCATGCTGTGTGCAGATGTCAGGCGCATCGGCGGCTGCGCACAACTCCTAGACTAGACGCAAACTCCCCTCATCCAGCTGAGAGCACTGCGCCAGCCATTTCCACGTCATCCTAGAAATCCCAGACGTCGGTAGGCTGTTCTGTGCGCACAGGACCTGTGATGAGGTCATAGGAGGGGAGGAGTCAGGGTCACATGATCAGGGCCTCTGTATGCAGGACTTTGGGGTGCTGGTTGTCATGATGCTGGATGAGAGGAAGTTTCTGTGTGGGGTAAGGAGGGGTTTACAGGGTGGATGTAGCAGAGCTGTTTGTGCATGAGGTGTACGGAGCAGAGCTGTTTGTGCATGAGGTGTACGGAGCAGAGCCACGTGTGTATGGGGTGTATGGAGCAGAGCCGCGTGTGTATAGGGTGTACGGAGCGGAGCCACGTGTGTACGAGGTGTACGGAGCAGAGCCACGTGTATACGGGGTGTACAGAGCGGAGCCGCGTGTGTTCGAGGTGTACGGAGCGAAGCCGCGTGTGTACGGGGTGTACGGAACGGAGCCGCGTGTGTACGGGGTGTACGGAGCGGAGCCGCGTGTGTACGGGGTATACGGAGCAGAGCCGCGTGTGTTCGAGGTGTACGGAGCGGAGCCGCGTGCGTACAGGGTGTACGGAGCGGAGCCGCGTGCGTACAGGATGTACGGAGCGGAGCCGCGTGCGTACAGGGTGTACGGAGCGGAGCCGCGTGCGTACAGGGTGTACGGAGCGGAGCCGCGTGCGTACAGGGAGTACGGAGCGGAGCCGCGTGCGTATAGGGTGTACGGAGCGGAGCCGCGTGCGTATAGGGTGTATGGAGCGGAGCCGCGTGCGCATAGGGTGTACGGAGCGGAGCCACGTGCGTATAGGGTGTACGGAGCGAAGCCACGTGTGTATGGGATGTACGGAGCACCTCACGGAGCAGAGGCGCGTGTGTATGGGGTGTACGGAGCAGAGCCATGTGTGTACGAGGTGTACGGAGCTAAGCTGTGTGTACGGAGCGGAGCGGAGACACGTGTGTATAGGGTGTACGGAGCAGAGCCGCTTGTGTATGGGATATACGGAGCAGAGGCGCGTGTGTATGGGGTGTACGGAACGGAGCCATGTGTGTACGGGGTGTACAGAGCGGAGCTGCGTGTGTATAGGGTGTACGGAGCAGAGCCGCGCGTGTAAGGGATGTAAGGAGCAGAGGCGCGTGTGTATGGGGTGTACGGAACGGAGCCATGTGTGTACGGGGTGTACAGAGCGGAGCTGCGTGTGTATAGGGTGTACGGAGCAGAGCCGCGCGTGTAAGGGATGTAAGGAGCAGAGGCGCGTGTGTATGGGGTGTACGGAGCGGAGCCATGTGTGTACGGGGTGTACAGAGCGGAGCTGCGTGTGTATAGGGTGTACGGAGCGGAGCCGCGTGCGTATAGGGTGTACGGAGCGGAGCCGAGTGCGCATAGGGTGTACGGAGCGGAGTCGCGTGCGTATAGGGTGTACGGAGCGGAGCCACGTGTGTATGGGATGTACGGAGCACCTCACGGAGCAGAGGCGCGTGTGTATGGGGTGTACGGAGCAGAGCCATGTGTGTACGAGGTGTACGGAGCTAAGCTGTGTGTACGGAGCGGAGCGGAGACACGTGTGTATAGGGTGTACGGAGCAGAGCCGCTTGTGTATGGGATGTACGGAGCAGAGGCGCGTGTGTATGGGGTGTACGGAACGGAGCCATGTGTGTACGGGGTGTACAGAGCGGAGCTGCGTGTGTATAGGGTGTACGGAGCAGAGCCGCGCGTGTAATGGATGTAAGGAGCAGAGGCGCGTGTGTATGGGGTGTACGGAACGGAGCCATGTGTGTACGGGGTGTACAGAGCGGAGCTGCGTGTGTATAGGGTGTACGGAGCAGAGCCGCGCGTGTAAGGGATGTAAGGAGCAGAGGCGCGTGTGTATGGTGTGTACGGAGCGGAGCCATGTGTGTATGTGGTGTACAGAGCAGAGCTGCGTGTGTATAGGGTGTACGGAGCGGAGCTGCGTGTGTATAGGGATGTACGGAGCAGAGCCGCGCGTGTAAGGGATGTACGGAGCAGAGGCGCGTGTGTATGGGGTGTACGGAGCAGAGCCATGTGTGTACAAGGTGTACGGTTGAAGCTGTGTGTACGGGGTGTATGGAGTGGAGCTGCGTGTGTATAGGGTGTACGGAGCAGAGCCGCTTGTGTGTGGGATGTACGGAGCAGAGGCGCGTGTGTATGGGGTGTACGGAGCTGAGCCATGTGTGTACGAGGTGTACGGAGCAGGGCCGCGAGTGTATAGGGTGTACGGAGCGGAGCTGCGTGTGTATGGGGTGTACGGAGCGGAGCCGCGTGTGTATAGGGTGTACGGAGCGGAGCCGCATGAGTATAGGGTGTACGGAGCGGAGCCGCGTGTGTATTGGGTGTACGGAGCGGAGCCATAGGTGTACAAGGAGTACGGAGCGGAGCCGTGTGTGTACTTGGTGTGCGGAGCGGAGCCGTGTGTGTATGGGGTGTACGGAGCGGAGCAACGTGTGTACGGGGTGTACAAAACAGAGCCCTGTGTGTACGAAGTGTACGGAGCTGAGCCATGTGTACAGAGCAGAGCCATGTGTGTACGAAGTTTACGGAGTGGAGCTATGTGTGTATGGGAGGGGAGCGGGGAAGGAACAGGCACCAGGAGAGAGGAGAGCTGGGCGAGGAACTGGTGGCTGTGTCCGCAGCTGGCTCTAGGCTGTTCCTCATCCAGCAGTGGGCAGTCTGTGGATGCCCAGCCGTGCACTATGGCGGCTGTGGAATTCACCGGGACCAGCAGCTGCAATGGGAGCAGCGACACCTCCAGCCCCGGTGAGGAGAGGATGAGGCGCCTCTTCCAGACCTGTGATGGGGACGTCGATGGCTATATCAGCAGGTATGGGGGGCACAACTTTCCAACTTACTCCTGAATAGTTGGCTGCAGGGTTCACTTATCCCCCTGTGAGTGCAGGAGGCTGGGCTGAGAGCCCTTGTGCCCACTGATGATGCCACCCTCCGGGCCCTGGGGCACAGGGGCTCCACTCATTCTGCTCTGGTACAGCACATGTCCCTCCTTGCCCCTGTGCTGCCCACCTTTCCTGGGTACAGCAGGGGGAATCTGCTGGCAGGGTCAGTCCTCAGGGCGCTGCTGCCATTGCTCTGAGAAGTGGAGTTATTTCTAGCAATTCCTGACATTTGTGCCCATGTACTTAGAACAGATTATGAAGGGCAGCGCTGGCACATGAGAAATCCCAGCGGGATGTGACATTCGGGCTCAGTCTTACAGGATTTATGGCAGATATGACACATCTTAGTTTACCTGAGGCCATGTTCACACTGAGGTGTAAGTGCACCAGAATCTGAAGCAAAAAAATCTGGGGCTGACCCTGTGGTGCTCGCTGTGGGGTCTGCGCGTGGAATACCCCATCCCATTGTGTAAGGCCACGGGCCACCCACTGCGGTGTCCAGGAAGATTGTTCACTAGGTGACATGTCACAGGTTTAAAGAAATCCACTGGAATGACCAGCAGTGCAGATTACCCATTGCAGTTTATGGGGGCGATTTGTGGGTAGTTCATATGTTAATCTGCTCTGTGGAGACTGAGGTAGGCTCATACTGACGGTGTTTTTTCTCAGTTTTTGCAGTGGAAAATCTGTAAAAAAAAACACCAGTTTTAGAGTTTGTGTTGTAAAACACTGCCAAAAAACCCTCTGTGTGAACATGTTCTACGAGAGGAAAAACAATCTGTTTTTCAAGAAGAAAACTCTTCGGGAATTATTAGGCTGAAGTCACACTGGCGACTAAATCGTACCACTAGAATGCGATGAAATATCGCATTGCAGTCGAACCAATATTAATCAATGGAGTAGCTCCCATCATCCGATTTTTTGTGGTCCGATTTAAACGTGCGAGTGCAATCGCAGCATGCTGTGATTGTCACTGATTGTGGGTCGACTATCACCAATGCAAGTCAATGGGAGCGATGAAAAATCTGATTACAAACGGACCGCACGTGTGACTTGCGATTAAATCGCATCGGTGTCCTTTAGAAAAGCCGGCAATTCATCCGCTATACTGTAAAATCACACTGACAGCTTTATTAAAGAATATAATCAATACATATACACACATAGAATACATATTATATATAATATATATATATATATATATATATATGTCATTGTGACATATATATATACATATATTTATAGTTCCTAGACTTCTACATACTGTAATAGCCGCTAATTCAATTGCCGGCTTTTGTGAAATCACAGAAGCCGACATGAAATGATACATTGTTTACACACAGTTAACCATGTAATTTCATGTATTTTGATATATGGTTTGAACTTATAATTACATAAGTGTATGTGTACAAAATTTCAGACATGTAGGGGTTAATTAAAGGTGTAAATTCGTTGTAAAAAAAATGCGTGGGTTCCCGCTGTATTTTCTCCACCAGACAGACAAAGCAAGCGAGTGGGGGCAGATAATAACAGCCTAGGGAGGGTACTTTTTTTTTGTGCCCCCCCCCTGGCTACTGACAACTGCCCCCAGACACCCCAGAAAGGGCAAATCTAATTAGAGATTTGACATATTTTTTTTACAACGAATTTACACCTTTAATTAACCCCTACATGTCTGAAATTTTGTACACATACACTTATGTAATTGTAAGTTCAAACCATATATCAAAATACAGGAAATGACATGGTTAACTGTGTGGAAACAATGTATCATTTCATGTCGGCTTCTGTGATTTCACAAAAGCCGGCAATTGAATTAGCGGCTATTACAGTATGTAGAAGTGTAAGAACTATAAATATATGTATATATGTATGTGTTACAATGACATGTGTGTATATATATATATATATATATATATGTGTTCTATGTGTATATATCTATTCTTTCTATTGTGATTTAAATACTATTCTTTTGGATCCATTATATGTCATTTTTGCAAGCCTGCGAGAATTCTCGCAATTCGGATGTAAATCGGATGTTACAACTACGGTCAGATGCGACTAAATCGCATCAACTACAAAAAATCGGATGCTAGTCGCATCAATGTTCATGAAATTTTAATCCGATTATCGACCGACTAAAACGGTCAGATTTTTTTACTCGGTGTGTGTGACTCCAGCCTTACTTTTCTCTTGGGTTTTGTAGACCTAAAATCTCCTTTATATTAGTATTTTCTGGACTTTACTTCAGCTCTTTTTCAACACTTTATTCTTGCTGGAGCTTTTTCTTTGTGGGGGAGCGTCTTACTGACAGTCAATGACTTTAAAAAAATCTTTATAACGAATAAGAAAACAGTAGCTTTTTTTTTTTAAAACGAAAGCACTGACATATGCTTGAAAAGACTTCATGATCTTGACATCTTTTTAGCTTTTCCATTGACTTATATTTTAAAGGGAACTTCTCATATCACCAAATAATGTTAATCTGCAGATATGGGGTTAATCTGCTGGTTGATATCAGCCGCCGCCTGAATCAGCGTGGGAGCGATGCAGAGAGGTGAGTATAGTTTTATATATATATACAGTACAGACCAAAAGTTTGGACACAACTTCTCATTCAAAGATTTTTCTGTATTTTCATGGCTATGAAAATTGTAGAATCACACTGAAGGCATCAAAACTATGAATTAACACATGTGGAATTATACATTACACTTTACAAAAAAGTGTGAAACAACTGAAAATATGTCTTATATTCTAGGTTCTTCAAAGTAGCCACCTTTTGCTTTGATTACTGCTTTGCACGCAGAAAAGGTGAACGGATGGACTCTACATGCCTGGTTCCCACCGTGAAGCATGGAGGTGGTGTGATGGTGTGGGGGTGCTTTGCTGGTGACACTGTTGGGGATTTATTCAGCATTGAAGGCATAGTGAACCAGCATGGCTACTACAGCATCTTGCAGCAGCATGCTATTCCATCCGGTTTGCGTTTAGTTGGACCATCATTTATTTTTCAACAGGACAATGACCCCAAACACACCTCCAGACTGTGTAAGGGCTATTTGACCAAGAAGGAGAGTGTTGGAGTGCTATGCCAGATGACCTGGCCTCCACAGTCACCAGTCCTGAACCCAATCGAGATGGTTTGGGGTGAGCAGGACCGCTCACCGCTTCAATTTTGAATAAATCCCCAACAGTGTCACCAGCAAAGCACCCCCACACCATCACACCACCTCCTCCATGCTTCACGGTGGGAACTAGGCATGTAGAGTCCATCCGTTCATCTTTTCTGCGTGCAAAGCAGTAATCAAAGCAAAAGGTGGCTACTTTGAAGAACCTAGACATATTTTCAGTTGTTTCACACTTTTTTGTAAAGTGTAATGTATAATTCCACATGTGTTAATTCATAGTTTTGATGCCGTCAGTGTGATTCTACAATTTTCATAGTCATGAAAATACAGAAAAATCTTTGAATGAGAAGGTGTGTCCAAACTTTTGGTCTGTACAGTGTATATATATATTGTAAGCTTTTCAGGGGATATAGCTCTGGGATCGCCGTCCGGGTAGACGGAGTGGCACGGAAACAGTTCATTCACAGACAGCAGTTCTGGTAAAAACTGGCTGCAACCAGTTTTATTAAAGTCCACAGCAAACAGAACATAATCAAAACCAAATCATAAACATAAGACCTGGGCTTGTCCAGCCACTTACTACACTTAGATAGATTTCCCTATCTATCCGGGACCAGACTCTAACAGCCTGGGCCAAAACAACACATATGTTCAGCATTTACCAGCATGGAGTTTCACAGAGTCTCCTCCTTGTGTCTGAAGGCACCTTCAACGTCCAGACTTGAGAGAGCTCCCCTCCTATTCAGCAGCTATCCGCATGGATTCTCACAGAGACTACTCCTGTGTCCGGGGTACATCGAGCACCCAGACTGAGACAGCTCATACTCCTGGAGACTCCTTCTTGTGCCTGGACTCCTTGTCCAGACTAAGCGAGCTCTCTGTCTGTGTTCGCAGACACCTACTTCTGGTCTCCTAATTAACAGCTGAGTGGTTTCAGGCCTGAGCTGAAAGTGTGTACTGAATGTAAGGTGTAGTGACCTTTCTCTACCACTAGGTTTACAAAGCCATACATTTCCCTTATACCAGTCAGCAAAGTATCTAGGTGAAATGTACACCCCATTCAACACACATACTCTCACTGTCTCACATATCCCCCCCTCTTCTCCAGACCGGAGGGCTGGTCATCCAGACCGGAGGGCTGGTCAACCATCCAAAAGAGACAGTGAACTCTGGACCAGTCATGGCCCTGATCAGCTTCATCTTCACTACTGTCATCTGTATCTTCACCTGAGCCATAGCCAACATCAACTTTCTCATCTGAAGCATCCGCACTACCCTGTACCCTCCCAAGCCTATGCTCTCTGCGGGCCTCGGGTATCCTGCACGGTTTCATCTTGACCTTAGGGCCGGGCTCAGTTTCGATATAGTGACTGGCCAGAGAAGTACGACCCGGCACATTAGAACACTTCTGCTGACTCTTCCTCAGAAACTCACGTACCTCCTGTCCCTGGTGCACTGACCATGTGTCACCAACTATCACAGAAGGTATAGGGTTTTTTTCACTTTTCTCTAGTTCCCCTTGAACCCTCTTTAGCACATCTATTTTCTTGAATATCGGTTGACTCATAAAGTCTATTTCACACACCTTAAGCTCCTCTGCCATGGTCTCTGACCATTTTAAGCTACACTGTTCAAATGATTGGGACTGTAGAAGGAGCTGATCGTTTTTCTTTTGCAGTACACATAATTCATCCGCTAAGTCTCCAGTTGAATTGTAATGTTCTACCGTAACAACAGCATTCTTATATAGAGCCTTAGACTTATTGAGCAGCATTTGCTCTTGCAACGAAGAGATTCCCTGTATCCTTCCTTTTACTTCATTGACCTTCTCACGAAGATGCTCATGGCTTTCATCACACTCCTTCATCACAGTTTGGAGTTTTTTCTGAGAAGTCATCAATTCATCTGGTACCTGTTGGACGTCTTTTATGTCTTCGGCCCCTTCTTCAGGCTCTTCTGGTAGAACATGCTCAGAAGCCCTACCGTCAGTCTTACATTCTACCTCTTCAGTCACATCATTATGGTCTCCAATATTTCCATTTATTCCGGCTTTCAAGTTCTCCTTGATAGCTGCATCTGTATACTCAGAACCCGCCGGATTCTTCTCTTCCACCACGTTCTGCATCCCATCTGAGCTCCCGTGTGTCTGCAGCGGCAACGGAGTGACACATCGCCTTTCCCATTTGTTGGGACGCGGCTCCGATGTTGACTCCATGAAAGTGCGCCTGAGCCCACCAACGCCAGCCCGATGTCTCAAAATCTCATCTTGTGACTCATCCAGATCCTTGGTGTCACTCGGGAACACCGCTGGGGCTCCGGGCGCCGAACTTCCAGCCTGAGCTTCACGAGTTGCAGCCACTGATCCGAACCGCAACCCGTCCACGCCGCTGTCTTCGGCAGAAACAGACTCCTGGACAGAGTCAGTCCCCACATCTTCAGTTTTGTTCCTCACAGCTTCACTTGAGACATCAGCCTCTGGTGAGGCACCTGGCCTGGTGTCCACCACTTCCATGGCTTTCTCCACCTCTGCAGCATCACCTTCCGAGTCCTTGGCCTGATGCAGATCCACACCATACATTGATAACTTCTCATTTTCAACAGCATCCACTTGTGCTGTGTTCAGTTTCAGAGTCCTGTCTTTCACCTTAGTCTTCGCCAGGGAACCGGCCAACGGTACAACATCTTCAGATGCCATCCTCCGTCCGACTGCAAGGTCAGCCTCAGCCTTCCTCTCAGGACTCTCAATCTCCTCTGCTACCATGCCTTCCTCACTTGCACTGGTTGCTTTATTGTCATCAGATGACTCACTATCACCATCACTATCCCTGTCTGACCCCCTTTTCTCAGCCACATCTGGCTCACTTTCAGGGTTAGACACTTCATTTTCATTCACATCCGGCTCACTGTCAGGGTTATACAATTCATTCTCATTCACATCTTGATCTGGAACCTTAGTTAACATGTCATCCACAACATTAACTTCACCATCTGGTCCCTGGTTTCCCTCAGGTGGTCCCTCAAGTATGTGACTATGTGATAACCCCAGCACTATACTTCCATATAGCTCAGATACCAGGAGCTGACTTACGACCTCTCCCTGGACTTCAGGGTCCCTATACAATAGGTTATTGTTCATGGCAGCAGGAGGAAACCTCTCCTCAGAGCCAGGCTCTTGGGGAACCTCATTCAGAACAATTACATTTTCCTGTGCCGTTTTAAGAGTGGGGTCTCGCACCGGCTCACTCCCAAAATTGTCACAGGAGCCAGGCAGGTCAGGGACACTCGGTTCCCGAGAACCACCATCCTCGTCTCCCAACATCACCTGCAAAGAAATGTCATCTTTATCACGGTCATCATCAGTATCATCACTATTATGATTAGCATTATCATCATCAATATTATCATGGTCATCATCATTATCACATAAGTTTAACGGCCCACTAGCATTGTGTTCCGCCCCTCGGGACTGCGCACCCTCAGTAGGAGCTTCATCACACTGTCCATCAGAAACATTTTTCCCCCAGAGATCCTTAGACCGGGGAAAGTCATTACCCAATACGACAGGGTGCACCAGGTTTTTCACTACCCCCACTTCACATGAAATCTCCCCGAGTTTAGGGACCAAGTCCACGGCAGTCTCTGGGTAGACTTTGGTGTCTCCATGGATGCACACCATACTCAGGTGCTTATCAGGGATGAAGTCCCTATCAATCAGGCTGTCACATACGGAAGTCACTGGACTCTCTGAGTCCAAGAGGGCCTGCGCTGGGCAGCCATTTACAACCACCGGGGACACCTGTGGTCCAGTTTCTTCGGCTGCAGTGGTCACACACACCAGTTCTGTGCAGAGAGAGAGGGACCTGCCAACATCACGGCACATAGGCTCCCCCTCTAGTGAACAGCCGGCTGCAATTTCACGACATCTCCAACACTGTCCACCACAATCACCCTCCCATATGTCCCCTTGGGCCTGAACCCGCTTATCAGCATACCCCATGTCCCCAACAGCTGGAACACTCTTACCGCGAGAGTTCAGCGTCCGGGAACTCTGAAGTGACGACCTCTCAGACGGCTGTACCTCAGGAGGACGTGCTTGGGTGTAGCGGTCCACTATCACCTTTTCAACTCCATAATCAGGCCTGCTGACTGCAGACTCCCAACTGTATCTCCAGTCATGAACTCCCCTGGCACGGGCTGTCACCGTAACACCCAGCCGGACAAGAATCCCCACTTTCATCTTAGCATAGTTTTGGCGGTCCTGCTCGCTCAGGTCACCATAGGCCCTTTGGGGCTCTCCAATCAGATAGGGTGTGACCATCATGGCCCATTCAGATAGGGGCAGATTCTCCTTCTCTGCCAGTCTCTCAAACCTAGTGAGATATACCTCCACATCATCACGAGGTGTCATCTTTTCCAGGGACCGTCTTACCGCCTTCTTTACAGCGGACAATGCAGGTACCTTCACAACATTACTCGGGAACAAGGTGCTGAGAGCTGCAATCCGCTCCCTCAGCAATCGGTTAAACTCCTGCTGCTGCTGCAGGATTTGCTGCTGGTGCTGCAGGCGCTGCTGCTCCATGCTCTGCTGCATGCTTCGCTGGGCCTGGACCAGGTACTCAACGAGCTCCTCCATACTGCCGGACTTATCTGTCTCAATCACAGCAGTCTTATGTTGCATATTAACTTGCGCCATTGGTTCAAACAGTGCCTCCATGCTGTCAGATATCTCTGTCTTCACAACGGCAGACTTCAGTCAAGGCATACACACTACACAGCTTTTTTCCACAGAAAATTCAGCCTTGCTGTGCAAACACCCTTTTTTTTTTTTTTTTGCAAAGTCTATTAGGGCTACTGTCTCTTTAAGACTGCTCCACAGGCGTTTCTCTTGCTGCTGCACATTCCACAGTCATTTTCACAACAAGTTCAGCTTTGCTGTGCATACATTTTCTCTCTGCAGACCCTATCAGGGCCACTGTCTCTCCAAGACTGCTCCAAACAGACGTTTCTGCTGACACACTTTTTTTTTTTTTTCTGTTGCTATTTCAATAGACTTCACCTTTAATGCTGTCTCTTGCCACTGTGCTGCATGCACACTCCAGCACTAACTGTACCAGGCCCTGCGCTGCCCCAGCATTCTCCGCCAATTGTAACATTTCCAGGGGTATTTAGCTCTAGGATCGCTGTCTGGGTAGACAGAATGGCACGGAAACAGTTCATTCAGACAGCAGTTTGGTGAAAACTGGCCGCAACCAGTTTTATTAAAGTCCACAGCACACAGATAAAAACAAAGCATAAACAAAAGACCTGGGCTTGTCTAGCCTCTAATTACATTTAGATAGATGGCCCTCTCTATCCGGGACCCAGACTCTACCAGTCTGTGCCCAAAACAACACATATGATCACTGTTACCAGTATGGAGTTTCACAGACACTCCTCTTTATGTCTGAAGACAACTCCAACATCCAGACTTGAGAGAGGTCACCTCCTATTCAGTAGTCACCAGCATGGAGTGTCGCAGAGTCTCCTCTTTGTGTCCGGGGTACCTCGAGCACCCAGACAGAGAGAGCCCACCTCCCGGAGTCTCCTTCCGTGCCTGGACTCCTGTCCAGACTGAATGAGCTCTCTGACTGTGCTCCCAAGCACCTACTTCTGGCTTCCTAATCAACACCTGAGTGGATTCAGGTCTGAGCTGCAAGCGTGTACTGAATGGCAGGTGTAGTGACCTTTCTTTACCACCAGGTTTACCAAGCCACACATTTCGCTCATACCAGTCAGCAAGGTACTTAGGTGAAATATACACCTCATTCACCACATATTCCTTCACTGTCTCACAGTGTATATTTGTATGATTGGTATTTTCCTTTATCCCTATTTGTATTACCTTGTTATTCTGGTTGATGTATTATAGTACATTACTACTCTCCTCTTCTCTGGGAGTGGGAAGGGTACAGACTGAGGGTGGATTCAGGAGCTAAGTAAAGGTATGAACCTCCGCATCTTCACCATCAGAAGTAATCCGGGGAACAGGGCGAGCTAGGGTGCCCCTAGAGTTAGGGACGGGGAAGGAGCCCCTGATCCTGGGACACCAGACAACAGAGTCAGGTGGAAACTCCAGGAGTGTGAGTTACTTTTTCTTTCAATGACCTTACACTCAATCTGGATACTTTCTAGGTAGTTTGTTGTAGTGCTATTAATGCCTAATTATACTGTACATTACGGGCAAACATTCCATAGAAGCCAACAATGTAGCTGCTGTGGGTACTCAGGAGAAATGTTCCTAGACCTGATTGGCACAGATTGACTTTGCACATACGTGTGCCACCTATCTGCACATTCTTCATGGAATTGCGGGATAAAGCCAAGCATAACACTTTGTGTTTTCCAGCAGTCCAACCTAGACTGAATGGAGCTGTGGCATGCATGCGTTGTCACTAATTCACTCCAATGGGGCATTCCCAGGATCAATGAGCATCCTAGATGTGAAAGCCCCACTGATCGGCAATGTATCAG
>JARQOD010000004.1:30811781-30858851 GCA_033576555.1 Oophaga sylvatica
TTTTGTCAAGTCTACAGGTACACCTCCTGCTCCACTGTCTGCTGAGAACGAATTTGAGGTAGAGAACATTTTGGCCACCAAAAGGGTAGGAAGAAAGACCTATTTTCTGGTGGATTGGAAGGGGTTTGGTCCTGAGGAGAGAACGTGGGAGCCTCGGGAGAACATCCATGCCCCTCTCATTGCTAAATTTCTTTCTGGCCTAAAAAAGGGGGGGCCTAAAGGGGGGGGTACTGTAGCGCCGGCGTCCCTGCCCTCTGCCAGGCAGGGACGCTGTTCCCCTGCGCCAGCGTCCTCTGCCAGGCAGGGACGTCGCCCCCCTTACCCACGCTCGGCGTCCTCCTTCCGCCCTGCTGGGGTCGCGCGCTCCTTCCCTGCTGCTGGACTTAGGGCGCACGCCCGCGCGCTCCCCCGCTCTTAAAGGGGCCGGCGCATCTTTCAAAAAAGGTCCCCGGCCAATGCCGGAGGACTCCACCCTATATAAAGTACTCCCTCCTTAATGGAGGTGCCCGAGCAATGTTGTTGCACTGTTTACTCTGCTTCAGCCCTCAGGTTCCGTTACCAGTTACCTGCCTGTCTCCTGACAGTTTGCTGTCTGCTACCTGTCCGCAAGCCTACCTGGAGGTTCGGCCGTCACCGGTGGTGACCATCGGCTATTCCAGAGAATCTCGCCTGCTCACTTGGGGGCGCTCATCTGCCATCTGCCTGCAGACCTACCCGGAGGTTCGGACGTCACATGCGGTGACCATCGTCTATTCCAGAGACTCTCGCCTGCTCACTTGGGGCGTTCATCTGCCATCTGCCTGCAGACCTACCCGGAGGTTCGGACGTCACATGCGGTGACCATCGTCTATTCCAGAGACTCTCGCCTGCTCACTTGGGGGCGTTCATCTGTCATCTGCCTGCTAGCCTACCGGGAGGCTCCACCATCTCAGGTTGTATATACCTGTCTATCCAGAGACTGCCCCGGTCACTTGCCGTGACTACCTGCCTGTCTATCCAGAGACTGCCCCGGTCACTTGCCGTGACTACCTGCCTGTCTATCCAGAGACTGCCCCGGTCACTTGCCGTGACTACCTGCCTCTCTATCCAGAGACTGCCCCGGTCACTTGCCGTGACTACCTGTCTGTATATCCAGAGACTGCCCCGGTCACTTGCCGTGACCTCCTTCCCGTCTGTCCAAAGACTGTCCCTGTCACTTGCCGTGACTTCCTGTCCGTCTCCCCGGGCCCCACCCGCTCCTTTACAAGGAAAGCCTCCTTGTATAATAAAGCTCAGAGGTTCCGCCTCCCTGACCCGTTACATATATATACATGTCACAATGACATGTATATATATATATATATGTGTTTATGTGTATATATCTATTCTTTTTTTTGTGATTGAAATACTATTCTTTTGGATCCATTATATGTCAGTTTTGCAAGCCTGCGAGAAAATCTCGCAAGTCGGATGAAAATCGGATGTTACAAGGTACACACACATGCGACTAAATCGCATCTTTGAAGGAAAATCGGATGCCAGAAGGATGTGTGATGTTTGCATTTTGATCCGACAATCGACCGTCTAAAACGACCGATTTTTTGTCGTTGTGTGTGACGCCGGCCTTAGGGTGGTTTCAGATGGCCATAATCGGGCTACATCGCTGGTGATCGGTTTAGTTTAATCAAACATGGGAAGTTCAGATATTGCAGCAAAAACATGGCCGCAAAGAGAGAAGAGCATTACAAAATATGAAGATTTTCCTTTTCTCCACAACGTTAACTTTTCATTTTGTTTTTTACCGAATAAAATTCATCATAAAATTTGACAAATAATTTTCTAAAAAAGCATTCGGCGTGTTTAATTTATTTACAAGCTTTATTTTGTCAACATAATCTATATTTGCGCATATTGTTTTTTGTCCTTTCATCGTTATTAGACAGTTACAAGGATATGATTAGATAAATGTTTAATAGCATAACATGTTTTTACTCAAGCCTTCCCATAGGATCCATAGAACATGAATTCATTCATTAGGCTCTAAAATGTCAGAGAATGCAGACAGCCACGGTAGATTTCCAAGGAAGCTTCACAATCACAAAGGTAATTTTTTATTTTTTTCATTTTTTTTTTTACAAAAACAGGAAAAAAACAACAGAGCTGTGCAGTTTATGTATTTAAAAAGGTGGCGATGCATTATGGATTCATAGCTGGAATTATAGGCTGGCTATTGATTTTGGCATCTTTGTTCTTTATATTGAAAAAACCTTCAGGGGTCTGAATGAGTACAAAGAGTAAAGCATGAGACAGAAAAGGCGCAGCTGCTATAAGGTAATGATTATGCAGCACTGCAACGGCTTAGGAGCCTGAATGTACTGGCAGGCGTTTTATTAATATTAGTTGTCGGCTGTGATGGATAGTACTGTGCCACCCGCAAATAGTAAACGACATTGCTAGTGCTATCATATGCAATAAAAGAAGCGTTTCCTGCATTGTGCTGCCAATACTTTTCCAAGCATCATCCTTTTTAACTTGTCCCCCTGCACGTTGCGCATTCATGTATTCAGCTCATAGTCCGAATGCTCGAGAGACAGGAGAGCAGCAGCGAGGGCAGCTTCCCATTTCTGCAAAAGCATATACTAAGATAAGCCTTATCTCATGCCGAAATTGACTTAAAGGGATATTCCCATCTTAACCTGGCCATACACTTGAGATTTTGGACAGACAGGTTTAGACCGGTTCAACGCATCAGCTTTTTTTTTCTCATATACGAAAATGGTAGTTTTTTTTTTTTTTACTGTGTGCCGTATCCATTTTTGGGGCTGTTGTCATTTTTCACAATCCTTGATGCATCCATTTTTTTCAAATCAAGAAAATAAATTCTTAAAGGGAGTCTGTCAGCAGGTTTTTTGCTATGTGATCTAAAGACATGAGAAGATAGAGGCTGAAACACAGAATTCAGGGATGTGTCACGTGTCAAAGTGTGTGTTGTAGTTTACACTGTGTGCAGAATTATTAGGCAAGTGAGTATTTTGCTCACATCATCCTTGTTATGCATGTTGCCCTACTCCAAGCTGTATAGGCTTGAAAGCCTACTGACAATTATGTAAATCAGGTGATTTCTCTGTAATGAGGAGGGGTGTGGTCTAATGACATCAACACCCTATATAAGGTGTGCTTAATTATTAGGCAACTTCTTTTCCTTTGGCAAAATGGGTCAGAAGAGAGATTAGACGAACTTTGAAAAGTCAAAAATTGTGAGATGTCTTGCAGAGGGATGCAGCAGTCTTATAATTGACAAACTTTTTAAGCGTGATCACCAAACAATCAATCGTTTCATGGCAAATAGCCAACAGGGTCGCAAGAAGCGTGGTGATAAAAAAGGCTCATAATAACTGCCCATGTGTAGCCCTGGTGTGAAGGCACACGCAGTACCCTGGAGGATGTGTGGAGAGATAGCAGTTCAATGCTCAATGAACATTCATTCCAACACGCACTTAGACACACCCTTAGAGTATTTAGTCACTCGTCAGGGAGTGGTCAGGGGTCATTCAGTGCAGTCAGTGAGTCTAGCCTGGACGTGGAGGGAGGAAGTAGTCCAGCCTGGGTCTGTGTGCAGTTCAGAGAAGTGGAGGCCAGTAGAGGGGAGCCAGATCACCTCAGCCTGGTCAGAACTGTGCCCCACTGATAGACAGACTGAGACATTTTATTGAGAAGGAAGAGGGATTTGCAGATACTTCAGTCTCCTGTCCCAAGGACAGTGAAGGTTCAGAGACGTACTCCTACCTAGAGGATTACTGAGATTCTGGCAACAAGCTCAAGAAAGAAGTTAAGAAAGTGATTGACTTATATATCCTTTGGAAGTGAGGAATGCTTATGCTACAAGCGCGGACAAGGCGAAAGGCACAGTGGAAGGATTCTTAGAAGTGCTTTAGGATTGGAGAAGTCCTGCACATTGTCACCGGTCACTGGGGACCGAAGCATCACTATAGCTTCACGCATAGTGGTAGAAAAACCAGAGGCTTACTGGACCTTAGGTAGCAGCAAGCAGCCCCTGGAGTGTCGGTACGTAACTGGGGTCAGGGGGAGTGAGAACCTTGAGCCTGATCAGCAAGAATAGGAACTCAGCTCTCTCACAGGAAGGCTCCGACCACAAAACTGACCGGGCAGTACAGCTTTGAAATAGCTGGAGTTTATAGAGGGAACTACGCTTTATGCTGGTTGGACTCATCATTGTGAAGGTAAAGGAGGCCCCTAACTTGTCCAGCTGCTATCTCAAAACACATTCTCCATTGGATCAGCCTCCCTGGGACCTGCCTTACCATCTAACAAGTAAAAGGTATGGAAAGACGCTGACGGTGTGAGACTGAGTTATTTAATTGCATGCCTGCACAACCCACCATAACCATCGACCTGAGGGAAGAGTCCCACCTGTAGGGGACCCGACATCTAGCTGCCTCACCATCCCCTCAGAGATCTACAGCAGCGCTGGTACAAATTACCAGAGACTACAGGTGGCGTCACGAACTGTAAATATATCTATCCCCTGTAAATATTCCCCCAACATACGCCAGACCGCCAGGGCCACAGACCGAGCCACCGCTACCTGTGACAAACCCCATAGACTTCCATAGGCTCGGCTCTGAGTACCCCATTGCCCTGGTAATCCACAATTGTGGTGGCGGGTCGAGACACCCATGAATTGAGGAAAATCAAGCGTGAAGCTGCCAAGATGCCATTTGCCACCAGTTTTGCCATATTTCAGAGCTGCAATGTTACTGGAGTATCAAAAAGCACAAGGTGTGCCATACTCAGGGACATGGCCAAGGTAAGGAAGGCTTTAAAATGATCACCTTTGAACAAGAAACATAAGATAAAACTTCTAAACTGGGCCAAGAAATATCTTAAGACTGATTTTCTAAGATTTTATGGACTGATGAAATGAGAATGACTCTTGATGGGCCAGATGGATGGGCCCGAGGATGGATCAGTAAAGGGCAGAGAGCTCCACTCCGACTCAGACACCAGCAAGGTGGAGGTGGGGCAGGGCCGGCTCCAGGTTTTTATGGGCCCCGGGCGAAAGAGCCTCAGTGGGCCCCTTTAACACAGACCACGATTCATGATGCACAGATACAGCAGAGAAATATAGGTACAGTACAATGTCAAATACTTCACTTCTTCCATTACATGAGTGATATCTATTGTAAATTGTACAATAGTTCAAAAACCGCCAAATCCTCACAGCACACAGAACAGACTGGACAGTACAGTCCTCCATACAATATTATGGGCACCACAGTCTCCCCCTCATCACCCATATAATACCCCATGCAGGATGTCACCCCCCATATAATGCTCCATACAGAATACTGGACCCAAAATAATGCTCCATACAGAATACTGGACCCAATATAATGCTCCATACAGGATACTGGTCCCCATATAATGCTCCATACAGGATACTGGTCCCCATATAATGCTCCATACAAAATATGGAGCTCTCCTCTGCGCTGTACTGCGTTCTGCACTGTTACGGCTCAGAAAAGGGCGCTGTGGAAAGACTCCCCATTATCATCATGATTGTCTCCCCATCATCACCATTGCCTCCTTATCATCATCATGGCCTCCCCATTATCATCAATGCCTGCCCATGATCATCATCTCCTCCCCATCATCATCTTCTCCCCATCATCAATGCCTGCCCATTATCATCAATGCCTGCCCATTATCATCATCTTCTCCCCATAATCATCAATGCCTCCCCATTATCAGCAATGCCTGCCCATCATCATCTCCTCCCCATCATCATCAATGCCTGCCCATCATCATCTTCTCCCCATCATCAATGCCTGCCCATTATCATCAATGCCTGCCCATTATCATCATCTTCTCCCCATCATCATCAATGCCTCCCCATTATCAGCAATGCCTGCCCATCATCATCTTCTCCCATCATCAATGCCTGCCCATTATCATCAATGCCTGCCCATTATCATCATCTTCTCCCCATCATCATCATCAATGCCTCCCCATTATCAGCAATGCCTGCCCATCATCACACACAGACAGCACACAAACACTCTCTCACATACATACACACACACATACACACACACACACACATACATACACACACAAAGCACCGCACTACATACACACAGAGACACACACACACATGTCTTACCTGTCCAGCGTCCCCGCGCTCTGTGCCACAGCCGGCCGCTGAATGATGACGTCATTCAGCGGCCGGCTGTGAGAGGAAGCGCCGGCGCCCCCTGGAGCCCGGAGCTGCGGCAGCGGAGGCACGGGAGAGGTAAGTATTGTGCCAGCTGATGCCGGGGCCCTGAGCAAGTGGGGGGGGGCCCAGTGGCGGCGCTGACACCGCTCTCCTCCGCTAACGGGCGCGGGGGTGCCAGACTGCGAGTGGGCCCCCCCGCCTGCTCAGGGCCCCGGCACTTGCCCGGGTGTGCCGGGTGCTGACGCCGGCCCTGAGGTGGGGTACTGGTGTGGGCTGGTATCATCAAAGATGAACTTGTGGGACCTTTTCAGGTTGAAGATGGAGTGAAGCTCAACTCCCAGACCTACTGCCAATTTCTGGAAGACAACTTCTTCAAGCAGTGGTACAGGAAGAAGTCGGTATCTTTCAAGGAAAACATGATTTTCATGCAGGACAATACTCCATCACTTGTATCCAAATGCACCACAGCGTGTATGGCCAGTAAAGGTCTAAAAGAAGAAAAAATCATGACATGGCCCCCCCTTGTTCACCTGATCTGAACCCCATAGAGAACCTGTGGTCCCTCATAAAATGTGAGATCTACAGGGAGGGAAAACAGTCCACCTCTCGGAACAGTGTCTGGGAGCCTGTGGTGGCTGCTGCACGCAATGTTGATCGTAAACAGATGAAGCAACTGACAGAATCTAGGGATGGAAGGCTTTTGAGTGTCATCGTAAAGAAAGGTGGCTATATTGGTCACAGATTTTTTATTTTTTGGTTTTGAATGTCTGAAATTTTTATTTCTAAATTTTGTGTTGTTATATTGGGTTACCTGGTGAAAATAAACAAGTGAGATGGGTATATATTTGGTTTTTATTAAGTTGCCTAATAATTCTGCACAGTAATAGTTACCTGCACAAACAGATATCCTCCTAAGATAGCCAAATCTTAAGAAAACCCACTACAATTTCCAACAATATTAAGCTTTGATATTTATAAGTCTTTGGGGTTGATTTTGAACATAGTTGTTGTTCAATAATAAAAAGAATCCTCTCAAATACAACTTGCCTAATAATTCTGCACACAGTGTATTAACTGTGAGGGATTTATCATCACTAAGAGATTAACATGGACTACACAAGCACATAGCCAATCGCTGCGGTGAGAAAATTAACTTTATTCCCCCCCGGCAGAATTCAGTTTGCCAGTTTGTGGCCCCACTGTACATATATGCGTATGTGGCACAGAAACGATGCTAGTTTGACCTAGATGACAATGTTAAATATGTGGTCACTTACTCTGCCGAAGACTGGGGATGTAAGAGCGTCCTGTAGTTCTTGTGCTTGAGAAAGGAGGGCTGTGCCTTTCGAAAAACATTGGTCATTGGCCCACACACGTGCCTGTCACACACGGCTGGTGACGTCACCGTAATCACGCCCCCCGCTCACCATGCTACTGCACAGTGGCGCTTACGGCCAGAGCATACCTTCATACCGCATATGCTCATGTGCAGGGGGGTGTCTAGGTACAGGAGGACGCTCCCTAACGCGGCACTTCCACTGAACTCTACGGCAAGCACAGGAACTACAGGACGCTCTTACATCCCCAGTCTTCGGCAGAGTCAGTGACCACATATTTAACATTGTCATCTAGGTCAAACTAGCATAGTTTCTGTGCCACATGCGCATATATGTACAGTGGGGCCACAAACTGGGAGCACAACAACTTTTTATGTGACTCTGCGATTTCTCCTTATCAAGACAGGACCGCACACAGAGCCTGTCAAGTGGTCAGCAGCCCCAGCAGTAACTTTTACCCCCTTGTGAGCGCCAGTGTGTACGAAGTATAGAATTCAGTTTCACTCACGGGGTAGGTGCCGATGCTGGTTCAGTCACTGCTCTGAGTATACAGAGTGGATGCTGTAAACGCGCCCCCGGTCCTGACTGACTGCCCACGCCAATATAGAGCCAATGTCAGCGTCAGTCAGCGCCAGGGGTGAGGTTACAGCTGGCTCTCTGTATACTCAGAGCAGTGACCGAACCAGTGTCGGCACCACACCTATGACCAAAATCAAATGATGCCGTGGAGAAAAAAGTTCATTTTCGCACTCCTGTGTTCAGATATATGCAGGCGCCAGACAGGTTAGTAACGCTATTAACCTGAACATTAACCCCATATCTGCAGGTTAATAATGTTTTTGCTGGTGACAGGTTCCCTTTTAACGGAGTCCGTAACTCGAAAAGGATATATTAAACTAATCATATTGCAGTGTAGTGAATATATAGCCCTATAAAAACTCTACTTTTGTGTTTAAAGTCGTTTGAGGGGAGTGCTCAGGCATACCCTCTGATATCTACCTGTCTCAGCTTGGCCGAGTGTCAAATCCTTTCCCTATGGCCAATGCCTTTGTTGTGCTCCACATCGGGTTTTGCAGGTGGGCCAGCATGTCTATATAGCTTCATATATAGTTCCTGATACCTCCTCAGACTCCGATGAACTCTGTACAATAACTGCTGGTTATTAACTCATCCATTGCCATAAACATCTTGACCGGTTATTTGAGTCTGTTCACATTACATGCATCTTCAGTCGATTAATCCATCTCCTGCTGTAAACATACAACTGTGTGCCTGCTTCAGACCTGCTGTATCCTACATCTACTTTCCTGGTTCTGTGGCTTCCAGGGTGTACTGCTGTGTCAGTGCTCTGGGTCAGGTCTCCTTAACAAGTCCTGGTCATTCCTGAACAGGAAAAAAACAAAATGTGCATGTGTGACATCCTTATGACATTCGTGTGAATGTTTGTTGTCCATGTCCATGTGTACGTGTTTCACATCCATGTAGAGTCTGTGTGACATGTACCCGCACCTGGGAAAAGCAGTACAGTTCGTAATGATCCCAGCTTTCAATATTGTCGCTTGGGCTCCCTGAGATCAATGCTCCCATTCAGGAGACAATGATTGGAGTTGTATTCAGCAGCTGTGTCCCTCCTGTGTAAAATAAAGAATTAAATGTAAAAACGCAGTGGGCTCTCACATAATTTACATAACCAGCAGAGGGAAAGCCCACAGCTGGGGGCTGATGTTAATCTGGGAAAAGGGACAATATCCAAAAATGTTCCCAGGCTATTAATAACAGCTTACAGCTGTTTTTTAGCCTTTCCTGGTGAATTTATGGGGAATCCCAGAAAAAAAAGACATTGGGTCCCCCTTTAAATTCAAACCAGCAAAGGCTAAGCAGACAGATGTGGGTTGATATTAATAGCCTGGGATGGTGCCAGAGATATAGCCTCCACATGCTACCAACATCAGTCCTCAGTCACCTCAGAAATGGCAAATCCACAGGATTCCTCGCTAAGAGGAAGAGGGGTGATCTGCTATATGAAAGTGTTAGAGCAAGATGACGATATCAAATGAAGTTGGCTAGGCAGCCCTAATAATTCATCAATCCAAATTATAACATTTTACTAATTCCAGAAGGACACATTCCTTTTTACAGAACATTGATCCTCGCTCGTGTGTACACTTTGTGTATAAACTTCTCTGCTGATTTGTGCTGTAACATGAATGAAAATTTGCAATTCCATTTTCATCTATTAAATTTACAGCTTTTTCCTACTGGTGTGTCATATATTGCTGAAATCTTACAGCTCAGAGATTCAAGATGTGTTCACTTGTAGCCAGAACCTCCATTATTTGTCCAGATATATGCAGCAGGTCTGCCATATTCAAATGAACTTATTCATACTGTATGATTCACGAGATTGCAAATTTCCAGACAGCAGCACTTTTAGTTATACATTATTTCATGAGATATATGGGATTTTAGAAAACTTTAGTCACAAGTTGTGAAGTATGACAGCGTTAAGATGTTGGAATACTTCAAATCCACATATTATCGAGAACTAACCAGTCAGCCAATTCGTCTGGAATCCTACATAGCAACGATTTCTGTGATTCTCATATAGTTGAAATGAAGAAGCTGACAGCAAGAAAAGTCATGTATGACTTCTCAGGGTGAAGGAGAAGTCACCATCCATTGAGTCTTCCATTTTTAGAGAGCTAGCCATATGATCATTTTTTTTAACTTGGGTCCAAAGTGCCTATTAAATGACTTATTTAAAGAAGCCCTCCTCCTATCATAGTTTTTATAGTCTTAATATATTGCAATCATCATATTATATAGCACTGTGTACAGTCATGGCCAAAAGTTTTGAGAATGACACAAATATTATATTTTCACATGATCTGCTGCCCTCTGGTTTTTATGCGTGTTCGACAGATGTTTTTATCACAGACAGAAATATAATAATTGCAAACATATGAGTAACAAAAGCTTATATTGACAGTTAGAATGAGTTAATGCAGCAAGTCAATATTTGCAGTGTTGACCCTTCTTCTTCAGGACCTCTGCAATTCTCCCTGGCATGCTCTCAATCAACTTCTGGACCAAATCCTGACTGATAGCAGTCCATTCTTGCACAATCAATGCTTTCATTTTGTCAGAATTTTTAGTTTTTTGTTTGTCCACCCGTCTCTTGATGATTGACCACAAGTTCTCAATGGGATTAAGATCTGGGAAGTTTTCAGGCCATGGACCCAAAATCTCTATGTTTTGTTCCCTGAGCCATTTAGTTATCACCTTTGCTTTTGGCAAGGTGCTCCATCATGCTGGAAAAGGCATTGTTGATCGCCAAACTGCTCTTGGAGGGTTGGGAGAAGTTGCTCTTGGAGGACATTCTGGTACCATTCTTTATTCATGGCTGTGTTTTTAGGCAAGACTGTGAGAGAGCTGATTCCCTTGGCTGAGAAGCAACCCACACAATGAATGGTTTCAGGATGCTTAACAGTTGGCATGAGACAAGACTGGTGGTAGCGCTCACCTTGTCTTCTCCGAATGAGGCGTTTTCCTGATGTCCCAAACAATCGAAAAGGGGATTCATCAGAGAAAATAACTTTACCCCAGTCCTCAGCAGTCCACTGCCTGTACCTTTTGCAGAATATCAGTCTGTCCATGATGTTTTTTCTGGAGAGAAGTGGCTTCTTTGCTGCCCTCCTTGAGACCAGGCCTTGCTCCAAGAGTCTCCGCCTCACAGTGCGTGCAGATGCACTCACACCTGCCTGCTGCCATTCCAGAGCAAGCTCTGCACTGCTGGTAGCCCGATCCCGCAGCTGAAACACTTTCAAGAGACAGTCCTGGCGCTTGCTGGTCTTTCTTGGGCGCCCTGAAGCCTTTTTGGCAACAATGGAACCTCTCTCCTTGAAGTTCTTGATGATGCGATAGATTGTTGACTGAGGTGCAATCTTTCTAGCTGCGATACTCTTCCCTGTTAGGCCATTTTTGTGCATTGCAATGATGATTGCACGTGTTTCTTTAGAGATAACCATGGTTAACAGAAGAGAAACAATGATGGCAAGCACCAGCCTCCTTTTAAAGTGTCCAGTGGTGTCATTCTTACTAAATCATGACAGATTGATCTCCAGCCATGTCCTCATCAACACCCACACCTGTGTTAATGGAGCACTCACTGAAAAGAGGTTGGCTGGTCCTTTTAAGGCAGGGCAGCAATGATGTTGAAATGTGTTTTGGAGGATAAAGTTCATTTTCTAGCCAAATATTGACTTTGCAAGTAATTGCTGTTAAGCTGATCACTCTTTATAACATTCTGGAGTATATGCAAATTGCCATTAGAAAAAGTGAAGCAGCAGACTTTGTAAAAATTAATATTTGTGTCATTCTCAAAACTTTTGGCCATGACTGTACTTACAATTGCTCTTTTTGACTTTCTACCAAGCTAATCCTTCTCTTTTCTCTGGTCTATGTAGAAACAAGAAGTCTCTTGCCCCTGCATTTATCATTCCCCCTTTCAGTTCCTTACCCAGCTGTTCCTCTTCCCCCCTGTCAGGGACTTTTGCAGTGATTCATGACTCATACAGGGAAAATTGACCTCCTGTTTCTGCGCAGAGCTTTGAAGGATTCAACTAGTCAATTTTTAATCACATGATGTTATAGACCTAATGGAAAAGAGAAGAATTATCTGGGTAGAAAAGAAAAATGAGCAATTGTAAGTAAACAGTGCTATATAATATGATTGCAATATTTCAAGAGGATACAAATTTTGATGGGAGGAGTGTTTCTTTAGTAAAATAGTTCCAAGTAAAGTATAAGTTGCATCTGGGGTATTTATGGCATCTGGACTGAATATGGCAAATTTCAAGAGTCCCATAGAAATGAATGCAAGGTCCCATTCTCGAGAGGGATGACAGCGGCAGACAGCAGTGGAGCAGCATCTATCTTCTATTCATGACATATTTTTTCCATGTGCCATAAATGTCCTAGATGGAAAAAATAACACTGTAAGTTGAAAACCATTGCTCTGGTGTCAGGGACTCCGCCTCTATGTGAATGGATCGTGGCATCTGTTAATCAGTGTTGTGAACAGAACAGAGATCTACGGCAATATCAAAAATTTTTAGGCATAACTTAAAGTTCCTGCAGAAAAAAATTGTAACATCGCCCCTTACATACAATATATGACTTTAAATTCTGGTGTCTTGTTAGGGTATGTTCACATAAAAGATTTTGTGAACGAATCCAAGCACATTTAGCACGGAATCCCGGTGAAATCAAACTCTTATTGATTTCGATAGTAATCCAAGACACAGTTTACACCTTACAATATTTTTCATGGGCAAAATGTATGACTGGCGTCACGGATGAAAAAAAATGTGTTCAAAAATCCATAGCAAACAACAAGATACTGCAATAATGCAATGTATAAAACTAGGAATCAAAACGTAAAGACAATATATATAATATTTTTTGTTCATACACCATAAATGTAATTCCCCACATTAGTCAAACTGGAAAAACCCTTTAAGCCTAGTTAATACCAGATTTGATTTTGGACTAGAGTAATATGAATATTTTTGCCCCGGACACTTCATATGAAGGGACCGCCCCAGGGTACTTGCAAGTCACATAACCATCTTATTGATGTGTCTTAAACTGCTTTGCTCCTCAATTATCCGCTGTTTTCAGCCGTTTTGAGACATCAAGCTGCAATTGCTGAAGTGTTCGAAAAGGTTCAATGTGCTTCGAGGAATTTTCCAGATAACTACATCTTATGTATCTGTAAACTCTTCTGAGTTAGGGCCAGAATTGCGGAGTTTTATGTTTATACTTCCAGCCTCTCCTGTAGTGATGATGATTGAGGGACATGCAGTGTGATAGAAGACAATATAAGTGGTTTTAGTGTCAGCAATCTTCAGAATACCCATCACATAATACATTTAAGCTTCTGTCATTGCTACAGGACCTCTATATTTATTTCCAAAAGGCAGCACAAAATGTTTTCTTTCTTCAGGAAATGATGTTATGTATGACGGCATGGATTGTCCTAGCAACAGTTTAGTGTGATTTGCAGGAAAACACAAAAGAATTACGTTTAGTTCCTGACACCAGTTATCATTCATACATTTTCTACATCTACAGCATTGATTTTTAGCTCCAGTCCTCAAGAACTTCATTATGCAATAACGATGCTAGATACAGTGCCTACAAGTAGTATTCAACCCCCTGCAGATTTAGCTGGTTGACACATGCGGAATTAACTTGGCATTGTGACATTTGTACTGTAGATCAGCCTGGAAGTGGGAAATGTACTGCAGCAAAAATTTTTGTTGTAATTTTTTATTTTTTTTTAAAAAAACGTTAAAAGTTAATTCAGAGTGTCATTTATTATTCAACCCCTCAAACCACAAGAATTCTGTTTGGTCCCCCTAAAGTATTAAGAAGTAGTTCAGCACCAAGAATAATGAGCTTCACATGTGTGGATTAATGATCTCTTTTGCCAGCCTTTTCTGACTATTTAAGACCCTCCCCAAACTTGTGAACAGCACTCATACATGGTCAACATGGGAAAGACAAAGGAGCATTCCAAGGCCATCAGAGACAAGATCGTGGAGGGTCACAAGGCTGGCAAGGGGTACAAAACCCTTTCCAAGGAGTTGGCCCTACCTGTCTCCACTGTTGGGAGCATCATCCGTAAGTGGAAGGCTTATGGAACTACTGTTAGCCTTTCACGGCCTGGACAGCCTTTGAAAGTTTCCTCCCGTGCCGAGGCCAGGTTTGTCCGAAGAGTCAAGGCTAACCCAAGGACAACAAGGAAGGAGCTCCGGGAAGATCTCATGGCAGTGGGGACATTGGTTTCAGTCAATACCATAAGTAACGTACTCCACCGCAATGGTCTCCGTTCCAGACGAGCCCGTAAGGTACCTTTACTTTCAAAGCGTCATGTCAAGGCTCATCTACAGTTTGCTCATGATCACTTGGAGGACTCTGAGACAGACTGGTTCAAGGTTCTATGGTCTGATGAGACCAAGATCGAGATCTTTGGTGCCAACCACACACGTGACGTTTGGAGACTGGATGGCACTGCATACGACCCCAAGAATACCATCCCTACAGTCAAGCATGGTGGTGGCAGCATCATGCTGTGGGGCTGTTTCTCAGCCAAGGGGCCTGGCCATCTGGTCTGCATCCATGGGAGGATGGATAGCACGGCCTACCTGGAGATTTTGGCTAAGAACCTCCGCTCCTCCATCAAGGATCTTAAGATGGGTCGTAATTTCATCTTCCAACAAAACAACGACCCAAAGCACACAGCCAAGAAAACCAAGGCCTGGTTCAAGAGGGAAAAAGTCAAGGTGTTGGAGTGGCCTAGTCAGTCTCCTGACCTTAACCCAATTGAAAACTTGTGGAAGGAGCTCAAGATTAAAGTCCACATGAGATACCCAAAGAACCTAGATAACTTGGAGAAGATCTGCATGGAGGAGTGGGCCAAGATAACTCCACAGACCTGTGCAGGCCTGATCAGGTCTTATAAAAGACGATTATTACCTGTAATTGCAAACAAGGGTTATTCCACGAAATATTAAACATAGGGGTTGTATAATAATTGACCCACACTTTTATGTTTAAAATTTATTAAAATTCAACTGAGCAACATAACTTTTTGTTTTGTAAGATTTATGCTTCTGTTAATAAATCCTACTCTCGTTTGCAGTTTGAAGGCTCTAACTTATTTGCATCTTATCAAACCAGCTAAATCTGCAGGGGGTTGAATACTACTTGTAGGCACTGTATAAACAGAGTGATATGAACTACCCAGGTCCATTGTCCTGCAGTGGGTACTGAAAATATTCAGACCCCTATAAATTTTTCACTCTTTGTTTCATTGCAGCCATTTGGTAAATTCAAAAAAGTTCATTTTTTTCACATTAATGTACACTTTGCACCCCATATTGACTGAAAAAACAGAAATGTAGAAATGTTTGCAAATTTAGTAATCCCTTTATTCCATCGGACGTACTATTCCGTCCATGTGACCCTGGACCTCATTCTCATGGACGGAATAGTACGTCCAGGGCGATCAGCTGCGCTCCCAGGGGGAGCGCAGCTGATCGCCGCCGGGTATCAGCTGATTATCACAGCTGACACCCGGCACTATGTGTCAGGAGCGGTCACGAACCGCTCCTGGCACATTAACCCCTGGCACACCGCGATCAAATATGATCGCGGTGTACCGGGGGCACAGGGGAGCATAGCGCAGGGAGGGGGCTCCCTGTGCGCTCCCCTGAGACCCTCAGAACAGCGCGGTGTGTCGCGCTGTTCCAAAGGACTCTCCTCACTGCAGGACCCTGGATCCAAGATGGCCGCCGTGTCCTGCAGGGAGTCAGCTTCCTTAGTGCCTGCTGAGAGCAGGCACTGAGAAGCCTGCAGCAGTGCCAGAGCGATCGCTGGTGTGACAGTGTGCTGTGCACACTGTCACACCAGCGATCTGACCCTACACAGTGATGTCCTACCCTGGGACAAAGTATAAAAGTTAAAAAAATAAAAATAAAAAGTGTACAAAAAAATTCCAAAAAAAAAAAAATATTCACCAATAAATTCATTTATTCCTGTAAATAAAAAAAACGAAACAATAAAAGTACACATATTTGGTATCGCTGCGTCCGTGACGACCCGCCCTATAGAACTGTCCCACTAGTTAACCCCTTTAGTGAACCCCTTAAAAAAAAAACAAAGCAAAAAAATTAATGCTTTATCATCATACAGCCGAATAAAAAGTGGAATAACACGCGATCAAAAAGTCAGATATAAATAATCATGGTACCGCTGAAAACGACATCTTGTCCCGCAAAAAACAAGCCGCCATACAGCATCATCAGCGAAACAATAAAAAAGTTATAGCTCGCAGAATAAAGCGATGCAAAAATAATTATTTTTTATATAAAATTGTTTTTATTGTATAAAAGCAAAAAACATAAAAAATGATATAAATGAGATATCGCCGTAATCGTACTGACCCGAAGAATAAAACTGCTTTATCAATTTTACCACACGCAGGACGGTATAAACGTCCCCCCAAAAGAAATTCATGAATTGCTGATTTTTGTTCATTCTAACTGCCCAAAAATCAAAATAAAAAGCGATCAAAAAATGTCATGTGCTCAAAAATGGTACCAATAAAAACGTCAACTCGTACCGCAAAAAATAAGACCTCAAATGACTCAAAATGTGGTGATGCAAAAACTATTTTTTGCAATAAAAAGCGTCTTTTAGCGTGACAGCTGCCAATCATAAAAAACCCGCTATAAATAGTAAATCAAACCCCCCTTTATCCCCCCTTAGTTAGGGAAAAATAATACAATTAAAAAAAATTATTTATTTCTTATTTATTTATTTATTTCCATTTTCCCATTAGGGTTAGGCCCTGTGCACACGTTGCGGAATGTGCTGCGGATCCGCAGCGGTTTTGGCGCTGCGTATTCACAGCAGAACCGGATGCCATGTACAGTACAGTGTTAGTGAAGGGAAAAAAAAGCTGTGCACATGATGCGGAATTTTCCGCACGGATTTGTTGCGGTTTTAAAACCGCAGCATGTAAATTCTTTGTGCGGATTCCGCAGCTGTTTTACACCTATTCCGATATAGGTGTAAAACCGCAGGCAAATCCGCAAAAAAACCGCAGGAAATCCGCGCTAAAACCGCAGGTAAAACGCAGGTCGTTTTACCTGCGGTTTTAGCAAAATCAGCGCAGAAAAATCTGCAAGTAAATCCACAACATGTGCACAGGGCATTAGGTTTAGGGTTGCAGCTAAAGTTAGGGTCAGGGTTGGGGCTAAAGTTAAAATTAGGGTTAGAGTTGGGATTAAGGATAGGGGTGTGTTAGGGTTAGGTTTGTGGTTGGGGTTATGGTTAGGGTTGGGACTAGGGTTAGGGGTTGTGAGGAACTCAGCCGGCCGCCACACGGTAGCCCGGGTATCACAGCTTCTGATACCACCGCCGCTACACATGTGACGGACGATCCCTTTCCTCCCACGTCACCAATGGGACGTAACTCCACAGGTACAGCTTTCCGGCGCCCCCCTTTGTCTCTCAGGTCAGTAAGAGAACTGCACCTAGAGCAAATGGCCGCCGGGGAAGGTGTCCTGCTACCCACTGGGTATTCTAAGATTCGTGATCAGAGTAAAAGCATCAGCCCAAGATTAATTTTATGGTTTAATTTGCCTTAAGGGCGCACTAGATAATTACAGAAATATACAGTAAAGCTATACAACGTAACTACAATGGAATGGCAGTCAGAGTAAAAATACAACAATAATGTACAAGGCTTAAAGGTATAAGCTATGGATCAATATTACCGGGTATTATGGTCATGGAAGGCCTTGGCTCTGCCATTCCCAGGTATAGTCTTCAGTTCCTGAATAGTCCCTTGGTCTTTCCTAGACCATCTTCTTGGCTTCTGTGTGTGACATGGAATGAGACCAGCAGCCTGGTCATGGCTAGTCCTTAGACCTGCTAGGCCCATCCCCATTGCTTTGAAGCACGCATATTAATTGGCCTGCAATTCATATGGAGCAGGAAACAATGCCTGAGCTTGGGCTATTTACCATACGACTGACCATCTCATTCAGTCACTGGCCTAGACTAATTAGCATGTAAAGGCCTATTGATTCCTAGTGGACATCAAAACCTGTCGTACTGGATATGCTAATAGGCAATGTGTAGCTAAAAGTCTGTGGCTGTGTGAACTGACAAAATGGAGGCTGGTACAGGCCCTATACAAAATGGCGACAACCTTTTCCTTACACCTCCCTGCTTTTGAGGGCGCTAGGGGGTATCACATTCCTGTGTTCCCCCGTGCGCCCTACCGCACCCTCTCTTTGGCTACGGTGGCAGATCCACGAGGATTTCTGACTCTCTGTCCTCTGAAAGGTTGCATACTGGTTGGGCATAAGCCTCCCGCTCATGGTGGGCCTTCATCATGTTCACATGGAAGGCCTTCCTCCTTCCACGGGCGTGGTCCAGGGTGACCAGGTAGGTGACGGCGTTGAGCTGCTCGTGCACGAGGTATGGACCCTCCCAGGCCGCCTGAAGCTTGTTTTGTGGTACGGGGACCAGTACCCACACCTTTTGACCCACCTGGTAGGTCCGCTCACAAGCATTCTGGTCGTACCATCGCTTCTGGTCAGCCTGAACTTGGGCCATATTGTCATGCACCAGCCGTGTCAAGGCCATCATTCGGTCCCGGAAGCGCACGACATACTCAATGACCGACACTCCAGGGGTGGCTAAATCCCCTTCCATGCTTCCTTCACCAGAGCAAGGGGCCCCCGTACACGTCGCCCGTACAGGAGCTCAAAGGGGGAGAACCCCGTTGAGGCCTGTGGAACCTCCCGGTAGGCAAACAGCAGGTGTGGGAGATACCGCTCCCAGTCTCTCCCATGGGAGTCGACCAACATCTTCAGCATCTGCTTTAAGGTGCCATTGAACCGCTCACACAAGCCATTGGTCTGTGGGTGATACGGGCTGGCCACCAGATGTTGCACCTGTACCTGCTTACAGAGAGACTCCATCAGCTGCGACATGAACTGGGTCCCTCGGTCGGTGAGCATTTCCTTGGGAAACCCCACTCTGGAGAAAATCTCCAGTAAGGCAGTGGCCACTTTGTCGGCCCGAATGGACGACAAAGCTACCGCCTCCGGGTACCGGGTGGCATAGTCCACTACCGTTAGTATGAAGCATTTCCCGGAGCGGCTGGGAGTGGACAGAGGTCCAATGAGATCCACAGCCACCCTCGAGAAAGGCTCTTCGATGATGGGCAGAGTTACCAGTGGGGCTTTGGGGCGCGGCCCCGCCTTCCCACCCTCTGACAGGTGTCACACGAACGGCAGTAGGCTATCACCTCGGTCCTCATTCCAGGCCAGTAGAAATGCTGAGCTAGCCTGGCCCTGGTTTTAGTGATCCCTAGTGTCCGGCCATTGGAATCTCGTGTGCGATCCGCAACAATTCCGCCCTGAACGGATGGGGTACCACTAACTGTCGGTCCCTGGGCCACGCCTCCGGTGAACCCTGCTGGACCGTTACCCGGTACAGCCGTCCCTGGTCCCAGACCACTCGCTCGCGGTCGGACTCCAGGGGAGGCTGTGCCGCCTGTTCCTTGAGAGTCTTCAGGCTAGGGTCAGCTTCCAACGCTGCCTGAAATCCCTGACTAGATATGGCAAGAATTGACGAAACTGCCCTGTCCTCTGTCAGTTCCCCGGGATCTGTCTCCTGGCTACTGTCTGACTCGGCAGCCACTTGGTCAGAGAGGGGGAAACCGTCGGACCTCCGCGAGGCTCCTTGGGCTTCAGCGCTCCCACTCCTGGTAACAGCGGCCACGACCGCTGAGACCACGGGTAGCGCCTGCTTTCCCTCCTCCTCTGACCAAGTCGCCGGGTCAGGCAACTTCCCTGACTTCCTGACATCCCGGATGTGGGGAACTCCTGACCTGGGGTCCTACCTGGTGGCTCCTCTCCCGGGACACCCCCTCCCCCCATGGCCTGTTCCTCTTCCTGCAGGGGCCCTAGACTCAGCAGGCTGGATTCACTTAGGGGCCCTACACTGCCCATAGCAGCCCCTCCCTCCACCTCTGAGCTCTCCCCTACAGCCTCCTCACCTGTCCTCACTGTGAGCCCTGTGTGTGTAGTGTCAGTGCATGGCTTACCATCAGGTTTCACTCCCTCCTCCACTGTTGGAGGCACATTCAATACATTAACATTAGCATTCACAGTAAAGTCATGACATTCTTGGGGAGCCGGACTTGGGGGTTCAGTGGCCACATACTGGGACACTAGCCGCCCCAAATCGGTCCCAAGCAACACATTTGCAGGAATATTCGGCGTTACTCCCACCTCCCGCATCCCCCTCCCGGCACCCCAATCCAAATACACCTTGGCAACGGGCAGCGCCGGTTCAACGCCTCCAATTCCGGAGACGGAAAGGGTTTTCCCAGGTACCAAGTCTTGAGGGGACACCACCTCAGGGCGTACCAGGGTTCGTTCAGCGCCTGTGTCCCGCAGTCCCATGACCGCTGAGCGGCCGATGGTGACGGGTTGGTAATTGTCTAGGGACCTCCCACCACCCCCTCCCACACACAAAACAGTGGACGGTTTCTGGGACAGGGATGGGGCCTTCTGGCGCTGGGGACATGCAGCCTTAAAGTGTCCTGGCTGATTGCAATTATGGCAACGTCTGGGTTCTGTTCCTGGCCTGGAGAGGGCAGCGGGGGGTACACCCCTTGCACTCTGGGGGCTGGATATGGGGCTGGGGCAGGATTGGGCTTACCCCCTCTCCAGGTGCTGCTGGCAGGCTTCTTTGGCTCCGGCGCCCTGTTGTTGGCATACTCGTCTGCCAGGGCGGCTGTAGCAGAAGCCCCCTTTGGTTTCCGGTCACGGAGGAACTGCTGGAGGTCCTCTGGGCAGTTCCACAAAAATTGCTCCATGACAAACAGTTCCTGGACCTCCTGCGGGTAGTGAGCTCTAGACCCGAGGTCCAGTGCTCCGCAGCTCTCAACAGGGCCCGCATGTGGTCGGTCCAGGTGTCCTTTGAACCCCGCTGCAGGCTCCTGAACTTCCTGCGGTACGACTCCGGGGTGAGGTTGTAGTGCTGGATCAGGGCCCGCTTGATGCTGTTGTAGTCCTGCTCCTCCCCGGCAGGTAAGTCCCCCAAAACTTCCAGGGACTTACCCCTCAAACGGGGGGTCAGGTACCTTGCCCACTGATCCGGGGCCAGATGATGTTGGAGGCATGCCTCTCAAAAGCAAGCAGAAAGGAATCCAGGTCTCCATCCTTTTCAAGTAAGGGAAAGTCCTCCGCCCGGACCTTGGGAGCCCTTGTCTCCAGTGGGCCTGGTGCGTCCAGCGGGGGCCCGTGCTGAGCCATCTCCAGTCGGTGCCGGCGCTCCGCTGCTCTCTCTGCCGCTGCATGCTCCCGCTCCGCTGCTCTCTCTGCCGCTGCTTGCTCACGCTCCGCAGCTTCACGGCGTTCTGCTCTCTCTGCCGCTGCTTGCTCACGCTCTGCTGCTTTCTCTGCCGCCACCAGGAGTCTGTCATAGGCGGCGTCATTACCAGCCTCGAGCTGTGCCATAGCCGCTTGGAAAATGGCCTCCGATCTGGACAGGCTGGGACGGGCAGGGGGTGGACAGTCCACTGTGAGACTGAGCACGGGGGTCGGGCTCCTTGGGGAGCCCTGGCTGAGCTCCCCCTCATCGGTATCTAACCCCTCATAGGCCACAGCATTGGCCTCCCCTTTGCCCTACTCCTGGTGCCTTCCGCCATCTTGGGAACCTTTGGTTACTGAAACACAGCTGCAACCCTGACCTTGCACACAACTTGTTATATTTACACTCTGACCGTCTAGTGCTGGGCTGACCTTAAGACCCCAGCAGTGAAAGTACTGCTGGTAGTCTCTAGTGTCTGGGAGTAGGGGTCCCACGCACACTATTACTCTGATCCCACTGCTGCCACCAATTTGTGAGGAACTCAGCCGGCCGCCACACGGTAGCCCGGGTATCACAGCTTCTGATACCACCGCCGCTACCACATGTGACGGACGATCCCTTTCCTCCCACGTCACCAATGGGACGTAACTCCACAGGTACAGCTTTCCGGCGCCCCCCTTTGTCTCTCAGGTCAGTAAGAGAACTGCACCTAGAGCAAATGGCCGCCGGGGAAGGTGTCCTGCTACCCACTGGGTATTCTAAGATTCGTGATCAGAGTAAAAGCATCAGCCCAAGATTAATTTTATGGTTTAATTTGCCTTAAGGGCGCACTAGATAATTACAGAAATATACAGTAAAGCTATACAACGTAACTACAATGGAATGGCAGTCAGAGTAAAAATACAACAATAATGTACAAGGCTTAAAGGTATAAGCTATGGATCAATATTACCGGGTATTATGGTCATGGGAAGGCCTTGGCTCTGCCATTCCCAGGTACAGTCTTCAGTTCCTGAATAGTCCCTTGGTCTTTCCTAGACCATCTTCTTGGCTTCTGTGTGTGACATGGAATGAGACCAGCAGCCTGGTCATGGCTAGTCCTTAGACCTGCTAGGCCCATCCCCATTGCTTTGAAGCACGCATATTAATTGGCCTGCAATTCATATGGAGCAGGAAACAATGCCTGAGCTTGGGCTATTTACCATACGACTGACCATCTCATTCAGTCACTGGCCTAGACTAATTAGCATGTAAAGGCCTATTGATTCCTAGTGGACATCAAAACCTGTCGTACTGGATATGCTAATAGGCAATGTGTAGCTAAAAGTCTGTGGCTGTGTGAACTGACAAAATGGAGGCTGGTACAGGCCCTATACAAAATGGCGACAACCTTTTCCTTACAGGGGTGTGTTGGGGTTAGGGTTGGAGTTAGAATTGGGGGTTTCCACTGTTTAGGCACATCAGGGGCTCTCCAATTGTGACATGGCGTCTGATCTCGATTCCAGCCAGTTCTGCATTGAAAAAGTCAAACGGTGCTCCTTCACTTCTGAGCTCTGCCATGTGCCCAAACAGTAGTTTACCCCGACGTACTCAGGACAAATTGCACAATAACTCTTGGGGTCCAATTTCTTCTGTTACCCTTGGGAAAATAAAAAATTGGGGGCGAAAATATCATTTTTGTAAAAAAAAAAGATATTTTTGTTTTTACGGCTGTAAAACTTGTGTGAAGCACTTGGTGCTTTATAGTGCTCACCACACATCTAGATAAGTTCCTAGTGGGGTCTATTTTCCAAAATGGGGTCACATCAGGGGCTTTCCAAATGCGACATGACATCCGCAGACCATTCCATCAAAGTCTGCAATCCAAAACGTCACTACTTCCCTTCCGAGCCCCGATGTGTGCCCATACAGTAGTTTTCTCCCACATATGGGGTATCAGCGTACTCAGGGCAAATTGGACAACAACTTTTGGGTCCAATTTCTCCTGTTACCATTGTGAAAATAAAATATTGGGGGCAAAAAAATCATTTATGTAAAATAAAAAAAGATTTTTTATTTTTACGGATGTACGTTATAAACTTCTGTGAAGACCTTTGGGGTTCAAAGTGCTCACCACACATCTACATAAGTTCCTTGGAGGGGTCTATTTTCCAAAATGGAGTCAATTGTGGGGGGTTTCCATTGTTTAGGCACATCAGGGGCTCTCCCAATGTGACATGACGCTCGCAGACCATTCCATCAAAGTCTGACGTGTACCCATACAGTAGTTTTCTCCCACATATGGGGTATCAGCGTACTCAGGACAAAATGGACAACAAATTTTGGGGTCCAATTTTTCCTGTTACCCTTGGGAAAATAAAAAGTTGGGGACTAAAAGATCATGTTTGTGGAAAAAATATGATTTTTTTATTTTCATGCTCGGGCGTTATAAACTTTAGTGAAACACCTGGGGGTTCAAAGTTCTCACCAAATATCTAGATAAGTTCCTTGAGGGGTCTAGTTTCCAAAATGGTGTCATTTGTGGGGGGTTTCCACTGTTTAGGCACATCAGGAGCTCTCCAAACACGACATGGCGTCCAGCCAATTCTGCGTTGAAAAAGTCAAACGGCGCTCCTTCCCTTCTGAGCTCTGCCATGCACCCAAACAGTGGCTTACTCCTACATATGGGGTATCAACATACTCAGGACAAATTGCACAACAACTTTTGGGGTGTTGTTACCCTTGGGAAAATAAAAATTGGGGTGAAAAGATCATTTTTGTGGAAAAAATATGATTTTTTAATTTTACGGCTCTACGTTATAAACTTGTGTGAAGCACTTGGGGGTTCAAATTGCTCACCACAGATCTAGATAAGTTCCTTAGGAGGTATAGTTTCCAAAATGGGGTCACTTGTGGGGGGTTTCCACTGTTTAGGCACATCAGAGGCTCTCCAAATGCGACATGGCGTCCAATCTCAATTCCAGCCAATTTTCGTTTGAAAAAGTCAAACGGCGCTCCTTCCCTTATGAGCTCTGCCGTGTGCCCAAACAGTGGTTTTCCCCCACATATGGGGTATTGTCGTACTCAGGAGAAATTGCACAACAACTTTATCTGTCCATTTTCCTCTTTTACCCTTGTGAAAATAAAAAAAAGTTTGTAAAAGATCATTTTTCTGACTAAAAAGTTAACTGTTCATTTTTTCCTTCCACGTTGCTTCAGCTCTTGTGAAGCACCTGAAGGGTTAATAAACTTCTTGAATGTGGTTTTGAGTACCTTGAGGGGTGCAGTTTTTAGAATGGTGTCACTTTTGGGTATTTTCTGCCATATAGACCCTTCAAAGTGACTTCAAATGTGAGGTGGTCCCTAAAAAAAATGGCTTTGTAAATTTTGCTGTAAAAATGAGAAATCGCTGGTCAACTTTTAACCCTTATAATTTTCTAACAAAAAAAAATTTTGGTTCCAAAATTGTGCTGATGTAAAGTAGACATGTGGGAAATGTTATTTCTTAACTATTTTGTGTGACAAATTTCTCTGTTTTAAGGGAATAAAAATTCAAAGTTTGAAAATTGCAAAATGTTCAAAATTTTTGCCATATTTGCGTTTTTTTCAAAAATAAACACAAGTTATATCAAAGAAATTTTACCACTATCGTGAAGTACAATATGTCACAAGAAAACAGTCTCAGAATCGTGAAGATCCGTTAAAGCGTTCCAGAGTTATAACCTCATAAAGAGACAGTGGTCAAAATTGTAAAAATTGGCCTGGTCATTAACGTGCAGGGTGAAGGGGTTAAAAAAGAAAAACTGAAATATCACATGGTCATAAGTATTCAGACCCTTTGCTCAGACACTCATATTTACGTCACGTGCTGTCCATTTCTTTGTGATCCTCCTTAAGATGGTTCCACTCCTTCAGTGGAGTCCAGCTGTGTTTAATTAAACTGATATGACTTGATTTGTAAAGGAACACACTTGTCTATATAAGACCTCACAGCTCACAGTGCATGTCAGACCAAATGAGAATCATGAGGCCAAAGGAACTGGCCAAGGAGCTCAGGGACAGAATTGTGGCAATGCACAGATCTGGGCAAGGTTACAAAAGAATTTTTGCAGTACTCATGGTTCCTATCAGCACAGTGGCCTCTATAATCCTTAAATGGAAGAAGTTTTGGACCACCAGAAGTCTCCCTAGACCTGGACGTCCAGCCAAACTGGGCAATTGTGGGAGAAGAGCCTTGGTGAGAGAGGTAAATAGAACCCCAAGATCACTGTGGCTGAGCTCCACAGATACAGTAGGGAAAGTTTCATAAAGTCAACTATCACTGCAGCCCCACACCAATCAGGCCTTTATGGCAGAGTGGCAAGACCGAAGCCTCTCCTCAGTGCCAGACATATGAAACCCGCATAGAGCTTGATAAAAAACACATGAAGGACTCCCAGACGATGAGAAATAAGATTCTTTGGTCTGATGAGACAAAGATAGAATTTTTGGTGATAATTCAAAGTGGAATGTGTGGAGAAAACCAGACAAAGCTCATCACCTAACCAATACAATCCCAACAGTAAAACATGGTGGTGGCAGCATCATGCTATGGGGGTGTTTTTCAGCTTAAGGGACAGGACGACTGATTGCAATTGAAGGAAACATGAATGCAACCAAGCACAGAGATACCTTTTCCAGAGTGCTCTGGACCTCAGACTTGGCCGACGGTTCACCTTCCAGCAAGACAATGACCCTAAGCACACAGCTAAAATAACAAAGGAGTGGCTTCAGAACAACGTTGTAACCATTCTTAACTGGCCCAGCCAGAGCCCTGACCTAAACCCAATTGAGCATCTCTGAAGAGACCTGAAAATGGCTGTCCACAAACGTTCACCATCCAATCTGACGGAACTGGAGAGGATCTGCAAGGAAGAATTGCAGAGGATCCCCAAATCCAGGTGTGAAAAACTTGTTGCATTCCCAAGAAGACTCATGGCTGCACTAGCACAAAAAGGTGTGTCTACTCAATACTGAGCAAAGGGTCTGAATACTTATGACCATGTGATATTTCAGTTTTTCTTTTTAATAAATTTGCAAAAATTTCTACATTTATGTTTTTTTAGTCAAGATGGGGTTCAGAGTGTAAGAGATGAGAAATAAAATTAACTTTTTTGAATTTACCAAATGGCTGCAATGAAACAAAGAGTGAAAAATTTAAAGGGGTCGGAATACTTTCCGTACCCACTGTATGTAGCAGCTGGACTTTGGCAATGTTCACTTTGGCGCCATCAATTCTCTGCCCGGCACCCTGGTCACGTTTTCTAGACCACTGTGACATCATGTTGGGACCCTCACTCCGTTGGGGGCTTTGCGAGTAAGAGGTTGTGGGAACCCTCATACTGAGTAGGGGACCCCATAGTGTGTGAGGAGCTGTGGGAACATCATACTCAGAAGTACTACACTGCATGTGTGGGGTGAAACTGTGTCAGGGGAATCACTGTGGGTAGGCCATACTCAATGTATGGTGGGCTTCAATAGCGATATATATAATTTTTTTTTGGGGGGAAGGACAATTAGAATTTTTGCTTTGGGGCCCTGCCATTTCTATGTACGCCACTGTACCTATTTTTTTCACAAATCTCCTAACCAAATCTCTGAAATATTGCCACAAATCATTTATGAAACTCTGATGTGGCACCATTAGCCATGCTTCTCCTTCTGAGCAAAAAACGCCAATAAATCAATTCTTTCTCTTCCTTGGGCTAAATCCTTTCACTTTAACCAATAACCCCATTCTTTCTCACCTATGACTGGACAATGCTCAATGCCTGGACAACATTTTTCAAGCTGTTTATGTTACGGCTTCTTGGTTAAAGTGAACCTGTCAGCAGGTGTCACGATTCGACTGGCGAGTGACCTGGGACCAGGGGCACCTTTCCTGGCCCTAACACTAGGGGGCTCCCTAGCTCAGCCTGTTCCCCGGGATAGTTCAGAAGGTGAAGACGCCTCTGCCCTTGCTCTATCTCATAGAACAGTCCTTCGTCTGTCCCCTTCCCCCAAACAGGGAAAAGAGGCACTACTGTCCAACACAGTACACAACCCGACAGACAGGGTAACAAAGCCAAGGGTAAATGGAAAACTCCACACACACAAAATATACACTCACATATAACAAAGGTATTCTCCAGGGTGTGTAGGGAGGGGGAAGAGAGCAAAACAACGAAGGATAAGAAATTTCCAAGCGTACAAACCAGACAACAGTCGTTAGTAAACTCCTCCAGCACTCCTTCTCAAAACCAACTTCTTCCACTCAACTATCATGCAGCAAGAGCTAACTCTGATGAGTACTTGGTAATCAGGCATAGATTACATAGGGAAAAGGAGTGGCTAACCGAACACAGCTGAAAGTAGGAGTTTTCCAATATGGTCGATTAACCCCTGTTCTGCTGGAATATATAAACACATTTAATACACTGGAGAAGTGCTTCTTCACAACGTAATAGGAGCAACCAGACGCTGCAGTCTTCTGGCTCCGCTCCGTTGCGGTAACCCCATGACAGCAGGATTGTGCTCAATAAACTACAGACAGTATCACGTTGCCACTGTTATAGTTAGTAAAATGATACATTGATAAAATCTGTCTCCAGAATCTCATTAACTGAAAACTACAAATAAAGATTAAACAACAATCACACGATGGATTTCATCAACCAAGGAATGAACCAAGAGTAAAATTGTCCAGATTACCAAAAAAAGGCGGACTGCCATACTCTTTTGGTAAATTTAAAGCTGAGCTCAGGTTAGTTGCATGGACAGCAAAAATCGTTTTACTGTAAGACATTATTGATGAACAAGGACCTAACATTATTTTGTGCATCCCACACAAGGGAAAAATCACTGTGAAATTTGTAGTCCACACTCTTGTACTGGTATTTTATCAGCTAGTATGATGATTACTGGACCCCTGGAGTACCTGAGCCCACCATTGTGATGTTAAGAATATATTGTTATATATTGTTATATTATGCTGTGTTTCTTTATGTTAAAAAAAACTATAAAAACCTACTTTTGGTAAAAGCTTGTAATTTTAACTAATGGTGTGAAAGCAAGTGAGAAAACAGACAAATTTGAATATGAAAGCGTATGGTGTTAATAAAAATACGAATAAAAAAAACAATTAAAATGTGCTTTTATTTTTTTGCTTTAAAGCATATTGTTTTAAACTAAAAGTGTAAAAGAAAATAAAAACCAAACATAATTGAATGTAAAAGTATGTGGCAACGATAATAATAGGAGGCATGATTGTACTGTATATATATATATTTTTAAGGAAACCAGGATGGATGAACATAGAACTTAAACACATGCTAAAAAGGAAGAAAGAAATGTTTATCAAATGGAAAGAGGGAGGCATATCTAAAGAAGAATATAATGCCGTCTGCAGAACCTGCAGGGCACAAATCAGATTATCTAAAGCTGACAATGAATTAAGGCTTGCAAGTGACGTCAAAAGCAACAAAAAAGGATTTTGGGGATACGTCAAAAGTAAAAGAAAAGTCAAAGATGCTATAGGATTTTTACAGGATGAAAATGATGAAATGGTAAGTCAGGATGTTGAGAAGGCTGAACTTTTAAATTCCTATTTTGCATCTGTTTTGTCTCAGAAAGGAAATGTAACATCAACTGATCTTCACTGTCCTATTAAAGGAATAGAAGAATCCAGGATATCTATAAACAGAAAGACAGTGAGGAAACACTTAGCTAACATAAATGAATTCAAGTCTCCAGGTCCAGATGAATTACACCCCAGGGTACTGAAGGAGATAGCAGAAGAAATTCTTGAACCACTGTCCATAATCTTTGAAAATTCTTGGAGAACAGGAGAAGTCCCAGAAGACTGGAGAAGAGCAAATGTTGTTCCTATCTTCAAAAAGGGGAAGAAGGTGGACCCAGGGAACTACAGGCCGGTGAGTCTGACTTCTATACCAGGAAAGATCTTTGAACAAATTATTAAAGAACATGTATGCAAGTACCTGGATAAGAATGAAGTGATTAAACAGAGTCAGCATGGGTTTGTAACTAATAAGTCATGTCAGACTAACTTAATTTCCTTCTATGACAGAATCACTGACTGGGTGGATCAGGGAAATGCTGTAGATATAGTATATCTTGACTTCAGCAAAGCATTTGACAAAGTATCTCACACAATCCTTATTGAAAAAATGACTAAGTATGGAATGGACAAGGCAACTGTTAGGTGGATTCATAACTGGCTTAGTGATCGGACCCAAAGAGTGGTTGTAAATGGCTGCACATCCAGTTGGAAGAATGTCTCAAGTGGGGTACCACAAGGCTCTGTTTTGGGCCCTGTATTGTTCAACATCTTTATCAATGATTTAGATGAAGGAATTGAGGGTAAACTGATCAAATTTGCTGATGACACAAAGCTAGGAGGGGTAGCTAATACTAGAGAAGAGAGAGAGAGGATTCAAAAAGATATACATAAACTGGAGCAGTGGGCAGCAACTAACAGAATGGATTTTAACAGGGAAAAATGCAAAGTACTACATCTGGGCAATAAAAATGAAAAAAGCATATACAAAATGGGAGGAATAGGGCTAAGTAACAGCACATGTGAAAAAGACTTGGGTATACTAATTGATCACAGACTTAACATGAGTCAACAGTGTGATGCAGCAGCAAAAAAGGCAAATGCAATTCTAGGATGTATCAACAGAAGCATACAGTCTAGATCACGTGAGGTCATTATTGCCCTCTACTCCTCTTTGGTCAGACCTCATCTGGAATACTGTGTCCAGTTTTGGGCACCACATTTTAAAAAAGACATCAACAAACTGGAGCAAGTTCAGAGAAGAGCCACCAGAATGGTGACCGGTCTGCAAACCATGTCCTGTGAGGAACGGTTGCAGGATTTGGGAATGTTTAGCTTGCAAAAAAGAAGACTGAGAGGAGACTTAATAGCTGTCTACAAATATCTCAAGGGCTGTCACATTGTAGAAGGATCATCTTTATTCTCATTTGCACAAGGAAAGACTAGAAGCAATGGGATGAAACTGAATGGGAGGAGACACAGATTAGATATTAGAAAAAACTTTTTGACAGTTAGGGTGATCAATGAGTGGAACAGGCTGCCACAAGAGGTGGTGAGTTCTCCTTCAATGGAAGTCTTCAAACAGAGGCTGAATAGACATCTGTCTGGGATGATTTAGAGAATCCTGCTTTGAGCAGGGGGTTGGACCAGAAGGCCCAGGAGGTCCCTTCCAACTCTACCGTTCTATGATTCTATGATTCTATGATTCTATGAAATAGCATTAGAAATTTGTCAGGGTACGGTGAAAAGTTTCAACAAATTTCTAACTAAAGGTACTGCCACACTAAACAACATCGCTAACGGGATCGCTAAAAAACGTCACTATTTAGCGATCCCGTTAGCGATGTTGTTGTGTGCGGCATCTACCAGCGACGTGGCCCCTGCTGAGATCCTGCTGTGATCTCGCTCGTCGTTCTCATCGTTCCGGACCCTATTTTTATCGTCGGCACCCCGCTGGTAAGTATATATCGCTGAGTGTAGCACATTTTGTTAGCGATTTAGCGGTACTTTTGTACCGCTAAAGTCGTTAAGGAGATCGCTAACCGCGATAGCGTCCTTAACGACATCGCTAAATTAGGCTGCTACTAGCGATATAGAAACAATCCCGCTAGCGATCACATTAGTATGCGTCGTTATCGTGATCGCTAGCGGGATTGTTTAGTGTGGCAGTACCTTTACTTTACAGAACTGCAAAAGTCTAAATAGAGGTTAATAAGATCTGTTTTTTTTTACTGGTGATGTTTTTTCTATGGTAGTTAACTCTTCAGTGACAGGAAGGATCTTAAATACTTTGTGATCTCCCAGAAGGCTCCTGAGTCACACACAGTGATGTAAGTGTATATGTGAGACAATAGCCTATTTCCAAGTTGATCTGACTTGCATCCTGCCAGATACAGGAATCTCCATCCCTGATTCATTCTCGGTGACCTCTTGCCCATGCAACTGTTTACTTAAGACAATTGCATCAAGGAGTTCATGTCACTTGACTCAAGGAACAATCACACAATATGACCTCCTTAGAATATACACATATGGTAAGTAGTTAAGATCACATTGCAGATATCTTCAAAGGCAAAAGAGGTCACTGGTCATTCACTATAAATCCAAAATAAAAGATGTGGGTCTATAAATAATAATAATCTCGTTTTCTTGTTTGAAATGCAATACAGAATTAAGATAATACAATAATCTTTTAGGTCATACAATTAGACAACGTTATCAGTGTGAACTTACATATGTAATGACAATGTGACTTTATGAGTCCAGAAAACATCATCCAACGGTTGTAAAGCCAATTAATTTTCTGGTTCATCTTCACATTTTGATGAACGTATTGTAGGGATGTGGTCTCGCTTGTGTGCGACCGGAGGTAAGCAGGAGGGCGACTCTTCTGGATTCTTTAAGCAAGTTTATTAAGACTTCATAAACTTGCAGTCAAACAGAAAACAAAACAGCCTTCTCTGGCACAAAGTAACAAAAAACAGCTATAACGTCCTGGTACTCTAACTGAGTAGTCTCTTCAGCACACACACTGGAGGTCTCCTCAGAACTCCCACACTGGAAGTTTCCACACCTCCAGCCACACACACCTGTGGTCAGATTTAGGCTCATTTATATATACCAGACATTCAGCTAACACAGAGCACATGACAGGTTACATGGCAGTGACCTCATCACAGGTCCTCAAACCACATACAAAGGTATAGTGAAGTCTTACTATCGCTACATACCTCCCCCCTCTGCCTAAAGCCGTAGTCTTGGCACATTTCATTCACCGACTAGGAACTCTTTTCAGTCGTCTCCACAATTAACTGGTCTGTCACAGTTTGGCTTAGGTCACTGAGTCCTGAGCTAATTGAGGTGTCACTGCCTCTACCTCTCATTTCAGGCCATCTATGTCCTGTCTTAGTTCCACTTCGATGACTTTCACTCTGAAGCGAACTTCTGCGCCTCTCTATATTACGGGTTGAAGGTAGCTGCCTGTTTTTCCCCAACTCTTGCAGCTGTCTGTTGATCTGCTCCTCCTCAATTCTTAGCTGCTCTATTCTTCCCTGGTGCACCTCCAGGAGCATCCGGATCTTCCCAAGGTTTTCCACCAACCTCCTCCGACTTGGAGGTTTTCTTGTTGACTCCCGACATCTCTGCTTCTCGCGGAGACATTGTAGTGGCATATCCCTTAGGTCAGCCTCCAGCTTCATTGTGACTTCCAGGGTGTGGCCATCTGGGTGGCGGTTCCCTTGCTGACTTTCTTCCTCCGTTGAGGCCCCTTCTTTGGTCAGCCTCTCCAGTTCCCTCTCCTCCCGTACGCTCGGACCAGGAGAGCGCAACCGTTCGGTTTCCCGGACTGTCGTGGATTTCCTGAGCTGGGCATTAGCTTCCTCCTCTATTTGGAGTTCTTTGAGAATTTTCTCTTGCTCCTCTGCCCAGCAGCGGTGCTCATCCTCTCTCCGTAGAAGTTCCTGGTGATGCTTCTCCTGGGCCTCTCTGAGCATCTCCATATCTTTCAGTAGGATTTTGTTCGCCGTCTGGCACGCTGATAGTTGACCTTGGACTTTAGAGGCTTCCTTCTCCAGGTCCTCCACTCGTTGCTCAATCCCTTGTCTCCGTATCCTTTCTCGCCCGACTGTCTCTTTAAGCAGCTCCATCTCATGGACTTGCTCTCTTTTATCCAGTACATGTGGCACCATCTTTTCCCCCTTATTTCTCTTCTTAGAGCGTATAGGCTGTCTGGCCTTCCTGCAGCCCTTGCGGTGAGGAGGAGATCTGCTACTTGTACCCGACTCTACCTTGCTGTACTCGCTTTCACTTGCGGTTAAGTTACAGTCTGCATATGAGTCATTCCCACTCCCCCTGTCATCTTGGAACAGCAAGTCCCCACTTAACCAGGTGTCGGCCCCTATTCCTGGAGCTACCCAGTTTTCTGCGGTCCCATATTTAGTCACCCTAAAGACCTCTCTTTGGTCTGAGCCACACTTTCTTACGGCCACCAGGCACTGGGTATCTTTGACTTTAGGGGTGGCTACCTCTGTTTTACCCACCACCTTATCAGCAACCACTACAGCCTCCTGCAGGAATGGGCTTCTCTTAGGGTCATTCTGGTTCCCTTCTGAGCAATCAGCCAGTGCTTCGTCCCACACCTCAAAAAACCGTTTACAATCCTGGCCTATTATTATAGGATAGGGTAAGTCTGGGACTACAGGGACATCAAGGGTAGAAATAATAGTGGACGTTTCAATAATTACCCTGGATACCGGATACTCCCTAGTGACCCCATGAACACAAGGGACTTCTAACTTCTTTCCGGGAAACAGATAGACAGGGAGTGTGTCGCTCAGCAGAGTCACCTGGCTTCCTGAGTCTAGAAGTCCACTCACACACTCTCCATTCACTATTAGAGAACAGTTCAGTGCCCCCCGGTCAGATGTAAAGTCAGTACACCATTCGCGACATACGCTGTTCAAACCCTGAACCCGGCAACAGTTCCTCGGCTCATCCGCTGCCCCCTCTTTTCTCCTCATCGACTCAGTTTGGGACTCCGCCCGTTCTGAGTGTGGCAGTAGTTTGTTAGAGTTTACTGGTTCCCTATTCTCGCCAGGGACCTCAGAGCCTTTTCTCCACAGATCCCAAAACAGACAGAAATCCCGGCCTATAATTATAGGACGCACCAAGTCCCGAACGACGCCTACTTCATGGGACTCAGTGCCATGCGTCGTTTCAATGTCCACTCTGGCCATAGGGTAGTCCTTTACATCACCATGTATGCATTGAACACCGACTTTTTTCCCTGGTAGTATGTTGAGAGGAAAAGTGGCCCTAATCAAGGTCACTAAGCTCCCAGAGTCTAGCAGCGCCGTTACTGCTTCACCGTTCACCTTCACGGGACATACTTGAGGACCCTGATTGGGGAACGGGTTTCCACTGCAGGCTGGATATGCATACCATGAAATACGGTGTCCTATGCTGCAGTCCATCTGCTCAGTGGTCTGCGGACACCGGGCAGCTATATGTCCTGGCTCGCGGCACCTCCAACAAATGATATCACCTGCAGTGACCTTGGGCACCACCTCCCCCCGCCATTTTGACCTTGGGTGCTCCACCCCTTTTTGGGACTCTGCCCCCTCTTGGGGCCGCCAGTACGTAATGGGCTGCTTCCCCAAGGAACCTTCCATCCCCTGGTACCTCTCGACCAGTCCGACCAGTTCATCAGCATTCCGGGGATCACCCTGGGCAACCCAGGTCTGCAGAGACTTTGGCAGGGAGTGCACAAACCGATCCATTACTACTCTTTCTACCATCTGGGCCGGTGTAGCAGACTCTGGCTGTAGCCATTTCTGGACCAGGTGCAGCAGGTCAAACATTTGGGAGTGAGGTGGTTTGTCCCGGTAATAAGCCCAGCGGTGCACTCTCTGTGCCCTGACAGTCATTGTTACCCCCACACGTGCGAGGATCTCAACCTTTAGCTTAGGATATTCCTGAGCGTCCTGCACAGTCAAATCGTAGTATGCCTTCTGGGGCTCCCCTGTCAGGTATGGGGCCAGTACCTCTGCCCACTGCTCTGGGGGAAGTCTTTCCCTCTCAGCAACCCTCTCAAATACAGTCAGGAAGGCTTCATCATCATCCCCGGGGGTCATTTTTTGTAACGTGCGTCTTACCGCCTTTCTGACGTGGTTGTCATCAGCTAGACCTGGGGTTGGGGCACTCGTCCTGCCCTGGATGGCGGTTGTCAGAAGGTGTATCTGCTGTCGATGTTCCTGCTGGCTCAGCTGTATCTGCTTCCGATGCTCCTGCTGGCTCTCCTGCATCTGCTGTTGGTGCTCCTGCTGGCTCTGCTGCATCTGTTGCAACAACATCCTGTTGGCCTCTTGCTGCTGTACCTGCGCCTGGACCAAGTGTTTCAGCAGGTCCTCCATTTTCTCCGGCAATGCTGGCTGGCTTGCTATAGCCTTGACCCACGACATGCAGTAACCAGTTCCACTTCTCTGCTGGGAACGCTGCTCGCACGTCTCCACCAATTGTAGGGATGTGGTCTCGCTTGTGTGCGACCGGAGGTAAGCAGGAGGGCGACTCTTCTGGATTCTTTAAGCAAGTTTATTAAGACTTCATAAACTTGCAGTCAAACAGAAAACAAAACAGCCTTCTCTGGCACAAAGTAACAAAAAACAGCTATAACGTCCTGGTACTCTAACTGAGTAGTCTCTTCAGCACACACACTGGAGGTCTCCTCAGAACTCCCACACTGGAAGTTTCCACACCTCCAGCCACACACAACTGTGGTCAGATTTAGACTCATTTATATATACCAGACATTCAGCTAACACAGAGCACATGACAGGTTACATGGCAGTGACCTCATCACAGGTCCTCAAACCACATACAAAGGTATAGTGAAGTCTTACTATCGCTACAGTATGTAAAACTAAACAAATCAGTAACGGTGTATATTTAATATACCCGGGTCTTCCAACCCGTATAGAGAATTGACATATTCCAGTCTATAAAGCACTTTGACAAGTGAGATAAGCGTAAGCCTTGGACCGAATACGGTGAGTTCGAGAGATGAGAATGATGTATGGTCAAAAAAAGGGGAGAAGTAGAAGTAGTTGGTGAATAATAGAAGAATTTAGTCAGCATCAGAAAGAGAGCTGGTACCTAGTGTAGGAAAAGTGTGAAAGAAAAAGAAGAGGAGCAGTTGGAGTGGAGGGGGAAAAGGAAAGGAAAGGTCTGGCAGAGAAGGGGGGGAGGGGGGAGAGGACCACAGGACTACGGGTAATGTTCCTGAATCCAGGCTTTAACAGACATTGTCATGGACAGCCTACCAAGGTTGCCAGGTTTTCATGAACAGATCATGTCGTCCATTCATATTATAGAACATTTCCTCAAAGCGTCTAATAGATTGTACTTTAGCAATCCATTGTGCCAACGTCGGGGGAGTGGTTTGACGCCAATGCGTCGGTATGAGAGCACTCGCTGCCATGAATAACTGTGTTGCTAAACTTTTCCTGTGCGGTTTATAGTCGACTGCTGGGAGATGGAGTACTACATGTATGAAGGATGAAGTGGTCTCCGCAGACACAAGAGACACCCTACGTATCTGGGTCAGTACTTGTTTCCAATAATCCCGAATTAATGGACAGTCCCACCATATGTGCTTAATATCCCCACGAAGTGTATTGCATCTCCAACACAGGTCAGATCCGAGGAGGCCCAATTGATGTAGCAGTGTCGGGGTGTGATACCATCTAGTTAAGATTTTATAATGCAACTCTTTTAACCTAGTGCAAACCGAGTATCCATGTGAATGGCGGAGAAGGTGTTGTCGATTTTGCACAGTAAATGTGAGCTTTAGATCCCTTTCCCAAGAATGAAGAAAGGAAGGATAGGTGTCTGTGAAAGGTGGAGAGAGTATGGGCAAAATGCGCCGAAGAGGTCTGGCCCCCACACCCGTCATCTGGAATAATCGATCTAATTGGACACCTTAGTGGGGATCATGGATAGCACATATAGCACTTTGGGGAATATGTAAGAAGACAAGACACATTTCCTCCCAAACCATGACAAAAGCGGGTGTCGGTATGTTTCTAATAAAGCTGGAAGCTGGTCAAGCAGTTGTATGTGGTTCAAAGTGTATAGATACCGTAAGCATGGAGAGAATTTAATTCCCAGATATATTATGTACCTGCTTGTCCATTGAAATGGTAGAAGCGACTGCAGATGCATTCGGACCGTAACCGGGACAGAAACATGAAGGACTTCCGATTTGTTTGCGTTAATTTTATAGTTAGAGAGTTTGCCGAAGGAGAGCAAAGCGGAGTATAGAGCAGGTAAATCTTTCAGGGGAGCTGAAGTCAGAAAGAGTAGGTCATCTGCGTATCCCAAAAATCGTAAATCAGTCTTGCCAAAGGCTACTCCGCTATACTGCGGTAGTTCTCGAATATGTTGTAATAGGAGTTCCAACATTAAGATAAATAGAGAAGGGGAGAGAGGGCAACCCTTTCGCGTCCCGTTAGAGATAACAAAGCTATCCGACAATGTGCCATTAACTACCAACCTGCCCGTCGGGGCTTTATACATGGACAGGATGGACTGGACAAACTGGGGAGGGAATCCAAAATGTAAAAGAGTCAATCTCATGTACGTCCAGTCCACCCTGTCGAATGCCTTCTCGGCATCTACACTCAAGAGTGCTAATTGTTTTCCATCTCTATTGCAAGCAGCAAGAGCATGACACAATCGGACACTATTATCTTTGCCCTCCCTCCCCTTCACAAAACCCACTTGTTCCGGGCCAATAAGTGTAGGGATCAGTTCCCTAATGCGATTAGCTAGGACCTTAGCCCATATTTTTAAATCTATGTTAAGGAGGGAAATTGGCCTGTAATTCGTACAAAGTGTGTGGTCCTTCCCCGGTTTGGGAATCAGAGCTATGTGAGCTTCTTGGGTTTGTTTGGGGAGTGCACCACCCACCATCAGGGAATTCAGCGTCTTGAGTAAAGGGGAACCTATGATCTCAAAAAGTTTTTTGAAATATAACCCCGTAAAGCCATCTGGGCCAGGGCTCTTGTGTGAGGGCAGGCTAAGTATTACGGCTTGCAGTTCTTCCAATGTAATGGGCTGTAGTAGTGCTCGTGCTTCTGATGGCGAAACTTTGGGTAGATTTATTGAATTCAAAAAAGACTTAATATCGTTTTCATGTTCCACTTGGTTGTGTGTATGTTCAGAACTGGATTGATGAAGATTGTATAGGGATGTGTAATAGTCTTGAAAGGTCTTAGCGATGTCTCTAGTGTTGTCCGTCACTTTACCACTAGGATTTCGTATCTTATCAATATGACTACGGGACTGTTTTTTCTTAATCAGGTAGGACATTAGCTTGCTGTTTTTATCCCCATGTGCATAAACGTTAAACTGTTTGTATATATGAGCACGGGAATATCTCAACTGAAGGAGATGTTTGAGAGAACTCCTAAGGGTAATCAAGGTTTGTTGTCTAGTCAATAGCGTGGTGAGTTTCTGTGCTTTCTCTAGATTAGTAATTTTAGTTAAAATGTGTCTATCTCCATCTGTGCCCTCCTCCGTCTTTGAGTTCCAATCTTAATACATATCCCGCGTATGTAAGCCTTATGAGCCTCCCAGACGATTGTTTGAGGTGTGGGCGGCCTGTCGTTAATCTGAAAATACGTAGTGAGTTCCATCTTGAGGGTATCTAAGTCCGGTCCTGGATTAAGGACGGTATCATTAAATCGCCGCGCCATGTAGGGTTGGGAATATGAGCAAGCGTCAGGTCAGCTGTAACTGGAGAATGGTCTGAAAGAAGCATTTGTCCAATAGAAGAGTGGGTAATGGCAGGAAGCAACGAGGAGGACATAAATAAGTAGTCTAGACGGTGAAAGGTTGCATGAGTCTGAGAGTAGAAAGTGAAATCCTTTACTGAGGGATTAAGGGTTCGCCAAATATCACATAGGTGTAAGTCGCCAAGACTGCTTTTCAAGCGAGCCAAGGCCTTTTGCTTGTGGACAGATCTGCCGTGAGAGGTATCAATTAGTGGGTCAATCGCCAAATTCAAGTCCCCCCCCCATAATTATTTGGCCGTTTGCAACTGCTTTTATCGTCTCCAGAGTCTTAATGAGCCACGCAATCTGACCCGTGTTGGGGGCATAGACATTCACAAGGGTAAAAAGCTTTCCCGAAATTTCACCCCTAACTATCAATAGTCTACCCTCGCTATCCCGATGAACATGAGATAATTTGAATGGCAGTGATTTATGCAAAGCGATACTAACCCCTTTCGATGTTCCTCTTTCTCCACAGCAGTGAAACCAGTGTTGGAACTGTGATATAGAATGGAATGGGATTCTATGCTGTTTATAGTGCGTCTCCTGAACAAAGAGAATTTTCGTCTTCTCTCGCTTCAGGAGGTATAACATACAATGTCTTTTGCTTTGTGCTCTCATACCTTTTGCATTGATAGACGTTATTCGAATATCCATTTTGTCCTTACTTGAAGGAACACCAGATATCAGAGAGGGTAGAGGAAATAGTGGATCAGTGTAGGACCCGCGGTCCTAGGGTAAAGGGTTAAGCCAAAAGACAAGAGGGAAAGGGGGAGGTGAGATGAGATGTAGAAAAACAAGGGAAAGAGAGTTAGTGGGGTCTCAGCAGCTACAATGCAGTCAGAGAATCAGGCAGTGCAAGTGGGGGAGGAAGAGGGGGAGAGAAAAGGTTAAAAAAGAAAGGGAAATAAGAAGAGGGTTAGCAGATGAAGTGCAAGGTTAGCAGTTGAAACTGAACCGTATCAGTCACAAAGCGAGTGTCTTTGATAGAAAGGTGAAAGTCACCTAGAGCAAGTCAATAAGTAATCGTGATGTCAGGTAGGTAAATACTACCAACCACGTGAGCAGACAGTAATAGTCTGAATAGAGACGTTATTCTATGTCTCCTTTTCTGGTAAACAACAGAAAATACATAAAGAGCATCCTTCTTAAACACACCCTTGTACAAAACACAGTGATGAAGGGTACAAACTATGGAACTGTAAATGGTAGGGATAGCAGAAACAAAACCTGTAATGGTTACATTATGAGGGCCTCTAGAGGGCAATTTAAGAATAACCGACTTTGCCTCTGAATCCTGCAGTCTTGTCCTTTGGCTATTTATCGCATAGGAGTGAGTTATTCAAACACCTAGACTGCAAATAACTAGATTCTTACGAATAACCTATCATAGGGAGTGTAGACAACCCATGAAAACAGTGGGGTAACAGGGTCACTAATGTCTAGAGTAGAAATATAAGGGAGAGGGGTAGTTTCAGTGGGAAAGCCTAGTATTATAAGCTTCATGGCCAAATCTGTGTGTGTATACTGCAACAATAAATCTGGGTCATTTGCACAAGGCAAAGGGCCCTCTGGTAACTCCTCCTGGCATGCAAAATTTCCCACTGTCTGACAATAGGAAAGTGGCCAGCAAATTATCTACCACCTCTCTGTATCTTATTATATCTTGGGGGAGGGGACTGTGCTGCAATATAGGACAGAGGGGTAAACATAGGTCCTCAAGTAATAATCATAAAGGGCAAACTTCTGCAGCATTTCAGAAATATGTAACTCAGACTATAGAGAGAACATGGCACATAGAGCAATAAGGATATCAGCGGCAGTTTACAGAATATTACCGTACACTGACAACAACAGTAGTGAATCTCCAAGATCTAAGTCGTCGCAGTCCTCAGTCACAGCTGATCATCTGGGTAGCGGGTTCTAACGGCGTTCCTTGTTTAGCCGTTTGGGCCTTCTTTTTACGCTTAACTGCAGAGCCGGGGTCTTTCACTGTAAACTGCGGCAGCGGTTCCTGGTCCGGCATGGGCAGCCATGAAGGGATCTGAAGAGGAGGGCATTCCAACACTTCCCAGATATTTGTCAGGTCCCGGGGATGAGTGATGAAGTAACGCCGGTCGCTTATACGGAAGGAAAGTCCGAAAGGATACATCCATGCGTACTGGATGTTCTTACTCCTGAGGAGATCCAGCAATGGGCGGAGGATCCTTCTTTTCGCTAATGTAGATGGTGCGATGTCTTGGAAGAACCTGAGCTCTGTGGATTCAAAGACTATGTTGTCACGCTCCCGTGCTGCGCGTAAGATGGCCGCCGTGTCCAAATAAGAGAGGAGGCCACAGACTAGATCTCTTGGAGGTTCTCCTGTTCTCAGCAGCGGTCGTATAGCACGATGAACTCTTTCAACCACAACAGAAGAAGCGCGATCCGGTCCCAGTAGATCAGAGAACACAGTGTCCAGATTGAACGGAACGCATCTGGCGCCCATGTTTCAGGTAGGCCTTTTATATGAATGTTTTTCTTGCGATTTCTGTTCTCTTGATCCTCAATCAAAATCATCGCTCTGTTAATCTGCTCATGGTGTAAATCAGTGGTTTTGGCAATGGACTTGGCATAGGAACGAGTCTCAGTGTGCTCCTTCTCCATGTTCTCCATTTTATGTACCGAGAGCTGCAGCTCTTCCTTAATGGCAGACAGATCAGCCAGAACTGGTTTCATAGCCATAGCCAGGGTGGAAGCAAGTGTGCGACGTAAATATGCTTTAGAGATGCAATTGTTCCTGGTGTCAGTATTTGTAGCTGTATCCGACATGCTTTCTATGTCTGAATAGTCTGAGTCCTTTTTGTCTTGCAAAGCAGAGTCACCAGCGTCGGCCATCTTAGGCCCTGATGCAGGAGATACACCCGTCTTCTTTTTCAGGAATTTCTGTAAATCTCCCTGGTATCTCGAGGATCGGGGGGTGCTGGCAGGTTCCCCAAACCTATCTTTGTTGCCCTTCACCATTTTAGTCGCTTTTAGTGGAAGCAAAAGGGTGGAAAAAGGATGCTAAAGAGGGAGCTCTCCTTACATGTGTCTGAGTTAGGCTGCGGTCAAGCTCCGCCCCATAATAATCTCTTCATTTACATAGCACCAACATATTCCTCAGCGCTTTACAGTTTTAGCACACATTAATTATCATCGCTGTCCCAGATGGGGATCACAATCTAAATTCCCTATCAATATGTCTTTGAAGAAACCAGAGTACCCAGAGCAAACACGGGGAGAACATACAAACTCCTTGCAGAGTGTTGTCCTCGGTGGGATTTGAACCCTGGAATCCGGCGCTGAAAGGTTGCAGTGCTAAACACTGAGCCACCATGGTAATAACATATATAACAGGATGTTAGAGGAACACAGGGTAGTGCCGTATATTTCTTTAAGCATATGAAACAATCATCATAGTGTTAAAAACATTTAGTAATCTGCAAATTTGTGTTTGTACTATTGAATAAAGGGCAGTGTTCCATTACAGTACTTGTTATATGGTCTTCAGTTATGCTCTCAAATCCCGACTAGAGGTCTTTAACACTTTTTTATTAGGTGTGCAACTGTCACTTATTTCAGTTATTTGTGAGTCGGCAATGTGTCTCCTAAGTCACACCTAGCCTATTAGAATTGATATGTGTGGCCACTATGAATTACTGTTGTGGATAACATAGCAGAATCATTAATCTAAGTGACTTTTAAGTGACTCTAAAGTAGGTCTTGCATTTGAGATTAAAGGAATCATTGAAACAATCAAGACAAAACAAAAAAAAACATATGGCTGTAAGTTTCCTCTTTAACTCTCCTGCATCAATCCTTGTATTCTGTTTTGTTTACATCCTGAACTTACTCTTTCAGTGCCTCCCTAAGTGACCACACACTCCATCTATAAAGCACCATCCTGAGACTCCTGTACAGTCTCCAGATGGATAAATCACTATCCATACAGTTTTACCTTTCTAACATTACTCCCACTTACACTTAGTATGTGATATCGTGGGACTTAACTGTAGCTACTAATATGATAGGCCAGGGGAGCAGAACATTTTTTGGTCCATTGGTTAGATTGCTATACTAAATTAATCCCAAGGGCTGAAAAAATAATTAGAGGGGTACTTATATGAATACATCACTAGAATCGCCATCAGTACATTAATACGTCACCAGAACCAAGTTTTGAGTATTTGAGGAGGATTTGAGAGCTCTTTTTCTGATCCAAAAAAACTGTGAACACACACAGAATTTTTGGAGCAGAAACTAACCAAATCCTCATCATAATCATAAAACTCTAAGCTTTGAGTATGTTTAACTTTTAACATAGCAATGAATTATGTTATCGATTGCTATATGTGTGCAAGATTATAGCCACCGCCACCATATGAGCATGGCACCAGAACCACCATAAGTACATGAATATAGCACCAGAACCACCTTCAATATATGAATACACAACCAGAACCACTGTCAGTACATAAATGTAGCACAAGAACCACTGTCAGTACATGAATGCAGCACCAGAACCATTGTTTGTAAATGAATGCAGCACAATAACCACCTTCAGTACATGAATGCAGCATGAGAACCACTGTTTGTAAATGAATGCAGCACCACGACCTCTGTCAATAGATGAATACAGCACCAGTACCACCTGAATCATACTTTTCCTCCTTTGCTTACCATCACATTAACACCACTCATATACAACAAAAGTCCCTATAATCTTCTGCTCCATAAGGCATTTACCTTTCTTTCTTCGGCACCAGGGTGACAGCAGTAGCAGAGTGATTGTTGCAGCAAATGCAGGACTCAAAAGGGTGACAGCCTCAGCAGGGTGGCGACCTTTTACCAGTTATGGATTGCTACATTCGTACATGAACAAAACCACTGTTAGTATATGAATGCTGTACGAGAAACTCCATCTGTACACAAATCCACTACCAGATCAACCATCAATACATAAAACTAACTTCTTCATACTGTGCCCCCACTTCTCCATATGGTCTCCCCACTTCTCCAAATTATCCTCCATGCATATTGTACCCCACACTTCCAGCACTTAATATTGTGCTTCATCTTTTCCATCCTTTGCCCTGACTTCTCAGCACAGTTCCCCAATGCTCCCATTTCTCTAAACAGTCCATCCACAATCCCACCTCTACATACCGTCCCCTAATTTTCCATACTGTGCCCTCACTTCTGCATATGGTCACTCATTCCTCCATATTGTCCCAATGCTCCCACCTCTCCATACTGTGCCCCAATTCTCCATATGGGCAACCCACTTTCTCCATATTATCCCCCCCTGCTCTTCTACATACTTCTACATACTGTGACCCCAAAGCTCCATACGGTCTAAGCACCTCCATGCTGCTCCCTCTTACAAGTTTACACACTGCCTCATAATGTGCACTCAAAGCAACACTATAAACTCCATACAGTGACTTTTTGCCACCTCAAAGTTCCCAGACTTGTAATTGCCACCTCTGTTGCACAGCAATCACAGTAGCAGAGTGATGATATCAGCAGCTTGCTGATCTCATCACGCCACTTCAAGCCACGGTGGGGAGTTACTCCTGTTCCCCTATGACAGACTTTGCAGTGATGTAGAATTGCAGTTAAAATGATGACTCATGCAGGGAAAAGATACTTCCTGATTCTATATAGAGCTTAGAAGGATTTAACTCTGTTTATAATCATGTGATTTCATAGACCTAATGAAAAAGAGAAGAATTATTTGGGTAAAAGGCAAAATGAGCAATTGTAAGTACACAATGACATATGGTAAGATGACTGCAATGTATTAAGAGGTGTAAGATGGACGCTGGACAAGTCTTTGAGCGGAGATAAGTGTCATTACGGCTATTAGCTGCGGTGATGTGATCTCGGAAGCATGCTCCAGCACATATAGTGCTGAGAGAGTTATTTGGCTGTTCCAGGGCCGGGTTTTACGAGCGGTCATAAGAGATGGGTGGGAATGACCGCTCACATATCCCAACCCCAGGGGTGTGGTATGGCAGATAAAATGGAGGCCGAATCTCTGATGCAGGATCTTTGGCTGGAGGTGTGGAGAACTCCAGTGTGTGTTGCTAAATACATTGACCAGAACGGGAGGACCTGCAGTACTATATGGACTGTTTTTCTGTTTATTTTTCACTTTATGCTGGAAAAGGCTGTTAGGGCCTGTGCACACATTGCGGATTTGCCTGCGGATTTTTCCGCGCCGAAACCGCACCTCTTGGCAGAAACCGCAGGCGCGGTTTTGACGCGGTTTTGGCGCGGTTTTGATGCGTTTTTTGGTGCGGTTTTGATGCGTTTTTTCTCATGCGGTTTTGTATGCGGTTTTTACAGCTAAATAAAGATATGTTGTTTAACAAAAAAAAAAAAAAGATTTGTGATGTCATTTCTTGCCCAACCTCCTCTTTTACATTTGTCCAACCCACACTCCATTACACACACACAGATAGAGATAGGCCGGCGTCGCACTTGCGAGTGTGATGCGAGTAAGTCGCACGACTTTCTCGCATCAACACCCGGCACGGCTGCCCGCTCTCGGACCCGAGTGTGCGGCTACATGTATTTCTATGCAGCCGCACATTCGGGTCCGAGAGTGGGCGGCCGTGCCGGGTGTTGATGCGAGAAAGTCGTGCGACTTACTCGCATCGCACTCGCAAGTGTGACGCCGGCCATAGATAGATAATAGATACCAGTAGATAGATAGATAGATAGACAGATAGATAGATAAAATGGTACATAAATAGTTAAAGACACACACGCGTATACATACACAAAATAACGCAATAGTTAATAAAAAAAAAAAATATAGGAAAAAAAAATGGCGTGGGCTCCCGCGCAATTTTTCTGCGCCAGAGGGGGAAAGCAGACAGCCGGGCCAATATTTCTAGCCTGGGAAGGGTTAATACCCATGGATCTTCCCAGGCTATGAATATCAGCCCGCAGCTAGCCTTCACTGGCTATTAAAATAGGGGGACCCCCCCAAAAAAAATGACGTGGGGTCCCCCTATAATTTATAGCCAGACAGGCTAGGCAGACAGCTGCGGGCTGATATTCATAGCCTAGGAAGGGGCCATGGATATTGGCGCCCCCCCTGGCTAAAAATACCAGCACCCAGCCGCCCCAGAGTTGGCGCATCTGTACGATGCGCCAATTCCGGCACTTAGCCCCTCTCTTCCCACTCCCCTGTAGCGGTGGGATATGGGGTAATAAGGGGTTAATATCACCTTGCTATTGTAAGGTGATATTAAGCCCGGTTAATAATAGAGAGGCGTCAATAAGACGCCTATCCATTATTAATCTTATATTAATAAAGGGTTAAAAAAAACAACACACGCATAAGAATAAATTATTTTAATGAAATAAAACACAACACGGTTTTCATATCTTTATTACACACTCAGATCCAAGCGACGCCCTCGATCTCCTGTAAAAAAAACGTAAAAAAATAAAACAACCGTATACTCCCTGTCCGACGCAGTCCAATTAATAACGAGTGTCCCACGACGGTCTCCCCTATAGAACAGTGACATCAGATGATGTCACCGTTCTATAGGGCCTCCCAGTGTTGCACTGACAGGAGACAATGGCTCCTGCAGTGCATCACTGAGTCCATTCTCTCACTTTATGGCAATGCTGCGTGGGAATTTTCTCACCCAGCATTGCCGTGAGAGAATGAACTGTAGTGGCGTCATTCTCTCCCGGCGGCAGAGCGATACACAGATGGATGGCGTCGGGGAAGAGGTGAGTATGTGCTCAATGTTATGTGTTGTATGTTACTGTATGTTATATGTTCTGTATGTCATTATATGTTCTGTATGTCATGTAATTTTTTTTTTTTTTTTACATTCAGCAGTGCACATTAGCCGGATGATGGGACTACTACTGTCCCATCATTGGCTAATGTGTCAGTCACTGTCACTGTAGCAGGCATAGCCGGATGGGACTTGTAGTCCCATCCGACGATGCCTGCATACACGGAGACACGCACACAGCCCCGCACACCGCCGCACATACACAGCCCCGCACACCGATCGCGCACAACCGATCACGCAGACACCGGCACACAATCACCGCCCACACACATAGCGCCGCACACTATACACGCCCACG